>JAYESA010000018.1:88307961-89022961 GCA_036927795.1 Iris macrosiphon
AATAGTTTTAATCATATAACGCATGTATGATTAACCCGGCCATTATCCTTGTGCATATTTTTAAGCTGATCACATATTGAAGCTGGTGCTCACTCACTTAGTTGTAGTATTTCTTATGCATTCCTATGATGTTCATTCTTGTATTTATTTCCAGTACTTTCTATATTACATATTTTTTTACCTGTATATTGCATATTATATATTTGCTCTATTTATTTTTACATAGTATTAGAACTGCAGTTAGAAATGTACTTTTTTTCTTTCCTGACTAGATATATTTTTCCAGATGACATTGAGGAGTGGTACCCTACTCACTACGGCCTTCAGGACGTAGTTGGCTTAGAGCTAGAGACTTTGGCTCGGGAGGGTCTCATCCCGATTGTGACAGATGACTCAGGACCCGTAGCTTAGTTGAAAGATCTTTTTATACTGGATTTGTCTCCAAAATTGTTATTAGTATTTCATTTATGACTCATTGGATATTATCTTGTCTTTTGAGTTATATTTGTATCTTTAGTTCTTTTATCTTATTTATACGATTATTCTATTTCATAGATCTATGATTGAGTATTTATATTTTATTATTATATCTTGATTGCTAGATAGATAGTTTACCAAAACAGCGTTCTACCATCGATGCTACGGCGTAGGCTGGATATACCCATGTACTCATGCCCCTACACCGGGTGCGGTTCGTGATAGGGATTGGCAGAGGAATTCAGTATTGCTGATGATGGATCATTACGGCACGGTAACAGATTGTGTGTGTCGAGTGGAGCGTTACGCAAGAAGATTCTTCAGGAGGTGCATCTTTTAGTGGTGGCCCATGTAGGTCTTCTTCGAGGTCGCAATTAGTGCAATTCGTAATGGTGCTCTGAATTGAGTGCTATTACGAGCCTGTGTTAGGATATAGGATATAGGATATAGGCTGAGAATAATCAATCACATCTAGGAAAAATTCTTTTGATTCATTCGACTAATCTCCTTTGATATTGATACTTGATCTCTTAAAACTGTCCTTTCCTTGAGTGTCTTATATCATGTGCCATATTGATTCTTTCTTTCGCTTTGTCTCAAGATGCCGCCTAAGACTAGATCGCAGCAGGGGAGAGAAGTTTCTGAGAGGTATGCTACGTCCCAAGGACCTACACTAGTCACTTCTCTAGTGATTGGAGGGTCAACTGCTGTTGGAGGTCCACCACCTACTCAGAAGGACTATGCCAGCTGTATCTAAGGGGCTTCCAGCTTTACCTTCCGTGCCAGCAGAGACGACACAGATGTTTATACTGTTTCATGAGATGCTTGAGGCACAGAGGGCTCAATCAGAGGCACATCAAAGGTAGACCGACGTTTTATGGTAGGGCATTAAGAGTGCTCATTAGCTTGCTCGTGTCGTAGTAGAGAGAGGAGTTCCAGTCCAGCAGCAGGTTGCTCCTCAGGTTGCTCAGCTTCGGCCAGGCAATATTAAGGACTTCAAGAAGCTGTAGCCTAGGGTCTTTAAGGGGACAGAGGGCATCATCTGTGCTGATGATTGACTCGAGGACATTGAGAGTCTTATGAGTGTGTCCCGTCTTTCTGAGGATCTAAAGGTTGAGGCGAAAGGACTTCACTTGTTCGACGTCGCCCATACTTGGTTCAGGAATAAGATGATTCTTATTGACGCGGGACAGTCTTGGGAGGTATTCAAGGACCTCTTCAAGAAGAAGTTCTTCTCTCAGGCATACCGACTAGACTTGGGGAGGCAGTTTGAGAACCTCATTCAGGGGAGCATATTTTTGGAGGAGTATGTTGCGGAGTTTGGCAGGTTGAGCTAATTTATAGAGTATTTAGTGAGAGAGCCGGAGGTTCAGGTTATTCATTTTTGTGAGGGTCTAAACTAGGAAGTGAAAATCCTTATTTCGTCTTTTTATAAGACATACTCGAAGATACTTGCGGAGGCACGCAAGGTTGAGCGGGAGTTGGGTTTGAAGCCCAAGAGAGACCGTAATTCTTTTCTGGAGGTAAACAATAGTGCAGTATCTGCCAAACGTCCTCCTTTCCAGTCCAGGCCTTTCCCGCATCCACAACAACACCAGACTTTAGCTAGGACGACGGTTCACCAGGCACCACAACAGTAGAGACAGTTACAGCAAGCTTTATGCCACTACAGTAAGAAGCCCAGTCATATCTGGAAAGTTTGTAGGTGGAGGCTAGGAGTTTGTTTGTATTATGGTACTGAAGGGCATCAGCTGAGGGAGTATCCTTCTAATCCTCATCGTGTAGTTCAGGGAGAAGATTCAGCTCTAAGGGCACAGGAAAGACCACCTGCAGTACAGCCGAGGGTACCGCTTCCGACCTAGCAGCAGCATTATGTCCAAAATTAGCAACAGGGAGGTGCACGTCAGGGACGAACATTTTCTATGACCGTCGAGGAGGACGAACCCACCGGAGATGTCATCGCAGGTTCTATTCTTCTTGTTTCCATTCCAGCTTTAGCTTTATTTGATAGTGGTGCTTCCCATAGTTTTGTATCTATTTCTTTTGCTCTGAAGCATGGTTTAGTAGCTAAGTCTTTGCTTAGGAATTACAAGATTATGATCGGGGGAGGCATTATCCTAGTTAATGATATTTGCAAGGATCAGAGAGTTACTCTCGGAGGCCGGGAGTTAAGTGCGTGTCTACTTGTAATGCCACTTTTGAGCTACGACATTGTACTCGGGATGGATTGGTTGACTAGGCACCATGCTAGTATTGATTGTATAGGAGGTAGAGTTTTGTTTAGTCCGACGGGAGAGCCAGAGTTCGAGTTTGCTAGAGAAGCTGCAGAGCAGGTAGAAGGCATTATTTGTGGTGCTATGGTGGAAGACAAGGAGTTGCCGCATCCATTGATAACAAAGTTCTTGGATGTGTTTCCTGAGGAATTGCCAGGATTGTCGCCAGATCGAGATATTAAATTCTCTATAGACTTGGTGCCAAGTGCAGAACCAATCTCGTAATATATCTATAGAGTAAACAATAACGAGTTGGTCGAGCTGAAGAAGCAGGTAGACGAATTATAGGATAATGGGTTTATCAGATCGAGTTCTTCACTGTGGGGAGCCCCGGTATTGTTTGTACCAAAGAAGGATGGATCGGTGCGCATGTGCATTGATTACACGACATTGAATAATCTCACTATCAAGAATAAGTACCCTTTGCCATGGATTGATGATCTGTTCGATCAGTTGAGTGGTGCCAAGGTGTTTTCTAAGATAGATTTGAGATCAGGCTACCACCAGGTGAAAGTGAAGCCGGAGACATACCGAAGACTGCTTTGAGAACTCGGTATGGTCAGTAAGAGTTTATGGTGATGCCATTTGGGTTTACTAATGCACCGACAGTATTTAGAAACTTGATGAACAAGGTGTTCCATTAGTACCTTGACAAGTTTGTGGTGGTGTTCATCGACGACATACTCATATACTCGAAGATACCAAAGGAGCACGAGGAGCATTTGCGGATTGTGTTGGATAAGATAAGAAAGGAGAAGCTGTATGGGAAGATGTCCAAGTGTGAGTTCTTCTGGACAAGGTAGAGTTTTTGGGGCATGTTGTGACTGGTGATGGTATTTCAGTGGATCTGAAAGATCGTAGCAGTAGAATCTTGGAAGACACCGAGTTTGGTAGCAGAGATCAGGAGTTTCTTAGATTTACAGGTTACTACAGGAAGTTTGTGCAGGATTTTTTGAAAATTTTTGAGCCGATGACCAGACTCACTAGAAAGGATGTAGAGTTTATTTGGATGGAGGATTGCCAGGTTGCTTTTAAGGAATTGAAGAAGAGGTTGATGTCTGCTTCTATTTTGATGTTGCCATCAGGGTCTGGAGGTTTCACTATTTATAATGATGCATCGGGGAAAGGTTTGGGTTGTGTTCTTTAGCAGAATAGGAAGGTAATTGTCTATGCATCCAGGCAATTGCGTTCTCATGAGAAGAACTGTCCTACCCATGATTTAGAATTGGCAGCAGTCATCTTCGCCCTGAAGTTATGGAAATACTATTTGTACATAGAGCGTGTGGAGATCTTCACAAACCACAAGAGCTTGAAGTACATTTTTATGCAGAAGGAGTTGAACATGAGGCAACATCGGTGGTTGGAAATGAGGAAGGATTTTGATATATCTTTGCAGTATCATCCTGGAAAAGCTAATCTAGTTGTCGATCCTTTGAGTTTGTATCCGGTAGCTATATTCTTAACGCAGGATAGATATTTGTTGGAGGACTTAGAGAGCTTGGGTATTGAGGTGATAGTTCCTGGTTGTGCGATACAGATGTGGGGATTGTAGATACATTCAGATTTGATGGATAGGATCAAGGCAACATAGTATGAGGATGTATCTCTGAGGAGCATCAGAGCTCAAGTGACAGCAGGATTGGAGGATGATTTCCTCATTGTCGAGGATGGTTCTTTACGGCATGGAGTTAGATTGTGTGTGCCTAGTAGGAAGCTAAGTTAGGAGGTATTGCAGTAAGCGTATTGCTCTTAGTATTCCATACATCCAGGTGCTAACAAGATGTATCGGGATATGCGAGAGAGTGTGTGGTGGTAAGGCATCAAGAGGGAAGTGGCACAGTTTGTATCCAGATGCTTAGTGTGTCAGCAGGTAAAAGTTGAGAGGCAGAGGCCAGGAGATTTACTTCAGCCATTACCCATTCAAGAGTAGAAGTGGGAGCACATTAATATAGATTTTGTGTCCGGACTTCCACAATCGCCATGAGGGAAAGACATAATTTTGGTCATCGTTAATAGGTTGACCAAGTTGGCCCACTTTTTGCCTTTTATGGTGGGTTTGTCTACTGAGAAGCTGCCAAAGATATATGTGAGGAAGATCGTCCAGATACATGGAGTTCCCGTCAGCATATTCTCGGATCGGGATAGTCATTTTACTTTTCATTTTTGGAGGAGTTTGTAGGAGAGTTTGGGCACTCAGCTCAAGTTCAGTACTACATATCATCCCTAGACAGATGGACAGTCAGAGAGGACTATTCAGACTCTCGAGGATATATTACGCACTTGTGTACTAGATTTTGGGGGTTCTTGGGAGGACCATCTCCTTTTGGTAGAGTTTGCTTATAACAACAACTACCAGGCTAGTATAGAGATGTCACCTTTTGAAGCTCTGTACGGTCGAAGATGTCGTACTCCCTTGTCATAGGACGATGTTGGAGAGAGAGTTTTGCTTGGGCCAGAGATGATTATGGATGCAGCGAAGAAGGTTCAGTTGATCGAAAACAGACTTCGAGTGGCGCAGGATAGACAGCGGTATTGGGCCAATAGCCACCAGAGACCTTTGGAGTTTGAGGTATAGTTTTAGATTTTTGTTTTGTGCTTGTTATTGGTTGTTTGTTATATATTAAGTTCTTAAGGTTATGTTTTGTTCTAGGTGGGTGGTTTGGTATTTCTGAGGATTTCTTCGATACGAGGCACGATTCGCTTTGGTGGAGGCAGAAAGTTTAGTCCGTGAT
Organism: Iris macrosiphon; assembly: GCA_036927795.1. Classification (NCBI taxonomy): domain Eukaryota; kingdom Viridiplantae; phylum Streptophyta; class Magnoliopsida; order Asparagales; family Iridaceae; genus Iris; species Iris macrosiphon. The sequence continues at coordinate 88,313,444 of JAYESA010000018.1, forward strand.
TCATCGGACCTTTCACTTTTTAGAGAGGGTCGGTGCAGCTGCTTATAGACTAGAATTACCATTTACATTAGAGGGAATGCACAACGTATTTCACGTGTCACAGTTGAGATGGTACATGGCAGATTCTAGTCATGTATTGGATCACTCGGAGATTGAGGTGGGCCCTACTCTTAGCTATCCAGAGCAGCTAGTTGAGATTCTGGATCGGAGAGAGAAGGTGCTGAGAAACCAGACTATTCCTTTGGTATGCGTCGCATGGATGCATTACTCTCCGGGGGAGTCTACTTGGGAAAGAGAGGATGAAATGCGAGAGCGTTATCCATATTTGTTTGTGCCTTGAGGTATGTCCTTTCATAATTAGTTTTGTTGTTTAGTTCTGTTCTTTTGTTATGTTATTTTCTGGGGGTACTTTTCATATTTGAATTTCGAGGACGAAATTAGGTTAAGGAGGGTAGATTTGTCACTACCATATTTTCTAGGAAAGGGTATTTTAGTCATTTCATAATTAATTAAATATTTTGCATATTAAATAATTATTTGTTGTATTATTTAATTGTTGTTAGATGTTAGTTAATTATTTTGGACTTGTGTTAGTAGACCTAACTAGTTTAGTTTAGACTCATGGACCAAATGCATTAATTGTTAGATTTGAGCCTAACTAGAAAGCCCATTGATTAGGAGGATAATTAATTTAATTAAACCATTAGACCAGAAGCTTCCCTCCATAATTATTTCTTCATGAGAGGCCCCAAGGGGTATAATGGATATTACATAGTAACTTGAGGAAGGGGTAAGGGGGTCGGCCTATTAAAGAGGAGGGGGGAAGTTTCTCTCTCCTCTTTTTATTTGAAAACTAGATCTAAAATTTTCCTCAACCAAATTCCTCCATTCCCATATCATTTTCCATCCAAATTTTATCCCAATTCCTTTTCAAATTACCATTGGAGACTAATGGAGCAAAGATCTAGAAGGAGGAAGGAAGGATCTACAAAGAGGAGCAAGGATCTACAAGTTGCAGGCCAATTTTATTTGGAGGTTGCATTGGAAATCCATCTTCTAATAGTTATAATTCAATTTTTCCCCTTAATTTATGTTCTAAATTTGAGATTTAACAATTAGAAATTAACCCATATGCATAGGCTACCCATAGGATTTGGTTTTGTGTTCATAGGATGCCTATTGAGAAAGTTATGCTGCTTTTTGTGTCAAATTTGGGAGAATTTTGAGATTGACATTTGTTGTTTGTGTCAATTGGTCCTATAGATCAATTTGCCATGTGCTTGTGTGTTTGGGGCTAGTATCGTATCCACAATTGGGTACGTGTAGGTCGTATCCTAATAATTTGGTGATACGTATTGATTTGGGGGTTTTCCCTCCGACACGGGACTTTGAGCATGTCATATTTTGATACAGACACGTAGATTTATGTTTGACTCTTCGTATTATTCATAAATAATATATTACACTTGTTCTTGTCCTTCGGGATACATTTGGAAGTGTGGTGGACTCGAGTCGCAAGCGTATCCTAGATCTAGTGGGATACGGGTGTGATACGCTCCATATGTTTGTGTAATTTAATTTCTAGATCTATCTCTTTGTTCTTAGTCATTGTGATGTGTAATTATATGTATGTATATATATTATTGTGTATATATATTTATGTATTAGTGTGTCATAGATCTATGTATCTATTTTACCTATGTGTGTATATATATTTATGTAGCTATTATTCAACATATGTAAGATATATATATATATATATATATATATATATATATATATATATATATATGTATATGTGTATATGTTATGTATAGATATATATATATGTTGTTATATATATAATTATATGTTATATGTATATATAGTGTGTGTATGATTATATATACGTATACGTACATGTGTTGTTATATATATGTTACTATATATATGTATGTTATGTCATATGTAGTTATTATGTACATATATATATATATGTGGAGGAGTATATATGTTACATATTTTATATAGTCATAGTTATATAAGTTGTAGTTATATTTATTAGTATCTATATATATATATATCATATGTTATACATTATATATTTATATTGGTGATATATATATATAAGAGAGAGAGAACAGGGGGCTTTTGGTGACAGCAATAGTGACAGCAACAGTTCAGCTTTGGCGATGGCGGCAGAAAACTGTCACAAAAATAGCAGTGGTATCTTCGGTATCAGTAGCTTTCAGCGATAGTAAGCAGGATTTTAATGACAAATCTGTAGTTATATTTAGATATTATGTATTTAATTATAATAGTTATATATATGTATATATATGTTATTAATATATATGTATATATATATTCCTAATTGTTAATTTTGTTTTAGTATACTATATTTATAATATTTAGTTGTTAGTATATATTATTTATGGGTAGTTAGTATAAACAAGGTATTGGATATTGCCTTGAGATACAAAGGTAAGTATCAAGGTATTTGTGGATACCCAAGGTATTGGGTTTGGGTATCAAGATTATGGTTTAGTGTTGTGATACCAAGTTGGTTCAAAACAAAGGTATCCATTTAATGTTATAATTAGGATTTTATATAATTAATATTTGTTTGATATGTATATGTGATGCTTTACCTATTATTTTACGTATCCTGAGATACGGTATCCTAGCATTCTAAGATGTAGCTAGTATGAACTAGATTTTTAGTGTTTGAACCCAATATCTTTGAGATAGACTCATGCAACCTAGAAATAGGTAGTTTGACATAGTTGACCATAATTTGACCATAGTTTGACCGGTTTGACTTAGAGTTGACCTAGTTTGGCTTTTGACTTAGAATTGACTTGTTAACCTAGAAGTTGACTAGTTTAACCTATTTTCTTTCCAAAATCTTGTATTGATGTTATATTCAATATATAGGTCTTTGAGGCACCGTATCAGACATCTGAGAGACTATTTATTGGACTTCAGACGAGTACATTCTCTGATAGTTTCTCATTTATGATATCCTCTATGTTTATTGTATCTAGTGTAGATATCCTTGTTCTCTTGACACGATGGTTATACGGATTGGTATATCTGATCTCGTCATGAGATGTTATTCCTTGGTATAATGTGTATCTTATGCAAGCCCTGTTTCATTGATTATCTTATACATGTACAGACACTGATTCTCGGGAAGACTAGCTATCTTCTTGGGGAATCTCGTGCCATAGCGTACCATGGTTGGATCTATTATACCAGTCCAGGGTGGGGAGTATTTTAGTATAGATATGTGATCATACCCTCCTTGTATCAAGTCTTGCTCTTGAATATTATTAATCGTACACCGCCCGTATGATTGGCCAGGCCATAAATCTTGTATCAAGTTCCCAAGCCGATCACATATTAAAGCTAGTACTCACACACTTAGTCATTAGTATTCTTGTTCATTGTCATATTGTTCATTATTATATTTATTCCAGTATTTTCTTATTGTATATCTCTTGTATCTATTGTGCATCTTGTATATTCACACTTATTTACTGTTATATAGTTTTTATCATTGATTAGAACTGTTGTTAGAGATGTACTCTGCTCCTTTCCTGATTGAATTTTTTTTCCAGATGATACTGAGAAGTGGTACCCTAAATATTATGGACCTCAGGATGTTGTGGGCTTAGAGTCAGAGACCCTAGCTCAGGAGGGACTTATCCCGATTGAGACAGATGACCCGTGACTTGTAGCTTCTTAGTATTCTTTCGTACCAGATTTGTCTCCAGCTTATTTGTTACTATTCTTTCAAACTCCTTGATGTTATTATTTTAGACTCATGAGTTGTATGTAACTATTCTATTCTTTATTATATTCATGCTCTTTTCCATCTTAGATCTATAATTGAGTATATTGTTATTGTTGATGGTTCATTATATTGCTAGATAGATTATCCAAACAGTGTTCTACCGTCGATTCTGTAGTGTAGGCTAGGCGTTGTTCCCGACTTGCATCCCTAGATCGAGTGTGGGTCATGACAGGATTAATCTCATTACTCTATGCATCCAGGTTTCAACAAGATATATTGGGACATGAGAGATCATGTTCGGTGGTATGGTATAAAGCGGGTGGTGGCTAGCTTCGTGTCCAAATGCTTGGTATGCCAGCAGGTAAAAGCAAAGAGACAGAGGTCAGGTGCATTGCTTCAACCTTTATCCATCCCAGAGTGGAAATGGGAGCATGTGACGATAGATTTTGTATCGTGGCTTCTGCATTCTCCACAAGGTAAAGATGCAATTTGGGTCATCGTAGACAGGTTGACCAAATCAGCCCACTTTCTGCCATTCAAAGTGGGTACATCTATAGAGAAGCTCGCGAAGATGTATTTACGTCAGATAGTCAGATTGTATGGAGTTCCTGTGAGCATAAACTTGGATCAGGATAGTCACTTCATGTCACACTTCTGGAGAAGTTTGCAGGCTGGCTTGGGCACTCAGCTTAAGTTTAGTACTGCATATCACCCTCAGACAGACGGACAGTCAGAGAGGACTATCCAGACTCTTGAGGATATGCTACGCACCTATGTTTTAGATTTTGGAAGATCATGGGAGGATCATCTTCACTTGGTAAAATTTTCTTACAATAACAGCTACCAAGTTAGTATCGAGATGTCACCGTTTGAGGTATTGTATGGACGGAGATGTCGTACTCCGTTATCATGGGATGATGTTGGTGAGAGAGCCTTATTGGGACCAGAGATGGTCGTAGATGCAGCTGAGAAGGTCATCAGGAATAGATTTCGGGTGGCACAAGACAGGCAACGGTATTGGACCGCTAGCCACCAGAGACCATTGGAGTTTGAGGTATATATTTTGTTTTGCATTGCTTGTGATTGCTTATTTTAGTTTGAGTGCTAAGGTTGTGTTTCATGCTAGGTTGGCAATCTGGTTTTCTTGAGAATTTTTTCGATACGGGATACTATTCACTTTGGTGGAGACGGGAAGCTTAGTCCATGGTACATCGGACCCTTCGGTGTTCTTGAGAGGGTCGGTGCAGTGGCCTATAGACTAGACTTACTACATGCATTAGAGGGAGTGTACGACATGTTCCATGTGTCGCAACTGAGATGGTAGATGACAGATCCTAGCTATATACTATATCACTAGAAGATCGAGGTTGGTCCGACTCTCAGCTACCCATAGCTGCCCGTGTAGATTTTGGACCGCAGAGTGAAGGTACTGCGAAACCAGATAATTCCTTTGGTATGCATCGCGTGGAGGCATTATTCGCCCAGAGAGAGTACCTGGGAGCGAGAGGCCGAGATGCATGAGTAATATCCTTATCTGTTTGAGCCGTGAGGTATAATTCTTTCTTGCTTGTATTGATTGCTTTTGGTAGTAAGTTTCTTCCTTAATTTCGACGACAAATTTTTTCTATGGTGGGTAGGATTGTCACTCTCACTTTTCCAGCTTGGGGTAGTTTAGTAATTTGGCATGGGTATCTATTTTTGGGAATAAATATTGATTATTTGTGTGTTGATTGTATTAATTATTTAATTAAGTTGAGCTATGATTATTGGACTTGTATTAATTGGTTATTAGAGACTTGTGTCATTTGTTAGTTAGTTAGAGAGACTAGCCAATATTAGATTTAACACATATGGAGCTATTTAGATTTGTCAGGATAATTAGTGAGCCCAACTTTGAACCAAGCCTATTAGTCATTCCACTAATTAAATTAAGAAGAATTAGTTTAATTATAATTAGTTATAGACTTTCAAATATACCCATCCTTAATTATTTCTCATAATACATCATGTAGGGGTATTTGGGACCTTAGCATATAGCTTGGGGAAGGAGGAAAGGCCAGCCACTTGAAGAGGGGCTATCCTTCTCTCTCCTCCTCATTTGTATTTCAATTTTGATCCAAATTCTAGATCATCATGACCCGCACCGGGTATAGGGGCACGAGTGCGCTGGTATGTCCAGCCTACGTCGCAGCATCGGCGGTAGAATGTTGTCTAGGTCACAATAAATACTAATATAACTCACAACCTGTCAATGATATCAATCTCCATAAGGAGGACAATATACATCTCACAATATCTCATAATGTAATCTTAATCACAACAACTATAAGAGTATAAAGCACGATAAAAGATAAGAAGAATGACATAGTCAACACCATGTCTCAAAATATAGATAAATCACAGTCTAGCTGTCCAACATAAAGTATCCACAAGTCTCAAATTAAACTTAACATAAGTCTAAACATAAACTGAAATAAACCTCAATAAGTCTCAGATGCATAATGTAAATAATATCTAGATAGCTGCAGGTAAGGTCTCCTCTACAGGAATAATCTTCTCTAGGATCTCTGGTGTGTAGTCTGCATCTATACCCGTTCCATAGTGTGTGGGACAGAAGTCCTCAAGATCCTTTGGAAAAAATATCCAGTCAGGATTGGAAAAAAGTACAAGCACTAACAACAGTTCCACATATATTGACAAAATCTATAACAAAGTGTAAAGAAATACAAGACAGATATGAAAACTGGAAATAATAAATACTGGAATAAATGAAATAATGAAGTACTGGAGCATATGTCATCATTAATATACATCTAGGAATGAAATAGAAATACAAGTACACGCTAGAACAATGAACTAGTATATATGTGAATGCTAGAATCATGACTAGAACATAAGGAATGCTATATCAATGTACCAGAGATACATATCAAGAATATATAACTAAGTGTGTGAAATATTATATCATGTGATCGGCTTAGGACTGATCAGGCTTGTTACATATGATTAGCTATGATTCATGTAAGGTCAGGCTAACCATCCGGATAGCTATGATGCGAGCAATAGTCAAGCTAATCATATGTAACAGGCTATGAGGCATGTAATGATCAGGCTGTACCGACGTGAGGTGTGGGTGAGCTATGATGCATGTAGAGTTGGGTATGATCACATAAGCTACTAATATTTCCCCGTTTTCCCCAGCTAGCACGATGGATCCCAATCACGACTCCTCGTGACAGGTCTCAATGATGCCAACTCGTGTAAATAACAATGTCAAAGTCATGTACGCTATACAACAAGACTTACAGAGATAATCAATATAATGGAAACTGTCAGAGAATGTACTCACCTGTGGTCCTTAGCTGGCAATACCAATATCCGGGTTCCAAAGTATCGTCTGAAGGATCCAACAGTCCTATAGACATATCATATAATATAATATTGTATCAGACATTACACTACACACACAATAAAAACATAATGATCTTAGAGGATACGCTAGGGGGTGTCACATCTGTAGTTGCTGTGCATAACAGACAGTCAATGATACGGTCTCGCCAGTACGTCAGTGTACATCTGGCAGTCTGCTATCATGATGCATGGTCACAGGTCTATGTAACTACGGGGTATCCGTGGTTACATTCAAGTCATCAAATATATAGGCATATAATAAATAATATGAACTAACATCTACATAAATATCCATTAGTTACAAAATAATCAACATATGTATATATATACTTTAAATAGAATTAATACTTTATATATATATATATTAAACATATACTAGGGAGATGTATACAATACATATATATATGTATTTGTACTAATTGAGAGATACTATATATATAAATATATATATATGCCAAAATACATTTAAATATATACTAGTACATATACCATACATATAACAATTAGGTTCATATACATAAAGATATATAATATGTACATACAAACACCAATATACCATCATATGATACGTGTATACTATCGTAGCTAATTATACACATGCATACAATAAAGAATATGCGTGTGCGCGTACGCGTACACGTACGCGAGAGGCGACTCGAACCTGGGTACGTGGGCGAGTCGTGCGTCGAGGTCGTCGTGGGGTGTTCGGTTGAGGGCAGTCGAAGCTGGGTCTTTACAGCAGGTGGTTGGTTGGCAGCAGGTCAGTGGCTCCGGGCTCTGAGTCGAGGTGAGTGCAGCAATTTCTGGTCGTAACAAGGAGGAAGGGCGACCGGCAGCGGGGTTCAGATGGGTGTTGGATGCACGTCGTCGGCGGGTCAGTTCGTCGAACTTTGGGGCTGTCTCGAGGAGAAGCGGAAGGGGTTCAGTCGAGTGCGGGCGGGGCTGGCCTCTCCGGCTAAGATGCTGGCGGTGCAAGGGTCGACGAACAAGCGGTCGTGAGGATCGAAGTCGTCAGTTCCGGCGTGGAGGTGCGAGCAGGATGGACGCGGGTGGTCGTATGGAGGAGAACGTCCACGAGGCAGTGGGGTCGTGAGTCGAGGCAGGCGTTCGTGTAGGGTGAGGCTCCGGCAAAGATGGGAGGAGGAGATCCGACATTGGTCGGGGATGAGATGGGAAGGAAGGGATCGGCTGATGGCTTGGTTTGGTTTAGTTTTTTTGAGAAAAAAAAGGAAAACAAGGAAAATAAATATTTATACATAAAGGGGGGTTTGGTTTGACCTAAAAGTTGACTTTGGTCAAAGCCCTCCTGGGATTGGGCCTCCTCATGGGTATTTCAAGGGCTATGATTTAAATAGAATTAAAAACGGAAGGCTAGGATGCATTGGTTCAAGGTTTTGAGGCCATGGCTAGGATGGAGGTTGATGTTAAATTACACACTCCTAAAAATTATAAAAAAATATATATGAAAGAGAAAATGGGTTTATTTAAGTGTCGTGTCCAACGGGGTAGGCACCCTAATGCATTTTTGCACAAAAGTGCCCAACAATTGGAAAATTACACAAAGTTAGAATTATGGTATTTAATTAATTAAAATAAATGCAATATGTGTTCTAAAATTAATTAAAAGTATAAGGAACTAAATTTAAGTGGGACACAAGTATCATGAATAAATTAGACTCAGGATAGAATATTATCCTAATTTGGGTTGCTCAAAATAGGTCGAGATTGTGTCTCCAATTTTGATTGGAACACACAACGATACAATGTTTGATTTATATAGAATTAAATACAATCGGTTGTGACGAATGTTGTACGCCTAAATGAAGCACAACAAGACATAGTTATAATTCACACAAGGTTCAAAATAATAGTTTGGCACGTCTAGGACAAGGGTACGAAATATGTTGGAAGTCTATGGCTAGTGTAGTGCTCTAATTATCGAAGCAACAATAAAGTGCATCCATCAAATAAAAATCATAGTAATTTAAATATAATTAATTATCAAGCAATTATTTATACATTAATTATGAAAAGACAAAAATACCCCTAATCTAAAATATGGGAGTGACATCGATCTCCATTTCCCTATTTTCCCTCTATTAATTTTCTATACAATTTACCACCAATTTCTTCTCAAATTCATCACTCTTGGAGCATTGGAACTTAGAGAAGCAAGGAGCACAAAGAGAGGAACTTTAGAGCTAGAGATCGTGTCTAGATCATGTCTAGTTGTATTTTCATTAGGAATCCATCTTTCAATTAGTAATTCCTTAAGTTCCCTCTCATTATAGCTTCTTAATCATGCATTTGACCATTAGGAATGACCCCGTGGCATAGGATTACCTATAGGAACAAGTTCTAGGCTATTTGGCAATGTATTGTGAATTATATGTGGTATTTATGTACATGTTGGGGGAATTACAATTTTGACATATTAATTGTGTCTCATGAGAGCAATTAGATCTAATTAGACTTAGATCGGGGTTATGGGACTTGGTACGTGTCCACAATTGGATACGTGTAGGCCGTATCGAGGTATTTTGTGATACAGTGTGGCACAGAGACTCATTTTAGGAAATTTGTGCATATGAGTGTATTTTCTCTTTATTTTCCTTTGTAGCTAATTATATTAACCATATGTAGTTCATATTAATATGTATAAATGATATTTATGGAGGATTATGGGTTTTGTCTTATTGGAGTACCTATCTTGAGAGTATCCTAGCGTATCACCCTAGTGCCCACCACGTGTTTAATGTATTAGCTATTAGTGTGTATTAGTATATACATATTCTGATTTATATATATATGTGTGTGTGTGTGTGTGTGTGAGTGTGTGTGTGTGTGTGTGTGTGTGTGTGTGTATTAGTGTTAATTGTGTGCAAGTGTCCAGTGATGAGTTGGGTGAGTGGGTATTGATCACTGAACTGAGCAGATTTGGGGGCTTAGAGTGTATGCAGGCAGTGCACTGATTTGCACTGCTACACACAGGTTGGGGTTGCTTAAACAACGACAACAGCAGTACAGTGAGTTGAGGTATGGTGCAAGTGCAATATGGGTTCGGTAGATAGGTTGGAAAGGCCAAGGCGGTCAACTGTTGTACACAGTTGATATTGCTACTGCATAGTCCAAATGAGGAGATGTTGGGTTACTGTGTACAAGAATTGGGGCGGGTGCCATCTGTGGTGTTTGAGTCGCTGATCAGACTTTAGTGTCGGTACACTTGTTCAGAGCCTATAGCTAATGATTTGAGGCATGTATAATTGAGTATAAAGTGAATATGGGTGTAAGTATTAGATAAGACCTAGTAGTTGATTGAGTGGTAATTGATACGTATGTATCAGTGGTATCAGGTACTGTGAGGTTCAGGTGTATCTCAGTTAGTGAAATATCAGACATGTGTGGTTAATGCAACAATAAAATATATTGTAGTAGCAGCAAGAGCAGTAGTATGGAACTACAAATAGATTGCAGCAGCAGCAAAAGCAGCATTATGCAACTGTAAATAGATTATTGTTGCAGCAATAGCAGCATTGGACAGCAAGATAGAGAGAAGAGCTTACCTACAGTAAGTATTTGAGCAGTGGGGATCAGTTAGTGATTAACTGATAACAGTGAGTAATGTAAGTTTTGTTAGTTTAGTTAAGTGAATATCAGTTAGTTTGATGTTAAGGTTAAGTGGTATAGTGTGAGTTAGTTAAGGTATCACATAGTTAGGTAGGTAGGGTAATTACCTGAAGTCCTCTAGATATGGGTTGTGGCAGTAGTGTTAAATGTCAGTTAAGGTGTGGGGTATTAGTAATTAGTAATTAGTGATACTTAGTATCAAATAGAGATAAGATTTAGTATTGGTTAACTAGTTAAGTACCTATTAACTTAGCCAGTGTGTTAACAATTAGGTTACCAGTAGTAGCACACATGTCTGATACTAGACAGTGAATAGTCACTAGAGTTATATATATATAGACAATTAGTAGTAAATTAGTATAGCTTATATCAAGGTAATTACTTTGAGAACCAATCAAAACCTAGTGTGACATAGTTTAACTTTGAAATGAGCCTAAAAGCATGCATTTTAACTTATTTACCCTTATTACACCCAAGTGACATGATATTTCCTATGTAGGTCTGTTTGACACCAGCTCGGATACCAAAATATACTATTTTCTCACGACCACAAGCGAGTATATTTCTATGTTATTTTTTATTTCATAATAGTGTATATATCTCATGTTCTAGAACTGTATACTAGATTCCGACAAAGTGGTTTCACGGACCGGTACTATATGGATCCTGGCAGGAGATGTTATCCCTTACCGTGTTCAGCGGGTACTCCTTCACATGTATTTTATCGTGTGTATTGGTTATTAATTTTAGTGTACTTCATGTTCACACACTGCTTGTGTTCAGCGTGTCCTTATTCGTGTTCGTAACATGTCATGATTGGATCCATTGTTATTGGTTGGAGATGGGGGAATAAAAGTTGGTTATGTGATCAAGTCCAAGTGTATTCGTGTACATGTCGGTTACATATCACACGTGTAATCAAGTTACCATATTGTATTCGTGTTCAACCTAAACCAATCACATAATAAACTTGTATTCCATGTCATATTAGCTAGTTTTATCTATTTTCTTTTATTTGCAGTTTTTCTAATGGTACCCATGCTTGTGACCCGTCATAAGTGGGACACTAGTTCCACATAGGCCTAGTCATCTGTATATATATATATCCTATATGGATTGGAGCGAAGGTATATACCTCTGAAATTTGGAACTTCTTTCAGAGGTATATACTTCGCTCCAATCCCTATTGAATATATTTTTCAGATGATTGGCTTGTGGACCAGTGTCCCACTTATGACGGGTCACAAGATGGCGTACCATTAGAGGATATTCCTTTAGAGCCGGAGGACTTATTACGAGGGCCTGAGGAGGTTTAGATTATTATTAGAGTTGTATTATACTTTTATTAAGGTTATTGACATGTATATATTATTTAAGGATTGTGGATGTATTGTGGCTCTTTCTTTCATTTTCCATCTTATGCTTTATCTTTCCTAGTTTGCAATATGATTAAGTATAGCTTACATTTATTAGATACCATATTGTTCCTCCATTTGGAGTTGAGATGATTGACAGATGCCATATATATATATATATATATATATATATATATATATATATATATTGTATAAGATATTTAGTTGTAGAGTTAACCCAGATAGTATTTTACTGCAGATGTTGCGGCGTTGGTTGGGCGTTGCTCACTACTCATGCCCTCATTTCGGGTGCAGGACGTGACATATACATTCAGTCACATGAATCAAGATCACATTGTAACACGAAGCCTTATGTCGTTCACATAGTCGGTTAGTCACTATCCACTTAGTCGGGTTCATACTGAAATCTCAGTTCAATTCATGCCATGTTCATAGCCAAATCTTAGCTCATGGTCATATCTGTCACGAGGTCTGGTTACCAAATCTATTCTTCCATTGAATCATAATACAAGCATTAACCTAACATAATTCATAAAAGAATAAGAAAAATATTCAATCAAAATAATCAAGGCCGCATGGGTCTTTAAGCCACATAGGAAGTCGAAATCGCATATTTCTTTAGGCCACATGGGAAGCTTTGGCCGCATATTCAAGGTTAAAGTCTACTCCTTGGGACAAGTGCTGAAGTGATGGGCTATTATGAATGAAGTGTCAGTAAAGTGACATAAAGTGATTGATGTGATAACCCATAAAGTGTGTCTGTAAGAAAAGACAAAAAATATATAAATATGTGCCATGGTTCAGAGTCATGTGTCAAAGGAAATGGTGGAGGCATACTCTCCAGGCTGCATGGGTCAATTGTCCGCATATTGCTCTTTTGGACTTTAGCGAATTTCTAATTCGTTCAGCGAGTGAAACACAAGGAGTTCAAGGATTAGCTTTAGAACACCTATGTGATGGTAGTCATGCATCTAACAAGATGAACGTATGCTAGTCAGTATGCGATGAAAGCTCAGGCCGCATAGCTGACTCAGGCCGTATAGCTCTCTCGGCCGTATAACTCACTTGCCGCATGAAGACTTTATCTTCTCCAAACAACATGTTTGGCCATAGCTAAAGCTCCAAAAACTAAAATTTTGTTTTGTCCATAAAATTCTCATTTTAACTCCAAAGTGAACCAAAAGCCAAAATGCTGTAAATTGAAAGCTCTATCATGTAGCAAAAAATAGTTTTCTAACATACATGTTTAATAGCTAAAAACCAAAAAAAATTATGAATCCCATAAAAATCATAAGTTAGAAATATAGATCTGCACTAATCCATCCACTAAATTCAAAAACTCCAAGTTCTAAAATTGTTTAAAATTAAGCAAAGAACATATTAATCAATTAATATGGAGGATTTTTCCATTTCTTATGTAAGGTGTACTTGCCTATGGAAAGAGAAGAGAAAACACAAGCGAGAGAAAGCGAATGAAGTAATGAAGAGAGAGAATGAGAGTTTGGCTTATATATGGTAGGATTAGGAGTTGAACCAAGGGTTCTCGTGACTTGAACAAACCCACAAAATGAACCATGAACAAGATTAAACCAAAGATTGGATCTAGTCTCCATGCACATGCAGCCAGGCTGAAATAAAATGCATTCCAAATATGTATATCGGGAACGGGAAGTGACATCTCTATCCACCTTAGAAATATTCTATCCTCTAAATTTGAATCCAAAAAATAGCTAGAGAAGTCAGGACAAGCAAAATATAAATCTACTAGAAACTATACATGCAAGCAATATTAGCACAACACATAGGTGATCAGCTGATCACATAATTCGAGATACGAAGGCGTAAGAAAGAATATACCTTCTAAATCGAATAGGTGTGGGTACCGGGATCGAATATCATCCTCGTGCCCCAACGTCGATTCCCCTAGAGAGTTGTACAAGCATAAAAAAGATGCAGCCATGCGACCGACGTCCATGTGCCCCCAAATAAAAACTCAATAGATGGATCGCACGGACACCATGTGGCCTAGAAAAAGAATGCCCATGCGGTCCAAACAAGCATCCTTACAGCTAGCCGCAGGTCGACATGACATGACATCCTGACAGCAAAGATAATGCCTGACACAGAATCCTGACAAAAAGAATTTTTTCTGATCGTCTCGAAGGACAAGAACCCGCTAAGAGGCAGAAGTCCCAATGATGGTACAAAGCCACGTGGACAACCCGAGAAAAAGAACCCATGCGACTCTGGCCCTTGCGTCCCATACTCCATGCGCTATATGCGTCTCTGGCTCAAGTGTCGTAGACTCCATGTATCCCATGCGACTCTGGCCCATGCATTCCAGACTTTATACAGTCCATGCGCCTCTAGCCCCGTGCGTTCCAGACTCCGTTCTTCCCGTACGTCTTTGGTCATATGTGCCCCAGATTCTACGACAACCAAGTCTTGCTATTACAACTGAGTGGTCCTCTACAACCAAATTATAGCCATGTGTCCATTTCATAAGTAGTGCTTACAACAGTTGAGAACCGTCGAGATACTCAGCACACAAAAAATCTCAACAAATATCAACGTGACGGCTGAAGCCCGATCTTGTGCACAGTTGCAACTCCTTCCTGTTAGGAGAAGTCACATGGAAACCCACAACGTCCATACGGCCCAAAATCCATCCGGCCACTAAACGAATATAAATAGAAGGATACTACCTCCATTCAAAAGGCTGGCAGGCTATCTGCAAATCTACACTCGAGCAAGAAAGAAGAACTTCTGCATCAGATCGTCCATGGAGTAAAGAGTTGCTACACTCCTAATGCTCTTTCTTCACCCCTCTAGAAAACAAATTTGTACTTATATTGTCTCTTAGGACTTTTTTTATACTTTCTTAGTTTGTTAAATAAAATCTAGTTCTCTCAGTTCTTATTTTTGATATAAAATGGCAAACACGGTGGCGACTCTGCTGGGGACTTTCTTCTCCTCTGTTGAGAAATCGGTGATGCAGTCCGATGCGAACAAGATCGTCTAGACACAAAAGATGCGGGTGGTCGGCTTCTGTCATGACCCACAACTAGAATAAGAGCACGAGTAGTGAGCAACGTCCAGCCTACCCTGCGGCATCGGTGGTAGAACGATGTCTGGGTAAACCATAATATCTAAATATATTATACAATATATATGGTACCTGTCAATGTCATCTCTACTCCCAACGGAGGAATAATATGGTATATGATAATGGTAAACAATACTCAATCCTGAAAAAAACTAAAGGAGGATGAAAGCACGATATAGAATAAAAAATAAAAAGAGTCACAATACATCCACAAGTCTGAAATAATATATATATATGCTAAAAACCTCAATAAAAGTCTAATACAAGTCTAAACAATAAGTATAAGCCTCCGTAGCATCTAGTACTAGGTCCTCTTATTCCAAAGGAGTATCCTCTAATGGTACGCCGTCATGCAGCTCGTAGTAGGTGGAATACTGGTCCACAGGTCAATCATCTGAAAAATATATCCATTCAGAATGAAGTACATTCCTCTTAAAGCAGTTCAAATACATAATCGAGCATATATAACAAATAATAGAAAAGAATACAAGATAACTAACCATCAGAACAGAAAGAACAAGACTTAACAGGTAATACACTGGAATGAAGAACAGACAATATGAATAACTACAATTTAAATGGAAATAGATAAACCAACTACTGTGCCATAGTGTACAAGTTTATTATGTAGTAGGTTTAGGTTGAACACGAATATAATAGGGTAACTCGATACAATACGGTAACTCGATTACACATGTGATATGTAATCGACATATACACGAATACACTTGGCTTGATTACATAACCAACTCCTTTGCCACGGATTGATGACTTGTTCGATCAGTTGAGTGGTTTCAAGGTATTTTTTAAGATAAATTTAAGTTCAAGATACCACCAGGTGAAAGTAAAGCCGGAGGACATATCGATGGCTGCTTTTAGGACTCGGTATGGCCAGTATGAGTCTATGGTGATGTCGTTTGGGTTGACTAATGCCCCGGTGGTATTTATGTGTAAAACCCCTCAACCAAATTTAGGTCTACTTGGCTTAGATAGAGAGATCAGGGTTGATATGGATTTAATTAGAATTAGAACACGGGGTCTTTCATTTATTATGCAATATTTTTATCACTTAGTGCACCTTATCGTTGCTTCGATATTTAGAGCACTACACTAGCTATTACCTTCAAACAAATTTTATACACTTTTCTTAGACATGCCAGCCTACCATCTTGACTCTTGTGTAACTCATAAATACTCAATCTTGTGCTTCATTTTAGTCGCACAATATTCGTTACAAACGTCCATATTTAAATCCAATTAAATCCAATATTGCATCCTTGTCCGTTCCAAACGAAATTAGAGACACAACCTCAACCCGTTTTGTCCAACCCAAATTATGGTATTATTATATTCTGAGTCTACTACGTCCATGACACTTCGGTCCTACCCAATTTTAACCCTATGTATTTCCAATTAATTAAAGAGCACCAATTATACTCATTTTAGTTAAATTGGTGTAAGGACCCAACCTCACCTAAAACTAGACCCAACTCCAACCCAAACTCTCACTCACACCATCAAGATTCTTACTAAATATCACACACCATTTTAGCCGACAACATAACACCAAACATGGTGTTTTGCCTCATTTAATCCCAAATTCTATTTATTGTGCAATTTCCTAATTGTTAAGGAACTTTTATACAAATAAGCAATGAGGTGTCCCCTTCTCATTGGCCCCAACACATGAAGAACCTCATTCTCCCCCCTTGACCGGTCTACCCCACTTTCCCCCCATTTGTTGTACTTGCTATAACTTTCCATCCTCACATCTCCACCCAACATTTTAAATTCCATCAATCCTAACCATCCCTTCATCAGGTGGAGGCTTCCCTCAACCTAGGAAAATATACCCAATCGGCCCTAATCCCAAGGAGAGCCCCCCCTCTCTCTCTCCTATATATACTAAACACTTTCTCTCTCTCTCTAAAACCAAACCCACAACCATAAATACCAAGGAAAACCCAAGAAAACTATCACCAACACCATCTCCAACCCGCACGACTTCTTCCTCCGATCGGCTGCCCCATTTCCTTCGGCCACCTCCGTTTAGCACGACCAACCCACCACCAGCCGACCTCCTCTGACCTTCCTCCATACCGACACCAACCACAGCCACCACCACCAGCCGCCTCCGCATCAGCCGGCCACCACAGCAGACTCCCCCCTCTACTTCTTCTTCCCCGGCCGACTCGACTTCCCCGACTCCTCCAGTCACCCCCACCGTCACTACAGCCAACCACCACCACCTTGGCCACCATCCTCACCCTCTCCACCACCATCCTCACCATCTCCACCACCATCACCGTCGCCATTACCAATACCACCATCACCAACACCACCATCATCAACACCTTGGCCACCCGACTCTCATCATCCCCGATACCCTCCTCCACCATCACTACGACGATCCAGCCACCTGCACCACTAACTTAGAAGCAACCCCGGCCACCCCCTTAGCACCAATAACCACCACCACGACCCCCTGCCATCGCCGCTACCGCTGCAACTGCTGCCGGAGCTGCTGGCATTGCCAGAGCTGCTACTACTGCTGTTTTACGCTGTGACACGCCGGAGCTCCCCCTCTCTCGCCGGAGACAGGCCATCGACGATCCTAAGACCCCCCTAGACACGATCGTCGTATACATGTACGTCAATGTATTTGGTTTAGATACGTAGTGTAATATATATGTATGTATTTATGTATTAATGCTTATTATATATATTTATGTATTAATGCTTATTATATGTATTTATGTATTAATGCTTATTATATGTATTTACGTATTAATACTTATTATATGTATTTATGTTAATAAATTACATCCTAATAATTTATGACTACTTTAAATAAGTAGATGTTGACCAAGGATAGACATTGGGTTTTTGGACATTAATATGTTAGCTTATTAATGTAGTATAACACGTCATTAATTTGTAGCATATTTTATAACATGTTAGCTAGGACCTATGTTGCGTTATTTGGTATTATAGCGTCTCTTGCTAATTCGTTGACTTGCTGTACACGAAAATCGAGAATATAACACGTATATATTTTAGCTACGTACACACGCAACTCAACTAGATGACCAGTTGGGACCCCTACGTCAGTTCATAAGTGCAACATAGTATTTCCTGTGCGTACTATTATAGTGACTGATGATCGTACTATTATTATATATATAGGGTCGCTTGATCGTACAGGCGAGACTTTAGGAGCAGGTTATTGGTACTCGCAGCCTGAGGACCCAGGAAAGAATACCTTGCCGTGTTGTACTATTTAAATTCAGTTATTTTTAGTTGTATATTTTATTGTTTAAATACTATATAACTGTGCGCGTCCGAGAAAGACTCGGGTGCAGCCAACGAAAGAGTTGACGTTAGGACTTGTGTCTGACCTAGTGTCTAGTGGACGCAACTAAAATCGTGGAGTTATAAGTATGACGCCCCAGGCCTTGACACATTTCTTACACGGGTTGTGAGTCTCATATAGGACACGAACTTGCATATTCGGTTGGCCACCTGTACGTGTAGGTCGTGCGACGGATAGGATATAATTGCTAATAGTGATGCATGTTAGAAGACTTAGCTGTTATTAGTAGTCCAGGAATATAGACTATTGTAGTACGGTGGTCCAATCCTTGTCCTTGTTTGGTTGTAAGGTTGGGCTATTGTTCTAACGATAGGCTATGAGCCAAAGTTACAATGCCAATACTTGTAGTCCGTCTCGGCGTAGTAGCTAAATCGTGTTGTGTATACAACATTCGTAGAGCATTGGGCGGGGAGGACAACTAGTAAGCGTATGGGACACCCACTCCCTTTATATAGATACCGCATTCTTCGGAGCGATACAGATGTATATATTTGCAGATACCTCATTCTTCGGAATGATGGACGTTACATGTACATATACTACGCTCTTCGGAGAGTGGACATTATGCCTACACCTACCCAAACGTACCAAGGTTGTCCTCAAATTGTATTTCACTTAGCTAGTTTGTTCACCCTCGAGTTTTTACAGTATTTACTTTATGGCATGCATTTTTGTATCTTGTTACGTCCCTCTGAGGACCTGGTTCCCTTCCAAGTAATTTGTGTAGTTTATAGGATGCTTGATCTAGTGGTGTGTGGACATCGTTGCAGGTATCTTTACATTTTCAGCTATTACAGTCATTCTCTACTTTCCATTTTTTATTCTGCTTTTATAACCTAGTGTTTATAGGCCTATGTTGTTCCTTTAGTCTATTCGAACGGATGTATTATTAGGCTGCAAACTGATGATGTGTATCGTTCTTTCTTGAGATTACTTACCAAGGATTGAGATTTAGTTTATTTGTTGCATTTAGAATTAGATTTTTAACTGGATCACTTGACCGTGGACAGCGTAAGTACACTTCGTCGGGTCCATTAAATTGGAAAGCCCTACGAAGTCGTACTAGCTGGCCATTACCGCGTGTCTGGTCCTATAGATTTTGGGATTGGAGCGTGACATGGTTTTAGTGGTGGCCTATGCAGGTCAGAGCATATCGTTTCGCTTACGTTATTGTACCGAACGAGCCTGCAACTTAGGATTAATGTCGAATAAGATCTCAATCCATAACAGACTTTAAAATCTCCTCTTATATTCGATTGTCGCCCTTGGACTTCATTACTGTATTCGTTCATTTATCGTCGACATTGTTATTATTGTTTCTCATCTTCCTTATTTTAGAAATATGGATGCTCGAGCAAGGTGATTTCCTCCAGGAGCAGATCCTTGTCAAGACAAAGACTGCACATTTGATAGGATATTTGAGTGGATGGTTAACCATGGTAGAGAAGATCGATAAGTTCTTTCTTGTTACTAAAGTTAGTATAGACTATTGGCGTAAGAATTAGATGTAGAAGTAGAGACTTAAAACTAGACCCTACCCTTACTTAAGGTAGCCGTGACTTGTAAGTATTAGAAGCTAGAAAGGTTGTTTAATTCTAAGACTATAAAATAATTTAGAGAAGACATAGCTAGATACTAGGGTTAGTTGTAGCCCCATGATAATGATACAAGGAATTAATTGTAGTCTTATGGTAGTGATACAAGAAATGACCTTATTAACATGACAAGACAAAATTATAGTCACATCTAGAAGAAGATCATCAAATACAAATAAAAATAGGGTATGAAAGAGCACCTTACATAGCAAACCATAGTGGTTAATCCCAAGTTTCCTTGTGACTTACAATATCATACCTATAAATTCTTCGACCCTTTAGATAATAATGATTACGACTAAGCTAAAACAGATAGGTAGATTGCTAGACATCGACTATTAGACCCAACATTCGGATGATGAGATAACTTGAGTACTATGAAGTAGCTTCAAAATTAGATTAGATGTACTAGACTTATTTCGGTTGTCAGTATCTATTAGGCTCGTGGTTTCACCTTTGAAAACTTGATTAGATGAGCTAGTATCTAGAATATAGCTATTAGATTGAAGGATGAGAGTATCGATAGATGTTATAGCCTTGAGTTGGATATCGTGAACTACCTATAATTGATGGCCAGTTATAAACAAGATGGTACCGATATAGTTTGGATGAAGGGTATGCATGGAGTAATCTAGGAGAAACCACAGGTTCAAGGTAAAAAGGTAGAGTGGCAACAAGATGAGATTTGCGAAAAGTACTTGACCTCGAGTTTCTTTTAAAATTTAAAAAAGGACCTGAACCGGAGACAAAGACGTAGGCTCGAGGTGATGACAGACTTTAAGATTGAGCTATAGTACCATCCGGGAAAAGACAACGTAGTAACTGATGCATTGAGCAGGAGGCCCATGGCATTCTTTTTTACTACCCAGCAACACCTGTTGAGAGATCTAGAGCAGTTGAGTATAGAGGCCATTATGCCCGGAGCAGACGGCCAGTTGTCAAGTTAGCAGGTGCCATCAATATTGGTTAAGAAGATCTAGGCTGGCTTGCCAACATATGCCAAATTTCAGAGATTTTGATAGAGGATAGAGGCCAGGATGCAGACAGGATTACGCATACACGAGGATGGGACTTTGAGATATTGAGATCGTCTCTATGTCTCGAACAGAGAACTTCGTCAGGAGCTGATATCGGAGGCGCGCAGTTCAGCATGCTCTATTCTTCCAGGAGGCACAGGATGTACAGAGATTTGAGGCAGTACTTTGGGTGGCATGGAATGAAGATAGAGATAGCCCACTTTGTGGTGAAGTGCCTAGTGTGTCAGTAGGTCGAGGCTGAGCATCAGAGGTCTGTAGTATTACTTAATCCACTCACGATACCTGAGTGAACATGGGAGCACATCACTATGGACTTCATTACGGGCTTTTTGAGGAGTCCCAGTGGTCATAATGTGGTATGGGTGATCGTGGATCGACCTACCTAGTTCGCTCACTCTTTACCTTTCAGAGTTAGACAGTCTACAGAGGTCTTATTCAAGGAACGAAATACAGGTTTAGATCACACGCTGACTCATTGGTCAATCGATAGATGATTACCACTAGACCCTTAGATTATATATTGACATATGAGTATGGGATATAAATAGAAGATAGGAGTCTGACAGGAATAGTAGCTAAATATTGTGGATTATACTTAAACTGCCTAGGGATAGAGATTTAGACTTTTTGACTAATAGGACATCACCTTGCTGAACCTAATCCTTAGTAGTAGGTAGTATATTGGAACATGTTTTCAATTTACCCTGGCCGATGGATTTTTAGATTGGTATTCTTATTATTATTGATTGCATTTTATCCTAGGGTATTTAGAAGGATTGAATAGATATTTATTACTTAATTTCTATATATCCTTATTACTATGTATTGAGTAGTGACCTATGTTGTATTTTTTTACATATACTTCTCCTAAGAATTGTTTGAGTTGAGCTTCTAGACTAGGTATGACTGACTAGCTAGACTAGACTTATTGCTGCTAAGAGCGATTGTAAGAAGTTAGGTTGCATGATTCCATTGTGGATACTATAGGATGATGACGTTAAACCTAGAAAAGAATACTGAGATATTAACCATCCTAGTTGCAGAAGAAGGTTAGGACAGTGTTTAAAGTATGGGTCAAACCAACATCATGCTTAGGAGTGTTTCCAATATGTCAATAGAGCCGAGCAAATAGTGCAAAGGCCAACTCCACCGGTCCTATGTATGTCCATAGCATTGTTTGATAAATTATAGCTTATTATGTGTTTATTTTAATTTTGAGGACAAAATTCTTATAAGTTGGGTAGATTACAAAATCCCTCGACCAAATTTAGGTCTACTTGGCTTAGATAAAGAGACTAGGGTTAATTTGGATTTAATTAGAATTAGAACACGGTATTTTTTATTTATTGTGCAATATTTTTATCACTTAGTGCACCTTATTGTTGCTTCGATATTTAGAGCACTACACTAGCTATTACCTTCAAACAAATTTTATACACTTTTCCTAGACATGCCAACCTAACATCCTGACTCTTATGTAACTCACAAATACTCTATCTTGTGCTTCATTTTAGTCGCACAATATTCATTACAAACATCCATACTTAAATCCAACTAAATCTAACTTTGTAACTTTGTTTGTTCCAATCGAAATTAGAGACACAACTTCAACCCATTTTGTCCAACCCAAATTATGGCATTATTCTATGCTGAGTCTACTACGTCCATGATACTTGTGTCCCACCCAATTTTAACCACATATATTTCAAATTAATAAAAGAGCACAAATTACACTAATTTTAATTAAATTGGTATAAGGACCCAACCTCACCTAAAACTAGACCCAACTCCAACCCAAACCCCCACTCACACCCTCAAGGTTTATACTAAACACCACATACTATTTTAGCCCACTACATAACACCAAACATGGTATTTTGCCTCATCCAATCCCCAATTCCATTTATTGTGTAATTTCCTAATTGTTAAGGGACTTTTATGCAAATAAGCAATGAGGTGTCCCCTTCTCAATGGCCCACACATGAAGAACCTTATTCTCCCTCCTGACCGGTCTACCCCACTTTTCCCCCCATTTGTTTTACTTTCTACAACTTTCCATCCTCACATCTGCACCCTACATTTCAAATTCCCTCAATCCTAACCATCCATTCATCATGTGGAGGCTTCCCTCAACCTAGAAAAATATACCCAGCCGGCCCTAATCCCAAGGAGAGCCCCTCCTCTCTCTCTCCTACATATACTACACACTCTCTCTCTCTCTAAAACCAAACTCAACCACAAATACCAAGGAAAACCCTAGAAAACTATCACCAACACCATCTCCAACCCGCACGACTTCCTCCTCCGACCGGCTGTCCCATCTCCTCCGGCCACCTCCGTTCAGCACGACCAACCCGCCACCAGCCGACCTCCTGCGACCTTCCTCCACCCCGATACTAACCACCGCCACCGCCAGTAGCCGCCTCCTTCTCAGCCGGCCACCACAACAGACTTTCCCCCTCTACTTCTTCTTCCCCGGCCGATCGGACTTCCCCGGCTCCCCCAGTCACCCCCACCTTCACCACAGCCAACCACCACCACCTTGGCCACCATCCTCACCCTCTCCACCACCATCATCACCATCTCCACCACCATCACAGTCGCCATTACCAACACCACCATCACCAACACCACCATCATCAACACCTTGGCCACCCGACTCTCATCATCCCCGACACCCCCTCCACCGTCACCACGATGACCCGGCCACCCCCTACCACTAGTAACCATGACCCCCTGCCACCGTCGCTACTGCAGTAGCTGCTACCGGAGCTGCTGCCATTGACAGAGCTGCTACTACTGCTATTTCACGTTGTGACACGTCGGAGCTCCGCCCTCTCTCGCCAGAGACAGGCCGCCGACGAGCGTAAGACCCCCTCCTCTGGACACGATCGTCGGTTAGATATACTCTCCTCTGGTCGTATACGTGTACGTCAACGTATTTGGTTTAGATACGTAGTATAGTATATGTGTATGTATTTATGTATTAAGGCTTATTATACGTATTTAGGTATTAATGCTTATTATATATATTTATGTATTAATAATTATTATATTTATTTATGTATAAATGCTTATTATATTTATTTATGTATTAATGCTTATTATATGTATTTATGTTAATAAATTACATTCTAATAATTTATGACTACTTTAAATAAGAAGATGTTGACCAAGGTTAGACATTGGGTTTTTGCACACTAATATGTTAGCTTATTAATGTAGTATAATATGTCATTAATTTGTAGCGTATTTTATAGCATGTTAGCTAAGACCTATGTTGCGTTATCTGGTATTATAGCGTCACTTGCTAATTCATTGTCTTGCTATACATGGAAATCGAGGATACGACACGTATAAATTTTAGCTACGTACGTACGCAACCCAGCTAGATGACCAGTTGTGACCCCTACGTCAGTTCATAATTGCAACGTAGTATTTCCTGTGCGTACTTCTGTAGTGATTGATGATCGTACTATTATCATATATATAGGGTCGCTGGACCGTATAGGCGAGACTTTGGGAGCATGTTATTGGCACTCGCAGCTTGAGGACCTAGGCAAGAATACCTTACCATGTTGTACTGTTTAAATTCAGTTGTTTTTAGTTGCATGTTTTATTTTTTAAATAATATATAACTGTGCAATGAAGGCGTTGACATTAGGACTTGTGTCTGACCTAGTGTCTAGTGGGCGCACCAAAAATTATGGAGTTATCAGTATGACTCCCCCCAGGCCTTGACACATTTCTTATACGGGCTGTGAGTCTCATATAGGATACGGACTTGTGTATTCAATTGGCCACCTATACATATAGGTCGTGCGACGGATAGGATATAACTGCTAATAGTGATGCATGTTAGAAGACTTAGCAGTTATTAGTAGTCCAGGAACATAGACTATTGTAGTACGGTGGTCCAATCCTTGTCCTTGTTTGGTTGTAAGGTTGGACTATTATTCTAACGATAGGCTATGAGCCAAAGTTACGACGCCGATACTTGTACTCCGTCTCGGCATAGTAGCTAAAGCATGTTTTGTATACAACATGCGTAGAGCATTGGGCGGGGAGGACAACTAGTTGGCGTATGGGACACCCACTCCCTTTATACATATATCGCGTTCTTCGGAGCGATACAGACGTATATATTTGCAGATACCTCATTCTTCGATATGATGGATGTTACATGTACAGATACCACTCTCTTCGGAGAGTGGACGTTATGCCTACACCTACCCATACGTACCAAGGTTGTTCTCAAATTATATTTTACTTAGCTGGTTAGTTTACCCTCGAGTTTTTACAATATTTACTTTATGGCATGCATTTTTGTATCTTGTTACGTCCCTCTGAGGACCTGGTTCTCGTCCAGGTTATTTGTGCAGTTTACAGGATGCTTGATCTAGTGGTGTGTGCACATCGTTGCTGGTATGTTTATATTTCATCTTTTACAGTCATGAACTACTTTCCATTTTTGATTCTGCTTTTATATCCTAGTATTTATAGGCCTATGTTGTTCCTTTGGTCTATTCGAACGAATGTATTATTGGGCTATAGACTGATTATGCGTATTGTTCTTTCTTGAGATTATTTACCATGGATTGAGATTTAGTTTACTTGTTGCATGTTAGAATTTGATTTTTAACTGGATTACTTGACCGTGGACAGCGTAAGTGTACTTCATCGGGTCCATTAAATTGGAAAGCCCTACAGAGTCGTACCAGCTGGCCATTGCCACGTGTCTGGTCCTATAGATTTTGGAATTAGGGCATGACATTATGAATTTGATGAACAAGGTGTTCCATCAGTACCTTGATAAGTTCATGGTGGTATTTATTGATGACATACTCATATACTCGAATATACCGGGGGAGCACGAGAAGCATTTGTAGATTATCTTGGATGTACTGAGAAAGGAGAAGCTGTATGGGAAGCTGTCCAAGTATGAGTTCTACCTCGACAAGGTGGAGTTCTTAGGATATGTATTGACTGGTGATAGAATTTCAGTGGATCCGAAGAAGATCACACAGTGGAGTCTTGGAAGACCCCCAGTTTCGTAGCAGAGATCAGGAGTTTCTTGGGTTTAGCAGGATACTATAGAAAGTTTATGCACGATTTTTCAAGGATTGTTGAGGCGATGACCAGACTCACCAGGAAAGATGTAGAGTTTGTTTGGACAGAGGAGTGCCAGGTTTCTTTTGAGGAATTGAAGAAGAGCTTGACGTCTGTTCCTATTTTGACGTTGCCATCAGGGTCTGGAGGTTTCACTATTTATAATGGGAAAGTGATTGCCTATGCATCCAGGAAATTGCGTCCTCATGAGAAGAACTATCCTACCCATGATTTGGAGTTGGCAGTAGTCATCATTGCCCTAAAATTATGAAAATACTATTTGTACGAAGAGCGTGTGGAGATCTTCACAGACCACAGGAGCTTGAAGTATGTTTTCACACAGAAGGAGTTAAACATGAGGCAGTATCGGTAGTTGGAAATGATAAAGGAATTTGATATCTCTTTACAGTATCATCCTGGAAAAGCTAATGTAGTTGTCGATGCCTTGAGTAGGTATCAAATAGCTATTTTCTTGACGCAGGTTTGATATTTGTTGCAGGACTTGGACATTTTGGGCATTGAGGTGATAGTTTCTAATTTTTTAATATAAATATGGTGGTTGCAGATACACTCAGAGCTGATGGACAGGATCAAGGCAGCCCAGTATGAGGATGTATCTCTAAAAAGCATCAGAGCTGAGGTGAGAGCAGGATTGGAGGATGATTTCACCATTGCTGAGGATGGTTCTTTATGGCATGGTGCTAGATTGTGTGTGCCTAGTTGGGAGCTGCGTGAGGAGGTATTGCAGGAAGTGCTTTGCTCTCAGTATTCCATACATCCAGGTGCCAACAAGATGTATCGGGATATGCGAGAGAGTGTGTGGTGGTATGTCATAAAGAAGGAAGTGGCACAGTTTGTATCAAGATATTTAATGTGGCAGCAGGTGAAAGCCGAGAGGCAGAGGCCAAGCGGTTTACTTCATCCATTATCCATTCCAGAGTGGAAGTGGGAGCACATTACTATAGATTTTGTGTCCGGAATTCCATGATCTCTAGTAGAAAAAGACATATTTTGGGTCATCGTTAACAGGTTGACCAAGTCGGCCCACTTTTTGCCTTTCAAGGTGGGTTTGTCTACGGAGAAGATGGCAGAGATGTATGTTAGGCAGATTGTCAAGATAGATGGAGTTCCAGTTCGTATAGTCTCAGATCGGGATAGTCATTTCACTTCTCATTTCTTCAGAACTTTGCAGGCGAATTTGGGCACCCAGCTCAAGTTCAGTACTGCATATCACCCCAGACAGATGGGTAGTCAGAGAGGACTATTCAGACCCTCGAGGATATGTTGCACACTTGTGTACTAGATTTTGGGGGATCTTGGGAGGAATATCTATATTTGGAAGAGATTGCTTACAACAACAACTACCAGGCTAGTATAGAGATGTCACCATTTGAGGCTCTATACGGTCGTAGATGTCATACTCCCTTGTCATGGAACGATGTTGAGAGAGAGTTTTGTTAGGGCTAGAGATGGTTGTGGATGCATCTAAGAAGGTTAAGATGATCAGAGACAGACTTCGAGTGGCGCAGGACAGACAACGACATTGGTCCGATAGCCACCGGAGACCTTTGAAGTTTGAGGTATAGTTTTAGATTTTTGTTTTGTGCTTGATATTTGTTTTTTGTTATAGATTAAGTTCTTAAGGTTATATTTTATTCTAGTTTGGTGGTTTGGTGTTTCTGAGGATTTCTCCGACATAAGGCACAATTCACTTCGGTGGAGGCAGAAAGCTTAGTCCGCAATTCATCGGACCTTTCCCTATTCTAGAGAGGGTCGGTGTAGTTGCTTATAGACTAGACTTATCACCTGTATTGGAGGGAGTGCCCAATGTGTTTCATGTTTCACAATTAAGACAGTATGTGGCGGATCCTAGTCACGTGTTGGATCACTCAGAGTTAGAGGTGGGCCCTACTCTGAGCTATCTAGAGCAGCCAATTGAGATTCTGGATCAGGGAGAGAAGGTACTGAGGAACCAGACTATTCCCTTGGTATGCGTCTCATGGAGGAATCACTCTCCTGGAGAGTCTACCTGGGAGAGAGAGGATGAAATGCAAGAGCGTTACCCAATTTGTTTGTGCCTTGAGTTATATTCTTTTCTGATTATATTCTACTCTTTTTGTTTTGTTCAGTTATTTTTTGGGGTAGTCTTCGCCTTTGAATTTTGAGGATAAAATTATTTTAAGGGGGGTAGATTTGTCACTACCACATTTTCTAGGAAATAGCATTTTGGTCATTTTATAATTAATTTATTATTGTGCATATTGTATAATTATTTATTGTATCATTTAATTATTGTTATATGTTAGTTTATTGTTTTGGGCTTGTGTTAGTAGACCTAACTAGTTTAGTTTAGACCAATGGACCAATATTTATAATTAGTTAGAATTGAACTCAATTAGAAGCCCATTCATTAGGAGGATGATTAATTAAATTAAACCCATTTTACTAGAACCTTCCCTCCTTAATTATTTCTTCAAAAGAGGCCCCAAAGGGTATATTGGTCATTACATAGTAGCATGAGGGAGGGGTCAAGGGGGGCCGGCCTATTTAAAATGAGGGAGGGAAATTTCTCTCCTCTTTTTATTCCAAATCTTGATCTAGATTTTCCCCCAAACAAATTCCTTCATTCCCACATAAATTTCTACCAAATTTCTTCCTAATTCCTTCCCAAATCACCATTGGAGGCTAGTTGAGCAATAATCTAGAGGAGGTAGCAAGGATCTACAAAGAGGAGCAAGAATCTACAAGTTGAAGGCCAATTTCACCAAATTTGGAGGTTGCATTGGGAATCCATTTCCTAATAGGTACAATTCAGTTTTTTCCCTTTAATTAGATTCTAAATCTGTGTTTTAATCATTAGGAACCACCCTATATGATGAGTCTACCATAGGAATTAGAATTAGGTTCATAGGAGGCCTATGGAGGAAATTCTGGTATATTTGTGTCAATTTTGGGAGAATTCCGAGATTGACACATGTTGTGTTTGTCAATTGGTCAATTATACCAAATTGACATGTATTTGATGGTGTGTGGCTAGTATCATGTTCATAATTGGATACATGTAGGCTGTATCCCAATAATTTGGTGATACGTGTTATTTTGGGGGAGGGTTTCTCCGACACGAGGCTTTGTGCATGTCATATTTTGATACGGACACGTAGTAGAGTATTTAACTCTTCATATTGTTTATAACTATTATTTTAGACTTGTTTTGTCCTTCGTGGTACATTTGATTGTGTGGCGGACTCATATCGCTAGCGTATCATAGATCTAGTGTGATACGAGTGTGATGCACTCCACGTGTTTGTTTGATTTTATTCCTAAATTTAATTTTCTTTGTTCATAGCTATTGGTAATATATATATATATATATATATATATATATATATATTCATATGCGTATATGTATATATATATATATATATATATGGATACGTATATATATATGTATGTAGATATATATATACTAGTGTATAGATATCTATATATCTACTTGTAGTGTACATATGTATATGTATGTATATATATGTTGATATGAATGTTATATATATATGATATATCTACTGTATATATTAGTGTTATGTTTATATTTATGTAAGTGGTTATATATGTATATGATACTTCTACTTGACCATAGGTGTTTGAATGTGTGTGTTCATAGGTGTTTAGATGGGTGTTTGGGTATGGTTGTGTGTCAGAGAGAATTATTATATATATATATATATAGGTGTTGCTTGTGTGTGTGTGTATGTGTGTGATAAAGGGATGGCTCGGACAGTGAGCATTCAGCACTGCATAGTGTAGTGACCAAGCAGCAACAACATAAATATTTTCCCGAGAACAACAGGATTCAACTAAACCGTAGCAGCAACACCTAGCATACAAGCACAGTGAGCAGCAGTAGCACAACAGCAGCAGATACAAGTACAGCAGCAGTAACAAACGCAGTAGCTGTAGCAGCAGCTACATTAGCACGAGCAGCAGCGGCTACACTAGCAACAACAGCATCTTGTCATCGTATGCAATCTCCAGCAGTAGCAGCAGCGTGTATTAGGGCATAGGCAGCAGGGTATCAGAGCTAGGTGAGTTGGTCGAGTTAGTTAGTTAACTAGTAGTAGTTATCTAGTATCTAGAGGTATAGTATTAGTAGTTTGATAGTTATCTAGTTAATTGGTTAGAGCTAATTTTACAGACTAGTATCTTTAGTTAGCACTATATATGTAGATATGTACACATGTATATATGTAGTAGTAGTTAGTGATTAGTTGGGGTTAGTATTTAATATTAATATTAGTATATACTAGTAGTTGATATTATTGAATACTAGAAGTTATATTAGATTAATATATATATTAGTATATAGTTTAGTGTTTGGGTAGTGAACTATGAATGAGGATTTGACTTACCTTGGGATACCAAGGTAAATGTCAAAGTATTGAGGGATAATCAAGGTATTTAGATTTGAGTATCAAGATGAGGGTTTAGTGGTACAATACCGCATTGGCTCAAAGACAAGGTATCCACTTAGCATTAGATTAGTTAGAATATTATATTGTTGATGATTATATATGCATAATATAATATTTTTATATCTTTTTAGTGCGTATCTTGAGATACGGTATCTTAGTGATTTCTAGTATCCTAGTTTAGCTTGTATAGCCTAGTTTCATAGTGTATGGACCCAACATCCTAGAATTAGACCCATACAACCTAGAAATAGGTAGTTTGACATAGTTTGACCAATTTGACTTAGTGTTGACCTAGTTTGACTATTTTGACTTAGAAATTACTTTTTGACCTAGATGTTGTCTAATTTAACTTATTTTCATTCTGAAACCTTGTATTGATGTTATATTCCCTATGTAGCTCTTTAAGGCACCGTACCGGACATTTGTGATACTGTTCACCAGATTTTAGGCGAATATATTCTCTGATAGTTTCTCATTTATAATATCCTTTAGTTTTTTTGTATCTAGTATAGATATCCTTGATTTCTTGACGTAATGGTTACACGGATTGGTATATTCGGATCTTGTCATAAGATATTATTCCTTTGTATTAATGGTGTATCTTATGCAAGCATTATTTTATTGTTCTTCTTGTACATGTACAGACATTGGTTCATGAGAAGAGTAGCTCCCTTCTTGTGAAAACCCGTGTCATAACGTACCATGGTTGTATCCACTTACCAGTCGGGGGTAGGAGAGTGTGTAGTGTAGATATATGATCATACCCTCCTTTTATCAAGTCTTGTTCATTGAATAGTGTCAATCATACACCATACGTATGATTAGCCAGGCCATTAATATTGTATCAAGTTCCCAAGCCGATCACATGTTAAAGCTGGTACTCACTCACTTAGTCATTAGTATTCTTAGTCATTGCCATATTGTTCATTCTTGTATTTATTTCCAGTATTTCCTTTATTGTATATCTCTTGTATCTATATTTCATCTTGTATATTTCACATCTATTTACTATTACATAGTTTATATCATTTATTATAACTTCTGTTAGAGATGTACTCTGCTTCTTTCCTGACTGAATTTATTTTTTCCAAATGACACTAAGGAGTGGTACCCCACTCATTACGGACCTCAGGATGTTGTGGGCTTAGAGCCAGAGACCTTGGCTCAGGAGGGACCCATCTCGACTGAGACAGACGACCCGAGACTTGTAGCATCTTAGTTATTCTTTTTGTACTGGATTTGTCTCCAGCTTAATTTTAGTAGTTTCTCTAACTCATAGATGTTATTATTTGACTCATGAGTTGTATTGTGACTATTCTATTCTTTTCATATTCATGTATATTTCCATCTTAGATCTGTGATTCAGTATATTTATATTGATAGTGGTATTGTTATGCCTTGATTATAGATAGATAGTTTACCCAAACAGCATTCTACCGTTGATGCTGCGGCGTAGGCTGGATATTATTTCCGACTTGCATCCTTACACCAGGTGTGGGTTGTGACATAATCCCGAGGCCATACTCATAGAGATGTGTCAAAAGAACAAGCTCCCAGCAGTCAGCCTCTGGATGGGTGAGAGCCAGTTCAAAGACTGTACAACGCTCATTGTAAGTGTCGTCAACATTGAGAAGAAGCTCAAGGATGCTCGATATTTGGGGATCCATATCCCTACTGCTGAGAAAAATGGCAAGCTCCCAACAATAACAGCAACAATAGAAACAACAGCAACAACATCAACAACAACAACAATTACAATAATAACAACCGCGACAGAAAGAAAAAACAAGCTATGATCGCTACCTTGACCAAGAAGCCTGAGCAAAAGATGTCAGAGCCTCTAAAACCAAAGGAGACTTACTCCTTCGAAGATGCTGATGTCAAATCTATCTTCGACATGCTGATGTAGGAAGGCAAAATTTGGCTCCCTGATGTTAGACATCAGCCTGAGGCAACGGAGATTGCCAACCCAAAGTATTATCACTTTCACCGCTACGTCCATCACCCAACGCAGGGGTGCTATATTCTGAAGTGGTACATCCAACGTCTGATAGACACCAAGGCTATTTTACTGGACTTTGATGATGTGACGATCATCGCCAATATGGTGTCCCTCCAGTTTGGCAACTTTCCATCGATGGAAGCCCAAGACGAAGTAATTCCTGTCCCTAAGGCGACCAAGGAATTGGTCAACCTTCCACCAGCACAAGACCAGACGGTCAGGCTAATACCACTTACCACACCACGCGGGGAGACCTCATGTGGGTCCATCTCGACCTCTTGTCAGACTTCATGTAGCCGGTGGAATCCTTCACCACTAAATCCAAAAGAAGGAAATCCAAGACCTGTTATGTCACGACCGCACCCGAAAATTGGGCATGAGCCGTGGGTACGTCCAACCTACGCCGTAGCATCGGCAGTAGAATATTGTCTATGTCTCAAACATAACTAATCCTGTCAATGGTCTCAACTCCATAGGGAGGGCAATGATATACATGAATCAACAATTATAATATACTCAATCACAAGACTATTAGAAAGTAATGGCACAATGAGATATAAGGATAAAGGGTACTGACATAAGTCAGGCACAAAAATAAGTACATCACAAGTCTAGGGTCTAGATGTCCACCAAAAGTCACAACAATAATACAAACCAAATCTCAGTTCTAGAACAATGATACATAAATAAGACAGTCTAAATGCCTGCAGGTGGAATCTCCTCTAAGATGGGAAATTCCTCTAGAATTTCTGGTACAAAATCTTCCACTTCTTCCAGGCCATAGTTGGTAGGACAGAAGTCCTCCAAGTCCTCTAAAAAATATTATCCAGTCAGGATTGGAGCGAAGCATATACACTAAACGACAGTTTCATTTATGTTGACAAAAGCTATAAAACAGTGTAAGAAATACAAGATGAAAGAATACTGGAATATGGAATACTAGAGAAATGAAATAAGCAATAGAACATCTAGCAATGAATAAAATATAAGTAAATGCTAGAACAAGTAATCTAAAATAAAGTAATAAATATCTGGCTATGTGTTTGAAATATCAGTTTATTATGTGATAGGCTTGGGACGAGATCAGGCTTGATATATATGATAGGCTATGATACAAGTGAGCTCAGGCTAACTATCTGGTTAGCTATGATGCAAGAAATATCGGGCTAATCATATATATCAGGCTATGAGGCATATAAATGGTCAGGCTACACCCGACGTGATATGTGGGGTGAGCTATGATGCATGTAAGGTGGGGTATGTGTTTGATAATAAACAGAAGAAATAAAACTAGGTTTATACAAAACCCTTTCTTAGGTTTACAAACAAGAAGTACTATTAATCCTATCCGAGGATGTTAAGTACAAATTTTAATCTGGGTAAATATTGCTATAGGAGTCTGATCTGCAGTCGATCACTTTGTCCCTTGGACCACATGATGATGAAGAAGTGCTGTAGAAGAAGGAGATGCTTCACGGATTGCAAAAGGGAGTGGATGCTTGATGCCAAAATTTTCGATCACTACTCTCTGTCTGAGCTCTTCTCTCTCTGTTCTTTGATTTCTCGACTTCTATTCTCCGAGTTTTCAACCTTTCTCTCCAATTTTTTTGACCCTGGACCTTTGTCAATAGAGGTTTCTATTTATAGGGTTTTAGTGACAATAACCGTCCAGTCGGCGTAGAAGCCAGATAGTGGAGAGTATGGCACTTTTTACGCGGCGGTTATAATAAATGCTACCCACGTATAGATGTTCTTCTGAATAAGCGTGTGACACGTGTTCCATTAGGAGATAATGCGTATAACTACTGGGAAGATCAAGGCATGTAAGCCACGTAGGTAACTGCCCCTTGCGTAGAAAAGGTTGGCGTAGAAGCCAATAACTGTCACCATGGCGTAGAAGCCTTGTAGGCGTAGAAGCCAAATAGTTGTCGAATTGGCGTAGAAGTCGGGTAGGCGTAGAAGCCAAATAGTTGTCGAATTGGCGTAGAAGCCGGGTAGGCGTAGAAGCCAAATAGGCGTAGAAGCCTTGTAGGCGTAGAAGCCTGATGCTGCATGGATAGGTGGCTAGCGTAAAAGATAGCTGATCCTCCTTTCTTGACTGAGGTCTTGAGCATATTCTGGACCGAATAGCCTTCTCACGCACAAGTGCAAACATAGTCTGAGTTGGCGTATTTCACGGAGATAGCGTACAACGTGCTCCTTATAGCTAAAAATAGCCCGGTGGCATATTCCATGGAGATAGTATACAGCGTGCTCCTATAGTTGAAAATAGCTTGATGGCGTAATGTGCAGGGGTGATGATGTAGACGTATTAGCCGTAATAATGGCTTGCCCCATCTTTGGAAATATAATCAAATCTCATGTATTTAATGCAGAGATCTGCCACCATTTTGAGCATTAAATGCAGAGACGTGCCTCAAACTCTGTACGAAGATCTGCCACCATTCTGAGCATTAAATGAAGAGACATGCCTCGAGCTCTGTACGAAGAGCAGCCTTTAACGTGGCAGTTCATTTTGTCTTCTGCTGAGCGTAAAAGCTCACATCTACCTGTGTAAAACTAGGCAGCGTATTCCCTTGTATGCGTAAAAGCACTTTGTGTTACGCCCCAGTCCCAAAATATATGGAACCAGGCCAGGTGGTATTAGCCAGCTGACACGTCTCCAAGGATATCCCAATTTAATGGATCCTGGCGAAGCGTGCTACGCTGTCCTAAATCTAACAAGTCTAATATAATAACATGCAGTGTCTAATCTCATCCACAAACAACAAGTAAAATACTAAAATAAAAGACTGGAATATAAGGACATAGTCGAATGACATAATACAACTAAAATATGTCTGGTGGGGACAAACCCACTACAAATGTTGGAGATAAGTGGTGATAGTCTGAAATAAAGTACTGATAATAAGAGTGACTGGAACAACTGCTAACTAGGTAAGGAGCTCCAGTCATAGGCGGAAGACCTACCAATCTGATCCGGGGTACTGTGATGGAAGGACCTCTAGCTCCTCGTCAAGAGCAAACCTCGTCTCCACACCTGGCCCATAAACTGTGGGATAATAGGCCTCGTCCAGATCTAAAAGATAACCACGTTCTCAGAGGGACGTAACAAGATACAATATGCATGCCAGATATAGTACTGAATAAAAGTAAAGAGGGGTATGCTAACCATCTAAGTGAATGCAATGTAAGGACAACCTCGGAACGTATAAGTAGGTATAGGCATAACGTCCAGCGTCCTCTAGAGTGTGGTATCTGCAACATCCATCATTCTGAAGAATGAGGTATCTGTATATATATAACGTCCACACTCTAAGGGACGTGGTATCTGCAATGTATATACGTCCGTAACACTCCGAAGAGCGCGGTGTCTGAATATAGGGAGTCATCGGGTCTGGGGTTCCTCTGGATACCACGGAGTCCAATGGGGGTATCCCATACGTTTGTCAGTTATCCTTCCCGCCCAATGTAGATACGCAAGTCGAATGCACGACTTGAGTGTACCGTATCTCGATGTCAAGTCTCAATTAACTATATTATTCTAGAATACATGCAAGTCCGTGATGCATGTCGTACGTACCGATAGCGAATCGGGTACCGGACCCGCATCCCAATATGAGTGTACCATTACGATACATGTATAGTGCCATGGTCTAGGAAGATATCAAAATTTTGTCACAGTCGAAGGTGAGTCAGCTAGCAACTAGGTCTAGTACACTACTCATCGACGCATTGTCGACTGCACCCGAGTCAATCTCGGACGCACACAGTTCATGTATATTTACAACATTCATCATTTAATTTTTAAGCAGTAAATCAGCAAGGTATACTTGCCTGTCCCGGGTAGCTGCGAAATCCAAAGTCCTGCTCCTGATGCCTCGGCAGTAGTGTCCAGCAATCCTATATAGGATATAGTAATGACCAAAATTAGTCGCTACAATAGCACGACTAAGACACACTGCTTGTATCTACAGCTGACATAGGGTCGGGACTGTATATATATATATAGCTAATACAAGTACATACACTTAATCATACTTAATTTTTATTAAAATAATATATTTGTTTAAAAGTACAAAAGTAGTACTTATGTATTAATTAGTATATACTAATAATACACACAGTAAATATGTATACATAATTGGTAATATACTAAATTCATATATTTATACATATATATATTTTAGATAATAATTTTTGTACATAAGTAAAAAAATACACATACATTTATTTATATTTAAATATATACATACCAATATACCTTTTATAAATACCTTAAGTACATAAATTATTATACATATACATATATATGCATTCCACTAATATACTAAGTACATGAAGTATATATATATATATATATATATACATATTGATATACACAAAAATACATATATATACTTATATTTACAAACTAAAATAATTATACCAATAACATATAATATAAAATAATACATAGTATATATACCATGTATATTAATGATACATTATTACAAATGTACATAAATATACATTATACATATGTACCTATAATTTATAAAAAAAAACAATTATTAAGTATTTAAATCTGAATACTTTTATTAAACATATACTTTTGGTATTTAATTAAATATATATAAAGTATTTAAGCCTCTAGTATATATATATATTATGTATATATATACTTTATATTTGTAAATACTTACTCATATACTTTTACCATTTATAAATTTTACTCAGAATATATTAACACAGTATATATACATATACATAAATACTACAAAATACAGAAAATAAAATATACATTAGAATACATATAAAATACTAGATTTAATACATGTAATTATACATATCTATATACATAATAGGTACTTAAATACTTAAGTATTTAATACACTATTTAGTATAACTTATACGTATATTTATTAGTCTATATAAAGTATACAAAATAAAGTATATATATATGTTATTCAGTTTATACAGAGATATATACAAAATACGTATTTAAATACTGAAATACGGGATCTATATATATAAACTTGCAACCTAAAATACATGCATAAATACTAACAATTTTACATAAAATAATGTATTGTATTGTACCTCAGGTCGAGGGGGTCAAGGTGGTTGGCCGTCGCCGGCGGGGGTGGCCGGGCGGAGCTCCGGCGTCGCGCGGGGGGGGGGGGTTGGCACAGCAGCAGCGGGTCTGGGGTCTTGGCGCTGCGGGGGCGAGCACGGCCAGAGTCGTCGTCGTCAGGGGCTGAAAATTGACGGGGAGGGGGAGGACTGGTAGGGGGTGGCACCGGTGAAGTTTGGCGGTCGGCGGTGTTAAGGCGGCGGAGTACAGGCGGGTCGGGTGGTCGGCCTTGGGCACGGGAGGGAGCAGCTCGGGTTGGTGTAGTCGGCTGGGGAGGTTGCTGCCGGCGGCCAGACGGCGGGTGGCGGTGGTGGCAGGTGGGGGAGTGGTCGGCGAGGGTGGTCGAGTTAGTGTGGGGGTGACCGGAGTCGGTGGTTGGCCGGAGTTGGGCGGCGGGTGATAGAGGCAGGGGTCGGGCTTGTAGTAGAGGGTGTATGAAAATAGGGTTTAGTTTGTTTTCCTAGGTTTGTGTGCAATATAAATGATGTAAGTTGGTGTATAAGTAGGAGAGAGAGTGGGAGGGGCTGCCTTAGGATTAGGGCCGGCTGGACCTATTTTTTTGGGGAGTTGGGGATGCCCAACAAGATGAGTGGAGGGCTAGGAATGGGCCATTTTAAATGTATGGCCATGATGTACCCTACATAAAGTAATGTAAGTACAAAGGAATGGGGGGAAAATAAATGGATACGGTTAGGGCATGACCAATTCTTTCTTCATGATGTTTGGGCCAATTAGAGGGGGACACTTCATTGTAATTTTACAAATAGGTCCCTGAACAATTTAGTATTTGCACAATTTCTGGAATTGGGGATTTAATGTAACCAAACACCATGTTTGGTGTTCCTCATTGGGCTAGGATTGTGTATGGTGTTTTGTATGAGGTTGTGGTTGTGGATATGGGTTTGGGTTGGAGTTGGGTCTAATTCAATTGAGGTTAGGTCACCACATTAATTAATTCATAATTAATGCACTGGTATTTCTAATTTAATTTAATAACAATCCGGGAGTCTAAATTTGGTTGGACAAGGGTTATTGGTGTAGTAGACTCAGTGTACAATAATATCGTGATCTGGGTTGGTTCGACTGGTTGAGGTTGGGTCTCAATTTCGATTTGAACGGACAAAGAACGTAATTACGCAATTTAATTAATTTGCGTACGGACGTTTGTAACGACTTTTGTGCGACTACAATCAGGCACGAAAATTGGTATCCGGAGTTTGTTCTAGGTTCAATATGATGGGTTGGCTGGTCTAGGTCAAATATGTGGAATTTGTTTTAGGCAACAGCTAGGATAGTATCCTAAAATAACAAATCATTGTACAAGTATAATAACACTATATAATAAATCATAATTAATTCAAGTTAACCCTAATTAGGTTAATTTAATAATTTAACCCTAATTTCTGGTCAAGGGGGTTTACAACATACCCTTCTTAGAGCATTTCGTCCTCAAAATTAAAACAGACATATATCAAAACTATTGAATGAAATAAATACTATCACATACCTAGGCCTTCGAAGAGATGGGGAAAGCGTTGCTGAATATCGTCCTCTCGTTCCCAGGTTGATTCACCTGGTGCGTGATGCCTCCATGCGACACGAACTAGAGGGATAGTCTGGCCTCGTAGTACCTTCTCGCTTCGGTCTAGGATCTCTACCGGCTCCTCCTGGTATAACAAGCTTGGACCAACGCTGATCTTCGAGTGGTCAAGCACATGACTCGGATCCGGCATGTACCTCCTCAGCTGAGATACATGGAAGACGTCATAAACTCCCTCCAGTGTCTGCGACAAGGCCAATCTGTAAGCAACTTCTCTGATGCGCTCTAGCACATCGAATGGTCCGATGTACCTCGGACTCAGCTTCCCTCTGCCTCCAAATCTGATGGTTCCTCTGGTAGGTGAGATCTTCAGGAACACATGTTCTCCAACCTAGAACTCTTGGGGTCATTGATGCACATTAGCCTAATGCTTATGCCTGTCCTGTGCTGCTCGTAGATGCCCCTGGATCTTCTTCACCTTCTCCACTGTATGGACGATCAACTCTGGCCCTAGAATCTGTCTCTCGCCTACATCGCTCCAATATACCGAGGATCGACACTTCCTACCATACAATGCCTCATAAGGAGCCATCTGAATGCTCGCCTGATAGCTATTATTGTAGGAAAATTCGACCAAGTGCAAGTGGCCCTCACATGAACTGCTGAAGTCAAACATGCATGCCCTCAACATGTCCTCCAGGGTCTGAATGGTGCGCTCGGATTGTCCATCTG
Source organism: Iris macrosiphon (assembly GCA_036927795.1). NCBI lineage: Eukaryota > Viridiplantae > Streptophyta > Magnoliopsida > Asparagales > Iridaceae > Iris > Iris macrosiphon. The sequence goes on from JAYESA010000018.1 coordinate 88,353,715, forward strand.
TCTGCGGGTGGTACGAAGTACTGAACTTAAGGCGGATACCAAGACTCTCTTGCATTCTCCTCCAAAAGTATGATGTGAACCTCGTATCCCTGTCAGACACGATACTGACTGGCACTCCATGCAATCGTACAATCTCTCTTATGTACATGTCTGCTAAGACTTCCGTAGATTGCCCAACCCTGAAGGGTAAAAAGTGGGCAGACTTGGTGAGTCTATCTACGATTACCCATACCGCATTGCGACCACTAGGACTCCTCGGGAAACCCGTGACGAAGTCCATGGTGATGTGCTCCCATTTCTACTCCGGTATCGGGAGCGGTTGAAGTAATCCGGCAGACCTATGATGCTCAGCCTTGACTTGCTGGCACACCAGACACTTAGCCACGAAGCGGGCTATCTCTCTCTTCATCCAGTGCTACCAGTAGTACTGCCTCAGGTCTCGGTACATCTTCGTGCCTCCTGGATGAATAGAATAGGTCAAACTGTGGGCCTCCGTCATCAACTCCTGGCGTAGCTCTCCATTCGGAACATAGAGACGATCTCCACATCTCAAAGTCCCGTCCTCGTGTATACGCAGTCCCGTCTGTATTCCAGCCTCTGTCCTCTGTCGAAGCCTCTAAAATCTGGCGTCTGTCGGCAAAGCAGCCTTGATTCTCTCCACCAATGTCGATTGCACCTGGAAACTCGACATCTGGCCGTCTACTCCGGGCATAACGACTTTGATACCCAACTGCTCTAGATCTCTCAACAGATGTTGTTGGGTAGTCAGAAAAAATGCTATGGGCTTCCTGCTTAAAGCATCGGCTACCACATTAGCATTTCCCGGATGGTACTGTAGCTCAATCTCGAAGTCCGCCATCACTTTGAGCCAACGTCTCTGCCTCTGGTTCAGGTCCTTCTGGGTGTATACGTATTTCAGGCTCTTGTGATCAGTGAATATCTTCACGTACTCTCCGTACACGTAGTGCCTCCAAAGCTTCAAAGCAAAGATTACTGCGGCAAGCTCCAAGTCGTGGGTAGGATAGTTCTTCTTATGGGTCCTCAACTGTCTAGAGGCATAGGCCACAACTTTCCCATGCTGCATCAAGATGCATCCTAATCCTTTCCCGGACGTATCGCTATAGATCACGAATCCTCCGGGTCCAGAAGGTATGGTCAAGATGGGTGCTGTAGTCAGACGCTTCTTTAGCTCATCGAATGCCGTCTTACACTCCTCTGTCCAGGTGAACTCCTGATCCTTGTGGGTCAAGCGGGTCATCGGCTCTGCGATCCTTGCGAAGTTCTCTACGAACCTCCGGTAATATCCGACAAGTCCTAGGAAACTCCTCACCTCCGAAACGTTGGTAGGGGTCGGCCATGTCTCTACTGACGAAATCTTCGCGGGATCTACTGAGATGCCATCTCCTGAGATAACGTGTCCAAAAAATGCGACACAATCTAGAAGAAACTCGCACTTGCTCAGCTTGGCATAAAGCCTCTCTCGTCTCAGCGTCTCTAGCACTAGCCTCAAGTGCTCTCCGTGCTCCTCGTGGCTCTTCGAATACACAAGGATGTCGTCGATGAAGACTACCATGAACTGGTCCAGGTACTCATGGAAGACTCGGTTCATCAGGTTCATAAATACAGCAGGCCCATTTGTCAATCCGAAAGGCATCACTAAGAACTCGTAGTGACCATAGTGAGTCCTAAATGCTGTCTTTGGAATGTCCTCCCTTCGCACCTTCACCTGATGGTAGCCTAATCTTAAGTCGATCTTCGTGAACACCACTGCTCCTGTCAGCTGGTCGAACAGATCGTCGATTCGCGGTAGAGGGTACTTGTTCTTGATAGTCAGAGCATTAAGGGATCTGTAATCAATGCATATCCGGAATGTCCCATCCTTCTTGGGTACAAACAGCACTGGTGCTCCCCAGGGTGATGCACTAGGACGAACAAATCCCTTGATCTGCAACTCCTCTAGCTGTAGCTTCAGCTCGTCAAGCTCCTTCTTCGCCAACCGGTACACATTTGATGATACCGGTGCTGCTCCAGGTACTAGCTCAATGGTGAACTCCACCTCTCTATCTGGCGGTAGGCCTGGCAACTCCTGTGGAAAAATATCCTCGAACTCTGCAACGATTTCTGGGGGTGCCGTCTCCATCGCCATGTAAGCTCCAGCTGCATGTCCTACTCCTCGCTGGATGGTGCCTCGCATGAATTCGAACTCCGGGTGTCCTGGCAGTTTAAAGGTAACGCTACCCTTCCGGCAGTCTAGCACGACATTGTACTGGCTTAACCAGTCCATGCCCAGAACAACGTCGAAAGCTGGCATTGGGAGTACCAACAATCGCGCTCTCATCTCTCGACCACAAACTACTACCGAGCCCGTTCTAATGGTGCTGGTAACCGGTACGATGCCTCCTCCGGTAAGTATTCTCCAACCCTTAGGTAAAGGGGAAGTTGCTACTCTATGCATTGCTACGAAGCTAGTAGATATAAATGACAGTGTAGCTCCAGAATTAAACAGTACAGTTGCAGGTAATGATGCAACTAGAATTGTACCTGCTATAGCCTCTCCCTCTGGTTCCTCCTCGATAGATGCTAAAGCAAAGGCTTGCCCGCGCCTCTGCCCTCCTGCCTGCTGTCGGGCCTGGTTGAAGTGTGCCTCCTGTGGGACCAAGGGTGGTCCTCTCTGCTGTCCTCCGGTAGCTGGTGGGCGTTGGCCTCCTGCTGGGGGTAGTATTCTCAGTGGTGCTGCTGGTGGTCTTTGTCCAGTCTGGGGTGCTCTATCTCTGCGCTGAGGGCAGTCTCTAGCAAGGTGCTGGCTGGCTCCACAGACCATGCAGAGCCCGAGCTTCTTTTGGCAGTCTCTGATGACGTGTCCCCTCTTGCCACAGAAGTGACAGGTCGGAAGCTCCTTCTGCTGGTACGGCGCTGTCCCCTGCTGCGCCTGTGCTCCTGGACGACTGATCGGTCCTCCTGCTCCTTGCTGGGTACTGGCTGGTACGTTCGCGCTGGAACGTCCCGTTCCCCCTCCTATAGCCTCCTGGATCCTCGCCTCTGATAGGACCTCTTCATAAGAGATCCTCGCCTGGGTAGTAGTATACCTCTGCATCTCGTGAGAGAGGCCATGATGGAATCTCCTGGTCTTCTCCAGGTCATTGGGGATCAGGGCTGCTCCAAATCGGCTGAGTCTGCTGAACTCTCAGTCGTAGGCATCCACAGTCAGGTTCCCCTGCTCCAGGTGCAGGAACTGAGAGTACAGGGCGTTCCTCACTGTAGCTGGGAAGTACTTTGCGTTGAAGTGTTCCAGAAATTCCTTCCAAGTTTGCTGTCTGCCGATGCTGCGCTCCATAGAGTCCCACCAGTGATGGACGTTGCCTGTGAGTTGAGCCCTCACCGCGGTCATCCAGAGATCAGGGTGTAGCTGCGAACCCTCTAACAGCATCTCAGTATTGGAGACCCAGTCTGAGATCTCCTCTGCCGTCTCCTTGCCCGAGAAGGTTCCCGGGACCATCTGTCTGAAGCCTCATACCGTGCCTGCTTCCTGGACAGGTGCAGGTGCTGGTGCTGCTGCTTGGGCAGGTGCCCTCTCCAGTACTGCCATCAGACCCTGTCTCAGAGTCTCCGTTTGCTACCACTGGGCCTGTATCATCATCTGGAAGAACTGTATCATCTGGGGCTGTCCCTCCGCTGGTGGCATCTGAGGTAGAAACAGTGGAGGTGGTGGAAGAGGTACCTCTGGCTGTCTCCTTAGTGTCTCCTCGGTTGTCGGCCTCTCGTACTGCGGCATCGGTGTCGCCCTCGAGGTCTTTCCCTCGAAGTACTGCCTCGGAATCGTCTGCGACGTCTGGCCCTCTGGCTGCTGCGTCCCTTCGTCGGGAGAGACCTGATGCCAGTGCATCATCGGGGCCTGAGGGATCACCTGTGCCTCGGGCTGAGGCTGCTCTCTGGGTGGTCCCTGAGTCGTATCCTCGCTCGGTGCTGCAGGTGGCACTATGGCACCAAGTATCTCACGTCGGCTACGAAGGTTCATCTCGCTGTAAGAGATAGAACTTTATTAGAGAGAGTACGAAAACAATCAAACAGGATGCAGATATATTAAAATTCGGAAGAGGTTCAAAGGCGTAATCAAGTGGATGAGACCTAGTAATTTCTATCCTATTGCAGGCTCGCTGGGTACATTACCATACCACAAGCGATAAATATTTGATGTTACTGACCTGCATGGGCCACCACTAAAACTATGTCACGCCCCAGTCCCAAAATATATGGAACCAGGCCACGTGGCATTGGCCAGTTGACACGTCTCCGAGGATATCCCAATTTAATGGATCCTGGCGAAGCGTACTACGCTGTCCTAATTCTAACAAGTCTAATATAACAACAGGCAGTGTCTAATCTCATCCACAAACAACAAGTAAAATACTAAAATAAAAGACTGGAATATAAGGACATAGTCGAATGACATAATACAACTGAAATATGTCTGGTGGGGACAAACCCACTACAAATGTTGGAGATAAGTAATGATAGTCTGAAATAAAGTACTGATAATAAGAGTGACTAGAACAACGGCTAACTAGGTAAGGAGCTCCAGTCATAGGCGAAAGACCTACCAATCTGATCAGGGGTACTCTGATGGAAGGACCTCTAGCTCCTCGTCAAGAGCAAACCTCGTCTCCACACCTGGCCCGTAAACTGTGGGATAATAGGCCTCGTCCAGATCTGGTAGATAACCAGGTCCTCAGAGGGACGTAACAAGATGCAATATGCATGCCAGATATAGTACTGAATAAAAGTAAAGAGGGGTGTGCTAACCATCTAAGTGAATGCAATGTAAGGACAACCTCGGAACGTATAAGTAGGTGTAGGCATAACGTCCAGCGTCCTCTAGAGTGTGGTATCTGCAACATCTATCATTCCGAAGAATGAGGTATCTGTATATATATAACGTCCACACTCTAAGGGACGTGGTATCTGTAATGTATATACGTCCGTAACACTCCGAAGAGCGCGGTGTCTGAATATAGGGAGTCACCGGGTCTGGGGTTCCTTTGGATACCACAGAGTCCGATGGGGGTATCCCATATATTTGTCAGTTGTCCTTCCCGCCCAATGTAGATACGCAAGTCGAATGCATGACTTGAGTGTACCGTATCTAGATGTCAAGTCTCAATTAACTATATTATTCTAGAATATATGCTAGTCCGTGATGCATGTCGTACGTACCGATAGCGAATCGGGTACACGGACCCGCATCCCAATATGAGTGTACCATCACGATACGTGTATAGTGCCATGGTCTAGGAAGATATCAAAATATCCTTATAGTCGAAGGTGAGTCAGCTAGCAACTAGGTCTAGTACACTACTCATCGACGCATTGTCGACTGCACCCGAGTCAATCTCGGACGCACACAGTTCATGTATATTTGCAACATTCATTATTTAATTTTTAAGCAGTAAATCAGCAAGGTATACTTGCCTGTCCCGGGTAGCTGCGAAATCCAAAGTCCTGCTCCTGATGCCTCGGTAGTAGTGTCCAGCAATCCTATATAGGATATAGTAATGACCAAAATTAGTCGCTACAATAGCACGACTAAGACACACTGCTTGTATCTACAGCTGACATAGGGTCGGGACTGTATATATATATATATATATAGCTAATACAAGTACATACACTTAATCATACTTAATTTTTATTAAAATAATACATTTGTTTAATAGTACAAAAGTAGTACTTATGTATTAATTAGTATATACTAATAATACACACAGTAAATATGTATACATAATTGGTAATATCCTAAATTCATATATTTATACATATATATATTTTAGATAATAATTTTTGTACATAAGTAAAAAAATACACATACATTTATTTATATTTAAATATATACATACCAATATACCTTTTATAAATACCTTAAGTACATAAATTATTATACATATATATATATATACATATATATGCATTCCACTAATATACTAAGTACATGAAGTATATATATATATATATACATATTGATATACACAAATATACATATATATACTTATATTTACAAACTAAAATAATTATACCAATAACATATAATATAGAATAATACATAGTATATATATCATGTATATTAATGATACAATATTACAAATGTACATAAATATACATTATACATATGTACCTATAATTTATAAAAAAAATAATTATTAAGTATTTAAATCTGAATACTTTTATTAAACATATACTTTTGGTATTTAATTAAATATATATAAAGTATTTAAGCCTCTAGTATATATATATATTATGTATATATATACTTTGTATTTGTAAATACTTACTCATATACTTTTACCATTTATAAATTATACTCAGAATATATTAACACAGTATATATACATATACATAAATACTACAAAATACAGATAATAAAATATACATTAGAATACATATAAAATACTAGATTTAATACATGTAATTATACATATCTATATACATAATAGGTACTTAAATACTTAAAGTATAACTTATACGTATATTTATTAGTCTATATAAAGTATACAAAATACAGTATATATATATGTTATTCAGTTTATGCAGAGATATATACAAAATACGTATTTAAATACTGAAATACAAGATCTATATAAATAAACTTGCAACCTAAAATACATGCATAAATACTAACAATTTCACATAATATAATGTACTGTATTGTACCTCAGGTCGAGGGGGTCACGGTGGTCGGGCCGTCGCCGGCGGGGGTGGCCGGGCGGAGCTCCGGCGTCGCGCGGGGGGGGGGGGGTGATCGGCACAGCAGTAGCGGATCTGGGGTCTTGGCGCTGCGGGGGCGAGCACGGCCAGAGTCGTCGTCGTCAGGGGCTGAAAATCGACGGGGAGGGGGAGGACTGGTAGGGGGTGGCGCCGGTGAAGTTTGGCGGTCGGCGTTGTTAAGGCGGCAGAGTACAGGCCGGTCGGGTGGTCGGCCTTGGGCGCGGAAAGGAGCAGCTCGGGTTGGTGTGGTCGGCTGGGGAGGATGCTGCCGGCGGCCAGACGGCGGGTGGCGGTGGTGGCAGGTCGGGGAGTGGTCGGCGAGGGTGGTCGGGTCAGTATGGGGGTGACCGGAGTCGGTAGTTGGCCGAAGTTGGGCGGCGGGTGAGGGAGGCAGGGGTCGAGCTTGTAGTAGAGGGTGTATGAAAATAGGGTTTAGTTTGTTTTCCTAGGTTTGTGTGCAATGTAAATGATGTAAGTTGGTGCATAAGTAGGAGAGAGAGTGGGGGGGGCTGCCTTGGGATTAGGGCCGGCTGGACCTATTTTTTTGGGGAGTTGGGGATGTCCATTAAGATGAGTGAAGGGCTAGGAATGGGCCATTTTAAATGTAGGGCCATGATGTGCCCTACATAAAGTAATGTAAGTACAAAGGAATGGGGTAAAAATAAATAGATACGGTTAGGGCATGACCATTTCTTTCTTCATGATGTTTGGGCCAATGAGAGGGGGACACTTCATTAAAATTTTGCAAATAGGCCCCTAAACAATTTGGTATTTGCACAATTTCTGGAATTGGGGATTTAATGTAACCAAACACCATGTTTGGTGTTCCTCATTGGGCTAGGATGGTGTATGGTGTTTTGTATGAGTCTTGTGGGTGTGGATGTGGGTTTGGATTGGAGTTGGGTCTATTCAATTGAGGTTAGGTCACCACATTAATTAATTCATAATTAATGCACTGGTGTTTCTAATTTAATTTAATAATAATTCGGGAGTCTAAAATTGGTTGGACAAGGGTCATTGGTGTAGTAGGCTCAGTGTACAATAATATCGTGATCTGGGTTGGTCAAGACTGGTTGAGGTTGGGTCTCAATTTCGATTGGAATGGACAACGAACGTAATTACGCAATTTAATTAATTTGCATACGGACGTTTGTAACGACTTTTGTGCGACTACAATCAGGCACGAAAATTGGTATCCGGGGTTTGTTCTAGGTTCAATATGATGGGTTGGCTGGTCTAGGTCAAATATGTAGAATTTGTTTTAGGGCAACAGCTAGGGTAGTATCCTAAAATAACAAATCATTGTACAAGTATAATAACACTATATAATAAATCATAATTAATTCAAGTTAACCCTAATTAGGTTAATTTAATAATTTAACCCTAATTTCTGGTCGAGGGGGTTTACACTTTGTATCAGGGAAATGTCACTAAATGACGGTTTGGGTCTCTGAGCCGCACCATTATTACAGCCATCGTCTGGATTGTCGTGCAGTACTCTTTGTTAGGAGTCAGGTTCACTTCATGATTTGATAGATTCATTCGAGGAATACGTAGCGTTCCTCGTACACTTCCATGCTGTATTAAAAGCGGATGAGATTTATGCCATAAAGGCGGTATAATACCCCTTTTTACGCTGAAGCAGCCTGGAAATACTGCATTACGCGGATTGTCCTTGAGCTTATATTTTACGCTGTACTTAGCAAAAAAGCTCTGTTGTACGCCGATGGCTCTAAAGTCATATTTTATGCAGCCCAGCACTAAAATGCTGCATATAACTCTACAGCGTATTTTTCATGCTTCTATAAGACCCCCTTCAAAGTTTTCAAATTCCTCGTAATTTGAAACACTTTGAATGAAGCATGAAACGGTCAAGTCTGACTCATTCTTCAAGGCTGATTTCTTGGCAGATTTTTGGGGATTTATTGGGATTCGGTGTGTTCTCTTTTGCCTATATAAAGGCTGAGGAGTTAACCTGTTCTTTCCATATTTTCTTCACCACCCATAGATGATTGCCGGAGTTTGTCAGTTCGACTTGAGGAAGAAGAAGATCATATTCTTCCAGCATGTAAGGAGCCAAAAAAGAAGGCGTCTTCGAGCAAATGTCCTCTACAACGATGGATCTTGGAAGGATATCATAGCTTCCTTTGCTCGGGATAATCAGCAACTTCATATGGCGATTCATCCAGGAGAGAGGAAGGGTCACATTCGACCACACAGCTTGCAAGATATATTTTCTCTCGTTGTTCGTGGATGAAAGAAGACAAACTAGCCTTGTCTTCCAATAATGAGTTGGGTCTAAAACCTCAACTCAATCTATCATGGCGTATAGAGAATGGGCTTGCGTAATTGATACATGCCCAATTTTGTATCCTCCCGCCATTAATTATTTTTTTGTTAATCGACCGCAAAAATCGACTAACTGCTGAAGAAGACGGATAAAGATCTCCACCCATGCGAGAACCTGGCAAAATAGATTCTGGAAGTGATCTTTAAATGAAGATAGGGAATCCTTTATAGACGGGATTTCCCTCATATGTAATCATGAAGATGAGAAAAAAAACCTGTGTAGACTGGATTTCCCTCATATGTAATCATGATTTAATAAAATCGTCTTCTTTTGTGTATCTGATAATTTGCCATATTATTCTGTGATGAATTCTGAATATGTGTAGCTTCGACACGTCTGAATAACTTTACACCGACTCTGATAAAAGAGTATCTGATCTCGTCCCGTCTTTTATGCATAACTGAAGATGCACAAAAAGCTGTTTTAGTATTTAAGTCGAAGATTCGAACTGTCCTGCTGTTAGGAATGAGGAACTGCGTAGAATTCTGAACTCACTCTTCTGAGAAGGAGAATTTTTTTTTCAGACCGTCGTTTTCAAGAATGATTTCCCGAAAATCCCTTGAAATAGGGCGAGAAACGGCTGTAAAAACTATGTCGCCATCTTGAACTGTAGAGGAAATATTCAGACTGGATTCTGGATGAACTTCCAATTGACCCAAGAAGAAGAGTCATTTTTATTGTTGAACTCTGTATGCTTGAGGTACTTAGGATGTTTTTAAGACCAAGAAGAAGCATCTTCTGCGTGAACCCTTGTAATTGGCCATCTTGAGAATGGTTCAGATATACGCATATTCTGGCCTACGTATTCTCAGATATACGAAAATTCATAGATCTGTAATGTAGATGAGAATAAAATCATAAGTTTGTAGCCTCTGAGCTGCTGAGCATAAGAGCATCCGGGCGTAGAAACTGTAGATTTATGGCTTCTGAAAAGAAAACTTCCGAGCGTGAAGTCGTAGATTTATCGCATCTGAGCGTAAAAAGCTTCTGAGCGTAAAATCATAGATTTGTAGCCTCTGAGCGTAAAGTCGTAGGTTTGTAGCCTCTCGAGCGTAAAAGCTACCGAGCGTAAAAGCATCCGGGCGTAAAACCATAGACTTATAGCCTCTGAGCGTAAAACCGTAGATTTGTAGCTACCGAGCGTAAAAAAGCTCCTTGGCGTAAAACCACGAATCTGCTTTGCACGAAAACTTTTTGAATTCGCTGACTGTCCGCCTTCCCTGAGTAATAGGCTGACGTAGTCCCCAATCATAACCGAATATTAAATATCGGATTTGGTTAGGGATTCGAGGAGTCCATCTGAACTCTATATATATCCCAAGGCTTTCAGAGAGAAGACTCTTCACCTGTTTCTTGTAATAGAAAACTTTCGTGTCTTTGAGTTCTCTCCTTCGTTTCCTCTCTGAGCATTCTGAGTTTTTAGCAATGGCTCCAAAACCGATCTCCTCCTCTAAGGGAAAGAAGGCCGCCTCCTCCTCTCGCTCCTCTGCCAAGCAAGAGCGACTCCCGTCGGGCAGGGCGAACCTCGCTCTGAATAAAGTATCCCACCGACGACCTGTGCACCGGACGTTATAGGTAAAGCTTTTGGGACGACAAGAACGAAGAAAACCCTTCGCACACGTTGTACATGAACGCGCTAGGTCATCTTCTGTGCTGATAGCCTCTTCGAGGAAGATGATGCACAGAGATGTTTCATCTTTTACGCCCATATTTCTAATGTGTCAGCGTAAAATCACTATATTTTCGTAGTCTGGCGTAAAAGCTTTGACTGTCGAAAATTGGCGTATACTACAAACTTTGAGTGTCACGCTCTGGATAAAAATTTCGGTGTAATAACTCAAACTTTGGCAGTCTGGCGTAACACACCGACTGTCAGGTTTTTTGTGTATATTGCCAGTCTTGAATTTTATGCCTTGGAATAAGATTCCAGCGTAAAAAATCAAGTTTTTACAGTCTTGGCGTAAAACCCAGACTGTTGCTTTTTGCCATAGGCTGTAAGATTGTGAGGTCTAGTATAGAAACTGATGTATTTTTCTTGTACTTTGTAGTTGACTTGCATGTATCTCTGTTGCCTGAGGTGATGGGTTCTGCTGCTGGGATGCTGTATTCCAATTACCTGGAGGATTTGTCCCATGTGACATTTCCTATTTCTGGACCCCAATATCCTGAAGGAAGGGGAACCCTGATATCGTCTCAAGGAGAGCGAATGCTGTTGAGCATGATCAACGGAGAGCCCCTGACGTCTATAGACAGGGTAAAATACATAAAACTAGCTTTCCTCTTCGGGGATATGATTGACAAACAATCCCAGACGAAGCCCAAGAAAGAGAACTGGGTTTTTCTTGTCGGGGGCCTGGTCCTGTATCTGCCCAAGATGCTGAGAGATTACCCTATCTCGGCATTCTTCCATGCTACACATCCGAGGAGGATGTCATGGACTCTGACTCCCAATCTTCACGGTCAACCGGGGAAGATATTTTATCAGAAGGGATCAGACCGAGGGTCGTTTGTGAGCTGCCCTTCTGGTCCAGTCATCCCTTTCAGGGGATTATTTCCGAGCATTGTCCCGAGTGAACATACTGCACTATTCCAGCCAGTCCAATTATCGACTTTCTGCAATGACTTCTTGGGGCATGGAGGAGTATACCCCAAGGTTAATCCTCGGACCAATGGGTGGCCAACCCCTACAAATCTTCGATGGATTCGTTTAGCTGACTGGGCCTTGATTTCAGACTGAGCTGGAGAGCATTGGTCTGTACGCAGCTATGAGTGCTATCAGTGTTGTGTTACCTCTTAACCCCAAACTATTTCTGGCTTTGATGGAGCGATATATCTCGCTCACCGGGACTTTCGCCACTCCACTGGGGGAGTTAGGATTGGCCCTTTACGAAATAGCAGAGATTTTAAGACTGCCTATGGGGGATACTTCTTATGAAGAGTATGTGCCACAAACCGGGATCTAGGGGATACAGACCCTCGGGTGGTGGCAGTGTAACAGGAGCTGATGTGCCACCATTTACCGTGCACCGCCTTCTACAATGAGCCCTCTGATTTGTCTCATACCAACAAGTGGGCGTCCTACCTCTTCTTTCATCAGGCTAGAAATGTTAAGCCAGGCAAAGTCGCGGATAGCAGGGATAGGCCTTTGAGCTTTATGAGCGTGCTTAGTGCTCAAGTAGTCGATGACCTTGTTGAAGACGTTGGGGCTTCGGATCAGATTAACGACGAAGGGATAGAGAAATATCCTGCAGCCACTAAAGCCTACAGTTATTTGAGGCATTACCGCAGGCCTCTATCCAAGGAAGCTCAACTGGCTGTCTTTCTCTCCATATGGCTGCGCCGACTGGTAGTACCTGGCATTGCATCTTCGGATCGCATCGACCGTAACACCTTATGGCCTGCAGTGCATTTGGTGTTCGGGGCAAGACTGGGCTTGCTCCCTGCCATGGTATACCGGATACAAGCTGGCCTGGGGGCCATGACCGATGGGCTGCTTGCCGATGAAACCCGACATGACAGCTTTCCCAGGGTAGAATTACCATTCATGTATTTGATGGGATGGTTAATTCTTCATAACCCCAGAGTGATGTCTCCTGGCTCTGGCAGTAGTTCAGGGAGTAATTTCTTGTTGAATTACAAGAACTCCACTTGGAACGTGACCACAGTTTTAGACTGTCGGCGAGCGTTAAATTTTGCTCACAGCTGGAAGCTCTTCTACACCGTCTCCACTGTACATCTCAATCAACAGGGGACATGACTTCAGGATTTAGGTGAAGGGAAGACCATTCTTTCCCCTGAAACTTTTTATTGGTTGGTCTGCATTAGACCTTCCCATTTATTGTACAGAAGTGAAGACCAATGCTTCTTGGAACCCTACCTGCCTAGTCGGTTCGTCAGGCAGTTTGGGTATGACCAATTACATGTGGGCAATGCCGTCACCAGCTTCAAGTCCAGGGGTGGACTCATTAATGGAGCGAGAGGATGGCGGTACTTCATAATGGGTTGTACTGAAGCGGCCTTTACTATACCAGCGACTTCTCTCTCCATGGAATTGCGCATCCTCCATTCGTATGCCCAGTTTTATGTGGCAACCAATACCTTCTATCGCGATTTTGATATGCGTAGAAGTTTTAGGATGCCCTCTTCTAAGTCAGCGGGAAGAGACGAAGTACCATCAGTTTCCTCTGACGAGGGTGAAGATTCTGTCAATCCAGATAAACCTTTGTTGGCAGTACCGAGAGGCAAAATACCTCCGCCCGCAGGGCCTCTGGTAATCTCTGGTAAACGAAGGGCTCCTGTTCTGAAGGAGGCTTCCCCTCGCAAGAAAAAGAAGACTATTACTGGTCCTCTCAGGATTTCCGGCCATGAGGCTTCTAGGAGTGAGCCTGTTGTTTCCCCTGTTGGGGATGATCCTTTGATTGAAGGTCCTTCGACTATTAGAGAGGGAACCTCCACAGTTCCGGCTGGCAGTGCCGGAGATTCTTTGCTCGAGGCTGCTGTCGCTGCTACCGCTTCAGGTAGTGGTACGAGATCGCCTTCGAGACCGAGCCGAATAAGGATATCTTTATCCAGATCAACAACGGGAGAAACCCCTGCCGCGTCTGTAAGTATACCTAGCGAGATTCCACCCAATGAGCCTCGAGTGGATCTCGGTGAACACCTGGAGGAGTACCTGCCAGTGTCCATTGACACACCCTCTTCTCCAGGTTTGACAACTCGCTTAACATCATTAAGAAATGATTTAGCTGTACAGGCTGCAGACGCGACATATATACCATCGGCCATGGGTAAATGTCGTCTTTACGCCTCTTTTAGAAAGAAAAAAATTAACATCATATTGATATTAAGTTTTTCTTGTCTTCTTTTTAGGGGAAGACATCTACGGTTAACACGCCTTTTGGGTCTATTTCAGCTCCTGCCGATGACATGGAGGTGCCCGACTTCGAAGAGGAAACATTTTCGGGTGCCGACTCGCCCGAAATGGTTTCGATATCTCGAGAGGAGGATGAGCCTGTCGTTACGACAATGCCTCCTTTGAGTATGCCGATTACTTCGTCCGTTGTTGGCGTATCTTTTTTTGTCACACCATCTGTTGAGACAACGACTGTGGCAACATCGTCTGCAGTCATTCTTGGAGGGAGATTCGCCAATATTGTAGCCACTCCCAGCGTCCATTTGGATCTAGCCGTGCTGACTGAGCAATATACTAGTATTTTCTACACCACTTTGAAAATACTGATATCAATGGTGCTGGTGAAGAATATAGGCTTCGAGGCTTTGAGGAGGTCCCCCTAGTTTGCGATAGTGTCGATCAGAGATTTCAACGACGCTGAGAGAGCTGACGCGCTGGAGCAGATAGTTAATGGTTTAAAAAAACCCATTAATAAAAATAATTACAGCTATCTCGAGGTAGCATTGACGATCTCGTTCAAGCTAGGTATGACTCCTTAACTGCAGAGCTTGCTGGGCAAATAGAATCTATGAACAAATCCGTCCAGGAACAGCAGCAGTAGATAGATCGAGAGTGTGCCAAATTGGAGTATGTCATTCCCAGATGACTCAGTACAAAGCCGAATATAAGGAAGAGACAGCGAGGGTACGCAGGTTAAAAGATGAACTCGCTCAAGCAGAGGAGAAAGCTTTCTCTTTGTCGGTATCTCGAGATATGCTGAAGAATCGAATGGAGACTGCTCAGCAGAACCTGACACATATGGGTATCATCCATGCAGGTTTTGTACATGCTAGGTCCGAGCTATCTGCTTTGAACAATGATGCGACAAGGTTGGAGCGGGCTCGCACTGACGTCTTAAACTCTAGGGATGAGAGAATGGTTACTCTGGCATGACAGATTCACGACTTAACTGCTCCTCCCCAATGATGTACTATCTTGTTTCTCCTGTAATTTCTCGAAGATAATAAAGACACATTTTTTGACTTTATTGGCCCATCATTTTAGAATATGATAGGTTAGGGTGAAAGTGATATAAGAGGTATCATTAACATGACATTCTTTCATTAAGATTTTGCTGAATATAAATCTATTCAAAGTTAACATGAACCTGAAATAATCCAACTAAATTTGTATATTAAACACTATTAGAGGTATCATTAACATGATAGGTTTATAAATTAGTTAAGGATATATATTCGGAGGTCACATGAACCTGATAGAATATGATCCAGCTAACCTTTGTGCATGGTATCGTCAGAATAAGATCTTCGTCATATTCCATTAAACGAAGGAGATCAAGTATAGTACTTCTTCGAAATTTTTGCAGTTGATAGTAGCCATTGTCAAATTTCCATTAGGCTTGGCTAATCTGTAAGTGTGATTTGCAATCATATAAGAGCCCTCCCTTTATTTATGATTGTTTGTGCGAATTTTGGACATCGTACTAGAGGTAATATGGACGTAGTATGATACCATATTTGTTAAAGACATCCTACTGGGAGATTTTTGTGGACCTATTACTTTTTGTGCACATTAGTACAAGTAATAGGTTTGAGACAAATCCTAACAGAGGTAATATAGACTCTATGGGGATTGTGGAGAGACGTAGTTCAAGATAATATGGACATGAACATTTTGTTTTCCATTGCGTGCATTCCACAGGGGAATTTTTTGTGGACCTATCATTTGTTGAGCACGAGAGTGCAAATAATAGGTTTGGGACAAGCCCTGCCAGAGGTAATATGAACGTGGCAGTTTTTGTGGACTCAACACCACCGGTGTACTTAGAGTTAAGTACGGGTGCTAAGTTGAAATGACAACCGATATCAGAGGTAATATGGACATGATAATCGATAGCGAAAAACTTGGAAAGTTTGTTCTGAGGTAATATGAACATGACAAACTCTTGAGTTGTGACTCCATTGGGGGAGGAGGTATATATCTGCTCAGAAGTAATATGTATATGGCAGTTTTTGTGAACTTAACACCACTGGCGTACTTAGAGTTAAGTAAGGGTGCTATGTTGAGATGACAACCGATATCAGAGGTAATATAAAAACATGATAATTGATAGCCGAACCAGGAAGGTTTGTTCAGAGGTAATATGAACATGACAAACTCAGCTGGGGAAATAAAGAAATGTTTGGACAATAGTTCAGAGGTAATATGGACGTGAACTCATGTTCAAAAAATTTATCGTGGAGTGATTTTCCTGAGTGGGGATAGACCTGAAGAATCTGCTGGGGAAACTTTTAGGGACTCAAAAACCAATATGCAATGATCATCCCTTCGTTTACAGATGCAGAGTGATGACCTTCGCATCGATCAATTCCTGAATTCTCCTTTTTAGTACATAGCACGCCCTTGTGGGGTAATGAGTGTACCAATGGAAGAGACAATAATCTGGGTCATCGACTTTGCCAGCCTTCTCAGGATATCTGATGTTGGGTAGCCGAAGTTTGTGTTCCTTCATCAACATATTGAAGATTTCAATCATGTCATCTTCATTGAAGGAAAAAGTCCATTTTGGCCTTCGGGCTCCCGATGCCTGAGTTTTACGGTCTTCCAGGAAGATCGTCATCGTCGCATCATCTTCGTATTCCGAGGGAATTCTACCCCCCAGCTTTGGATGCTGCCCTGTTTTGTCGAGGTAGGCTACCTCCAGACATGTCGTGGCATTTGTCCACATAAGCTGATTTAGAAGGACCTGCCTCTGATTGTACAGGATTAGATTCTGAAGGTTTGGAGTTTGCAAGAGATGCAGTATACCCCAACCCAAAATGAGCTTGTTGACAATAAGAATTATCCTACAACGGTGTTCGTCTGCCTTTACCATAGTTGACGCCTTATTTCAACTTCAAATCATAACCCATGCTTTGTATAATCTTTAAAGCTTGTAGGTTATACCTGTGGATTTGCATTTTGCCACCCTCAGACTCGGAAAATTTTTCTTGTACAATCGGTCTGTTCCGCATGCGACCGAAGACTATTGGATGCTGGTCGTCGCGAGATGGAGGAAAAATAAAGACATAATCTTCATGTGGCCCACATGTCATGACAATATTAGATGTTGATGCATCTTTCCACCTGATCTCCCCATGTTTGACAGTTAGGGGAACTGAAGCCTGTTTATGACTCCTGTCTTTGCGTTTCTGGATCAGAAATTCACGCAAGTCAGGAGTAATAACGGCAGAAGAAGAGGAAGAAGGTCTATTCCTCCTGTTTACATGATTTAGAATGCGGATATTGGGTACCCCAATCCTTTCCCTACGGTAGGAATACAGCAGTTCAGTCATATGAGCAGCACATGATCCCCGAAGAGCGTATCTATCCGCAAACTAGGCTTTCTTTACGCCGAAGGGCTTCTTTTGGCATAATTTGAAACTTTGCTCTGGTTGGCGTAAAACTGAGGAAGTCCTCAATTGGCTGTCAGCGTTCCGCGTAATCTAAAGAACGGGCAGACTCCTCTCTTGATGGCGTACAATCCGAGAAGTCAGGAAATCTGCCATTCGTTTTCCCTTGCGGAGATTATTGGGACTCTCTGCCTCCTTTTGAGTGAGAGAAGTATTTTTACGCGCGGAGCGTATTTAAATTATCTGACTTAGCGCTGAGGCCTTGTCCGAAACTACGTCTATCCCATCAGCGATGGGAGACAAGTTTTTATGCATAATACGCGATGTGGTCTTCTGGATTAGCGCTAAGGCATTACCAGAAGTGTTGTCTGCCCTGTCAGCGACAGGAGACTGAGTTTTACGTGCAAGGTGCGGAGGGAACGATGCTATAACCTGGTTGGTCGGAGATATCAGAGAGTCGGCAAGAATGGTAGGGGATGTCCGAGGAATCTACACCTTACGCAGTTTCCTGTTGTCTTGGACAGATAGAGAGTGAGAGCTACCCCCTGCTCGAAGCATATCTTCGTAGGCGGATTGGTCGAACTGGACGACCAAAGTCTTATTCATTGGTTCTACTGCATCGTGTTGAGCAATTGCTTTCTCGTCAGATGAGAAAGAGATCCCCAGCAGAGTCGCCATCTTGTATTTGATAATAAACGGAAGAAATAAAACTAGGTTTATACAAAACCCTTTCTTAGGTTTACAAACAAGAAGTACTATTAATCCTATACGAAGATGTTAAGTACAAATTTTAATCTGGGTAAATATTGTTATAGGAGTCTGATCTGTAGTCGATCACTTTGTCCCTTGGACCATATGATGATGAAGAAGTGCCATAGAAGAAGGAGATGCTTCACGGATTGCTAGAGGGAGTGGATGCTTGATGCCAAAATCGTCGATCACTACTCTCTGTCTGAGCTCTTCTCTCTCTGTTCTTCGATTTCTCGACTTTTATTCTCTAAGTTTTTGACCTTTCTCTCCAATTTTTCTGACCCTGGAACTCTGTCAATAGAGGTTTCTATTTATAGGGTTTTAGTGACAGTAACCTTCCAGTCGGCGTAGAAGCCGGATAGTGAAGAGTATGGCACTTTTTATGCGACGGTAATAATAACTTCTACCCACGTATAGATAATCTTCTGAATAAGCGTGTGACGCGTGTCACATTAGGAGTTAATGCGTATAACTGCTGCGAAGATCAAGGCGTGTAAGCCACGTAGGTAACTGCCCCTTGCGTAGAAAAGATTGGCGTAGAAGCCAATAACTGTCATCATGGCATAGAAGCCTTGTAGGCGTAGAAGCCAAAAAGTTGTCGAATTGGCGTAGAAGCCGGGTAGGCGTGGAAGCCAAATAGTTGCCGAATTGGCGTAGAAGCCGGGTAGGCGTAGAAGCCAAATAGGCGTAGAAGCCTTGTAGGCGTAGAAGCCTGATACTGCATGGATAGGTGGCTAGCGTAAAAGATAGCTGATCCTCCTTCCTTGACTGAGGTCTTGAGCATATTCTGGACCGAATAACCTTCTCACGGACAAGTACAAATATAGTCTGAGTTGGCGTATTTCAAGGAGATAGCGTACAACGTGCTCCTATAGCTGAAAATAGCCTGATGGCGTATTGTGCAGGGGTGATAATGTAGACGTATTAGCCGTGATTATAGCTTGCCTCATCTTTGGAAATATAATCAAATCTCATACATTTAATGCAGAGATCTGCCACCATTCTGAGCATTAAATGCAGAGACGTACCTCGAACTCTGTACGAAGATCTGCCACCATTCTGAGCATTAAATGCAGAGACGTACCTCGAGCTCTGTACGAAGAGCAGCTTTTGACGTGGCAGTTCGTTTTGTCTTCTGCTGAGCGTAAAAGCTCACATCTTCCTGTGTAAAACTAGGTAGCATATTCTCTTGTATGCGTAAAAGCACTTTGTATCAGGGAAACGTCACTAAACGACGGTTTGGGTCTCTGTGCCGCACCATCATTACAGCCATCGTCTGGATAGTCGTGCATTACTCTTTGTCAGGAGTCAGGTTCACTGCATGATTTGACAGATTCATTCAAGGAATACAAAGTGTTCCTCGTACACTTCCATGCTGTATTAAAAGCGGATGAGTTTTACGCCATAAAGGCGGTATAATACCCCTTTTTACGCTGAAGCAGCCTGGAAATATTGTATTACGCAGATTGTCCTTGAGCTTATATTTTACGCTGTACTTAGCGAAAAAGCTCTGTTGTACGCCGATGGCTCTGAAGTCATATTTTATGCAGCCCATTACTAAAATGATGCGTATAACTCTACAACGTATTTTTCATGCTTCTACAGTATGATCACATAATCTGCTAATATTTCCCCATCCCCAGCTAGCACGATGGATTCCAATCACGACTCCTCATGACAGGTATCTAGGGTGCTAACTCGTGTATCCACAGTGTCAGAATCAAGTATATAATACAATTAGAATTATAGAATTAGTCAACAAAACGAAAGCTGTCAGAGAATGTACTTGCATGTGGTCCCGAGGAAGGTGCGAGGATCAATGTCCAAGGCGAGATCTCAATGACCTAATTATGGAATAACAATGTCAAAATACTGAATTAAAGGGATAAACATGTTTAACTAATTAAATGCGAGGCCTCTAGGTCAAATCTGAGGTTTACTGGTCAATACTAGGTTAATTAGTTGATACCTTGCCAACTCAACACTTCTAGTACCCACCTACTACTACCTCACTATTATGCACTAACCATATCTTGGTGTCACTAGGCCTATGATACTAGGTATCTCAAAACTCAATAGATGTATAAATACTGGTTCATGTAGGTACTAGATAGACACAACTCTTAAACCTAGTTATTTAGTTCTAACCTTGATATCTAGGTTATACTAAATACTACCCATACACATAACCCATATATGAATACATATATATATATATTATATATATATATATATATATATATATATATATATATATATATAATATATATATATATATAACTAGTACACTACTAACTATATACATCTAGCTAATTTAGCAAATAGTTAGACTAATCAATTCCCTAATGCCAACACCTTACTGACACATAGTCTATTACTCATACTGATACTGATACTTTCTAGATTCAACCCAATCTCACTTAAAGGCTGAACTACTGGTACTCTAACAGTAGACACAGGGACCTAACCCAATAACTAACCTATCTCCCTTACCTACTGACTAGCACAGGCAACCTGAAGGCCCTGAACTGGAATAAAGGCAGCAACATATAGACATAGGAAGCAACAACAACAAAAATTCCTATCAAAATTAATTCCAGCTTAGTCAAACATTTGCAGGAAAACCAACTGAAACAAATTACTCAAGGTAGCAAAACATCCATCATGATCACTACATTTAGATACAATTGAATAGGATACTCAAGGTAGCCACATCTCCATCATTAAAAAAATTTCAGGATACTTACATAATTGACATCAACTCAACTCTAAGTGGGTGGTGATAGCTTAAAGCCGATGTGGAATTAACTCATCAGCCCCCAACTGAAACTCTAAGACATACACAGGAACTCACAACTTGGAGTGAACCCGATTTTGAAATAATGAGATATACATTGACAGTTATCTAAACCCCTTACTGAGGCTGATGCTCAGTTAAATACATTGATACATAACACTATCTCACTAAAATCACTGATACATTACACCCAGGCACTCATGTCTAATCACAGTATCAGGAAACCTGAATTGCTGATACACAACACAACACAAATCCTACACTGCTACTAACTCTAGAACCTGGAACCTGACTGCACACGATACACTATAACTCACTAAACACACTGATACACAGTATCAACTCACTGATACACACACACAGGCACACACACACACACACACTACTGAAGAATTTGCACAGCTAGCCTTGCTGATACACACAGAAGTTTCCTACACTATCACCTTGTTACTGAACCACAGTGTCATTGAGAGACTCATAATCCATACACTCTCACTGAGAATCTCTCCGATACCACACAGTGATCAAACTGCACATACACCATTTATCTCACTGGGACTCACTACTCAGTTTCTCACTAAAACACACGACTAACACCTAACCTACTGATGCACACACACTAAGAACTCAACATTGAACTCGACTGCTCACCCTACACCTTTCCCTCACTGAGGCACATACAGGAATTTAGTTCACTAATATACCTATCACACAATTCTAGGGCTCACTGAGAACTAAGCTCACAGTCACACAGTCATCTCAACCACTACTTTGTTACTGTGGTATACCTGAACTCAAACAATGTTTTCCCCAAATACTGGTACTGATACACAGTATCAGGAACTCACCCCCTAATACCTACTGATGCATAGAACCCTAGAACACATCCTAAAATTCGATTACACACATGACTCACTCAAAAACTGAACTCAGAAGAACACACTGATACAGAACCTGGCACTCTTATCCCCAATCACAATACACCTCAACCTTTAACACTATACACTCAAAGAATCAAACTACCACATACTCACAGCTGAACCCAACTGTGCAGTAAATTTCCCCCATCGATATACACATAATAGCACATATACGTAGGTATATATCTACACATACAAATATACATATATATACATATCAAGGTTCATGAGAAACTAGGTTAAAATTAGGTATTTCCCTCCAAAGAGCATTTTATCAAACATATGAAGTACAAAAATGGATTCCACACTAAGAACTCCTGAATACCCAAATCTAAACCCTAAAATCGAGATCAAACCTATGTGTATGAGATGTAATCTGGTGTAAATGCATACCCCCATGATTAGGGTTCACGAAATTGGGGAAAACCCTCGTTGGAACACCAAAACCCTAGAATCACCTAGGGCTTCATGGAAAAACCCAAAGTGCCAATCCTAAATCAAATGGTGGGCTCCTAAAGGCCAAACAACAATTAAAAACAGAATTAAATGGGATTTTAATTCGGATTCTCACCTATTGGGAGATGGTTTCCCAATGTAGCTCCTCTTTCTACAAGTCTCCTTGGTCCAAGCACTAAGATCTCTCTTGATGGAGAAGGAAATAGGTTTCTAAGGCTTATAAATTCTAAAATTTTTGGGAAAGGAAGGGTTTTCTAAGTGGAGGCTAGGTTTAGAGTTTTCTTCATGAATGAAGAAGCTTGAGGGAGGCTCCCTCTCATTAAATAGGACTAGGGTTAGGGTTAGGGCTTCTAATGCCAAGTGTCTTAATTAGCCCTTCATGATTTGTCATGAAGAACTTAATTTAATAAAGGGTTTTAGTCATTCATCTAGGGTGTTAACTAAAACTAAAATACTAATTAGGGTTTTGTCACAAGGGTTAAACCTAATGGGTTTTTAGGTCAAGCCCATAAACCTATACATTAAGAATACCCTACAATTATTTAATAACTTATCATACATACTTATTTACACAATAAATTATATATGGAAATTACAATAATATCCTAATCTAGGAATGTGGTAGTGACATGTTATAAAGTTTCCTCCTCGGCTGAAGAGGTAGAAGTAGGTGCAACAAGGTCATGCATAATATACCAACCGATGCACGGCGATACGCCCCCGGTTGTCGTGCCTACCACAACTTGTCCCAGGCTATCTCATCTCCCACTGGTGGACAGGTCTAAACAGAAGGAGATGTGTTTCGATAAACCGTTGTGCAGGAATACACCATAAGGGCTGGAAAGGCCCTATATGTCATGACCCGCACCCGGTATAGGGGCACGAGAGCGTGGGTACGTCCAGCCTACACCGCAGCATTGGCGGTAGAACGCTGTCTAGGTCACAATAAATACTAACATAACTAAATACCTGTCAATGATATCAATCTCTATAAGGAGGATAATATACATCTCACAATATCTCATAATGTAAACTCAATCACAACAACTATAAGAGTATAAAAGCACGATAAGAGATAAGAAAAAGGACATAGTAAAATACCATATCTTAAAATATAGATAAACCACAGTCTAGCTGTCCAACACAAGTCTCTACAAGTCTCAATTCAAACTTAACACAAGTCTAAACATAAACTGAAATAAACTCAATAAGTCTCAGTGCATAATATAAATACTATATAGATAGCTGCAAGCAATGTCTCATCTAAAGGAATAGTCTCCTCTAAGATCTCTGATGTGTGGTCTGCATCTATACCCGGTCCATAATGTGTGGTACAAAAATTCTCAAGATCCTCTGGAAAAAATATTCAGTAAGGATTAGAACGAAGTACAAGCACTAACAACAGTTCCACATATATTGACAAAAACTATAACACAGTGTAAAAAAATACAAGACAGACATGAATAACTGGCAATAAGAAATACTGGAATAAATGGAATACTGGAGCATCATCATCAATATACATCTAGCAATGAAATAGAAATACAAGTACACGCAAGAACAATGAACTGGTATGTAAGTGTGTACAAGAATAATAACTAGAACATGTAGAGATGCTAGATCAATATACTAGAGATACATGTCAAGAATCATCTAACTAAGTGTATGAAACATCAACATATCATGTGATCGTCATGGGACTGATCAGGCTCATTATATTGGTTTGCTATCATCCTTGTAAGGTCAGGCTAACTATCCGGATAGCTATGATGCGAGTAATAGTCAGGCTAATCACATATAATAGCTATGAGGCATGCAATGGTCAGGCTGCACCGACTTGAGGTGTGGATGAGCTATGATGCATGTAAAGTTTGGATATGATCACAAAAGCCACTAATATTTCCCCATTTTTCCCAACTAGCACAATGGATTCCAAATTACGACTCTTGGTGACAGATCTCAATGATGCCAACTCGTATAAATAACACGATCAAAATCATGGACGCTATACAACAAGAGTTATAGAGATAATCAACATAATAGAAACTGTCAGAGAATGTACTCGCCTGTGGTCCTTAGCTGGCAATACCAATATTCTGGTTCCAAAGTATCGTCTGAATGATCCAACAGTCCTATAGATATATCATAAACACAATACTACATCAGACATTACACTAATACACAATCAACACCATGATCTCAGAGACGACGCTAGGGGTCACGTCTGTACTTACTGTGCATAACAGACAGTCAATAGTACGGTCTTGCCGGTACGTCAGAGTACATATGGCAGTCTTCTATCATGCTACATGGTCCCGGGTTAATGTAACTACGGGGTATCCGTAGTTACACTATAGTAGATAGACATATAATACTTATTATCTATCATATACTTTAATACTAATTAATTACAATTATAATAGATATATGTATATACATACTTAATAGAGTTTATACTATATATATATTTATATACGTATACATATTCATACTAATCAATTTTTATATATATTAAACGTATACTAGGGAATACCTATACAATTCATATACATATGTATATATATACTAGTTTAAGAAATATATTATATATATTTACCAATATATACCATTGAATATATACCAATACGTATGCAAATACGTACATACATACATCCATATAGTTACATATACACAATCGCATGAAATAACGGGAACGAGGGCAGGAACGAACCTGCGCGCGGTACGACGACGATGACGATGATGTCAACGATGATGACGACGAGGGCGATGGTTACGACTATGGCGATGATGATGATGAAAGAAGGTGAGGGTAGTGTCGAGTAGTAGGAGGCAGGAAAGAAGGAGGTTGGGCTCGACGATCGAAGGGGATGCCAGGAAGGTTGGCGGAAAACAGTTGCGGGTTGGGGTTCACCGGAGAGAGGTGGCAGCGGTTCAGGAGAAGACTGGGTCAGGTTCCAGTCGATCGCGGAGGGAGGATGGGTGGTCGGGGCTCTGATCGAACATAGGCGGGGTTCTCCAGCTTCAGGCGAACGCGGTCGAGTTGCAGCGGCTCCGGCGTCAGGCGAACGCGATCGAGTTACAGCGGGCTCCGACGTTAGATGGACGCGATCGAATTGCAGCGGGCTCCGTCTTCAGACGGAGGGCTCTGTTCCGGCAGGGGATCTAAACTCCACCGAGCGGATCTCGACAGGGATGGGGAATGATGAAGATGAAGGTTGGGGTCGACTGCTATAGGTTTTAGTTGAAGAAAAATTAAAAGAAAGGGAAAAAATAAAATTTATATATGTAATACAATGGGTTGATCTAAAATTAGGGCTTGGTCAACCCCTCTTGGGATTGGGCCTTGTCATGGAGATATTTCAAGGGCCATGATTAAAATGGGTTCCAAATAAATGGCTAGGATTGTATTTGGTTCAAGGTTTGAGGGTCGTAGTTCTAGGAGGTTGATGTTGTATTACACACTCCCAAAAATTATAGAAAAATACACATAAAGGAGAAATGGGTTTATTCACGTGTTGTGTCCAATGGGGTGAACACCTTAATACAATTTGCATAAAAGTGCCCAACAATTAGAAAATTGAACAAAATTGGATTTATTGTTTAATTAATTAAATAAATGCAAGTGGTGTTCTAAAATTAATTAGAAGTACTAGGGGCTGAATTTAAGTGGGACACAAGCATCATGAATAAAGTAGACTCAGTGTAGAATATTACCTTAATTTTGGTTGCTCAAAATAGGTCGAGGTTGTGTCTCCAATTTCGACTGGAACACACAAGGGTACAAGGTTTGATTTATATAGAATTAAATACAATCGGTTGCGACGAATGTTGTGCGTCTAAAAATAAAGCATAATAAGACATAATTATAAGTCACACAAGGATCAAAATAACAGTCTGGCATGTCTAGGACAAGGGTGTCAAATCTTTTGGAAGACAATGGCTAGTGTAGTGTTCTAATTATCGAAGCAACGATAAAGTGCAACCATCAAATAAAATTACAATAATTTAAACATAATTAATCATCATACAATTATTTACACATTAATTATGTAAAGACAAAAATACCCCTAATCTAAAATATGGGGGTGACAAATCTACCCTCCTTAAAAGAATTTTATCCTAGAAATTAAAATAAACTAGCACAAGAATAAACAATCAAACAAGGAATTATACCTCAAGTCTCGAAGAGATACGGATACCGCTCGCGCATTTCGTCCTCTCTCTCCCAGGTTGACTCTCCTGGAGAGTGATTTTTCCATGCAAAATGAACCAAAGGAATAGTCTGGTTCCGTAATACCTTTTTTCTACGATCCAAGATCTCAACGGGTTATTCAAGATAGCTGAGCGTTGGTCCAACTTCGATCTCCGAGTGATCTAATACGTGACTAGGATCTGCCACGTACTGTCTCAGCTGCGACACATGGAACACGTCATGCACTCCATCTAGAGCAGGCGGCAAGTCAAGTCTATAGGCCACTGCACCGACCCTTGCAAGAATACTGAAGGGCTCGATATTTCGTGGACTAAGCTTTCCGCCTCTGCCAAAACGAATCGTGCCTCGTGTCGAAGAAATCCGTAGGAACACCAAATCGCCAACCTAGAACAAACGATCTAAATACACAATCTAAAACAAAACAATCACAAATAAAATAAAACAAAACCTATACTTGAAACTCTCGGGGTCTACGGTGGCTATCGGCCCAATGCCGCTGTCTGTCCTGCGCCACTCGTAGTCTGCCTTTGGTAAGTTTTACCTTTTCTGCTGCATCCACGACCATTTCTGGTCCAAACAAAACTCTCTCTCCAATATCATCCCAAGATAAAGGTGTACGACACCTTCGTCCATATAAATCCTCGAATGGTGTTATCTCAATGCTGGCCTAGTAGCTGTTGTTGTAAGCAAACTCTACTAGGTGAAGATGATCCTCCCAAGAGCCTCTGAGATCCAAAACATAAGTGTGTAGCATATCTTCAAGAGTCTGAATAGTCCTTTCAGACCGTCCGTCTGTCTGGGGGTGATACGCGGTACCGAGCTTGAGCTGAGTGCCCAAGCTAACCTGCAGACTCTTCCAGAAATTGAAAGTAAAATGACTATCCCGATCTGAGACAATGCTCGCAGGAACTCCATATAATCTGACAATCTGTTGTACATACATCTCTACTAGCTTCTCTGTTAAAGTACCCACTTTGAATGGTAAGAAATGGGCTAATTTGGTCAACCTATCGACGATGACCTAAATCGCGTCCTTTCCTCCTGGACAACGATGGAGTCCTGAAATGAAATCCATAGTCACATGCTCCCACTTCCATTCTGGGATGGGTAAAGTTTAAAGCAATCCTTCTGGCCTCTGTCGATCTGCTTTTACCTGCTGGCACACTAAATATCGGGATACAAAGCGTGCTACTTCGCGCTTCATACCATACCACCATACATGCTCCCTCAAATCTTGATACATCTTGTTGGCTCCGGGATGTATCGAGTACTGAGAGCGATGTGCCTCCTATAAAACTTCTTCGTACAGCTCTCCACTTGGCACACACATCCTAATGCCATGTCGCAGAGATCCATAATCCGTAATAGTGAAGTCGTCTATCAATCCTGTCCGAACTTATGCCCTAATATTCCTTAGAGTCTCATCATCATACTGCGCAGCTCTAATTATGTCCATCGGCTCTGATTGTATATGCAACCCCACATCAGAATCTTAACTCCTAGAACTAGTACTTCAATTCCCAAGCTCTCAAGATCAGCTAATAAATGTCTTTCCGAAATCAAGCACATAGCCATTGGATACCTGCTCAAGACATCGGCGACTACGTTGGCCTTTCCTTGATGGTACTGTAATAAGATATCAAAGTCTTTCATCAACTCTAACCACCTTCTCTGCCTCATGTTCGACTCCTTTTGTGTAAACACATATTTTAAGCTCTTGTGGTCTATGAAGATTTCCACATACTCTCCGTACAGATAGTACTTCCACAGTTTTAGGGCAAAGATAATTGCTGCTAACTCCAAATCGTGAGTGGGATAGTTTTTTTCTTGAGGGCATAATTGTCTTGAAGCATAGGCAATTACTTTCCTATATTGTTGAAGAACGCATCCCAAACCTTTTCCTGAAGCATCACTGTAGATAGTTAATCCACCTGTCCCTGATGGCAATGTCAGAACTGGTGTTGTCGTCAATCTCTTCTTTAACTCATCAAATATGGCTTGACATTCTTCTATCCAGACAAATTCTACATCTTTCTTGGTCAGCCTAGTCATTGGCTCTGCAATCTTGGAGAAGTCTTGTACAAATCTTCTGTAGTAGCCTGCTAGTCCGAGAAAACTCCTGATCTCAGCTACCGAACTGGGGGTAGCCCATGACTCCACTACTTCGATCTTCTTTGGGTTAACTAAATTTCTGTTACCCGTCACCATATGTCCAAGAAATTCAAACTTATCAAGGAAGAACTCACACTTTGAAAGATTTCCGTACAACTTCTCTCACCTGAGAGTCTCTAAGACCATCCTCAGGTGCTCTTCATGCTCTTCTGGGATCTTCGAATATATTAGAATGTCGTCAATAAACACCACTACAAACTTGTCAAAGTACTGGTGGAATACCTTGTTCATCAAGTTCATAAATACTGTTGGTGCATTGGTTAAACCAAACAGCATTACTGTGAATTCAAACTGGCCATATCTGGTCCGAGCTGTCTTCGGTATGTCTTCTTTCTTTACCTTCACCGGGTGATAGCCTGACCTCAAGTCTATCTTTGAAAATACCTTCTCTCCACTTAATTGATTGAAAAGATCATCTATCCTCGGCAGCGGGTATTTGTTCTTGATAGTGAGGTTGTTCAGAGCTCTATAATCGATACACAAGCATACCGTACCGTCCTTCTTTGGTACGAATAATCGATACACATGACGATGAACTGGATCTAACAAAACCTTTGTCTTGCAGCTCTTCAACTTGCTTCTTCAGTTCTACCAACTCGTTGTTGTTGACTCTATAGACATGTTACGAAATAGGCTCCGCTCCAGGTATCAAGTCTATAGAGAATTCAACATCTCTGTCTAGCGGCAAACTTGGCAACTCTTCTGGAAATACATCCAGAAACTACGCTATCAGTGGATGTGGTAACTTCTCTTCTTCCATCCTAGCTCTACAAAAAGTGCCTCTACTCCGCTCCTTTGCTCCTCTAGTGATCTCGAACTCTGGTCCTCCTAGTGGTCAAAATACTACTATACCTCCGTGACAATCTATAGTAGCATGGTGTTTACTCAACTAGTCCATTCCGAGTACAATGTCGTATCCCGGTAGTGGCATGACGAGTAAATTCACGCTCAACTCTCGGCCTTCCAATGACACTCTCCGATCCTTGCAACAATCACGGACTAGGATAATGCCTCCTCCTGTCGTGATCTTGCAAGACCTATCTAATGGTTCTATTTCTAAACGATGCTTAAGGGCATAAGATACAGATATAAAACTATGGGAAGCGCCATAATCAAATAATGCAAGTGCTGGAATAGAATCGAGTAAAACTGAACCTGAAATCACGTCTCCAGCTTGCTCGGCCTCCTCAGTAGTCATGGGGTAAGTTCGTCCCTGTGTTGCTCCTCTCTACTGCTGGTGCTGAGTAAACCTCTGCTGCTGTGGTGGAAGTGGAGGTCCTCTCTGCTGGCCTCCTGGTATGATAGGTGCTCTGACTGGTCCTCTCTGAGCTGTTGCTCCTCCCTGACGAGTCTGAACAGTTGGGCAGTCCCTCAGCTGATGTCTGATGATCCACAAGACAAACAGGTACCTAACCTTTTTCTGCAGATGTCGCTTGTATGTCCAATCTTTCTGCAATATGCACAAGGGGCAACGGGTTGATTCTGTCTCTATGGTTGCTGTTGCTGAATATGTCCGTAAACTGGTGCTTGTTGCTGGTATTACTGCTGGTACGGCCTTTGTTGTTATTGTTGTTGAAAGTGTGGGCGGTTGGCCGGTCCTTTGTTACCATTGGCTCCTCCATAAGTATCGCGTCCTCTCTTGGGCCTGAGGTCCAAGTCGCCTTCGGCAATCTGGGCATCCATCAGAATACCCTCAAATGTAGTAGTGCGTCATCCCGAAGTATGAGACTTGATCTCTCTATTCAATCCCTTTCTGAATTTTTGTGCTCTGTCTCCTGGATCTCGAATCATCGATGGCGCAAATTGACTCAATCGGCAAAACACTGTGGCATATTCGTCGACTGACATGCCTCTTTGGATTAAGTCATGGAACTAACTTTCTAATGCTCCCAAGGCAACATCAGGAAAGAATTTCTCCTTAAAGAGCTCCTTAAAGTCCTCCCAAGTAAGTCCTTCAACGGCGAGTCTCGGCTTTGTACGATACCACATCAGCGCGATATCAAACATCTCACTGCCAGCGGACTCTATCTGAAGAATCTCCGGGATCTGTGATAAGCGCAAGTTCCTTTCTATGTCCTCTAACCGATCGTCAGCATAGAGTATTCCTTCAGTGCCTTTGAACTCTCGAGGCATCATCCTCTTGAAGTCCACTATGGTACCTGGCCTATGTTGTTGTTGGCCATGATGTTGCGGTTGTCGTGCTACTCTTTCCACAGCCTGGAGAGCCACCTGATAAACATTCTCCATGCTCTATCTCATCAGCTCTGTCTGCGCCTGGTGTGATTCTGCATGCACTCTCTGAGCCATAGCTTGAACTCGCTGAGCTTCTGATGTTACTCGATGGGCCTCTAGCATGCCCTGCATTAGTGTGAACATCTGTGCCCCGTCAGTGGGCACTCCTCCGGGGATCGTTGTCAGTGGTGGTGGAAGGTTGTTCGTCATAGCTGGGGAAATCCTCGGAACAGGTGGAGGAGGAATCCCGTTAGCTGCAGATACTCCCACATGAACAGGAGATGTAAGAGGAACTTTAGGTGTCTGTCTGTCAGGTAGAGAGGTGGCAGACCTCTCTGAATCTGCTACTCCCACTCCCATAGATCTAGTATTCGGCGGCATCCTGAATACAGATCAAAAGAATCAATTTAAGGTGATAGATACGATATTATCAAGGAAGGACAGTAAAATGCTAAAGGAAGCAATCAATTCGAATAATATTATGAAGATCATAATTTTCCTATTGTAATTGAGCATACTCTCATCCTAATCCTATTTCCTACATACTATCGCAGGCTCGCAGTAGTACAACTATGTTTTCACACTACTATGATATCGCATAATTTGCGAAACTCGAACTGCATGGGCTACCACTAAAAATGTGTCACAACCCGGTATAGGGGCACGAGAGCGTGGGTACGTCCAGCCTACGCCGCAGCATCGGTGATAGAAGCTGTCTAGGTCACAATAAATACTAACATAACTAAATATCTGTCAATGATATCAATCTCCATAAGGAGGACAATATACATCTCATAATATCTCATAATGTAAACTCAATCACAACAACTATAAGAGTATAAAGGCACGATAAGAGATGAAAAAAAGGACATAGTAAAACACCATGTCTCAAAATATAGATAAACCACAGTCTAGCTGTCCAACACAAGTCTCAAATCAAACTTAACACAAGTCTAAAAATAAACTAAAATAACCTCAATAAGTCTCAGTGCATAATATAAATACTATCTAGATAGCTACAGGCAATGTCTCATCTAAAGGAATAGTCCCCTCTACGATCTCTGGTATGTAGTCATCATCTATACCCGGTCCATAGTGTGTGGTACAGAAATTCTCAAGATCCTCTGGAAAAAATATCCAGTCAGGATTAGAACGAAGTACAAGCACTAACAGCAGTTCCACATATATTGACAAAAACTATAACACAGTGTAAAGAAATATAAGACATATATGAATAACTTACAATAAGAAATATTTGAATAAGAAATACTAGAATAAATGGAATAAATGGAATACTGGAGCATCAACATCAATATACATCTAGCAATGAAATAGAAATACAAGTACACGCAAGAACAATGAACTGGTATGTAAGTGTATACAAAAATAATAACTAGAACATGTAGAGATGCTAGATCAATATACTAGAGATACATGTCAAGAATCATCTAACTAAGTGTGTGAAATATCAACATATCATGTGATCGGCTTAAGACTGATCAGGCTCATTATATTGGTTAGCTATCATCCTTGTAAGGTCAGGCTAACCATTCGGATAGCTATAATATGAGTAATAGTCAGGCTAACAACATGTAATAGCTGAGGCATGTAATGGTCAGGCTGAACCGACGTGAGGTGTGGGTGAGCTATGATGCATGTAACTTTTGGATATGATCACACAAGCTACTAATATTTTCCTATTTTCCCCAGCTAGCACGATGGATTCCAAATCATGACTCCTCGTGACAGGTCTCAATGATGCCAACTCATATAAATAACAGTGTCATAGTTATGTATGCTATACAACAAGAGTTATAGAGATAATCAATATAATGGAAACTGTCAGAGAATGTACTCGCCTGTGGTCCTTAGTTGGCAATACCAATATCCTGGTTCCAAAGTATCGTCTGAATGATCCAACAGTCCTATAGATATATCATAAATAAAATACTGCATCAGATATTACACTAATACACAATCAACACCATGATCTCAGAGACGACGCTAGGGGTCACGTCTGTAGTTGCTATGCATAACAGACAGTCAATGGTACGGTCTTGCCGGTACGTCAGAGTACATATGGCAGTCTGCTATCATGCTATATGGTTACGGGTTAATATAACTACGGGGAATCTGTGGTTACACTCTAGTAGATAGACATATAATACTTATTATCTATCATATACTTTAATACTAATTAATTACAATTATAATAGATATATGTATATACATACTTAATAGAGTTTATACTATATATATTTATATACGTATACATATACATACTAATCAATTTTTATACATATTAAACGTATACTAGGGAATACCTATACAATACATATACATATGTATATATATACTAGTTTAAGAAATATATTTTATATATATATATACCAATATATACCTTTGAATATATACCAATACGTATGCAAATACGTACATACATACATCCATATAGTTACATATACACAATCGCATGAAATAACGGGAACAAGGGCAGGAACGAACCTGCGCACGGCACGACGACAATGACAATAATGTTAATAATGATGACGACGAGGGCGATGGTTACGACTACGGCGATGATGATGATGAATGAAGGCGAGGGTGGTGTCGAGTAGTAGGAGGCAGGGAAGAAGGAGGTCGGGCCCGACGGCCGAAGGAGATGTCAGGAAGGTTGGCGGGAAACAGTCGCGGGTTGGGGTTCACCGGAGAGAGGTGGCAGCAGTTCAGGAGAAAACTGGGTCAGGTTCCAGTCGGTCGCGGAGGGAGGATGCGTGGTCGGGGCTCTGATCGAACACAGACGGGGTTCTCCAGCTTCAGGCGAACACGGTCGAGTTACAGCGGCTCCGGCGTCAGGCGAACGCGGTCGAGTTGAAGCGGGCTCCGGCGTCATACGGATGCGGTAGAGTTGCAGCGAGCTCCGGTGTCAGACGGAGGGCTCTAGTCCGACAGGGGATCTAAACTCCGGCGAGCAGATCTCGACAGGGATGGGGAAGAGATTAAAATGAAGGTTGGGGTCGGCTGCTATACGTTTTGGTTGAAGAAAAATTAAAAGAAAGGGAAAAATTAATATTTATATATGTAATACAATGGGTTGACCTAGAATTAGGGCTTGTTCAACCCCTCTTGGGATTGGGCCTTGTCATGGAGATATTTCAAGGGCCATGATTAAAATGGGTTCCAAATAAATGGCTAGGATTGCATTTGGTTCAAGGTTTGAGGGCCGTAGTTCTAGGAGGTTGATGTTGTATTACACACTCCCCAAAATTATAGAAAAATATACATGAAGGAGAAATGGGTTTATTCACGTGTCGTGTCCAATGGGGTGGATACCTTAATGCAATTTGCCTAAAAGTGTCCAACAATTGGAAAATTGAACAAAATTGGATTTATTGTTTAATTAATTAAATAAATGTAAGTGGTATTCTAAAATTAATTAGAAGTACAATGGACTGAATTTAAGTGGGACACAAGCATCATGAATAAAGTAGTCTCAGTGTAGAATATTATCCTGATTTGCGTTGCTCAAAATAGGTCGAGGCTGTGTCTCCAATTTTGATTGGAACACACAAGGGTACAAGGTTTGTTTTATATAGAATTAAATATAATCGGTTACGAAGAATGTGTGCGTCTAAAAATGAAGCACAACAAGACATAATTATGAGTTACAAACGGATCAAAATAACAGTCTGGTATATCTAGGACAAGGGTATGAAATTTGTTGGAAGACAATGGCTAGTGTAGTGTTCTAATTATCTAAGCAACGATAAATTATCATGCAACCATCAAATAAAATCATAGTGATTTAAATATAATTAATTATCATGCAATCATTTACACATTAATTATGAAAAGACAAAAATATCCCTAATCTGAAATGTGGGGGTGACACTATAACTTTGATATCTTAGCATAATTAGCCAACACTCTATCAAAATTGTCTCTATTTAAGCTTCTGCGGCTCGCTAAAGACACTCGGACTGTCCTAAGTGAGGCACTATAGAACGTCGATGTCTACCTGGCGCAAGTCAAGCAGCCAATAGAAGATCCTACCACTTGTCCTCATTGCAATAATACTAGGGATACGATACCCAATATTGTCTTCCTGTAAAAGGATATGTTGCTCAATGATAATAGGCACGGTCGGCCCGTGTACTACACCGGGTATATCGGGAATATCAAGGTGGACCAAATGCATATTGACCCAGGATCGTCATTCAGCATTATCCCGAGAAGTTTGTATCAAACCCTGGGAATCCCGATGCATCTTCTGGCGGCTACCAATACCACCATCAGTGACTTCAACAAGGGGAGAAGCTACTCTCTGGGTAAAATTTTCCTAAAATGCCTTATCAGCGATTTAAAAATAGAGGTCACCTGCTATGTCATAGACGTAGATACATCTAAAAATATCTTGTTGGTGCATCCGTGGATACATATACACAAAATCGTGCCATCCACCTTATACCAGGGCCTAAAATATATAGACGAACATAATTTTGTCAAAAAAGAGTTCATTGACATCGATCTGTTTAAGGATATCAAGATCTACTACAGTGACTCAATCCTCTACAAGAATTTTCTTCTAAAATAAAGGTGGCAACGAGGCTGACGATGAAGCCAAGGCTACAATAATACCCGAGGAGCCTATGAGAATCCTCCTTATGCTCGCACTCCAGATGCGGCCGCAACTCGCATTGTCAAATCTCGCGGGAAGGCACCTGAATCTTCGGTACCTTCGGCGTCGCCAAACCTAATGGTCGTCCTCCTTCGTAGGACGTATCAACCACCGAGAAGAGATTCTGCCATATTTATGCCTTTTGAACCAATGGTCGTTTGCCTTCATAGGCCGAGTCGACCACCAAAGGGAGACCCGATCGCACCAGCAATTTTCGCACCTTTGGTGGTGGAATTACACAAAAAACTACCAAATCCTTCGGTTACGCCAGGGGTAGCTGAGGAGAAGGATGAGCTGGAGGAATATATATCAGCCAAGTTCAACATCCCTTCCCCTAACTATATAATCCCGCCGGAAGAGATACCTTATTTCCTCAATAAAGGACTATCTTTGAACTACTCAGAGCGTATGCATATAAGTATACTCTACTCCTTGGAGCACGGTCTGGGCCTTCATCTGCACACACAAGTGACCAATGTCTACACCGTGCAGCGGCTTCACTCTAGCCAGGATTCTTATTTCTTAGTCCCAGCTAGGAAAAAGGTAGATAAGATCATCATCTTTGGCAGATTGGAATGCCATTGATCCTTCATTCCAAAGAAAGTAGAACCAAAATCTGAGGTAGACAGAATGCCACTCTATTGGTATATCTAGCAAGCCCTACACCTTATCCAAATGATGGGATACGACCTGGTGGTCACTCAATGATTAAACTACGGCAAAGGCCGAAGGTCGCCTTTATGACTTTCTTCCCCTGCGGGCAAGCCCGAGGATTACTATCAGAAGACTAAGCATGGCTTAGGATATGTAATGCCTCCTACAATCCTAGAGGGCTCAGATAAAGAAGGCGAAGAGCGCTCACACTCTTAAAAATTATCAGCCTGTGATTCCGATGTTAGCATCGGGAACATGCTCAGATAAATACTGTTCTCCAATATGGTGTCTGCCTATCTTGAGGAAGAGAACGAGGATCCACCCGAGCTCTTTAAGATGGAACCTTTGGCCCAACACCTGGGTTTATAATAGGAGATGTAATTTGAGCAACAAGAACCTTCTACCGAGGATGAAGTTGTTTAAGTCGATCTAGGTGATGAGACCTCCCTAAAGCCGATCTTCGTCAGCAAAAGTCTACCCGACGAAGACCGAAAATCCCTATTACAGCTCGTCAGGGAATATATCTATGTCTTTGCATGGAGTTACGAAGACATGCCAAGATTGGACCCTCAAATCATGGTCATAAACTCAATATTCAGCCAAACGCCAAACCAGTCAAGTAACAACAACGACGTTTTCGGCCAGACATGATAGATTCCATCAAAGCTGAAGTCAACAAGCTGATAGCTAGTGGCTTCATCCGCGAGGAACAATACCCCGACTAGGTAGCCAATATTGTGCCTATTGTTAAGGAGAATAAAAATATCTGAGTCTGCCAGACTTTTATGATCTAAATGCGGTATGTCCCAAAGATGAATTCCTTCTTCCAATCACCGACGAAATGATTAACATCACTTGTGGCTTTGAGTGTATGTCCTTCATGATGGCTTCTCAGGTTATAACCAAATCAAGGTATTTTCCGACGATAAGAAACATACATCATTTTGAACCCAGAAAGGCGTAAACAGCTATACTTCATGCCTTCCGACCTGAATAACGCAGGTACTACATATCAGTGAGCTATGAGAACTATTTTTCAAGAGCATCTGCGTAAGATGGTGGAATGGTACATCAATGACATTGCCGTCAAGAGTCTCTCCAAAGGTGCTCATCTCCAAGATCTGAGGACTGTGTTCGACTTAATGTGTGCACACCGCCTCAAGATAAACCCTACCAAGTCCATCTTGAGAGTCTCTAGTGGAAAATTCCTGGGTTTCGTTATCACTTCTTGGGGTATTCATATAGACCCCGATAATACCAAGGCCATCATGGAGATGCACCCACCGAGGAACCTCCAAAGGAGGTTGGCATACATCAAGAGGTTCATATCAAATCTCTCTGGATGTTGTCGGCCGTTCACACAGCTCATAAAAATAGGAGACTTCTTTGTTTAGATTAAAGAGTGCCAATGAGTGTTCCACAACATAAAGGAATACCTATCAAACCCTTCTGTGCTGGTGGCCGTGGCCATAGGAAAGTTGTTCCTGCTCTATGTACGTGCAATGGATCCCCTCTTGGTGCCCTGTTAGCCCAGAATAGTGATTCAGGTCATGAGCAGGCTATATACTACCTCAGCCAGATGATGTTGCCTAGAGCATAGATATATTGTCGTCGAGAAAGAGTGCCTAGCACTAGTATTCGCCCTCCAGAAAACTTGGCACTACGTGACTGGATAGACCATTCATGTAATCTCGCTAGTCAACCCCCTCTGGGTCATCATGACCAAACCTGGGGCACTCAGTTTCTGCTTGGCTACCTGGGCAATACTATTATCTCCATATGATATGGTATTCGTTCTACAGAAGGCCATTAAGGGTCAAGCATTGGCCGACTTTCTCGCAGCCCACCCGAGGTCAGAAACTTCAAAGTTGTATGAAGAGATTCTGTAAACCCCTGATTTTTTCAAAAAATTTAAAACTTGGATTTTACACAATTTTCTGGAATTTTCTGGGAATTTTATATAATTAAAATCAGGGTTTTAATTATTAAATGATTTTTAATATATAATAAATAATATTAAAATATTATGGAAATAATATTTAATGGTGTAGAATTAAAAACTGGACTTAGGGTAATTTTTCTGGAATTTATTGGGCCCCGGACCTATTTTAAAACACCTAAAAACTATTAATTAATTATTTATTTATTTATTATTTATTTATCTATCTATTTATTTAATTAATTATTTAATCCTAAACCCAATACCCAAACCCAGCCCAGCCCAGTCTGGCCCGCGGCCCAGCCCGTATCTAACGGGTCGGGTCGGGTCCGCCCGGCCGAAACCGACCCGCCACCCGACCCGCTTTCCCTCTCCCCACGACCTAGCCACCGCCCGCTGCCCGCTTCCTCTGCCGCGCTTCCAGCGCCGCCCCGCCCGGCCACGTGGTGCCTCAACCGACCACGCGCCCCGCACCCCTCGGCAACCCCGCCACGACCTCCGCCATCTCCGGCCACCCTCTCCCCCCTCTCCAGCCCTATAAATCTCCCTCGAAACCCCCTCCGGCCACGACTCCCCGCTCCCTCTCCGCCACCCTCGCCTGAGCCCCGCCGCCTGACCCTCGCTCTGCCGACGACCTCGCCCCGCCCGACTCCCTTCTCCTCCTCCTCCCTCCGCAGCTTCGGCCTCCCCCACGAGCAGCAGCAGCCGCCCTGAGCCACCCCCGGCGCCACCCGGCCGCCAACGCCTCCGCCTCGCCCCGCTAGTGCCGCCCCAGGCCCCGGCCGGCCTCCCCCGCCGCTGTGCCGCCGTCTCCGGTCGCCTGAGAACCCTAACCCTAACCCTAGGGTCGGACACAGGACACCGTGTCCTCGTGTCGTAACGGACACAGTAAAACCCCAGTTTTTGAGCCCTGTTCAGATACTCGTAACTTTCTCCTCGCTGTCCCATTTTTAATTCCGTAAATTGCAATGCATAGCCTGCATGACCCTCTCGGTGTCCGTGCAACCCGCTCGGGACATCGCGTCCTGTGGTGATCGCGAACCGCGATCCAAAAATAGGAAAAACAACGACCCGATTCACCCCGGAACTGGGTACGCCCCGCCAAACGGGACGACTTGGTCGCGCGCGGTCTTCGCAGATACGTCCGCGCCGTCGATACGGACGTATGGGATTTCGTAGAAGTCGATTCGAATGTGCGTGCACACCGGAATCAACGCGTATCCGCGGACAATGCCCATATCCGACTTTTCTGAATCATACCCTAACTTTTTGTACAAGCGTCGGATTGAAACGAAACTTGCACCATCGGACTCGTAGCGATACGCTGGTCCTGTGACCCAAGTTTGGTACGATTCTGAGAACGTTGACGAAATCGCGTGTCGTGGGCCCCACAAGTCCTACTCGACGGGCGATTTTTGATCGGCTCATCGGAATCCAATTCTGGAAGTTTCGTTGGGTTCGTATCATCATTCCTGACCTGTTGACACTAAGTTTGGTGAATTTGGAGACCTTTGACCCTGACACATTTTTTGGTGCAAAGCGGGCCCACATGCGGATCCCGTTTTGACCCGAAATTGCCGTTTTTGCCCTTGTCTCCAAATTGGACTCAAGGACAGGCGTTTCTAGCTATTTGATATTTTTTTAGCATGATGGTAATATTTATTTCAGCATCCGGACACATTTCTGGAAATTTTCCCGAGAACAGAACCGTAGTTGGAATCCAAACATCAGGCAAGTACCTGCACTTCAAGTTTATTCTTTATATTGTGATAATTAGTTCCTTGCTCTACTAGTACCATTGGATGATTACACTTAGTGTTAGGATTTGGAGTTCATGTCTTGCTTTTTGTGTCGGGAGGAAGAATACTAGGAGGCATGTAGTTTACCCTTCCCCCTGTCCTGACTGCTAGCTGTTGGTACGCGACTGTACCATCAGCCTTATACTCAATTATTCCTGACTGCTAGCCGTCTATGATGGTCTTATTAGCCTTATAAACCCCCACATACCAACTATGTATTCTAAATACACAATCACACACGCATAGTTTCTTTATCTTGTTGCAGTTCTATTTTCTTGTCTCATTATAATCCTGTTTTATTCATGTCTCTGGCTTATAGGATTTAACTCTTAGTTAATTTTACTACTTATTATGCATATTCTTATCATGATACTTAGTCAATTTTTACTACTTGTTATAATTATTTAGTTTAAGCTTTGCTGTATATTGGTACTTTGCTCCTTTCCTGACTGGATCCGTTGATATTAGGCGATGATGAGGACTATGCCCCCACCTTTTATGGCCCATATGACGTAGCAGATGATATATTTGAGGAGCCGGTTCCTACTCAAGAGACTACTTTTGAGGAGTAGTTAACCAGTTAGCTAGTATTTCCTTTCAGCATAATACTCGGGTTTGTCCCCGGTTTATCTTCTGGTTCTGTATTAAACTATGGATTTGGATGTCACAAAATTTGTCTTATGAAATCTTAGCATTCCTATTTCCTATTATTATCCTTGCCTATTTATTTTTGTGAATGAACTAGATTTTAATTTAACTGTGAATATGACCTAGACAGCGTACTACCGCCGACACTCTGGCGTAGGCTGGACGTACTCACGAACCGGTGCCCGATTCATCTGGGTGCGGGTCGTAACACATTTTTATGGTAGCCCATGTAGGCCAACGACTAAATTATTCGGTTTCAACTTAGGGACCGAACAAGCCTGTAGTAAGAATAAGATAAGTTTTTAGGATCTCATCCACTTGCTTGAATCGTTCTTGACATCTATCTCGGATTTGAATTAATTCCTTGACTTGCATCCTGCCTTGATTCATGTGCGCCTCTTATCGTTTATTTTGGATGCAGAGTAAAGTATCTATTAGCAAGCGACGAGATTCCTACAAGATCACCACGAGATGCTGTGATAAACCAACAAGCTCTACCAGCACCCGAACCGAGATCACCCTTGGTACCACAAGCAGCACTCTCCCAGCAAGCCCAGCTACAGCAGAGGGCACCACCTCAAGGACGCGGACAAGCTTACGCGATGACTGTGGAGAACGCGCAGACTCGTGGAGTAGCTAATGCGCGTAAGTGATTCGTAGATACCGTTTCTAGTATTGTTTAGCTCGTGCCTATTGGTTCGTGACCTCAGCCCCAACCTAGAAATTTTGAACTTGCTAATAACCTGGTATGCTTTTATATTTGATAACTATAGAGATTGTAGAGTCTTATGTTATTGTGCTTATTGTGTGTTGTTTTGTGAACTTAAATAATTTGTACCTCATTTCATCATCATCTAGCGCACTCAATTTTGCTGTACTTGACTTATGCTGCTATTCTATAGCCTAGTTTTGCAAGCTTACTCTTTATCAGGCTTGTTCATGACATATGTGTTATTAAGGCCTGATCAACCCCACTAATACAAGTGTCTATTCAGAATCAGTGTATTACGGTCTGATCAACCTTAGTGCATTTTGATTCGCACTTCGCACGACTACTTTACGTGGATTGAGATATATAGTTGACTAGTATACTTGCCCCCTAAATATGTCCGTATCAGTTACATAACTGTACTAATACGAGCATGTGAACAAATGATTATCAGAATAGAATTTCAATCCATAACTGCTTGACAATCCCTATTTGAATTCTTTAAACGCCTTGATCCCTATACTTTTGTTCTATCACCTCACCCTTGAACTCTTTATTATTGATCTTCGTCTTCCCTTATTTCGGAAAGACGAAATCTTGTGCTTGGTATAAGTTGATATATAGATAGTACTAGATATACCCCACAGACCGGTCGCATTGATGATGACCCTTTTATACAGGATTAAGGGAATACCATAGGTGATGTGTTTGGTGTTAAAGACTTAAGAATTCAATACCATGATTAAATAAGTTGGGACATAGCTTTACTAGTTGTATAGCCTTAGAGGATAGATGGGTAAAATCTAAGTTGGGTAGAGACCGCAATGTTCACTTGAGAGGAATCCTTTTGACTGTAATCAAGTGAGATTGGATAGAGAGAACCCTACCATATTTTAATTTCAAGGACAAATTTTTTATAAGTTGGGTAGATTGTAAACCCCTAATTTTTTCAAAAATTTTAAAACTTGGATTTTTCACAATTTTCTGGAATTTTCTGGGAATTTTCTGTAATTAAAATCAGGGCTTTAATTATTAAATAATTTTATTTGATAATAAATAATATTAAAATATTATGGAAATAATATTTTATGGTGTAGAATTAAAAACTGGACTTAGGGTAATTTTTCTGGAATATATTGGGCCCCGGACCTATTTTAAAATACCTAAAAACTATTAATTAATTAATTAATTATTTATTATTTATTTATTTATCTATTTATTTATTTAATTATTTAATCCTAAACCCAATACCCAAACCTAGCCCAGCCCAGTCTGGCCCGCGGCCCAGCCCGTGTCTAACGGGTCGGGTCGGGTCCGCCCGGCCGAACCCGACCCGCCGCCCGACCCGCTTCCCCTCTCCCCACGACCCAGCCACCGCCCGCTGCCCGCTTCCTCCGCCGCGCTTCCAACGCCGCCCCGCCCGGCCACGCGGTGCCTCACCCGGCCACGCGCCCCGCACCCCTCGGCAACCCCGCCACGACCTCCGCCATCTCCGGCCACCCTCTCCCCCCTCTCCAACCCTATAAATCTCCCTCGAAACCCCCTCTGGCCACGACTCCCCGCTCCCTCTCCGCCACCCTCGCATGAGCCCCACCGCCTGACCCTCACTCCGTCAACGACCTCGCCCCGCCCGACTCCCCTCTCCTCCTCCTCCCTCCGCAGCTCCGGCCTCCCCCACGAGCAGCAGCAGCCGCCCTGAGCCACCCCCGGCGCCACTCGGCCGCCAACGCCTCCACCTCGCCCCGCCAGTGCCGCCCTAGGCCCCGGCCGGCCTCCCCCGCCGCTGTGCCGCCGTCTCCGGTCGCCTGAGAACCCTAAACCTAGGGTCGGACACAGGACACCGTGTCCTCGTGTCGTGTCGGATACAGTAAAACCCCGGTTTCTAAGCCCTGTTCAGGTACTCGTAACTTTCTCCTCGCTGCCCCGTTTTTAATTCCGTAAATTGCAACGCGTAGCCTGCATGACCCTCTTGGTGCCCGTGCAACCCGCTTGGGGCGTCGCGTCCTGTGGTGATCGCGAACCGCGATCCAAAAATAGGAAAAGCAACGACCCGATTCACCCCGAAACTGGGTACGCCCCGCCAAACGGGACGACTTGGTCGCGCACGGTCTTCGTAGATACGTGCGCGTCGTCGATACGGACGTGTGGAATTTCACAGAAGTTGATTCGGATGTGCGTGCACACCGAAATCAACGCGTATCCGCGGACAACGCCCCGTATCCAACTTTTCTGAATCACACCCTAACTTTCTGTACACACGTCGGATTGAAACGAAACTCGCGCCATCGGACTCATAGCGATACGCTGGTCCTGTGACCCAAGTTTGGTTCGATTCTGAGAACGTTGACGAAATCGCTTGTCGTGGGCCCCACAGGTCCCACTCGACGGGCGATTTTGTGATCCGCTCATCGGAATCCAATTCTGAAAGTTCCGTTGGGTTCGTATCATCGTTCCTAACCTGTTGACACTAAGTTTGGTGAATTTGGAGACCTTTGACCCTGACACATTTTTCGGTGCGAAGCACATGCGGATCATATTTTGACCCGAAATTACCGTTTTTGCCCTTGTCTCCAAATTGGACTCAAGGACAGGCGTTTCTAGCTATTTGATATTTTTTGAGCATGATGGTAATATTTATTTCAGCATCCGAACACATTTCTGGAAATTTTCTCGAGAACAGAATCGTAGTTGGAATCCAAACATCATGCAAGTACCTGTACTTCAAGTTTATTCTTTATATTGTGGTAATTAGTTCCTTGCTCTACTAGTACCATTGGATGATTACACTTAGTGTTAGGATTTGGAGTTCATGTCTTGCTTTTCGTGTCGGGAGGGAGAATACTAGGAGGCATGTAGTTTACCCTTCCCCCTGTCTTGACTGCTAGCTGTTGGTACGCGACTGTACCATCAGCCTTATACTCGATTATTCCTGACTACTTGCCGTCTATGACGGCCTTATTAGCCTTATAAACCCTTATATGCCAACTATGTATTCTAAATACACAAACACACACACATAGTTTCTTTATCTTGTTGTAGTTCTATTTTCTTGTCTCATTATAATCCTGTTTTATTCATGTCTCTGGCTTATAGCATTTAACTCTTAGTTAATTTTACTACTTATTATGCATATTCTTATCATGATACTTAGTCAGTTTTTACTAC
Source organism: Iris macrosiphon (assembly GCA_036927795.1). Taxonomy (NCBI): domain Eukaryota; kingdom Viridiplantae; phylum Streptophyta; class Magnoliopsida; order Asparagales; family Iridaceae; genus Iris; species Iris macrosiphon. The sequence goes on from JAYESA010000018.1 coordinate 88,398,257, forward strand.
TTGTCATAATTATTTAGTTTAAGCTTTATTGTGTATTGGTACTTTGCTCCTTTCCTGACTGGATCCGTTGATATTAGGCGATGATGATGACTATGCTCCCACCTTTTATGGCCCATATGACGTAGCAGATGATACATTTGAGGAGCCGGTTCCTACTCAGGAGACTACTTTTGAGGAGTAGTTAACCAGTTAGCTAGTATTTTCTTTCAGCATAATACTCGGGTTTGTCCCCGGTTTATCTTCTGGTTCTGTATTAAACTGTGGATTTGGATGTCATAAAATTTGTCTTATGAAATCTTAGCATTCCTATTTCCTATTATTATCCTTGCCTATTTATTTTTGTGAATGAGCTAGATTTTAATTTAACTGTGAATATGACCTAGACAGCGTACTACCGCCGACACTACGGCGTAGGCTGGACGTACTCACGAACCGGTGCCCGATTCATCTGGGTGCGGGTCATGACAGATTCCAAATAAAGTGGCAGACGCCAACGTTACATCACACAAAGTGGTTTGGCGAATGTTCTTTGACGGTGCTTCAAGAGCATGGCCCAACGACAACATCATCAATGGGGTCGAGATATTATTGGTCTTCCCTTACGACCTCGTCATCAGTCGCGCATACTCTCTCACGGAGCCATGCTATAATAATGTGGTAAATTACAATGCACTAATCATCGGACTCCAGCTAGCCAAACAAGTCAGAGTAGAGTACTTGGAAGCTTATGGAAATTCTCAACTTATTGTCAATCAAGTCTGGGAGTATTTGAAGTCTAAAATGAAAACTTGATCCCCTAAAACCAAGCTGCACACAATATCATCGTGGCTTTTGAGATGTTCTTTATTAAGCATGTCCCTCAGTTGCAAAATATTGAGGCGGACGCTTTAGTCGGCCTTGTTGCTTCCTTGGCAGTCCCAGACAACATCCATTAGTTAATCACAGTAATCGATCAAGAGATGGTCGGTTCCAAAAGCAACCTATGCTTATGCCTCAACTATGCAGCGGAGGTTGATACCCATACTCAAGATTAGAGGCTTCCATTCATCGACTACGCCGTCTATAGAATTTTTACTGAAAATCCAAAGGAAGCTACTTCAATCAAAAGACACTCCCTTTATTTCTATTATGACAAGAAAACCAAAATATTTTACCATCGGTCCTACGACGGCCTTCTGCTCCGATGACGGTCGAACACAGAGGAAAAATAAGCCTTCCGTAAAGCTCAAATTGGCATCTGCGGGGCGCATTAACCCAGCCCAAAGCTACAGGACCGTCTTCGGAGAATGGGCTACTATTGGTCGAGGATTGTAGAAGATGCGGTCGATTATGCAAAGAAGTGCCAAGCAAGCCAAATCCACGCGAACTTCATCCACCAGCCATCTGAGTTCCTATACCCAACGGTAGCATCTTGGCCATTTGAGGCATAGAGAATGGACATAATTGGACCAATTAGTCCACCTTCATCAAAAGGACATCGGTTCATCCTGGAGATCACCGACTACTTCTCCAAATAGGTGAAAGTTGTTCTACTCGCTGAAGTCAAAACAATAAATGTAATTAACTTCATTAAGCATCACGTCATATATCTCTTCGACTTACCGCATAGGATCGTCCACAATAATGGTCTACAGTTTGTAAGTGACGCCTTCTATCAGTTTTATGACAAGAATAAAATCCAAAACATAGCCTCTACGACATACAATCCCGTCGTAAAGAGTCTGGCAGAAGCGTTCAACAAAACCATCATCAAGCTCCTCAAGAATTTGGTATCTTCCAACAAACGCGACTGGAACGAGAAGCTAGGTGAATGTCTCTGGGCCTACAAAACAATAGTCCAAACAACTACTGGGAACACAATATTCTTTTTGGTGTACGAAAGTGAAGCGGTACTCCCACTCGAGATCCAAATCCCTTCACTAGGAGTAACTTTCTCCAACCAACTAACCACGGACGACAACTACCGCCAACGGTTACAGGAGTTGGAAGCACTCGACGAGAAACGGTTCTTAGCCCAATAACGCATAGAGCTGTATCAAGTACGTCTCTCTAGAGCATTCAACAAACGGGTAAAATAGAGAACGTTTCAAGTGGGTGACCTCGTCTTAACAGTAAAAATATCGATGGTTATGGCTCACAAGACGGCCGACAATTTCTAACCTAAATCGGAGGGCCCATTCGTTGTGGAAACCGTATTTTCCATCGGCGCATACCGGCTAGAAAAATCCAACGGTGACTTGCTTCTGATGCCTATCAACGTCAAGTTTCTTAAAAAGTACTACGTCTAAATTAAACTGGTAATCCTCTATTACCAAACTATATGGCATCTTCCTAGGTACTGGTTCATATCCACATTACCTCTGGTCTGTCGTTCTAATATACTACTATGGCGGAGTCTACCATGTCCATATTTCCTCTAAGCAAACTTTTTGGCCTTGACCATCGATCATCACATCCATATTACCTCTAATATCGATTGTCTTTTAACTTATCACCCTTGTCCAATTCGGACTATGCCAGCGGTGATAAGTCCACAAAAACTACCACGTCCATATTACCTCTTATAGGGTTTGTCTCAAACCTATTACTTGTAATAACGTGCACAAAAAGTAATGGGTCCACGAAACCTATCAGGTCCATATTACCTCTGATACGGTCTGTTTCAAATCTTTTACTCGTACCCCAAAGTGCGCAAAAGGGTAATAGGTCTACCAAAATCCCCCAGGGGGATATCCTTAAACTCCATAAAATCAATCACGTCCATATTACCTCTGGTAGGGTTTATTTCAAATCTATTATTCGCATTCCAAATTCGCAAAAGGGTAATAGGTCCACCAAAATCTCCAAACCAGATGTCCTTAAAATCCATAAAACCTATCACGTCCATATTACCTATGGTAGGGTTTATTTTGAATCTCTTTTATGCACCCCAAAGTGCACAAAAGGGTAATAGGTCCACCAAAATCCCCAGTATGATATCCTTAAAGAGCTAGGGTATAGTGCTACATTCATATTATCCATAGCACTAGCATCGCGAATATCACAATAGCAATATGTTCCCCGTTTATTAAAACAAAAATAAAATGAGAATACAAACACCAAATGGAAGAGGAGTCAGAGTCCTGTAAATTATTGATGTACATTGCCATAAGATGGAAGAAACAAGCATCTGAGGATGCGAACGACGGACGAAAAGTATCCACAAAAGCCCAATCCTCCGAGCTAGCGGGGGACTCAAGGAGTTAAGAGAAGATATTTGTCTTCTGCACTACGGAGACAAACGTTTCTTCCGCAGGTAGCGGCTCAGGCTGGCTGAAGAAGGAGTCAGAGGCCACCAGGGCCGTGGAAAGAGACGTGCCAGTTTCCTTCAAAGCACTTCCAGAAGCCATCATACCCAAAAACATAAACTGATGTGAGCGGCCTACTGATAATTCGTCGATTATAGGCAATAAATCGGCGGCTCACAACGATCTCCTCGGTAAGACGTGATGATTCATCCCTATGCAGTTGAAAATGCGATTGTCGAGATCTGGCGTGATCCTCTCAGAAACCAGGACTAACACAACGGTGCGAACTAGTCGGGCACACGACAACACGCGAAGCGCAAGTTCATTCCTCTATCAAGTCAGCCAGATGATCGTGACTGGAAAAAAACTTTTATTTCATAGAAATAAAAGGAATAAAAGTATAAGGATAAAAAGCATTCTCAGAAAAGGAATACAGAAACTACTTCTACTCATCATAGGAGCACAACTCCAGGATCTATCTATGGAGACAGGCAACCAGACTTTCTCGACGTCCAGTGACCCGGCGCTCGACCTCTTTCGCTAGGACCTTGGGATCCTCGAAGCGGACATAGGCCTCATACCGGTCATCTAACTTCTGTACCATGACCTCCACGGCGGAGCTATTTTTTGCAGCCCAGCTCACCTCGGCCTGGATAGCCTCATTTTCTTGTTTGGCCTCCCGGAGATTATGTCCCAGCATATCAAGCTTGGCTTGGAGCTGCCTGACCTCCTCAGTTAATTTCCTTGCCTAGCAAGGCAATCCTTCCTAAGATTGCCCAGTCGATTAAGCTCATGTCACAGCCTTTGGATGTCAGTCAGTAGGCCTTCCCTAGATAAAGCTATGAGGTCCTTCTTCGTACCCAGCCCAGTCGAGATTCCTTATTTTCATGCGCTATCAGTACCCCCAGGTCGGCTTGTTGATGCTGTCGTAACTCCATCAGGCATCGCTCCACCACCGTAAGTTTTAGGTCGAAAAGGACTGCAACATCTTCTAAACTAGAAATACCCCTTAAAGAGTTGGCCTGGCCTTCGATAGGCGTCTCTAATACACCCAAGATGCCTTGCTTCAAAAATATGTAGAAACTTCGAATGGAGATCTAGGCATGTTCATTAATCTCCTCTGACGTTGTCGGAGTCCAAGGTGGCAGGCAGAATGATGAAGCCACGGGCGCAGCAGGCCGTGCAGCTACAATACCAACGACTTTAATGGTAAAGCGGTGGCAAAGGAGCGATCAGTTGTATGACTCATATTTTTATCCTTCATAGCATTCTCAAATATGTGGACACCTAGCAGCTGAACCAGCGAGAGTGGACTAAACAGGCAACCGATGACGGGAATACCAAAGCATCCTGCAGCCCCAAAACTTGTATGTACACCATCCCCAGACTGTGGCTCACTATAAACCCCCTCATTCAATTTAAGGATTATTTTTATTGTTAAAACTAGAGACTAGGGATAAACAGATTTAATTGGAATTACGTGAGACAATTATAGGTACCCTCTGACCATAGTGTAACCGTAGCTACACAATGTTCATTAACTTCGCCTTGCGTAGTTAATTATTAATCTAGTAATTAATTTATGGCTATTTGCATATCAAACTGGACCTGACCAGCCCCATATCAATGAACCCTGGCCGGCCCAAACCCCGAGGCTAACCCCAAAGTTTATCCCCTATATAAATACATAACCTTATTCATATAAACCCTAAACCAAACAAAAAACTATCACAAACCCCTTAACCCTAGCCGAATTCCTTCCCTCTTGCAACCGAGCCTCCACGCTCCCTGACACCGCCATCACCGCCGCCTGACAACGTCGGCGCCACCCTCCCAGACCGGCCAGCCACCGCCTCCTTCACCATCATCAACCCCGCACGCTAACCCGACCCCCCCGTAGCCGCTGCCGACCGACCCCGACGTCCCCCCACACGGCTGCCCCCGCCGCACGTCAAACCGCCGCACGCTAACCCGACCCCCCCGTAGCCGCTACTGCCATTGCTGCCGCTGCCGCGCCTGCTGCAGTTGCCGCTGCCACCTTGCCGGAGCCGCCTTTCTGTCGGAGTACACCCCCTCGACGAGAGCATGCGCTGTCCGAGCAGCCACGTAGAGGTAACCACATAAGACCTCCACTCCTTCATGATAATATTGTATCGTCGTATCGTTGTGTCGAGAATTGTGATATTGGACACAAACCTAATTAAACCCTAATTATGTACATGCTGGATTAATGACTAATAAGATTTAGGATTTGTGTATTTTCTAGCAAACACCTTAACCATGAGACCTAACATCAAGGACTAGTGTTTTACCCTAATACCTGTACATAAACCACGTACAATGAGCATAGAAACCAAGGAACATATGTTCGCACAGAACAGAGATCGTGGTCAAACCATAACTTAAAATTATTGTCTCAAGGCCCAGGATGACCGAGCACAGAATACGTGTGCACCTTAGCTACGCGCACATGTGACGCTGTATTCGAGCAGATGTGAACTTGCAACAATATTCAAGCATCGCGTTATAGTCATGTACATTTAATATTTAACGTCTGATATTAGATTATTATATTATATTTGTGTTTAGGACCATTGGATCACCCAGAAGATACTGTAGGAGCGGGCTTTTGGCCTTCACAACTTCAGGACCCAGGCAAGATACCTTGCTATATTTACTGTTTAAATTAAATGCTGCATATATTGTATGATATCTGGTTGTTTATTTCATATGATTGTGCGCATCCGAGATTTACTCAGGTGCCGTCGACGGATGCGTCGATGATTTAGTATACATGACTTAGTCTCTAGCAGACTCTGTTACGCCCCAGTCCCAAAATACATAGGACTAGGAACACGTAAGTATGCCAGCCGTATGGATATGACAACTCCAATATATGGAAACCATAATCCACACGTACGCTGTAATATGAATATCAATCCAGAAGTGGTATAAATATATGTCACAAGTCACAGGGTATAATCTAAATCTCGTCGACAGAAAATCAATATAAATAAATAACCAGTATCTATGAAACTAGATCTCAATATAAGTATCTAAGGATGATAGTTGGATGAAAATAAATCCACTACCAACTCGAATAGAAAAGTACAACACAATAAACACAATATAGGAATACCAGCTAACAATCATGGGGCTCGGAGAGAAGACATCCTCAAAACATATGTAACCATCCGAATCTGTGCTCCTACAATTACTCAAGAACAGATACACATGGAAGGGGACCAGGTCCTCAGAGGGACGTAACAAGATACAGAATAACAAGCCAATTTGAATACAGTAAACATGCATAATAGGTAGAAAATATATAAGTACGCTGTACAACACATTCTATATGAATGCAAATGAGGACAAATTTTTGACATATGGGTAAGGGTAGGCTACTCGATCTAAATCTCACACTCACACACTCGTTAGTGGACATCATCAGCAGACATACCTCGGGGGTAGCGACCCTCGAACTTCATCAATCAACATACCTCGGGGGTAGGGACCATCGGACACGACCACCATAGTGCGTGCTAGTTACTACGGTTTACCAGAGTGGTTAAAAGCCCATACGCCTAATGATTGTCCTCGATGATACTAAGTGCCATGTGTGTGTCAACATATCTAATACATAATAATGACTGAAAGAAAACTACACATGTAAGAAATATACAGAAATATAATAAATATACAGAAATATACTAAGCATGCAAAATACAGTAAGCAATTTGGCAAGGTATCTTGCCTGGTCTGAAAAGAATGAAGTCCCAACTCAAGGCGTCGTCCGATCTACCCGTCACATAAATTAAACAAGTTAGGTTACAAAAGTGGGTGAATAGGTTCCTCCATTTTAATTCTGAATAAAATAACCTAAAATAGTATTTTAATCTTATTATAATCTTATTTTATTATTAAACCCTAATTTTGGTCCAATGAAAGTCAACTTTACGGATTTGTGATCCATGGCACGAAAATCGAGGCAATCCGTTGACCAAAAAGTCAACCAACTCAAATCCTGGATTTTTGTATGGAATCCTATAGATTTCAATACTACATGAACACCATATTCAATGGTTTCATAAAATCATATGTCGGTAAAGAGTTATGTCCACTAGGGCGCACAGGTGATAGTTTTTAGTAATTTTCTATTTACGTCTACGTTGCACAAATTTATAGTAGAATAAACTAATATTTTAAATTCTGAAAAATACTTTTCTGGAATTTCATCATGTCATCTTTTCGAAACTTCAAACGGTTCATAATTCTGAGTTCAGGATCTCCCGAAATCTCAAAAATACCAAAATGCGTCTGATTTCAAAAAATGGACACTTTTAGAATTTTTTGGAAAAATAGGTTCATAGATTATTAAAATAAATTATATAATCAGAAAACTAACCTTGATATAGTTCTAATAAAAAAAATTGGAGCGCGTTTGGAGTCCGGAGCTAGGAGATATCGTCTTTTTAATTCGTCATAACTTGTAGAAAATGAGGCTGAATTTATGACAAATTTTGACTATTTTAAGACGAAAAAGAGAGAAATTTGGGAAAAAAAATGAAGGATGAGGTATTTATAATGGTGGACACTACTTAATTAAATACGACTAGGATTGGTTAATTTAAATAGGATTATGATGAATTTAAATAAGGATAGGATATGCATGAAGTTGCTTTCCTAGTAGGTTTAGGATTTGAATTAATTTAAAATAGAGTTTGAATTTATCTCAATAATTTATAATCTTAAATATAATTAAAAATAATACAAATACTTTATAAAATCTTATTAATATCTATTAACACTAAATTAGCATCTATCTAATATTAAGACTATATATATCCAAATAAATCCTAAATAATTTTAAAAATCTAAATAAATTTCTTAAAATTCAAAATAAATTACAAAAAAATATAATTAAATATTTTAAACTAAAATAAATATTTGGTAGGAACAACATGCAAGTATGGTCGTATAGTTAATCATAGAAGTCCTAGAAATTTATGTTTCCTAAGTTTTAATTACCAAAAATTCTAGAAAAATCTCCAAAAATCTAAAATAACCTAAAATAATTCTAAATAAATATTTATATAAGTAAATATATCAAGAAATTTATTTTCTAATTAACTAAGAGAATACTCTAAAGAAATTTAATATCTATAATAAATATAATAATATAAAATACACACAAAATATCTATTTTTGGTGAGGGAGTTTACAATCTACCCAACTTACAAAAATTTTGTCCTCGAAATTGACACTAACCCATATTCATAATAATCACTATAGCTATTACACTACATAGCTATCTAGCAGAGCATCCTAAAAGTCATAGTCTGTCATTCTAATACTTCTCATTTATTGTCCATACACTATCCTATTATCCTCTAACTCGTCTACACTTCCCAACTTACAAAAGTTCTACTAGTAGTCACAGTCTCTTGAGGCCATTGTCTAGGTTGTAAGATAAATATATTTATTGGGTCAAGAATCTTGGGGTACTTGTCTTGAATCTCATAACCATGATTTTTCTTTGTAACCGTCAAGTATCGTAGTCTAATACTGCCATGCCACCTGACCAATATGTCTGTAAATACTTCGACTACTTTACTACAACACTCTAGCTACAGTTGTCGCTACTTTGCCAGCAATTTGTTATAGTTGTCAGTTCATAACAAGTGCCTTCAATTCTTTCCTAGGCATAGTCTAAGTTTTTGGGCAACAGTTAAAGTCTTGACTAACTTATAAAACTATTAAAAGTATAAAGTAGTTCAAACAGTCTAACAAATTCCTATTAGCCTAAGGGATGCTATACATGGTTTTTAAAATAATAAGAGGATATAAATATTGCTATAGGTCATATACATAAGGGTTATTATTAAGAACTCATCCTTTAGTTATTAATCATCTACTAAACCATTTACGTTTTAACTAACAAAACTAACGATGGGGTCGAAGTAGACCAACAATTCATGTTGGCACGAAAAAGACGTAACTACGATAGGGAGAATTAAGCTATCTCAATAATATAGGGTTCATACACTATGAAACTAGGCCATAAAAGTTAAATCTAAGATACTAAGACACTATATCGCAAGATACGCAACAAAAAATATGAAATAGTAATATATGCATATCCAAACAATATTATATATACTAATCCTCACTACAAATGCTAAAAGAATACCTTGGCTTTGAACCAATACGGTATCGCACTACTAAACCCCTATCTTAATATCCAAACCCAATATTTCTTGAGTGTCCCTTAATACCTTGACACTTACCTTGGTATCTCAAGGTAATGTCACTCTAGCATATATTAGCTACCCAATCACTAACCCAAATGATAACTTATAGCTAAACTACTTATCATCCAATATATATCAATACCTGGATACATATACTACATATACTGACTAATCTAACAAATATATATATATAAATATATCTAACTATTAGCTAGCTACTAATTGATAAACATTAATACTAGCTAACTTCACTCACCTTACTGTTACTGCTGGCGTGATGTAGCTCACTGCCTCGAGCAGTTGTTGAGTCTATATCATGCTACTACTGTTGGAACTCGAGCAACATTGCTTTGCTGGTGCTTCCTTAAGCTGCTGCTGCTGCTTCTGTAAGCTACTGTTGTTGCTGTTCTATAAGCTGCTGCTGCTACTCTAAGCCGTTGCTACTGCTGTTCTAAGCTGCTACTGCTGTTCTAAGCTGCTGTTGCTGCTGCTTCTGTAAGCCGCTGCTGCTGCTGTTCTAAGCTGCTGTTGTAAGTGCCCGAAGCTGCTGCTGCTCCTTTTTTTGCACACACAACCTCAAACATATACACATGAATCTCTCTCTCTCTCTCTCTATATATATATATATATATATATATATACATAGATATATATACTTATCAATATATATATATATATATATTCATATACACCTAAGTATTCATACCCTCATCTATACAATGTATATATTTATAACCATACATATATATATATATATGTATATATATATATATATATATATATATGTATATATATATATATATACCTATGAACTACTAGATATAGTATTCCCTATATATATATATACATAGCATCACATACACATATACCTATATAGATATAGTATCTCATATATATATACTTATCATTATGTACATATAGATAACATATGAGAACATACACACCAATATACATATATCAACACATATATATATATATATATATATAAATATATATATATATAATATGTGAACAACGCAAATAGATACATAAATATATATTCAATAGTATTTATATATCTATATACATATATACATACATATATATAGATATCTATATACATATACATAATACTTATACATATACATATGAATACATATATTACCAATAACTAAGAACAAAGAAAATTGGATATAGAATTGAAATACAACAAACATGTAGAGTGCATCGCACCCGTATCACACTAGATCTATGATAAGCTTACGACACGAGTCCACCACACAACCATACATACCGCGAAGGACACGAGCAAACACTTCCATAATAAGTCAAATTAGCGACCTAAAAAAATGTCGCTAAATGATCAATAAACGTCGCTAATTAATTTTAGAGACTTAATTAGCAACATTTTACAGAAGTCACCTTTAAGCTAGTCGCTAACAGGAAAAACGTCGCCAAACATCGCTATACCGACATTTTCTAGCGAGGCATTTACGTTGCTAGATTAGCGACGTTCAGCGACGTTCAGCGACTCAACGTCGCTAATTAGCGACGTGTACATTTGTCGCTTTATGTCGCAAATTAGCGACGTAAAATGGAGACTTTTATAGCGACGTTACTATGACCTGGCAATACTGCCATGTCAGCAAGTTGTGACGTACAACAACATTTTTAGCGACGTATTTAGTGACGTGTATGAACGTCGCTAAAAATGTAGCTAATGATACAGTAAAAAAAAGAATATTGAATTATTTTTAAACTATTCTTCCTGTAGTTTATTAATTCACAATCTATACAAATAGACCCGCAGAAACCCTTCGTTGAATTTACTGGGTTCGCCGACCCCCTTGGGTTGAACACTCAACACCGGTAAATTAACATATATCTAATATAAATAATATAATAAAATTTGAAGAAAAAAAATCATTAAAATTAAAAATCGAATCAGGAGAAAATATCGTCGTAAAGAATATACCAAATATCCATACAACTGAGTCTCATCCTAAATAATACAGAGAATATAGCAAATTAAAAGCCTCATCCTAAAGAATACAAAAAATAATGTCTGAAACACAAACAATCAATAATAAAATGGTCCTAACTAGGACTACTGCGGATCTGCAGGAGGATGACCACCGGCACGCATGAAGGATAAGAACAGATCATACTGCTCCCATAAAATCGATACCGATGTCGATGGAGAAGGCAATGACGTTGGTAGAGTCTGTGTTGATGTAGACGCACGAGGAGGACATATCTGCTCCAACTTTGTGAGTCGCTGGTTGTAAGAATCCATAGTAGATAACAGCCTCGTACTGCTATGAACCATTGAATCCTGCATCATCGTCAGCCTCTCGCCCATGGATAGTTGTGATGCCTACAGCTCCGTCACGCTGCGCTCTATCGAGGCTCTAAGATCAGTTGTCATATCTCGGAGCTCCATAATGATGTGATCGAGCATATCAAATCGTGCATTGAGCGTCGCATCGTCTGCTTGCGGCTGGGACAGGGGCTGCTCCTCCATCCTTCGCAGCAACTCGTCATGGAGAGACGCAATCTGACGGTCAATGTCCTCCTGGACTCGGGCCGACAACTGTGAGGGCTGTGGGGAATGTGTACTTGTCGGGGAGGCCCTAGATGACTGCGTCATAACCAGGGTGCCATAGGATCCCGTACCGTAGTACGTACCCCTCTGGAGACCAACAACGGCGGTCACCCACGGCTAGTCCATCGAAGGAGCTAGAGCGGGCTGCGAGGAAGTACTAGCCTCTCCAAATGTAGGTGCACTAGCAATCGCCCGCTCACATAGCCTAAGATACTCGGCCTAGAAAAGATTGGATACTCGATAATTGCCTAAGTTATATTAAAATTAACACAAAGTAAAGTAATACTTACATAGGTCTCCGAGGCCCTCTCATCAATAAGATTTTTGTCCTTTTCATGGGTGGCTAGGAAGATGGTCACCATGTTTGCATCCTCAACCCTTTGTACCTGTTAAAAATATATTATTTAGTACAAAAAGTAAACATTTTTTTCTACTACCATTTTATCGTACTTATATTAAAATAATATATCTTAAATAAAAACATACCAAACGACGAAAATGTTCCGTCATCGAAATCGAGCCACCACACAACTTTGCAGCATTTTGCCTAGCCGCTTTGTCCTTCTCAGACCTTTCCTTGTACCTCGGATCGTCGAATCTAGCCCTCATCGCAGTCCATTGCTTAGGCGTGATCCAAACTTGGATCAGTTTTCCAGCACGATCACGAGCCTTTTGGTCATCCAGAGCATCACGAATAAGCTTGGTAGCAACGGTAGGAAACATGTCGTATCGTGTGTGTGTGTTCGAGTTAGGGTTAGGGTTAGGGTTAGTGTGTGTCATGTCGTATCGTGTCGTGTACTATTATAGTTGTGTCCTGTTAGAGAGAGAGAGAGACAAAGAAAGAAGACAGAGAGATCTCATCGAGTAAGAAGAAGGGGAGCTGGAGAGAGGAGAACGTCGGAGGGAGGAGGAGCTGCCGGAAGGAGGAGGACGCCGGAGGGAGGAGGGGACGCCAGCCGGAGGGGGGTCGCTGAGGTGGGGCGCCGGGAGGGAGGAGGGGAGCTGGACACGACGGAGGGGGGTTTTAAAATCTGGAAGAGAGAGAGAGAGAGATCGAAGGAAATAGGGGGAAAGGAACTCGTCAACCCTAAATAATAAAATAAATTAGCGACGTTTAGCGACGCTAGCCAATGACGTCGCTAATATAAATATTTAGCGACGTTATAGACGTTGCTAAATACGTCGCTAAATATTCAATATATTAACGTCGCTAAATACATCGCTAAACGTCGTTAATCATATAACTCAGCGACGTTTAGCGACTTTAAATAAACTTACAGCGACTATTCTTTGAAAAAACTGAATTACCGTGGCTAAACATTGCTATATGTCGCCAAATAACAACTTATAGCAACGTTATTCTTTGGAGTCGCTACTGTCTTTAATATTAGCGACGATTTAATTGGACGTCGCTAAAAACGTTGCTAATCCCGCAATTTTTAGTAGTAAAGTCTAAATTACTATATATGAACAATACGAAGATTAAAATATACATCTATGTGTTCGTGTCAAAATATTAAATGCACAAAGTCCCGTGTCGGAGGAAAAACTGCCAAATCAACACGTATTACAAATTTTAGATCTAGATTTGAAATAAAAGAAGGAGAAAAAAACTTTACCTCCCTCTTTTAATAGGTCGGCCCCCTTGCCCCTTTCTCAAGCTACTACGTAATGTCCTTTATACCCCTTGGGGCCTCTCATGAAGAATTAATTAAGGAGGGAAGTTTTTAGTCTAATGGTTTAATTATATTAATCACCCTCCTAATCAATGGGCTTCTAAAAGGGCTCAATTCTAACTAATCATAAATGTTGGTCCATGGATCTAATCTAGACTAGTTAGGTCCACTAACACAAGTCTTAAATATAAAGCTAACATCTAACAATAATTAAATAATTATTCATCATGCACAATATTTAATTAATTATAAAATGACTAAAATATTCTTTCCTAGGAAATATGGTAGTGACAAGTCTACCCTCCTTAAAATAATTTCATCCTCGAAATTGAAAGACAAAAACTTCTCCTAGAACATAACAGAACAGAATCAAAAGAACAGAACATAACTAGGAAAGAACATATCAGAACATACCCCAAGGCACAAACAAATATGGATAACGCTCTCGCATTACATCCTCTCTCTCCCGGGTAGACTCCCCCGGAGAGTGATGCCTCTATGCGACTCGTACCAAAGGAATAGTCTGGTTCCTCAGCACATTCTCTCTCCGATCCAAAATCTCAACTGGCTGCTATGGATAGCTAAGCGTAGGGCCCACTTCTATCTCCGAGTGATCAAACACGTGCTTAGGATCCGCCACGTACCATCTCAACTGTGATACGTGAAACACGTTGTGCACTCCCTCCAGTACAGATAGCAAGTCTAGTCTATAAGCAACTGTACCGACCCTCTCAAGAATAGTGAAAGGTCCGATGAATCGCGGACTAAGCTTTCCACCTCTATCGAAACGAATTGTGCCTCTTGTCAAAAAAATCCTCAGAAACACCAAACCACCCACTTAGAAAAAAATACTACCTTAAGAACTTAATCTATAACAAACAATCAATAACAAGCATAACACAAAAATCTAAAACTATACCTCAAACTCCAAAGGTATCCGGTGGATATCGGCCCAATGCCGCTGTCTGTCCTGCGTAATTCGAAGTCTGTCTCTGATCATCTTAACCTTCTCTGCTGCATCCACAACCATCTCTAGCCCCAGCAAAACTCTCTCTTCAATATTGTCCTATGATAAGGGAGTACGACATCTTCGACCGTACAGAGCCTCAAATGGTGACATCTCTATACTAGCCTGGTAGCTGTTGTTGTAAGCAAACTCTACCAAATAGAGATCGTCTACCCAAGATCTCCCAAAATCTAGTACACAAGTGTACAACATATCTTCTAGAGTCTGAATAGTCCTCTTTGACTGCCCATCTGACTGGGATGATATGCAGTACTAAACTTGAGCTTGGTGCCCAAACTCGCTTGCAAACTTCTCTAAAAATGAGAAGTAAAACGACTATCCTGATCCGAGACAATGCTGATGGAAACTCCATGTATCCTGATGATCTGCCTCATATACATCTTTGCCAGCTTCTCCGTAGACAAACCCACCTTAAAAGGCAAAAAGTGGGCCAACTTGGTCAACCTGTCAATGATGACCCAAATCGTATCATTTTCTCCTGGAGATAGTGGAAGTTCGGACCCAAAATTCATAGTAATGTGCTCCCACTTCCACTCTGGAATGGGTAATGGCTGAAGTAAACCACCTGGCCTCTGGCACACTAAGCATCTGCCTCTCGACAAAATTTATAGTAATCTGCCTCTCGACTTTCACCTGCTGGCACACTAAGCATCTAGATACAAACTGTGCCACTTCCCTCTTCATGCCATACCACCGCACACTCTCTCGTATATCCCAATATATCTTGTTGGCACCTGGATGTATGGAATACTGGGAGTGAGGCACTTCCTGCAATATCTCCTCACGCAGCTCCCTAGTAGGTACACACAATCTAACACCATTCCACAAAGAACCATCCTCAGTAATGGTGAAATCATCCTCCAATCCTGCTCTCACCTGAGCTCTGATGCTTCTCAGAGATATATCCTCATACTGTGCTGCCTTGATCTTGTCCATCAAATCTGAGTGTATCTATAATCTCCATATCTGCTTAGCCAAACTAGAAACTATCAACTCAATGCCCAAGCGCTCCAAGTCCTCCAACAAATATCGATCCTACGTAAAAAATATAGCAACCGGATACCTGCTTAAGACATCGGCAACTATATTGGCTTTCCCAGGATGATACTGCAAAGATATGTCAAAATCCTTCATCAGTTCCAACCACCGACGCTGTCTCATGTTCAACTCCTTCTGTGTGAAAATGTACTTCAATCTCTTGTGGTCTGTGAAGATCACCCCACGCTCTCCGTATAAATAGTATTTTTACAACTTCAGGGCAAAGATGACTGCTGCCAAATCCAAATCATGGGTAGGATAGTTCTTCTCATGAGGATGCAATTTTTTGGATGCATAGGCAATCACTTTCCTATTCTGCTGAAGAACACAACCCAAACCTTTTCTCGATGCATCACTATAAATAGTGAAACCTCCTGACCCTGATGGCAACGTCAAAATAGGAGCAGACGTCAACCTCTTCTTCAATTTCTCAAAAGCAACCTGGCAATCCTCCGTCCAAACAAACTCTACATCCTTCCTGGTGAGTCTGGTCATCGGCTCGGCAATCCTTAAAAAATCTTGCATAAACTTCCTGTAGTAGCCTGCCAATCCCAAAAAACTCCTGATCTCTACTACTGAACTCGTAGTCTTCCAAGACTCCACTACTGCAATCTTCTTTGGATTCACTGAAATACCATCACCAGTCACAACATGTCCCAGGAACTCCACCTTGTCCTGGAATAATTCATACTTGGACAACTTCCCATACAGCTTCTCTTTCCTCATCACCTCCAATACAATCCATAAATGCTCCTCGTGCTCCTCCGGTGTCTTCGAATATATGAGTATGTCATCGATGAACACCACCATGAACTTGTCAAGATACTGATAGAATACCTTGTTCATCAAGTTCATAAATATTGTCCTGATATTAGTCAACCCAAACGGCATCACCATAAACTCATACTAACCATACCGAGTTCTAAAAGCAGTCTTCGGTATGTCCTCCGGCTTTACCTTCACCTGGTGGTAGCCTGATCTCAAGTCTATATTAGAAAATACCTTGGCACCACTCAACTGATCGAATAAGTCATCAATCCGTGGCAAAGGGTACTTGTTCTTGATAGTGAGATTATTCAATGCCCTGTAATCAATGCACATGCGTACTGATCCATCCTTCTCTGGTACAAACAATACCGGGGCTCCCCACGGTGAAGAACTCGATCAGATAAACCCCTTATCATATAATTTGTCCACCTGCTTCTTTTGCTCGACCAGCTTACTGTTACTTACTCTATATACATGCTGTGAAATTGGTTCTGCACTTGGCACCAAGTCTATAGAGAATTCAATATCTTGATCTAGCGGTAATCCTGGCAATTTCTCAGGAAACACATCCAAGAACTCTGCTATCAACAGATGCGGCAACTCCTTGTCTTCCACCATAGCCCCCACAAATAATGCCTTCTCCCTGCTCTGTGGCTCCTCTAGCAAACTCGAACTATGGCACTCCTGGCGAACCAAACAAAACTTTACTTCCTCTATAATCTATACTAGTACGGTGCCTACTCAACCAATCTATTACAAGTAGACACGCACTCACCTTCCGTCTCCCAAAATAACTCTCCGATCCTTGCAAATATCATTAACCAGGATAATACCTGCCCCGGTTATGATCTTGCAAGTCCTAAGCAAAGACTCAGCTACCAAACTAAGCTTCAGAGCAAAAGAAACAGATACAAAACTATGAGAGAACCACTATCAAATAAAGCTAAAGCTGAAATAGATTCAAGAAGAACAGAACCTGCGATGACATCTCCCGTGGGCTCTTCCGCCTCGACGGTCATAGCTAACGCTCGTCCCTGTCGTGCACCTCCCTGATATGATGCTCAATATAACGCTGCTGCTGGGTCAGAAGCGGTCCCCTCGGCTATACTGCAGGGGGTCTCGCTTGTGTCCTCGGAGCTAAAGCAGCTTCCTGAACTGCACTACGAGGGAACTCTCTCATCTGATGCCCCTCGGCACCATAATACAAACAAACTCCCAACCTCTTCCTATAAACTTCCCAGATATGGATGGGCTTCTTGCAGAAGTGGCAGGAAGCTTGCTAAGATTGTCTCTGCTGTTGTGGTACCTGGTGAAATGGTGCCCTAGTTGGAGTCTGGAGCTACTATGGCTACTGGAAATGTCTGGACTAGAAATAAGGATGCTTGGCAGATACTGTACTATTGTTGGCCCTTAGAAAAGAATCACGATCTCTCTTGGGCTTCAGACCCAACTCCCGCTCAACCTTGCGTGCGTCCACAAGTATCTCCGAGTATGTCTCATTAAAAGACGGAATGAGAATCTTCACTTCCCAGTTTAGACACTCACAAAAATGAATAGCCCGAACCTTTGGCTCTCTCACCAAATACTCCAAAAATCAGCTCAGCCTGCCGAACTCTGCAGCGTATTCCTCCACAAACATGCTCCCCTGAATGAGGCTCTCAAACTACCTCCCCAGTCCAACTTGTCAGTCCGAGCGAAGAACTTCTTCTTGAAGAGGTCCTTGAATACCTCCCAAGACTGTCCTATGTGTAACCTCCATATCCTGAAATTCTAACTTAATATTGTTATTAGGTTAATTTAGGGCTATTTGGATTTTTCCATAAGTTTTGGTTAATTAAAAACTAGTAACACTAATTTTTTAGGACTTGCAAGAATTTATTTTAGTGTCAAACATAATTAAAAATATTCCAAACTTTTATTTTAGGTTCTAAATAATTAAATATATTTTCTAGAATTTTCTGGAAATTTTCTGATTAATGTTAGCATTTATTTTGAGTTAATTTTAAAAAACTGAATTAAAAACTAATTTTAAAAAAATTAATCAAACCAACCCGTCTAGTCAGCAGCCAGCCTGGCCCACCTGACAGCCAGCGCAGCCCAGTTAGTGGGGCCCAGCAGTCAGTGAGAGAGGGCGCGGGCGTGTGCGGGTGAAGTCGATCCATGCCAAGCCGAGTCCTAATCCGACTCGGACTCAGCCGAGCCAAGCTGGCTTGAACGCTGGCCGTTCAATCCGAGCGGACAACAGCAGATGGACATCACGTGGCACGTCCATTAGTCGCAGCTGCTCTTTGTCTCCTATATATATATAATATTTGGTTTAAAATTCTAGGGTTTTCTTTTAGTCGATTTTTGAGAATTGTCATCTAGGGTTTCCTTCATATTCCAGAAGACATTACTCATAGCTTCGGACTCCAAATGCAGCCTAGTTTCTTGCATTAGAACCATATTGAGGTTAGTTTTCTGAATTATAAATTGTTTCATGAAATTATGAATATTAAATTTTGGAAAATTCATAGAGTACATCATGTCCAAAAATAAATGCATCTCTATTTTTTTGCGATTTCGGGAGAACCAGGAATCGGAATTATGAACCGTTTAAAGTTTCGTAATGTTAATGTCGAGAACATCGACATATATTTTTCCCAGGATTTAATAGAAAATATTTATGTATTGTTAATTCTGTAGAACTTCTAGGTTAACAATCAACCACTGTTGCATAATGCATTTTAGTATGTGCGATAATACCCAAACAAATTTGAATTCGGATGAGTCATAAATTTCAACATGTTTTTGACGCTGAAATATACAGGAAATCATGCATCAAAGTTGAGTTTGTATCAGTTGACTTTTTGGTCAACAAATCGCCTCGATTTGCGTGCCCTGAGTCTCGAGTTGATAAAATTCAGTTTCCTTGTACAAAATCTAGGAATTAACCTAAAAAATCAGAATAATAAGGTTAAAATAGGATTTTAGAGTAATTATTCCAGAGTTAAATAAATTAAAACAAATTATCTTTTGTCATGGTAAATTTGTAATACATAGGCTATTTGGACTGTGACGTGGATTCGGATTCATACCAGCTAAGGACCACAGGCGAGTATATTTTCGTGAATAATTTCAGTGCTTGATAGTCTCTATAATGCATGTTTAGGATTGATTATTTGATTCTTGACACTTGTTATACGGATTAGTATGATGGATTCTTATTATGAGATACGTGACTATTCTGGATTATTGTTATTTCTTCGTGACTGGTATGGAATCCAAGTGTACTTTTGGGGAGAGAAAATACTTAGTGGACGTGTGAACTACCCTTTCTATCCTATGGTCTTTCTGGAATAATAGTATCCATGCACGATACGTGTGGTTTGCTAGATATTATCCCCTAGCTGTTCACATGTCAACAAGATATTTTAAATCACATAGGGTAGTTGTTCCCATCTGTTCTTCCATACATTGTAGTTATTTCTTTTGTGGCATGGAGGTATTGTACTATATGTTTGCCATGACAGGACTTCAGCATTGGTTATTCTAGTTGCCTTATTGTGAGTTCAATTTGTTGCTATCATATATTTGTTACTATTTATTGTCTTATAGCTTCTACCATATGTTGGAACTATTTTCACTGTGATATCCTCGTTCCTTTCCGGACTGGATAAACATTTTATGTGACAACAATAAGGATGCAATCCATACACATTATGGACCATATGCTAGCAACATAATAGAGCCTAATCTTGCCCTTCCGGAAGATCAGGGAGAGTTAGCATCTCAGATACCGTCTGCAATTGAGTAGTTTAGTAGTAGTTGATTTTGTTTGTTATTTTGGCCCGGATTGTTCTCCGGCAATTTTTCTAAATATTTTGAGTATTATACTTTAGATATTTAGATTTTGGGGACATTTCTTGAACCCGCATCAAGACTATTATTTCATTATCATCTTGGTGTATTCATTTAAACTAGTGCCCGTGATTGAGTGTAGTGTGGAGATGTATAAATGTTGTGAGTTATAGATTATACTTGTGGCTTATTGTACAACATTCTACTGCCGACACTACGGCGCAGGCTCGGCGTACTCATGACTCATGCCCAAATTCAGGGTTCGGGTCATGACACATTTTTAGTGGTGGCCCATGCAGGTCAGGTTTTGCACAAGGTTGCAAACTCGTAGTGTCACGACCCGCACCCGGAATTTGGGCATGAGTCGTGGGTACGTCCAGCCTACGCCGCAGCATCGGCGGTAGAACGCTGTCTAGGTCTCAACACAACATATATCATGTCAATCGTCTCAACTCCGTACGGAGGACAAAGATAAATAATTCACAGTTCTATGAAATACTCAATCATAAGCTATAAGAAATAATGGCACGATGAGAATAGAAAAGAGTTCTATTAAAAATCAACCACAATAAGTCCAACTCAAATCTTGAGTCTAGATGACCTCACAAAGTCACAAAATAATAAATACAACTCAGTCTCAGTCTAAACAATAAATGCAGAAAAATAATCTAAGAACAGCCAGGTAGGATCTCCTCTAGGATAGGCAACTCTTCTGGGATTTTCGGATGAAATCTTCCTTTGAACCTGGGCCGTAATGAGTGGGGCAAAGGTTCTCCAGGTCCTCTGAAAAATGTTATCCAGTCAGGATTGGAGCGAAGCACAAGCACTAACAGCAGTTTCATTAAATTGACAAAAACTATAAACAGTGCAAGAAATACAAGATGAGAATATATGCTAAAAATGTGAAGTACTGGAGAAAATGAATATAGGCAATAGAGCATCTAGCAATGAACAATAAACAGTGAATGCTAGAACAAGTGGATCTGAATAAAATAGACATCTACCTAAGTGTTTGAAATATCAGTTTATTATGTGATCGGCTTGGGACTAGATCAGGCTGGTTATATATGATTAGCTATGATTCTTGTAGGTCAGGCTAACCATATGGTTAGCTATGATGCATGTAGTGGTCAGGCTAATCATATATAACAGCTATGATGCATGTAAATGGTCAGGCCGCACCGGACGTGAGAAGTGGGGTGAGCTATGATGCATGTAGAGGGTTGGATATGATCACAATCCCCCAGCTAGCACGATGGATTCTAATCACGACTCCTCATGATGGGGATCTAGGGTGCTAACCCGTGTATCCATAGTGTCGGAATCAAGTATGTAATACAACTGAATTATAGTAATAATCAACAATGAAAACTGTCAGAGAATGTACTCGCCTGTGGTCCTGAGCAAGGTGTGAGGATCAATGTCCAAAGGGGGATCACAATGACCTATTTATGGAATATTAATGTCAGATATTGAATTAAAAGAGTAACATGTTTAACTAATTAAATACGAGGTTTCTAGGTCATACTAAGGTTTAGGGTTCATAATTTCTTATGTGGTAGGTTTTCTCCAAGATGATACTAGTCATACTAAACCTAGTGGTCAATATTAGGTTAACTTGTTACTCTAGGCTTCATATTAATACTAAGCAATAATTACCTACTAGGTATTTAGATGTAACTCCCATTTAGGTTCTAAGGTATTACTAAATCTATCTAACCCTCACCTACTAGTATTCCAACTGCAACCCTTAATTAAACCCCTTACTGAAATTTACTGCCCACCACTCATTACTCACCCACAGAAACACTGATACTGAGATACTAAACCATCACTTACTGTTTACCAATACACACACACCCATGTATTCATACTGATACACTACACTAGGACTACCCACTTACTGGTACTTTCTCTCTTACTATACTGACACTGGTACACTAGACACTAGGTTCTAGGATACACATACATACACTATAATCTGCACATTGCACCTCACAAGATTCAATAAACTGACACTGGTATTGGTACACCACTGGCACAGACACACTGGCACATAGACACCTAGGTATCTCACTGCACACCCAGGTTCTAATTTTGCACAACTGCACTCACACAGGCATTTACACACACTAGGAATTAATACACTGGTTGACACTAACAGATACACCTACACAAATACTACCCTACATCCACATACAAGAAATATCTTACTGATACACACCTAGGACCTAACACACCTCACTGAGACACTGGCACACTAGACACTAGGTTCTAGGTTCACTGCTCTCTCCCCCTTCTCTCAGAATACTCTCAATCACACAACCCCAATTTACTGCACACACACCCAGCACACATGTACATTCCCTGATCTGGGTACACAGGCACTCACTCATGTATCTCACATAGGTAAAACTGGTTCCTCACTGCACACACTGATTACACTAGCTACTGCTATAATAGAAACTGCACAACTCACTGCTCTCCCTACAGAATTACACACAGCACACATATACACACACTAGCTTTGCACAGCTACACACAGGATTCTCACTGCACCCACAGAAATTAATAGATTTAACTGACACATACACACAGTTCCACATAGACACAGGGTATCTAGCACACTCAGGTACGCTATACAGGGAACTACTCCCCCAAACACACATTTTCTGAGATAACTACACAGGTATTGATACCCTGAAATTCACACAGTGAGGAAAATATTGATCTAGATACACCCAAGTTACTGATACTCAAGGGAAAACCCAATACTAAATATAACCCACGGCACTAAACCAATTACCTATACACACAGACAATACACACAGACACAACACAGGAAAAACTCACAGGCACTCCTCACTGCTTAGATACTGCACCTAATACACAGAGATACACTGGTTTACTTAGTTAGGAAACTCACTGATGCACACACAGAAACTGAGACACTCCCACACTGGTCACACACAGAATCACTTGCACAGAATTCTTCCAAGCCCGACTGCACAGAAATCCCTAACTTCAGACTACACAGTTAAATCCAATGCCCGACTGTACAACACACAGAACCCTCTTCCTTATATCTGATACACAGTTACACCCCGACTGCACAGTAGTTCCCAAACACTCAGAACAGCACTCCACAGAAAAAAAATCCCCCAAATCACACAATATATATTCAATACATATGTAAATATGTGTGTGAATATATATATATATATAT
Organism: Iris macrosiphon; assembly: GCA_036927795.1. Lineage (NCBI taxonomy): Eukaryota > Viridiplantae > Streptophyta > Magnoliopsida > Asparagales > Iridaceae > Iris > Iris macrosiphon. The sequence continues at coordinate 88,421,954 of JAYESA010000018.1, forward strand.
ATATATTTAACATGCAGTATTAGAACACATAGATAGGTAAATCCCTAAGAACCATATCCCCAAACACTTGGTGTACAGAAAATGGTTTTACATAAGAATATCATGAATCCTCAGATCAAAACCCCTAATCGAGATCTAACCTACATGTAGGAGATGTAGTCATGTATACTTGCAAACCCTTCGGATTAGGGTTCCAGAAATTGGGAAAAATCAACGTATGAACACAAAACCCTAGTTCCTCCTAAATCTCCATGTAGAAATACTAAAATCAAAATCTAAACCTCAGGGTGGGTTCCTAATGGGCATTAACAACAGAAATCAGAGATTAAATGAATAAAAATAGGGTTTTACCTATAGGGAGATGGTTTCCCTATGAAAGTTCTTCTTCCCCAAGGTTCCTTGACCCAAGCTCCTTGTTCTCCTTGCTTTGAAAGAGGAAAAATGGAATCCCTAGGGTTTGCTTCTGAGTTTTGGGGTGGGGAAAATAGCTCTTCTAATGGAGGCTAGGGTTTTCTTCCTTCATGAAGGAAAAGAGTGGCTCCCTTTTATATTAAAACTAAGTTAGGGTTTCTAATGCATAGTTTAGGTTAAACCCCCTATGTTAGGTCATGTAGAACCTAATTAACTAAGGTTTAGTCAGTCTAGGGTTTGAGGTTCCACCCTAAAATTAGAATTCTAGGGTTTCACTAGAATTGGGTTTTCAACTAGGGTTAGCCATACTGACTTATAGGGTTTGACCTAAACCAACACAACCAACAACATATAAATAGTTTTGAAAAACTCAGCAGATTTATTAAACACATAATTATTCAAAATAGTGAATTTACACAAATGCCCTCATCTGGAAATGTGGTAGTGACACGTAGTGGTACTCAAGTTAGATGTACGACTGTGAGCCTGCCATAGGATATATATATTAGGAATAGGAAACTACTCAATGACAACTAGGGATCCTGTATACTCAACTTGCTAACCCTTACTATTTCCTTTCGTACAATCGAACCTCTTCCATAGTTGATTGTCCTTCTTGAATACTTCCTTATCTTTTGCCATATCAACTTTATTCTTGTTGATTTCAACCTTTCAGAATGCCACCCAAGACTAGAGCACACGGTTCCAGAGCCAAAGGTGCTTTCCCCATACCATCTGCATTGTAGGACGCCTCATCAGCTGGATCGAGGAGTCTTCCTCCTCCTCCTCAGCTATTATACGAACCCTTCAGAAGCATGATGGAGGCTCAAAAGACTCAGGCAGAGGCTCAGAGGCAAAAGATAGAAATGCTGAGAGCAGGAATAAAAAATGCCCAACAGGTTGCCCTAGCAGCCATGGAGAGGGTTGTGCAACAACCACAGTAGCAGGCCATTCAACCAAAGGTGGGTAATATCCAGGACTTCAAGAAGATGGAGCCTCGGACGTTCAAGGGGATAGACGGAATCCTCTATGCTGATGAGTGGCTCGAGGATATCGAACAGATCATGGGAGTTTCCTAAGTTTTCGAGGAACATAAAATTGAGGTCGTTGGCTAGCAGCTTCACGATATTGCTCGTACTTGGTTCAAAAATGAGCCTAGGATTACAGATCCAAACCTGACTTGGGAGCAGTTTAAGGACCTCTATGAGAGGAAATTCTTTCCTGCAGTAGCCAAAGGGGTTATGGAGAAGCAATTCCAGATCTTGGAGCAAAATGGTATGATCGTGGACGAGTATGCTGCATAATTCGGCAGGCTACGCTGATTCGTATAGTACATAGTGAGGGACCCGGAGGATAGAGCTAGACGATTCAGAGAGAGCTTGAACCAAGTGGTCAAGGTCCATATTTCTTTGCCTCATAAGACTTTTGCTGACATATTGGCGGAGGCTCAAAGAGTCGAGGTGGATATGGGTCATCGAAACAATAGAAATAGGGATGCTATCGGCAGTGGTAGTAATCAGGGGCAGACAAAGCATCCACAGTTTCAGCCAAGGACCTTTCAGCAACACCAACAGTACCGTGCCCCAGTTAGAGCCCCAGCTCAGCAAGTGCAACAAGCTCCCCCATTCAACTATTACAAGAAACTAGGGCATTCATAGGAGATCTGTCGGAAGAGATTAGACATGTGCCTATACTGTTCGTGTCGAAATATTACATGCACAAAATCCCGTATCAGAGGAAAAACCCCCAAATCAACACGTATCACTAATTAGTTGGAATACGACCTACACGTACCCAATTGTGGGTGCAACACTAGCCACAAATACACAAATACATGCCAAGTTAATCTATAGGACCAATTGACAAACACAACAAGTGTTAATATCGGAATTCTCTCAAAATTGACACAAAAAGTACCATAACTTTCTCCATCGGCCTCTTATGAACTCAATTCCAATTCCTATGGGTAGCCTATACATATGGGTTGGTTACTCATGGTTAATTCTCAGATTTAAAATCTAACTAATAGGGAAAACCTGAATTGTATCTATTGGAAGATGGATTCCCAATGCGACCTCCAAATTGGATAAAATTGGCCTTCAACTTGTAGATCCTTGCTTCCTACTTCTAGATCCTTGCTCTACTAGCCTCTAATGGTGATTTGGAATAGAATTAGGATGAAATTTGGTAGGAAAATGATGTGGGAATGAAGGAATTTGGTTGAGTGAATTTCTAAATCAAGATTTGAAATAAAAAGAGGAGAGAGAAACTTTTCCTCCCTCTTTAATAGGCTGGCCCTCCCTTGCCCCTTCCTCAAGCTACTATGTAATGTCCATTATATCCCTTGGGACCTCTCATGAAGACGGAAGGTTCTAGTCTAATGGTTTAATTAAATTAATCACCCTCCTAATCAATGGGCTTCTAAAAGGGCTCAATTCTAACTAATCATAAATGTTGGCCCATGGATCTAATCTAGACTAGTTAGGGCCACTAACACAAGTCCAAAATATAAAGCTAACATCTAATAATAATTAAATAATATATTAAATAATTATTCATTATGAACAATATTTAATTAATTATAAAATAACCAAAATATTCTTTCCTAGAAAATATGGTAGTGACAGAACAAGTTGATCAGGTCCAGTTACAACTTCAAGACCTTGCCCATGACTGGTGGGCATCAGTGGAGGTTGGATTGAGGATCCTATCTCTTGGAACAATTCAGGACTCGGTTTAAGGAAAGTATTTTGGATTCGTAGTGCAATATGAGCTCCAGCAGAGGTTTATCGATCTTAAGTAGGCTATGGGACTGTAAACGGGTATGTAGCCAAGTTTTGCAGGCTGGGTAGATTCGCTATGACTATGGTGGCGACAGAGACGGATAGAGGGATGAGGTTCTAACAAGGACTTCATTTGGTAATTCTACAACTAGTAGAGTGGCACGACTTCCAAACTTAAGAAGAAGTACTTATTGTAGCTCGAAGACAATAGCTTTACTATGTAGAGGTTGTCGGTGAGGACGAAAGGCTAGAAGAGGTCTCATGCTAAGAGTGAAGAAGGAGGTGGAGGAATATTTTGAACATCAGAACCATCACCTGGCATTCATATTCATGATTAAACACCACAGAGTACGACAGTTTCGATGGTGACAACACCAGCTCAACAACAACAGTGTCAGGGAGCAGGTAATATTTTTGTGGCATATTTTCCTACTATAGCATTATTTGATTCAGGTGCATTTTATTCTTTTTTATCTGCATGATATACTACACTCATTGGATTAGAGTTTGGGCATTGCCAGAGAGGTTTAACATACTCACTGGTAATGGGCTTGTAGAAGTTAGTAGGGTATGTATAGCGTGTCCAATCATAGTATGCGGGCGTTCATTACCTGTATGGTTGATCGAGTTCCCTATGGGTAATTTTGATGTTATCCTAGGTATGGACTGGCTGAGAGACAGTAGTGCTACGATAAATTGCCATAAGGGTAGGATATTGTTTAGTATCCCAGGCACGAAAGACTTTGCCTTCGATAGATTTATCGGAGACCAACATAAAGTGAGGATTGTGGCTGTAGTGATAGCAGAAGAATAGCTTCCCAAGATAGTCAAGGAGCTTCTAGATATCTTTCCAGAAAAACTCCCAGGCCTACTACTAGTGAGAGATTTAGAGTTTTGCATAGAATTGATTCCCGAAGCAGGACTAATATCTTATAAGTTTTACCAGATGCCGCCATCAAAAGTAGACAAGATTTACCAACATGTAGAAGTGTTGAAGGCGAAAAAGTTTATCTGAACTAGTGGATCACCTTAGGGAGCGCCAATAGTTTAGTAAAGAAGAAGGATGGGTCAACGAGGATGTGCATCGACTATAGGCAATTGAAAGCAGTAACAGTAAAGAACAAGTACCCATTACCAATGATAGATGATTTGTTTGATAAATTAAGAAAAGTTAAGATTTTCTCCAAGATCGACCTCCGGTCAAGATATCATCAAGTAAGAGTTCGGGAGCAATACATAGCCAAGATAACATTTAAGTCACGATATGGACATTACGAATTCTTAGTTATACCATTTGGACTGACAAATGCTTCGACAGTATTTATGGATTTGATGAACCGTATTTTCATGTTGTACCTAGACAAGTTTGTGGTAATTTTTATAGACAACATTCTAGTCTATTCCAAAAGCCATGAAGAGCACGAAGAGCATCTTCGGAAGGTCTTACAAATTTTGAGGGAACAAAAGTTATATGCAAAGCTCAGCAAGTATGAGTTTAGGTTAGATCTTGTATCATTTTTAGATCACATCATCTCTGGATCAGGAGTAGCAGTAAACCCGAATAAGGTTAAGGCCATAGAGAATTGGCCAGTTCCTAAGATAGTAGAAGAGGTACGTAGTTTCCTAGGATTGGAAGGATATTATAGGAGATTTGCAGTAGAATTTACAAGGATTTCAACGTTATTGACTTGTTTGACGCACAAAGAGGATAAGTTTGTTTGTTCAACAGAATATCAGACATCATTCGAGGAGTTGAAGAAGTGATTGATTTATGCACCTATCCTCACGCTTCTAGTAGGTTCCGAAGGATTTACAGTATATTACGACGCGTCTGACAAGGGGCTCTAATTTGTTTTTATGCAATATGGAAGTGTGATAGCTGATGCATCTCGGCAGCATCGAGATCATGAAAAAAACTATCCAACACATGATTTAAAGCTAGCGGCAGTAGTTTTTTCACTTAAGCTATGAAGGCACTACTTTCATGGTGATTGGGTGGATATATTCATGGATCGCAAGAGGTTAAAGTATGTATGTACCCAGAAGGATTAGAACATGAGGCAGACGAGGTGGATAGAATTATTGAAGGATTGTGACATGGAACTCCAGTTCCATCCAGGCAAGTAAACTATATTTTGACATAACAGAAGCATATCTTAGAAGATCTTCAAGAAATATGTATTGAGATAGTACTTTCAAAAGACGTAGGAGTATTGGCAAGTTTACAGATTCAGTCTACCATTGTTCAGAGGATCAAGGTAGCTCAGGCGGATGATCCGCAGATCTAGAAGTTTTGGGCAAAGTGTGAGTCTGGTCGGAGGAAGGAGTTAGCAATTCACAAGGATGAAACTCTTAGGTTTGAAAATTGTCTCTGTGTACCGAACAGAAATATCCAACTAGAAGTCATGACCGAGTTGCACAGTTCCTAATATTCAAATTATCTATGAGGTACCAAGATATATCAAGATATCAAGCAATATTTCTTGTAGAACTGGATGAAGAGGGAGAAGCATAATTCATTTCTCGATGTTTGGTATGTTAGTAAGTGAAGGCCGACCAGAAAATACTAGCATGATTATTACAACCGCTTGTTATTCTGGAGTGGAAGTGGGAGTATATCACGATGGACTTTATGACTGATTTACCTAAATCCCCAAATGGTCATGATACAGTTTGGATGATAGTGGATAGAATCATGAAAGTAGCTCATTTTCTTTATTTTCGAGTAGGACAGTCTACAGAGCAGTTAGGAGAGATGTACATGCGACAGATAGTAAGACATCATGGTGTTTCAGTAAGTATCATATCAGATCGAGAAACTCGATTTATCTCTCATTTTTGGAAGAGCTTGCCCCTGAGTCTAGGTACCAAGTTGAGGTTCAGTATCGCTTATCATCCTCAGGGAGACATGCAGTCAGAAAGAACCATCCAGATATTGGAGGATATGTTGTTGGCTTATACTTTGGTTTTTGATAGGTCTTGGAAAGATCACCTTCATTTTGTCAAGTTCGCGTATAACAACAGTTATCATATGCGTATCCAGATGGCACCATTAGAGGCATTAAATGGAAGGAAGTGCCGGTCACCATTGGCATGGGATGATATATATGAGCGAAAGATGTTAGGCCCTGAGATGATCACGTAGACAGTAGAAGTTGTCAGGCAGATCAAATAGAGACTTCAGGTTATGGAAGATAGGCATCGTCATTGGGCGGAACAATACCGTAGGCCTTTAGAGTTTCATGTCGGCGACCACATATTCTTGCAGATTTTGCTGACCAGTGGAGTCATTAGGTTCGATGTTTGTGGGAAGCTTAGTCCATGATGTGTCGATCTATTCGATATCTTCGAGCGGGTAGGCGATGTTGCTTATCGTCTTTTACTTCTGCCTTTGTTATGTGAGGTGCACGATATATTTTATGTGTCTCAGTTACATAGGTATATCCTAGAACTGAGTCATATCCTTGGTCATTTCTAGCTAGTCATTGGTACCGACTTGTCTTACGAGGAGCAACCCGTATCCATTTTGGATCGAAGGAAGATGGTGCTCAAGAAATAGACTATTCGTCTCGTCCGAGTTGCTTGTGGTTATCACCCTTTGGGAGAGTTCTCGTGGGAGAGCGAGAAAGATATCCGGTCTCGGTATCTATACCTTATCGACTTGAAAGGTATAATTATTTATATGCCTTCGTATCTTGAATCTCATAATTTACTTACCCATGCAGTTTGATGTTGCTTTTCTTTATTATATGATTGGATATAATTGGGTATTTAGATGTGATTGTAGTTAGCATAGTCATTTTTGTGATTTCTCCATCTAGCCTTGGGTTTGAATTTCGTGGATAAATTTTTTCTATGGTGGGTAGAGATGTTACTTTCCATTCCCGATATACGTATTTGAAACGTATTATTTTTTGCTTGTATGATAATTAGGTAGCATGAATACTAGACCCATTCTTTTGTTTAGATTGGTTCATGTTTTTTTTTTTGATTATTTGGTCATGAGTAGAACCCATGGTCTAAACCTCAACCCTAACTATATAAGCCAACTTTCTCTCTCTTCCTTTATTCTCTTATTTTCTCACATTCTTCATTTTAGACAAGTTGTCACTCCCCATTTCCGATATATGTATTTAAAAAATATTAGTTTTCTTTCTTATATTACTTATTGCTTACATGGTAATTAGGTTGCATGTCATGGAGACTAGACCCATTCTTTGGTCCAATTAGACTCATAGTTTAATTGTTTGGTTGGTTTGGTCATGGGTGAACCCTTGGTTCAACCCTTAACCCTAGCATATATAAGTTAACCTCTTTCTCTCTCCTTTCCCATTCTCTTTTTTTTCCTCCTTCTTTTATTTAGGCAAATACACCTTGCACTACATGGAAAAACCTATTAATTTTGATTCTTGTTCTTTTTCTGTATTTTATTAGTCTAATATGTGAGCAATATGATTCTAAATACTTTTAATACTTGGACTTTTCAGTTTTATGGGTGGAATTAAGGAGATCTACATTTTTAACTTAGGTTTTTTATGGGTTTTATGAATTTTTTTTCGTTTTGATCTACTAAGCATGTATTTTTGAAAACTATGATAGAGCTTTCAATTTTAAACGTTTTAGCTTTTGGTTCACTCAATTTGGACTTAGAATGAGGATTTTATGGACAAAACAAAATTTTAGTTTTTGAAGATTTTGCCATAGGCAAACCTGTTGTTTGGAGAAGAAGTCTCCATGCGGCCAGCGAGTTATACGGCCGAGAGTGCTATGCATACAGAGGGTGCTATGCGGCCTGAGATTTTGCTACATACTAACCATCATGCGACCATCGTGTTGGACGCATGACTGCCATCACACAAGTGTTCTGGAGCTAATCCTTGAACTCCTTGTATTTTCACTCGCTGAACGAATGAGAAATTTGCTAAGTCCAAAAGAGCAATATGCGGCCGAGTGTCATATGCGGCAAGCTGAGTATGCAGCCACTTTTCTTCGGATGTATGACTCTGATTATTTGGCATATCTTTTCATGCTTTTGTCTTTTTTCTCTGACGCTTTATGGCTTGTCACATTCATCACTTCAGTCACTTTTCTCTGACATACATCACTTTGGCACTGGTTCCAAGAGAGTAAACTTTTATCCGTAGCAAGCAGCCTAGGGTATCATATGCCTTGGAGTCATATGCGGCCTGGGGTAGCATGCGGCCTGGAGTCATATGCGGCCTGAGGCAGCATGTTGCCGACAGTCCAAGCGGCAACCGTCTCATACGTCAAGTTGTGCATACGGCTTAGCCATTTTATTTAGAATATTTCTTTATTCTAAGTGGTTGGTCTTGACCATTGCTTGTGATTGATCCTAAGAAAGAATGGACCTAGTAACCTGACCTTGTGCTAGACATGACCATGTGCTAGAATTGACTATGTTATAAACGACTAACCAGCTATGTGCATAACATGAGCTATGTGTCCCAATGTTATAAGGCTTATACGACCAACTGTAAGTTTGGTTATTCGACTTAATTTCTTGTATTCGTGCCGATATAATTACTATGTGCTACGTGTACATGTGTTATAAATGTGCACTGAGGTGCAATAAACTTGCTACGTGCTATGAGATTACATATTTCGGGTTGTGCATCAAGAATGACTCCTATGCTTCTAGGCATGTGACATTATTATATTATTACTTCAACACCGGCATGGTATGTCGTTTAACTACCAAAGCGTGGCTAGGACTTGATTTATTATTGCATCATGCTGGGGTGAATCTTGTTTGAGCTATCAAGTAACAAAGTGGGTTCATTTCTAGCGTGGACTGTACTACTGTAGGACATATAGAAGGATTGATCATATGACTAAGTCGTGGGATTCCTAACATAATCATAGGGCTAAATTAGGCAACAAAAATTGGTAGAGCATTGGGAGGGATAAAATCTCCAGATCGTGCATATTAGCCACCTCAGACAACTATCATGACGTGCAAGGCTGACACTGATTACTATTTGTCACGTCAGCACTAGGGGGCTACAATGTCCGAATACTTATATTATACATGTGTTCTATGTGATCTAGCAAGGTAGCCTTACGAGGGGCCGGTACAAAATATACATGTACTATATAATTTCTATGGCTTAATTAGCCCCGCTAAATAGCTCACTAAATTTAAGTGTAGGCAACTCTAGAGGGGGGTGAATAGAGTTATGTGTCAATAGTGACTAATTAAAACTTATTAAGACAAAGTCCAGTAAGCAACTACTAACAAAGAAATCAGAGAATAATAATACGAAAAGTAAATAGAGTAAGGAAGAGCAAACGCAAACAAAGTGATATATCTTGGTTTCCCTCATGGAGGACTAGTCTAGGCCCGATAACTCTAGCTAGAAGTTTGAATCCACTATTAGTGAAACACAAGCTTTGATCCGAAGGCTTACCACTTCTTTATAGACATGAGCTTTTGATCCGAAGCGCTCGACTACTTCAACATCGTAGAGGCAAAACTTAAAATTTTCCAAGTGAGAACACTTTACAACTCTTGCACACTTCTAGCTGAATCGCACCGAGGCACCTTAGGGGATTAGAAAGTTGTGGCTAAGGAGATTTGGAAGAGTATGGCTTAGAAGAGTATAGCTTAGAAGATTAAGGGCCTGAAAGATTAGGGATAATTTAAAATGAGAGAACTCATGCTTTATTTATACTAGTTTGGGTAGGCAGAGTTCGGCCAAAGTTCTGTCCCCTAACGTTCAAAAATTCGAACGTTGGACAGCTCGTTACAAGGTGGAACGAAAAATTAGGTTACTGATTTTAAGGGCACCAAATTTGGCCCAAATTCGGTCAGGGACTGAGTTCAGCCCGAGTTCGGTCTGCCTCAGACCATAATCTCTATAACTAGGTTTGAGTAGGTTTGGTTTTCGTTTTGGTTGGATTCTAGACTTGGATGTTTGTTTGGTATAGCTATAGGAAATATGTTGAGGGTTGATATGCCATATTGAACTCAAACAAAATAAAAAAATTACAGACTCTGAAACAAAATAAAGATGATGTAGAAGTAGTCCGATGAAGTTTGTTGATGTCTTGTATAGTAATCGATGTGTTGTAATTGAGTCATAACCGATATCACAGTGTTAATTATCAAAATTTGGTTGACTGTGATCCAGTTTGGATCAACAATCTCCCCTATTTTGCTAATTGATAAACTAAAATTTGTATGTCTCAATATTCATACCTGGATACATGTTGAAGGAGGTAGTGAGATATTAGCATAGCTCCCCAACAAATGAATTTCCACGTCCAAGTAATGAATGTCCACATGCAAGATATTTTAGATAGAATTTAACTAAGAACATTATATCCAAAATATTATATCCAAAAATATATATATATCATATGCAAAGCTATTCTTACAAATACTATTTGTCTATTTAGTAAATATTATTGCATAGATAGATATGTTATTTCTCCCCTTTGTCATTTAGCAAAACACAAGAAGTAGCTCTCCCGAAAAGGAATAAACATAGACAAAGTGAAACAACAAACTGAACATTAAACTAATAAGTAGTCTTTTAAAAGTTAAAGAGCAGTCACCTAAAGTTAAACTACATAATGCATAAAAAATCCAACAACAGCATCTAGAAGTTAGTGCCACAGCCATCAAGGAGCTGAATCAGAAGAAGGATGGGATAGACTACCATGAGCAGAACAAGATAGATTGTTGGTAGAGCAATGAGAGTGGAAGAAAGCAGCATCAGGATCCTAATACCTCATGGCCCAAGGGTCATCAATGCGGTAGCCTTCGAGAGAAGAGTTATGACCCATAGAAAAAAGATATAGTGGGATGCCTAGCCATATTGTACTGGATACCATGGATAGTGTTGCTGAGAGCAGACATTTAAAGAGTAGTCCGATAATCTATCAGAGTATTGCGATCATCTTCCAACTGAAAGTGGTCTCATAACATGTCCCGGAAGTCCAAGGTGGCAGGGGGTTCAACTTGAGGGGCCTCATAGTCAGATGAGGCTTCCTCAGCTAGAGCTAGAGGTAAAATAATAGGAGCAGTCCTACGAGCTTTAGATTGATAGATAAGAGTACGAATAAAGTTGTCGTCTTCAAGAGGAATGTTGAAGGCAAAAAATATTATGGGTAGGTACATGGCTTAAATAAGTGCCATTTTCTTCTTTCTTCCACGGATCATACTATCAATCATTGTGCGTGGAAAGTTGAACGGAATAGTGAAAAAGAGATGGTAAAGAGCGGATATCTCAAGATAGGTAACCTCATTGAAAGATCCAGCCTTTGGCATGACGGTGGAAAATACAATACGATGAAGTTCGTTGAAATGTTGGTTGAGATACCTAGCACGAAGGCGATTAGGACGACGAGGATGGGATTCACATATCATGTCCTTAATACTTTCTAGGGTTACTATATCAACAAACTTAAATTCGCGGGCATCGACAAGGCTTTTCCAAGTATTGGGTTCAGAAAGTTGTAAATATTTCGCCAAGTCAAAATCACCGAATTCAATGTTAATATCGGCTACTCTAGAATAAATTTTATGATCATCATATGTAAAATTATAATAAAATACCTTGATGGCATTGAGATACACTCTATTAGGGTTGAAAACAAGGTCATCTAAACAAATATCTCTAAAAATAGAGACAAATTTAGAAAAGATAGAAAGTTGATAGGATTTCTCGAACAAACACTATGTGCACAAAAATCATTATACCACTCTTTAAATGCTTCTAAAGAAACAAAAATATGTGCATTATAAGTGTTGTCATTGGGAGGAGGTAGAGGATTAAACAAAGGATGGGGTTGATCCTCATTAGGTGGAGGATTAGATAAAAGGGCCTCATTTCTCCTTCTTTTTCCTCTAGAAAGTAATCTGGGTGCCATGGAAAAAAATTAAGAAGAGAAAAGAGAAATAGAGAGATATACCTCAAGAAAAGAGTATGGATAATAGAGAAGGTCCTTGATTAACCATCAAAACATGAGTTTAGGAGAGAATAACCATCAAAAATTCAAAATCAAGGGTTAAGGTTTTGAGAAAAATAGTATAGAGGAAAGAAGAAGATGAAGAAAGGGGTCAAAAATTGGGTTATAGCAGTTTTAGGATTGGCTGCTATGATAAAAGGCATGTTTATCACGTCAGAATCGGGTGTCTCTCATTCGCTGTAGGTTTTGGAACGAACATGACAGAGTTTGGTCCGATTTTGGTCTCTGTGGATCCAGTACTCCAATAAGTTTAAGCCAGAAGATAAAAGGTCCAGATTAAAGATATAAGAACATGAACGATTGAGACAGATAGTCAAAGATTTGTGAATTTGAAATGTAAACACAACCGTAATAGATAGAATGTGCGAAAAAATATTCAAAACGTTTATTCAGCATATGAATAATTATCTCAAGTTAGCTATAGGGGTCGATTCCCAGCTAGCGGTGGTCCGAAGACACTTAAATACCGTATCGCTTAAGGTTGTTTATGCCTCTATGACAGAAGGACCCTTTCGGTTTTAACCAAAATAATAGAGCATATGGGAATAATGAGGTTGCAAATATTTATGCAACTTAAATCTATTTAATTTCTTTTTTATCCGAAATTTCCAACTCCCGACGAAGAAAGTTGAAGCAATCTTCGGCTAGTGGCTTAGTAAATATGTCTGCTAGCTGATGTTCAGTGTCAATAAATTCAAAATTAATATCTTTGTTTGACTGATGATCTCTTCAAAAGAGGTATCTTATTTCTATATGCTTAGTGCGTGAGTGACATACTTGGTTCTTAGTCAGATTGATTGTGCTGGTGTTGTCACAGAATATTAGGATGTGCTTATAAGTTAAATTATAGTCTGCTAGAGTTTGCTTCATCCACAAAATTTGGGCACATAACGTCCTACAACTATGTATTCTTCTTCAGTAGTGGATAGTGCAACAAAATTTTGTTTTTTTATAAACTAAGAGACTAGAGCTTTACCTAAGAGATCATACGTACCGCTGGTACTTTTACGGTAGACTTTCCATCCGGCAAAATCAGCATCTGAATAATCGATTAGGTCAAAGAACGTGGTCTAGGATACCACAAGCCCACTGTTAAAGTCCCCTTAAGATATCAAAAGATACGCTTAACTACGCCCATGTGTGATTTCTTAGGGTTAGCTTGATAACGAGCACATATGCAAACACTACACATTATATCGGGGCAACTAGTAGTCAAATAAAGTAAGCTACCAATCATACCTCGTTACTTATGTTGGTCGACTGGTTTGCCACTTTTATCAAGATTTTAGTTAAAGTAGCCATCGGAGTACTGATTGGTTTGATATTTTCTAGATCAGATTTTGTTAGCAAGTCCTTTGTATACTTCGACTGGTTGATGAAGTTCCTTGTGAGTTTTGTCTAACTTACAATCCGAGGAAGAAATTCAGTTCTCCCATCATTCTAATCTTAAACTCATTCTGCAAACACTTTGCAAAATCTTGGTATAATACCTCAATAGTAGAACCAAAAATATTGTCATCAACATAAATTTTCACCAATAAAAATGTGTCATCAATTGATTTTATAAAATATGTAGTATCAATCTTTCCTTTTGTGTATTTGATAATAAACGAAAGAAATAAAACTAGGTTTATACGAAACCCTTTCTTTGGTTTACAAACAAGAAAAAGAAGTACAATTAATCCTATACGAGGATGTTAAGTACAAAAAATTAATCTGGGTAAATATTGCTATAGGAGTCTGATCTGTGGTCGATCACTTTGTCCCTTGGACCACACAATGATGAAAAAGTGCTGTAGAAGAAGGAGAAGCTTCAAAGATCGCAAGAGGGAGTGGATGCTCGATGCCAAAATCGTCAATCACTACTCTCTGTCTGTGCTCTGGATTCCTCTCTCTCAAAAAAATTGATTTTCGACCCCTGACCTATGTCAATAGAGGTCTCTATTTATAGAGTCCAATTGCCGTAACCGTCCAATCGGCGTAGAAGCCGAACAGTGGAGAGTGGGGAGCTCTTTACGCGGCGGTTATGATAACTGCTACCCACGTCTAAATGATCTCTCGACTCTGCATGTGACGCGTGTCCCATTATGAGGTAACGCGTATAACTGCTGCGAAGATCACGGCATGCAATCCATGTGGGTAACTGCCCCTTACGTAGAGATAATTGGCATAGAAGCCGAATAACTGTCATACTGGCGAAGAAGCCAGGTAACTATCATGTTTGCATAGAAGCCAAGTAGGCGTAGAAGCCTAATGCTTTGCAAATATAGCCTGATTTGGCGTATTTCGAGGAGATAGCGTACAGCGTGCTCCAATAGCTGAAAATAGCCAGGTTAGCATATTTCGAGGAGATAGCGTACAACGTGCTCATATAGCTAAAAATAGCCTGATGGCGTAATATGAAAGGGTGGTGATGTGGACATATTAGCCATAATTATGGCTCACTCAGTCATTAAAAGTAGAACCAAATCTCATGCATTTAATGCAGAGATCTGCCCCCATCACGCGCATTAACTGCAGGGACGTGCCTCGAGTTCTGTACGAAGAGCAGATTTTGACGTGGCGGTTCATTTTGTCTCCTACTAAGCGTAAAAGCTCACGTCTGCCTGTGTAAAACTGGCAGCGTATTCCTTGAATGCGTAAATGACGTCTTATATCAAGGATTATGTCACTAGACGACAGTTTGGGGCTCTGTGCAAAATCATCATAACAGCCGTCCCCTCGGTCGTCGTGCTGTACTCTTTGTCAGGAGTCAGGTTCACTGTTTAATCTGACAGGTTCACTCGAGGAATACGAAGAGATCCTCGTACAACTTCCCGCTGCATTAAAAGCAAGCAGGTTTTACGCCAAAGTGACGATGTAACAACCTTTTTACGCCGAAATAGTCTAGAAATACTCCTTTACGCGGGTTGTTCTGGAGCTATATTTTACGCTTAACTAGCGATGAAGCTCTGTTGTACGCCGATGGCTCTGAAGTCATGTCTTACGCCACCCAGTGCTGGAGCTCTGTTTTACGCGGGCTTCCTGCATGTTGAGGGTTTTACGCATATTATTTCCCAGCGCATTTTTTATGCTTATACAAGACCCCCTTCAAAGTTTTCAAGTTTCTCGTAATTTGAAACACTTTGAATGAAGCATGAAACGGTCAAGTCTGACTCTTTCCTCGAGGCTGATTTCTCGACAAATTTTTGGGAGTTTGTTGGGATTTAGTGTGTTCTCCTTTGCCTATATAAAGGCGACTAAGTTAACCTATTTTTCCCACACTTCCTTCACCACACAGAGATGGTTGCCGATCTTCGTCGGGTCAACTTGAGGAAGAAGAAGATCATGCTCTTCCAGCATGTAAGGAGCCATAAAAAGAGGCATCTTCGAGAAAATATCCTCTGCAACGATGGATCATGGAAGGATATCATAGCTTCCTTTGCTCAGGGTGATCAGTAATTTTATATGGCGATTCATCCAGGAGAGAGGAAGGGTCACATTCGACCACACAGCTTGCAAGCTGTATTTTCTCCCGTTACGGTGTTGGCCGAGGATAGGCAGTTTGGTCCTGTCTTCCAGTATTGGGTTGGGTCTGAACCCCCAACTCAATTTCTAGGGCTCTGCCTGCCATGGAGTATGGAGGATGGGCTTGAATAATTTACACAAGCCCAGTTCTGTATCCTCCCGCCATTAATCACTTTCTTGTTCATCAACTGTGGAAGTCGATGAACTGTTGTAGAAGACAAAAAAGATCTCCACCAATATGAGAACCTGGCAGAACAGATTCTTGGCGTGATCCTAAATAAGAATGAGAAACCTTGTAGAAAAAGGATTTCCATCATATGTAATCATGAAGATGAAAAACCCTTTGTAGGTTGGATTTCCATCATATGTAATCATGATTCAAATAAAATTGTCTTCTTTTACGCATATGATAATTTGTCATATTTTGCTATGATGAGGTCTGAATAGTGTGCAGCTTCGATATATCTGGATAATTTTATGCCGACTCTAATAAAAGAGTACCTGAACTCGTCTTGTCTTTTATGCGTAGCCAAAGACACATAGCAAGCTGCTTAGCATTTAAGTTGAAGATCCAAACTGTCATGCTATTTTGGACAAGGAGTAGCGTAGAATTCTGAACTGTCACTTCTCTGATAAGAAGAATTTTTGTTCAGACCATCATCTTCAAGAATGGTTTCCCCGAAAATCCCTCGAAATAGGGCGAGAAATGCCTGTCAAAATTGGCCATGCTTGAACTGTAAAGAAAAGATTCTGACTGGACTTTGGATAAACTTCTAATCGATCCACGAAGAAGAGTCCTCTTCAATGCTGAACTCTATATGTTTTGGGTACTTGGGATATTTTGTGGCAAAAAAGGAGCATTTTCTGCATAAATCCCTACAATTGGCCCTCTGTAGCTTTCGAACGTAAAATCGTAGATTTATAGCCTCCGAGCGTAAAAATAGCTTCTGAGCGTGAAATCGTAGATTTATAGCTTCTGAGCGTGAAGTCATAGGTTTGTAGCCTCTCGAGCGTAAAATCTACCGAGCATAAAAGCATCCGGGCATAAAACTATGGACTTATAGCCTCTGAGCGTAAAATCGTTGATTTGTAGCCTCTGAACGTAAAAAGCTCCTTAGCGTAAAACCGTTGATCTGCTCTACGCGAAAATTTTGAATCCGCTGACTGTCCGTCTTTCCTAAATGATAGGCTGGCGTGGTTTCTAAATCATAACTGAATATTAAATATCGGATTTGGTTAAGGATTCGAGGAGTCATCCAAACTCTATAAATACCCCAAGGCCTTCAGAGAAGAAACCCTTCATCTGTCTTTTGCAAAAAACCTTTGTCTCTTTGAGAACTCTTCTTCGTTTCTTCTCTGAGCACTCTGAGTTTTAGCCATGGCACCAAAACAACCTTCCACCGCTAAGGGAAAGAAAGCTGCCTTTTCTTCTCGCTCCCCTGCTCAAGCACGAGTGACTCTGATTGGGCTGAGCGAACCTCGCTCTGAGCGAAGTGTTCGACCGTCAAGCTGTGCACCAGGCATCATAGGTAAAGTTTTTGTGAAGAGAAAAAAAAACCCTTTGCACACGTTGTACGTGAACGCGCAAGGTCATCTTCTGTGCTGAGGGACTCTTCGAGGGAGATGATGCACAGAGATGTTTTATCATTACGTCCACATTCCTAATGTGTCAGCGTAAGAACTCCAAACTTTTACAATCTAGCATAAAAACCCATACTGTCGAGATTTGGTGTTTTACTGCAAATCTTGAATTTTATGTGCTGGATGAATACCGGCGTAAAAATTCAAATTTTGTCAATCCAGCGTAAAAGCTCAGATTGTTATCTGCTGCCAATCTTAAATTTTATGCAATGGAGAAATAGATTCTGGCATAAAAGCTCAAGTTTTATAGTCTTGGCATAAAAGCACAGACTGATAATCTTTGGAGCAAACTGCAAGAGTGTAATGTCTAGTACAGAAACTGACTCATTTTTCTTGCATTTTGCAGTGGACTTGCAGATCCCTCATTTGGCTGACGTGATGGGTTATGCTGCTGGGATGCTAAACTCAAATTATCTGGAGAATTTGTCACATGTGACATTCCCCATTTCTGGAGCCAATTACCCTGAAGAGAGGGGAATTCTAATATCGTCCCAAGGAGAGCGCATGCTGCTGAGTATGCTCAGTGGGGAGCCCCTGACGTATATAGATGGGGCCGAATATAGGAAGCCAGCTTTCCTCTTCGGGGATATAATTGAGAAACAATCCCAGATGAAGCCCAAGAAGGAAAATTGGGTGTTTACTGCTGATGGCATGGTCATGTTCCTGCCAAGGATGCCCAGAGATTACCCTATCTCGGCATTCTTCCATGCTACGCATCCCAGGAAGATGTCATGGACCCAGACCCCTAATCTTCACGGCCAGCCGGGGAAGATATTTTATCAGAAAGGATTAGGCCAAGGATTATTTGTGAGCCGCCCTTCAGGCCATGTCATACCTTTCAGGGGATAACTGCCGGGCAGCATCCCGAGTGAAGATACATCACTGCTCCAGCTAGTCTAAATATCGACTTTTTTCAATGACTTCATGGGGCATACAGGAGTATACCCCAAGGTTAATCCTAGGACCAGCGGGTGGCTTAGCCCTGGGAATCTTCGTTGGGCTCGTTTAACTGCCTGGGCCCTAAAGAATTTTCAGACGGAGCTGGAGAGCATTGGTCTGTTCGTGGCTGTGAGCGCTACCAGTGTTGGGTTACCTGTCAACCCCAACCTGTTTTTGGCTTTGATGGAGCGTTATATCTCGCTCACCGGGACTTTTGCCACTCTGCTGGGGGAGTTGGGCTTAGCCCTTCACGAGATGGCAGAGATTTCAAGACTGCCAATGGGGGAAACTCCTTATGAGGAGTATGTCCCTACAAACAGGGAATTGAGGGATATAAACCCTCGGGCAGTGGCAGTGTATCAGGAGATGATGTGCCACTACCTTGCTTATACCACTTTCTATCAAGAGCCGTCTGACTTGGCTCACACCAACAAGTAGGCATCCTATCTCTTCTTTCATCAGGCCAGAGATGCTAAGCCAGACAAAGTTGTGGATAGTAGAGATAAACCCTTAAATTTTCTGAGCGTTCTTACTGCTCAAACGGTCGATGATCTTATTGAAGACTCTGGGGCTTCAAATCATGTTCACGATGAGGAGATAGGGGGTTACACTGCAGGCACTAAAGCCTACAGTTATATGAGGTATTGTCGCAAGCCTCTGTCAAGAAAAGCTCAACTGGCTGGCTTCCTTTCTGTATGGTTACGCCGATTGGTAGTACCTGGCATCGCATCTGCAGATCGCATTCATCGTAACACCTTATGGCCTGCAGTGCATTTGGTATTTGCGGCAAGACTGGGCCTGCTCTCTGCCATGGTATGTCGGATACAAGCAGGCCAAAGGGCCCTTACTGATGGAATGCTCGCGGATGAAACACGGCGTAAAGGATTTCCCAGAGTGGAGTTACCATTCCTATATCTGATGGGATGGTTAATCCTTTATAACCCAGGGTGATGTCTCCCAGCTCTGACAGTAGTTCGAAAGATAATTTCTTGTTGAATTACAAGAATTCTTTTTAGAATGTGACCACCGTCGTAGACTGTCAGAGAGCATTAAATTTTGCTCACAGCTGAAAGCTCTTCTGTATCGTCCCCACTGTACATATCAATCAACAGAGGACGAGACTTCAAGATTCAGGTGACGGAAGGACTATTCTTTCTCCCGAAGCCTTCTACTGGTTGGTCTGCATTAGACCTTCTCATCTGCTGTACATGAGTGAGGACCACAGCTATCTAGAGCCGTATCTGCCTAGCCGATTCGCCAGGCAAATTGGGTACGACCAGTTGCATGTGGGGAATGCTATCACCAGCTTTAATTTCAGAGGGGGACTTATCGACGGAGCGAGAGGATGGCGGTACTTCATGATGGGTTGTACTGGAGCAACTTTTACCATGCCCGCGACTTCTCTCTCCATGGAGTTGCGCATGCTCTATTCGTACGCCCAATTTTATGCATCCATTAACACCTTCCATCGTGATTTTGATATGCGTGGAAGTTTTAGGATGCCCTCTCATAAGTCCACTAGAAGAGAGGGGGTCCCATCAGTCTCCTCTGACGAGGGCGAAGACCCTGTCGGTCCAGACGGATTTTTGATGACGATACCAAGAGGCCTAATATCTTCGCCTGCAGAGCCTCTTATTATCCCTAGTAAGCGAAGGGCCCCTACTCTGAAAGAGCCTTCCCCTCGCAAGAAAAAGAAGACTGTCAGTGGTCCTATCAGGACTTCCAGCCATGAGGCTCCTAGGAGTGAGCCTGTCATTTCCACTGTTGGGGATGATTTTTTGACTAGAGGTCCTTCGCCTATTAGAGAAGGAACCTCCACAGTTCTGGCTGACAGTGCTGGAGATTCTTTGCTCGGGACTGCTGTCGCTACTACCGCTACTGGTAGTACAGTGAGGTCACCTCAGAGGCCGAGCGTATTACGGATATCTTTATCCAAACCAATAATGGGTCCAGCCCCTTCTTCATCTGTAAGTATCTCCAACAAGATTCCACCCGATGAACCTCGAGTGGATCTGGGTGAAGACTTGGATGAATACCCTCAAACGTTATTTGGTGCACCCTCTTCTCCAGGTATGACAGCTCGTTTAGCATCATTAAGAAATGATTTACCTGTACTGGCTGCGGACGCGACATATATACCATCAGCCTAAATGTTGTCTTTACGCCTCTTTTTAGAAAAATTAACATCAGGTTGATATTAACTTTCTCTTGTCTTCTTTTCAGGGGAAGACATCTACGGAGAGGGCAGCGTCGACGCAACCTTTGGCTTTGTTGTAGCTCCCCCCGATGAAACGACGGCGCTCGACTTTGAAGAGGCAACATTTTCGGGTGTTGTCTCGCCCAATACAATCCCGATATCTTCAGAGGAGGATGAGCTTGTCATCACGACTATGCCTCCTTTGTTGAGTACGCCAGCCACTTCGACCATTGTTGGTGCTTCTACTTTTGTTGCGTCATCAGTTGAAGCAACGACTGTGATGACACCCTCTGTAGTCGTTCCTGGAAGGGGATTCACCGATATTGCAGCCACTCCCAACGTCCATTCGAATCTCACCATGCTAGTTGAGCAGTATACTAGCATTTTCTACATCTATTTGAAAATGCTGATATCAATGGTGCTGGAGAAGAATCTAGGCTTCGAGGCTCTAAGGATGTCCTCCCAGGTTGCGATAGCGTCGATCAGAAATTTCAACGACGCTGGGAGAGCTGATGCGCTAGAGCAAATAGTTAATGGTTTAGAATAACCCATTAACGAATATTTGGAACTATCTCGAAGCGGCAATGATGACCTGATTTAGGCTGAATATGAATCCCTAACTGTGAGGCTTGTTGGGGAGATGAAAACTCTGAACAAATCCATTGAGGCACAGCAGCAAGAGATGAATGAAGAGCATGCCGTATTGGGGTATGTTATTCCCCAGATGGCTAAGTGCGAGGACGAATATGAGGAAGAGGCAGCGAGGGTCCATAAATTGGAAGATGAACTCGCTCATGCAAAGGAGAGGGATCTCACTTCATCGGCAGCTCGAGATGTGTTGAAGGACCGAATAGAAGCGGCTCAGCAGAACCTGGCATATGCGAATGTCATCCACGCAGGTTTTGTACATGCTTGGTCTGAACTACCTGCCTTGAACAATGAGGAGGCAAGGTTGGAGCGGGCTCGCGCTAACGTCTTGAACTACAGGAATGAGAGAATGCCCGCTATGGCGCAGCAGATCCATGATTTGACTGCTCTTCCCCAATGATGTACATTTTTGCTTTTCTATGTAAATTGCTCTTTTCGGAGATAATAAAGAGACTTTATCTGACTTTGTGGACCTATTATTTTTTGAATATAAATGATAGGCTAGGATAAAAGTGATATCAGAGGTAATATGGACGTGATATCCCTTCGGTAAGCTTCAGCTGGATATATCTATTCAGAGGTTATATGGACATGATAGAATATGATCCAACTAAATTTGTGTACAAAACACTATCAGAGGTAATATGGACGTGATACATTTTGAAGTTCCAAATTAGTTAAACATATCTATTCAAAGGTCATGAGAACATGATAGAATATGCTCCAACTAGTTCTTTGGACGTAGTATTATCAGAATGAGATCTTTACCATACTCCATTTGAGCAAAGGAGATTAAGCATAGTACCTCTTCAGGAATTTGTCGTTGATAGGAGCCATTACTAGGTCTTCATTAGGCTTGGCTAATATGTAGGCACCATTTGAAAATGTCGTTTCAATCACATAAGGACCCTCACATTTGGGCTGGAATTTACCCTTACTCTTGTGCGTAATGACCATTGGCCTCTTCACAGCTAAAACTAGCTCACCAACTTTGAACACTCTTTCTTTTACTTTTTGATTAAAAGCTCTGGAAATGCACGCCTGGTAGAATGCAATGCTCTGTTGAGCTAGGAGGCATTTCTCGTCTAATCCTTCTAGCTCTTGAAGCCGTAGTCGATCATTATTTTCCTGAGTCAACTCATTAGACACTGCTATTCTGAGTGACAAAATTTGGATTTTAATGGGGAGAACTGTATCACACCCGTATACTAATGAGAATGGGGTACAACCCGTCGGTTCTCGTACCGTTGTTTGGTATGCCGAGAGACATTCTCCTAGCTTCTCATTCCAATCCCTTTTGTTCGAAGAAACAAACTTTTTCAAGAGTTTAATTATGGTTTTGTTGAAAGCTTCCACCAAACCATTAGCAACAGGATTGTATGACATAGAGGCCAAATTTTGTATCCGTTTTTTATCACAAAATCGGTAAAATGCTTGGCTGATAAATTGAGGCCCATTGTCATGAATTATCCTTTGGAGTATCCTGAAGCAATAAATGACATGATGCTTGATGAATTTGATCACGTTGGATGTTTTTACCTCAGCAAGAGGGATGGCCTCTGCCCATTTGGAGAAATAATTCGTGATGGCCAATATGAACCGATGACCTCTGGAGGAAGATGGGTGAATAGGACCAATGATATCCATACCCCATGCTTCAAAAGGCCAGGATGCAACCGTAGGATGTAAGTGTTCAGAATGTTGATGTATAAAATCTGTATGAATCTGACAGGCTTTGAATTGTCTTGCATATTTTATTGCATCTGTGATCATAGTAGGCCAGTAATAGCCAATCCTCCTGATACGATCCTATAGCTTAGGACAGGGTTGATGTGCTCTGCATACGTCATCGTGAGCTTCACGGATAATCCGCTGTGCATCATCATCGGAGAGACATCGTAATAGTTGTCCATCGTAGGTTCGGCGATATAGACATTGTGAAGACGCATCAAAATAGAAGCGTAATGATCATCTTTTGATGGATACTGCTTCTTTAGGATCCTCTGGCAAGATTTCGTATGCCATAAAATCTATAAAGGGACTTCTCCAGTCTCTCTTGGGAGGATCTGTGTTCACGGCGTTGCTGCGTTCTATGTAAAAGTTGTTTTTCATACAGAATAAATCTCTGTTAAGAAGGATCACCGAATTCTGCCTTCTTATAGGAATAGCTAGATCTGCAGCTAGACTGGCCAGGGCATCAGCTTCCAAATTTTGAGATCGAGGCACATGCTCTAGGAAGAACCCTTTGAAAGATATGGCTATCTCGATCGTTGCTTGGTGATAAGGAATGAGGTCTGGATTGCGGACTTAATATATTCCTCTAACCTGATTGACGATCAGCAGATAATCACAGAAAGCTTCTAGATACTCGACATCCAATTCTTTAGTGACTTGGAGTCCAATGAGTAGGGCATTATACTCTGCCACATTATTAGTGCAGGGTTCGCTAAGAGAATATGCTCGATAGATGACGAGTTGATCAGGAGTGACCAGGATAATTCTTACTCCTAAAACCACGTTTCCCCTGGGACCAGTCCTGGAGGCACCATCAAAGAATAGCTGCCATGTAACACTTTCCATTGCGGAATTATATTCTGCAACTTCGTCGGGAATGTCCTCGTATAATGTGAAGGTTTCCGGAATTGGATGAGCAGCTAGGAAATCAGCCAATGCTTGGCCTTTGATGGACTTCTGAGGGACATATACCATATCATATGGTGTTAATAACATTGCCAAGTCGCGAGTCGGGAATTAAGAACACTTGGCTTGTTCATCAATACCCGAAGAGGATTGATCCTAGAGATGATATGAATAGTCTGGCTTGTGACGTAATATCGTGTCTTCTGAATGGCGAACATTAGGGCCAAGCATTCTTTTTCCACTGGATTGTACCGGTGTTCAGCTCCGACCATCATCCTGCTTAAGTAGTAGATAGCCTGTTCATGACCCTCATCGTTCTTCTGTGCGAGGAGTGCTCCCAAAGAATGATCCATTGCTCGAACATACAGCAAAAATGATCTTCCTATGACGGGAGTAACCAGAACTGGAGGATTAATGAGGTAGCGTTTGATATCGTTAAACGCTTGTTGACAGGCTTCGTACCATACGAAGGATACACCTTTCTTCATGAGACGAGAAAAAGGCTGACATCTCCTGGAGAGGTTGGATATGAATCTCCGGATATAAGCCAAACGACCTTGAAATCCCCTAAGTTCTCTCAGATTACGAGGTGGTCGCATTTCTAAGATGGCCTTCACTTTATCAGGGTCCACTTGAATGCCTTTAGCGGTAATGACAAATCCCAAGAATTTGCTACTGGATACACCAAGAAAGAATTTTGTAGGATTCATTTTGAGTTGATGTTGGCGCATCAACTCAAACACTGTCTTCAAGTCTTGGATGTGATTATCCTTGATGCGGCTTTTGACAGCTATATCATATACGTAACATTCCACTGTTTTGAGTAGGTGCTCACGGAATATGTTACTCATAGCTCGCTGATATGTAGCCTCGGTATTCTTCAGTCCGAAGGGCATGACTGTGTAGCAATAAACCCCCAAAGGCATCCGGAAGGCAGTATGCTTTTCATCCTTAGGATGCATCTTGATTTGGTTGTATCCTGAAAATCTGTCCATGAAAGACATATGCTCAAAACCGCACGTATTTTCGATCATGATGTCTGTAATGGGAAGAGGGAACTCATCCTTAGGACAGGCTGCATTCAGATCTTGGTAATCGATGAAAATATGCACTTTTCTTCATGACTGGGACAACATTGGCGACCCAGTCAGGATGTTATTCTTCCCGGATGAATCCACAGGCTATCAACTTCTTGATTTTAGCTTCAATGACGTCCATCATATTCGGGCAAAATCGGCGTTGGTGTTGTTTTACAGGCTTCGAATTGTGCAGTATGTTGAGCTTATGAGTAGCCACTTTTGGATCAAGACCTGGAATATCCTCATAATTCCAAGCAAAGACATCGATATATTCTTTTATCAGCTGGATTATTTCTTCCCTTTCTTCTTCGGAAAGATTATTACTGATGAATATTGGATTTGGTGAAGTCTCATCCCCAAAGTTAATCTGGATAACTTTATCTTCAGTGGGCGGTTCTCTCTGCTCGAACCGGAGTTCCCACTATGTGTCCATTTGCTAAGCCCAAGAGTCATTCTCAAACGGTTCAGATTCTTGTTCGTCTGCTTCGAAAGAATCTGTCAATACCATATTTACTGATAATGCTCGTTCGAGATTATCATATGAGCTGGAGGATGACGAGCCATCTTGAGAAGAGGACAAGATATCCTCACCCGACTCAGATGTTGTGAGGTAAATGGTATACCCTAACCCAAAATGAGTTTATTGACGATAGGGATCACCATGCAACGACATTCGCCTACCTTTCCTGTAGTTGAGGCCTGGTTCTGACTTCAGATCATAACCCATACTTTGCATAATCTTTAAAGCTTGCGGGCTATATATATGAACTCCCAGCATCGGATTCGTGAGAATCTTCTTGTACAGTCGGTTTATTGTGCATGCGACCAAAGACTATTGGATGCTGACTGTTGTGAGTAGGCGAGACAATAAAGATAGAATCCTCATATGGCCCATATGTCATGATGACATTAGATAGTGACGCTACTTACCACACATACGGATGATAGGAGTCTATAGCTTCCAAGAATTTTTCTGCTATAGGTTCTATATCGTTATGGGGAGAGGATTCCTGATTTAGAATTTGAGCATCAATATACTGGAAAGGAGAATTTTTATTATCGTCAGAAACTACGTTCCTGGTTATATTTACATCAGTTGGCTGCTTGTTGCGCCGGAGGTTGATGACCAAAGGTGGAGACTTCTGGTTTAAAGTGATCACTAGAGGCTCACCTCCTTTTCCTGACTTGGTTTTGTTCAAGTGGATAGCCATGGGTTCCGTGACTTTCGGACGAGTAGTTCATCCTTTCACCTTAATTGACAGAGGTTGCTCGGCAGAGGGTTCTTCTGGCTCCCGGTGGGATTCCTCCTCTGTCTTGCCTGACACCTCCTTCATGTAGTCTTGGGTGTACAACATGGCATCAGAGTAGTAGAATTCTACTCCTTTAAACGGGTTAAGGTCAGCAAACTCTGTTTATACTGTTCCTTGGGTATCTACATATTTGAAGCATTGATATAGAGTCGAAGGAACGATATTGTGATCGTGGATCCATGGTCTACCCAGCAAAATATTGTAGGATACCTCTGAATCAATGACATAGCATGTAGCTACTGATCTAAGGTCCCCAATCTGGATCCTCAGACGAATCTTCCCCAATGGCTTACTTTTCTTGGCGTTGAAGCCCACGATTATAGTGATGGTGTAAGACAATTTGCTGGTAGGAATCCTCAGCGGTCTGAGCAGACTATGAGGAATGATACTGATCGATGATCCTGGTTCTAAGTGAATTCGATCAACCTCCATGGAACCGACATATCCGGTGTAATAGAGGGGTTTGTCATGCTTGTTATGTTTCAACAGCATGTCATCTTGAGTGAAAATGATATTCGGGACCACCCACATCACACTATGGCATTGAGGACATGCCACAGGTTCTTCATTAGGGGACTTGAGCTGGGTCAAGTATGTATCCACCTGCATTAATGCTTCACTCAGGGCTTGACGAGTGTCTTTGGAGAGCCTGAGTAGTTCAAAAATGGACAATCTGGCTGGTGTATCAGCCAACTGGACCAGGATGTCGAAGTTATATGGCTTCTCTAAACCTTTTGTTTTGAATATTCTTCAAAGTTTTATCAAAGCGCACTTCTTTTTGCTTGCCCTTGTCTGCCGAAGTTGGTCTAGAAGGACTTGCCTCTGGTACTACAGGTTCAGGTTCTGGATATTTGGCAGCTAAAGTGTTTGCTGATGCATCTTTCTGACTTCCTCCATAGTCCTTGAGGTAGGCTTTCCCTGAACGGGTTTCGGTAGACAAAACTTCTTCTTCTGATGTCGAGGATATCGCAACCATATGACATGGTCTATGCTTCAAGTTCTTTTTAGACTTAGCCTTAGCAGCTTGAGTCTCTTCTTTGATCTCTGATATCAGATCTGGATAAACCCACATAATCTCGCCACGCTAGGTAGTTAGGGATACCAGGTCATGATTTTGACCCCTGGCTGGAGGGAGATTAATGATGTTCATTATTGTCCGGGAAATAGGTACAATACCATCCGAAACTTGTTGAGGAGGCAGATTGCCAAATTGAAAAAAATTATATTGGCAGTGACCGTCTTCTCGCTATTATACAGAGTGATGGCCTTAGCATCAATCAACTCCTGGATTTTCCTCTTTAGTACGTAACATGCCTTTGTCGGGTGATGTATGTACCTATGGAAAATGCAGTACTTAGGGTTATTGGTACTACCGACTTTATTAGGCTGCTTTACCTCTGGGAGGGTAATCTTGCCGCTTTTGACTAGACACTCGAATATGCTCGGAATATCATCGTCGTGAAAAGAGTATACTTCAATGGGCCTGTAAGTCCCAGGTTTAGTCTGTGTGGTTGCCGTAGTCTTTTGCCTGGACGTATTGATCGCCAGAGCTTCTTTTCCTATGGAACCACAAGGATGGTCGTTGTTAGAGGATGACCTCTTGCCTCTATCAGAGGTAGATATCATAATTCCATTATCACGCGCCTTTTGACTGTTGTCTTCGGCGGCTATCACTGAGATGATAAACGAGGGCCAATCATGGAACTGATATGGTCCTGTGAATACCGAGATCACTGGAAGAAGATTCTTCTTGCAAATGTCCACCAATGCCGAGTCTAGAACTCCAAGAGGCATTTGCAAAGTGGCTTGGCAAAAACGTTCGATGAAAGTACGAACATTCTCTTTCTCTTTCTGCTTTACTTCGATGAGAGAGGACATAGACATGTCCATCCCTCCTTCGTAGAATCGCACGAAGAACAGAGTCTTAAAATCTTCAAAGGAAGTAATGTAGTTGTCCGCAAGACTACGGTACCACTGATAAGCCACTCCCGAGAGACAGCCTTTGAACACTCGAGTGAGAAGGACGTCATTCTCTTACAATAACACCGTCATCATGCTGAAGTAGTTCATGTACTGGCTCGGTGACGTCTTTCCCTCAAACAAAGCCATAGCATGTGGTTTGTATTTAGGAGGGAAGGGGATCTTATCCCAGATAGCTGGGTAAGGTTGGTTGATTCCCAATTTCTTGAGCTGATCCTTATGCTTCAAAGCATCAAATTGGGCTTTCAATTCTTGCACTGCCTGCATCGGATCTTCAGCTGGTAGAGGGACCGCGGAGTAGTGAGAGATCGTTTGTATCGTAACTCCAACATAAGGCAATACATTCTTCGAGTTAGGAAGTAGAGGAGCTGCTGACTAATGATTTAGAGCAGGCTCCTGGTTCGCATTGGATGGTGGTAAGTCCATCCCTACACGTATTTGAATCAGAGGGACCGATGCTTGAGCTATAGCAGCTGTGTGTCGAGTCAGCATCATCTGGTGCATATTTTCCATCATGGAATGCATCTCTTTCAGGGATGTCTCCAACACAGCGATGCGTTGCTCAGTACTTCCTGATGGGGAAGCCTCTTCGTGTTCATCTCCAATGGCATAGACTCCCATTTCTCTGGATGCCATTGAAGGGTTAGTATAGGTCTCTGTGGAGATTGACTCTATACTTTCAATATCCGATTCGGGAAACTGGCGACCCTTATTGTGGGAATCAGAAGAATACGAAGCCGGTTGTCGTGACCTCGAACGGGTGTTTCGGAACACCCCAGCTTCAATGTTCTCAAGGAGTCTGTCGAATCTCCTTTAGCTTAGAGTTCTAGAGGGATGACATCTTGAATTTGACCTTCCTCTAGGAACGTATAAAGCCATTTTCACTGATACAAATGTAGGCTCTTATTCCTGGAAAGACAAAGAGTAGTTCAACCGGTCAAAAACTGACCGTTTTGCTTCAGAACAGCAATAATTAACTATAATTTTATGACTATTACAACAGTGTTCCCTAGGGGGCGTAATAGACATGTTGGAAGATCCCCTATCTTTGCGCTTCTGGATCAAAATTTTACGCAATTCAGGAGGATTAATAGAAGAAGAAGAATGCTTGTTCTTACTGTTTACATCAGTTGGAATGCGGATGTTTGTGGTGGAAAACAAAAGAATGAAAATGTATTCAAGACGGGGTTTACACGAAACCCGCCTTCTTTGGTTTACAAACAAACTTGTACAATTTGATCCTATACAAGGATGTGGGAGTATAATTTATTTAATCTAGGTAAATATTGCTATAGGTGTCTGATCTGCAGTCGATCACTTTAGCCCTTGGACCACACGATGATGAAGAAGTGCCGTAGAAGACAGAAAGCAGCTTCGAAGGTTACAGAAGAGGGTGGATGCATGATGCCAAAGTCGTCGATCCCTACTCTTTGCCTGAGCTCCGGATTCTTCTCTCTCTCTCTCTCTTGACCTCTGGTTCGCTCTTTCTTGGAAGTTCGACCTTGTTCGATCCTTCTTTCAAAGTTTCGACCTATCGTTCGATCTCATTGGAGGTTTTTAGACAAATTCCTTCAACCTTTTCCTCTGTTGATAGAGGTCTCTATTTATAGAGTTTTGGTGACAGTGACCACTCCGTCGGTATAGAAACCGAGGAGTGTAAAGTATAGCACCCTTTTACACAACGGTTAAAATAACCAATGCCTGTGTATAGATGATCCTTTGAATGAGCGTGTGACGTGGGTCCAACTAAGGGACAAAATGCGTATAATTGCTACGAAGATCATGGCGTAGAAGCCACGTAGGTAGGTATCCCTTGTGTAGAAGAGGTGGGCGTAGAAGCCAATGTCTGTCACCATGGCGTAGAAGCTAAGCAGGCATAGAAGCCGAATAGGCGTAGAAGCCGAGTGGGCGTAGAAGCCGAGTGGTCATAGAGGCTGAGTGGGCGTAGAAGCCGAGTGGTCATAGAGGCCGAGTGGGCGTAGAAGCCGAGTGGTCATAGAGGCCGAGTGGGCGTTAAAGCAGAATGGGCGTAGAAGCCGAGTGAGTACAGGAGCTGAATGGGCGTAGAAGCCGCTGCGTACCGTGCCAGAGTGCTGATGTGGACGTCTTAGTCGGAATTACGGATTTTGAAGATATAATCAAATCTCTTGTATTAAATGCAGAGATTTGCCACCATCCTGTGCAATAAATACAGAGGCATATTTTTGAAGGTCTGCAGCCCTTCTGTGCATCAGTCGCAGAGACGTGCCTCAAGAAACTGTCACCGCTCTGTGCATTAGACTTAGAGACGTGCCTCGAGTAACTGTCATCGCTCTGTGTATTGGACGTAGAGACGTGCCTCGAGCCCCGTACGAAGTGCAGCTTTTGATGTAGCAGGCGGTTTGTCTACTGCAGAGCATAAACAGCTCATGTCTGCCTGTGTAAAACAAGGCAGCGTATTCTTTCGTGCACGTAAAAGCAGTTTACGCAAAGGAAATGGCGGTAAATGGTAGCCTGGGTCGCAGTGCTGTGCCATCATTATAGCCGTCGTCTGGGTAGTCGAGCAGTATCCCTTTGTCAGAAGTCTAGACGTCAGGTTCATTGTAAGATCTGACAGGTTCATTGCAGGATCTGACAGGTTCACTTCGGAGAATACGAAGCGTCTCTCGTACACTTCAATACTGCGTTGAAAGATGATGAGTTTTACGCCCAGGAGTCGATAAAGCACCCTGTTTACGCTGAAGCGGCTTGGACGTACTGCCTTACGCGGATGGTCCTTTGAGCTTATATTTTATGCTGTGTTTAGCGGAAAAAGCTCTGTTGCACGCTTGATGGCTCTGAAGGCCTCTATTTACGCTGCTATGCATCAATATGCTGCGTATAGCCATCCGACGTATTTTTTATTCTTCTACAAGACCCCCTTCAAAGCATTCAAATTTCTCAGACTTTGGAACGCTTTGAATGAAGCATGAACCGCTCCTCGTAACTCGAAATATTTCTGAATGGAGCATTAAAACGGTCGATGCTGACTTTATGGCAGATTTATTGGGGACCGGTGTGACCTTTTTCGCCTATAAAAAGGCTGAGGGTTTAACCTGTTCTCCCCACATTTCCATCACCATGTAGAAATGATCGCCGGAGTTCGTCGGGTCGACCTGAGGAAGAAGGAGATCATGTTCTTCCAGCATATAAGGAGCCAAAAAAGTCGGCATCTTCGAGCAAGTGTCCACTACAACGATGGATCAAGGAAGGATATCTTAGCCTCTCTTGCTCGGGATAATCAGCAACTTTGGATACGGTTCTCCGGGAGAGAGGAAGGGTCATTTTAGACCATGGCGCTTGCAAGTGGCGCCTTCTCCCGTTACCTCCGGTGACGAGAGTCAGACAGACTAGCTCTGTCCCGGCTTGAGCGGCGGTGGTCTGTAGGACAGCAGATTTACCTTTCTTTCCTTCTATTGGAGGATGGGTCTATGCCCATTTTTGTATCCTTCCGCCACTGATCATCTTCTTGGAAGAAGAGAAAGACCTTCACCAATGTGAGAACCTGTCAGAACAGCTTCTCGGTGCGATCTTCAGACGATGATGAGGAAGCCCTTTGTAGACGGGGTTTCCCTCAGATGTAATCATGAAAATAAAGAAAAACCCTTGTAGATTGGATTTCCCTCATATGTAATCATGACTTTAATCTTTAATAAAATCATCTTGCTTCTTCATATGATCATCTTGCCATACTTTGCTGTGAAGTCTGAATATGTGTAGCTTCGACACGTCTGATTCTTTACGCTGACTCTGTTTAGAAAGAGTGCTAGGTCCTGTCCTGTCTTTTACGCATAACTAGAGATGCGTAGAAAGCCTCTTTAGCATTCGAGTGTCCGAACTGTTCTGTTGTCAGGAATGAGGAACAGCGTAGAATTTTGAACTGTTGTTTTTACTTCTGTGTAAACAAAATTCTAATTTCAGACTTCATCTTCAAGAATGACTTCTCGAAAATCCCTTGGAACAGGGTCGAGAAATGGCTGTAAAACTGAGTTGCCATCTTGATAGATAAAATATTCGGACTAGATTCTAGATGAACCTCCAATTTACCCGAGAAGAGTAATTTCTTAATGTTTGAACTCTGTATGTTTCGGGTACTTGGGATATTTTAAGGTCAAGAAGGAGTATCTTCTGTGTGAACTCCTGTAATTGACCGCCTTGAGAACTGTTCGGATATGCGGAAAGTCAGAGATCCATAGTGTAGATGAGCTAAAAATCCTGAGTTCGTAGCCTATTGAGCATAGAAAGCTACTGAGCTTAAAATCGTAGATTTGTAGCTTCTGAGCGTGAAATCGTAGGTTTGTAGCATCTCGAGCATAAAAGCTACCGAGCACAAAGGCATCCGGGCGTAAAACCATAGACTGATAGCTTGCGAGCGTAAAACCGTAGATCTGTAGCTGTCGAGCGTAGAAAGCTTCTTAGCGTAGAACTGTAGATTTGTAGCCTGTGAAAAAGAAATCTTTCGAGCGTAAGGTTGTGGATCTGTTGCCTCCGAGCGTAAACTAAATGCCACCGAGCGTGAGATCATCGATTTGGTATCTGCTGAGCGTAAAGTCGTAGGTTTGTAGCCTCTCGAGCATAAAAGCTACCGAGCACAAAGGCATCCGGGCGTAAAACCATAGACTTACATCTTGCGAGCGTAAAACCATAGATCTGTTGCTGTCGAGCGTAGAAAGCTCCTTAGCGTAGGAACCGTTGACCTGCTTTTGCATGAAAAACTCTTCGAATTTGCTGGCTGTCCGCCTTTCGAGAGTACTGGGCTGACGTAGTACCCAATCATAACCAAATATTAATTATGAGATTTGGTTGGGGTTTCGAGGAGTCCGTCCGAGGATTCGAGGAGTCGACCCAAACTCTATATATATCCCAAGCTTTTGAGAGAAAAACTTTTCATCCGTCTTCAGCGAAATAGAGCCTTCGACTGTTTGAGTTTTTCCCCTCGTTCTTTCTCCGAGCACTCCGAGTTTTTAGAAATGGCGCCGAAACAAATCCCCTCCACTAAGGAAAAGAGTATAGGTTCTTCTTCTCATTCTTCTGCCCCAGCGAGAGAGTCTTCGGTCGGGCAAGGTGAACTTTCTTCTGAGCGAAGTATCCCGCCGACGAGCAGCGCACCCGGCCTTAGAGGTAGAGCCTTTGGGATGACAAAGAACAACAAAAAATCCTTCGCACACATTGAACGTGACCGCGCTAGGTCGTCTTCTGTGCTGATAGCCTCTTTGAGAAAGATGACGCACGGAGACGTTTTCATTTTTTTACGCCCACATTTCTAATGTGTCAGCGTAAAAACTCCATATTTTTGCAGTTTTGAGCGTAAAAGCTCTGACTGCTGAAAACTTGGTGTATACTATAAAATTTAGCTTTACGCTTGTGGATGGGACCTCCGGCATAATAACTAGAATTTTGGCAGTCTGGCGTAAAGCACGGACTGTATACCGTCAATTACGCTTCTGGATGTGACTTTCGGCGTAAAAATGACCAAATTTGTACAGTCTTGGCGTAAAGCACAGACTGTCATTTCTTGGTTTTTATGTTGCAAGATTTGTAATGACGTGTTTTCCTTGCACTTTTGCAGTTAACTTGCATGAGTCTCCATTGGCCGAGGTGATGGGTTCTGCTGCCGGGATGCAGCACTCAAACTATCTGGAGGATCTGTCCCACATGACATTTCCTATCTCCGGACCCCAGTATCCTGAAGGAAGGAAGATCTTGATAGCGGACATTGCTGAACATGATTAACGGAGAGCCCCTGATATACATAGACGGGGACCAGTACATCAAGCCGGCTTTTCTCTTTGGGGACATGATTGACAAACAGTCCCAGACGAAGCCCAAGAGAGAACCCTGGGTTTTCCCCGCCGAGAGTGTGGTCTTGTATCTGCCCACGATACCGAGAGATTATCCCATCTCGGCTTTCTCCCATGCTACACATCCCAGGAGGATGTCGTGGACGCTGACTCCCGATCTTCACGGCAAGCCGGGGAAGATCTTTCATTTGAAAGGAGCTGACCAAGGATCATTTGTCAGCCGTCCTTTCGGCATTGTGACAGTGTTCAGGGGACTGTGCCCGGGCAGCGTCCCGAGTGAAGATAGTTCAGTGAGCCAGCCGGTCCAATTGCCGACTTTCTGTAACGACTTCATGGGGCGAGGGGGGTATACCCCAAGGAGAATCCTCGGTGCAATGGGTGGATCACCCCAACAAACCTCCGATGGGCTTGCCTAGTTGACTGGGCCTTGAAGCATTTTTGGAGAGAGCTGTAGGTCATTGGACTGTATGCTGCTGTGAGTGCGACGAGTGTTGGGTTGCTTCCCAACCCTAACTTGTTTTTGGCACTGATGGAGCGATACATTTCGCTCACCGGGACCTTCGCCACTCCACTGGGGGAGTTGGGGTTGGCCCTCTATGAGATGGCAGTGATCTCGAGATTGCCGATGGGGGATACGCCATATGAAGAGTATGTTCCCACTAACCGGGAGTTGGAGGACTCGGACCCTCAGGCGGTGGAAGTATATCAGGAGCTGATGTGCCACTACTTCGCGTGCACTACTTTTTATGATGAGCCTTCTGATTTGGCTCACACCACTAAATGGACGTCCTACATCTTCCACTAAAAACGTGTCACGACCCGCACCCGGTTTAGGGCACGAGAGCGTGGGTACGTCCAGCCTACGCCGCAGCATCGGCGGTAGAACGCTGTCTAGGTCAAGTACTATCTAAATAATCTCACACTAGTATCCAACTCCATAAGGAGACACGGATAACAACATACTCAATCACAATTACAGCACGATAAGAATTTGAAGAACAAAAGAGTACAACACAAGACTAATGATAAAACAATCATACCTGATATCAGTAACAACCAATCTCCAAGTGTCAGAACAAGTCCACTAAGGTCATAGTCTGGAAAAATATTTTCCAGTCAGGAAGGAGCAAAGTACATCTCTAAATAGCAGTTCTATATAAATGACATAAACTATGTAGCAGTTCTAGATGGAAACATACCAGATGCATGTATAAGTACGAGAAATGTACAATGAGAGAAGTACTGGAAATACTGTAAGTAAATGCAGGAAAAGAACAATATGTCAATGAGCAAGAAACCTATGACTAAGTGTGTGAGTACTAGCTTTAATATGTGATCGGCTTGGGAACTTGATCAGGCTGGTTACATGTGATTAGCTATGGTTCATATAGGGTCAGGCTAACCGTTGGTTAGCTATGGTGCATGTAGAGATCAGGCTAATCACACGTAACAGCTATGGTTCATATAAATGGTCAGGCCGCACCCGACGTGAGATGTGGGGTGAGCTATGGTGCATATAAAGTTGGGTATGATCACATATCTACACTAAAGTACTCCCCAAACCCCCCCGACTGGTATAGTAGATCCAATCATGGTACGCTATGGCACGGGATTCCCTAGGAAGGTAGCAAATCTCCCCGGGAATTAGTGTCTGTACATGCACAAGATATCAAGGAAACAAGTCTCGTACAAGCTACACCATGAATAAGGAATAACATCTCATGACGAGATCCGTGTATACCAATCCGTGTAACCATCGTGTCAAGATCATGGATATTTACACTAGATACAGTGAACATAGGAGATATCATAAATTAGAAACTAATCAGAGAATGTACTCGCCTTGGGTCCTTAGCTGGTAAAACCAATGTCCTGTTCCAGAGTATCCCCTGGGTAAACCAACAGTCCTATAAACATAACACAAGCAACCACATTTGCATCAGATGCTACACTAACACAGTCAAAAAATACTGGTCTCAGGGCCATGTCAGGCAGGGCACTAGTCAACTAGGGTCATCTAGTAGGGACACGTATATAATATACATTTACACTCAAAGTATACCAATAAAACGTATAAAATATATATACAAGTGTCTCTTAGTAATTGTACAAAATACGTATTTGTGTATATACACTAATAGTTGTATATAATATATATTTATACCAAAAATACATATTTGAATATATATATATCAATCAAATATATTTTATACATAATACATAACTAAATTATAAACAATAAAACTAATATGCATATATATATATATATTACCAACTTATTATAGGAAATTACTAAATTAATATTTAATTAATAAACAAGTTACATAAATTTCCAAACTAATTACAATTTACTAATTTATTAAGAAATTACTAACTGGTTATTAATTAACTAATTAATCTAATTACTGATTACTAAATTAACTAAACTCATTAATAAATTAAAACAATAAAACTAATCATGTTGTATTTACTAAACTAGTTACATGAATTTACTAAGCTAGT
The DNA here is from genome assembly GCA_036927795.1 of Iris macrosiphon. NCBI lineage: Eukaryota > Viridiplantae > Streptophyta > Magnoliopsida > Asparagales > Iridaceae > Iris > Iris macrosiphon. Next base: position 88,458,404 of record JAYESA010000018.1, read on the forward strand.
TATATTTATTTACTAACTAATTATATGAATTTACGAGACTAATACACATTAATAAAATCAAATTATAAAAATAACCAAATTATATATTAATATAACTAATTATATTAATATACCCAAAGTACATAAACTAATTACATTAATTAACTAATTTATTTATAAATTCAATTAACTAAACTAAACTAATATAAATTAATTAAACGAATTATAAATTAATTAAACTAATTATTAATTAATTAAACTGATTATTAATTAACTAAACTAATTAAATAACTAATTATAAATTAATTAACTATATTAATTACATATATTAACTTAACTAATATACCACTTAATTAACTTACTAATTAACTCAACCGTTAGACACAGACTCAAACGAAGAAAGAGGAAAGAGGGAAGAAGGAAGGGGAGAGCTTCACCTAGGGTTCTCCGGCGTCGGCGCGGGGAGGTCAGCGGTGGAGCTCGGAGACGGGCAGGGCGGCGGCGTGGGACTCGAGACGGCGGGCGCTCTGATCAAGACGGCGGGCTCGGCGCTCGAGGAGGCGGCTCGGCGCTCGAGGAGCGGTGGCGTTCGAGGGCGGCGTTCGACGGATCTGGCGGCGTTCGGCGGCGGCTACCGGCTTCAGCGGCGGACTCGACGACGTCGGCTCCGGCGGCGATCTAGTCGAGAGACTCCAGGTGGTGGTGGCAGGCGGCCAGATCGAGGAGGCGGCGGTCTCTGGTTCCAGCGGCGACCACCGGCTCGGCCTGATCTAGGGTTAGGGTTCGGTGGGTCGGGGTCGATCGTGTCCGAGGCTGGACACGACGGGGGTGTACTGTAGACGTGTCCGGTGTTGGACACGAGTGATGCTGTGTACAGTGGTGGATGTGGAGGTGGTGTCCGGGTGTGTCGGACACGGAAAAGCTGGTTGTAAACTGTAAATCTGGACACAGGAAATGAAATGGATACGGTGGGACACCCGGGGTCGGACCCGAGGCCATCACGGCTGACACGGTGATGCTGGACACACGGACACGAGCACACCAAAAATGGTGGCTAAGGCTTTGGGAATTGTGGAGGCTAGCCAATGAATTGAAGATTAGGGTTTCTAGGGAAATGTGAGAATGAGAACCTAAAATAGGGAGAGATGGTGTGGGATAAAGGGTTGCGGGGTGGCCCAATAATGAATGGCCCAGAATTAAAATAAAAGGGTTTCTCATGTGGGAAAGATGAGGGTGTGGGCTAGTTAATGGGAAATGACAACTTGTAAAAATAAAAATAAAAATAAAGATTATAATTTCAAAAATGTTTTTAGGAAAGCTAGCTAATTTCCAAATTAGCTACTAATTAATATATTTTGTAAAATCTTAGAAAATATGACATTTATTTATTTACTATCCCAATAAATAAAAATTTATTTTACTTTATGAACTAGTCTTTTAAATAACTATTTAGTTAAAACAATAATTTTTATGATTCAAGCCAATAAATATTTGAAACTAGAAATATATATTATTATTTATTTACTTATTTTGTAATACATCGTCATTTAGGAAAAATGATTTTTATAAAGATTTTTAAATTACCTTCTAAAATCAAACATCGTTCAAAATCAAATAAAAATTTTCAAGGAGAAATATTTTATAAAACTTGATATTTTAAAATAATTTAAAATCTAATTATTTTGGAAATTGGAAATCGGAGGTTACAAGTCTATCCACCTTAGAAAAATTTCGTCCTCGAAATTTTAGGGATGACTAGGATAGAAAAATTTGTTGTTCATAATGATGAATATATCATTGAAGAAAATATTTCTATAAGGAAAATATTTACCAAACAGAAGGAAACATGAAGAAAAAGAAAATATGGTTTAAGACAGGAATAACTTGAAGGAATCATGGCTCAGCTTTGAATCCTCTAGAAGGTTTCGGTTTTGGAAAGTAGACACGATCACATAAAAACAGATAATTGGAATAATGCACGTTACCTTTTCAAAGTAACTAAACCAAGGAAGACCCAGTATAAAGAATGATATAGACATGAAAGTTATAGCTAATTCGAAAGATACGATCGACAATTTGATTTAAGAAACTTAAATACATCCTTCAGAATGTAATCAAGAGACAATCTAATCGCCTTTCTTAATTTCTAGGAAAAATAGTCTTTACTATCATCTGAAAATAATCCTTCCTTTTTATCCTCGTTCATTTTACTTCTCTCAATCTTGTGATTCATCACTAACTAATATCTATAAAAGTTTCAAATTTCACAAACTTTATTAGATTAAATCTTAGAATTTCTGAATCAAAATTTATTACCTGTCCAAAATCCTTATCATCAAATTCGAGTTTGTTTATCTTAACATCAACTATACCTCGATTATTTTCTTCGATTTCAAATGTTACTGTCATGGTCAAGATTTTAATTTAAATCACAACCTCAATATACCATGATCTTACCTTACGACCTTCAATTATATGATCCCATAATCAATTATATTAAAATCTTCTTTACCATGAGTTTCATTTCATTCCATATTTCTTTATCCGCATATATAATGTTTCCGAAATTTGAACTAATATTTTTTTTTTTTCATCCTCTGAATTTATTATCCCAAAGTAAAATTCTTACTACTCAACTCCTCAATATTTTAATTGAATTCCAGTCGTATCATAATCTCCTCAAATTTTGAGTAAATAACTAAATACAACATTTACTATCCAATCCTTTAATTGAAATCCAGTCAACGCATATTTATAAAAATTGTATCCCAAAATTTAAATTTTAACACTCATCAATCATCTAACTCTATTTCAATCGATGCTTATTCCAATCTAACTCCTCATCCCAAGAATTTAATTTGACACTATTCCATTTACGATTTTATTTCCTGCTTTTCTTTTTCCTCAAATACTCAACGATGCGATGCTTCTAGTATCTTCAATGCAACATTCATACTATATAAAATTTCTATCTTGCAATCAAATAGATAAAATGATAATCTCTCAATTTCTCAAAAATTTTTTTTTTTCAATTCAATCATATCAAGACCTCCTTAAAATTAATAAATCCTCAATTTTTTTTTTTGGCTCTGTGAATTTCTTAATTCTCCCTTTAAGTAAATGTTTGTCCTCGAATTTCAATCATACCTCGATTTTCATAAAATCAATGATCCATCAATTCCGTTATAACAACCCCTAAATTCTTTATTTAATTTAATGCTCATCCACCAATTTAATCCTCTTGTCTCTTTTGTCAGTCATAACCTCGTCATAGATCTTTGCTATGGTCAAAACCCCATGATCATGGTTTAAGAAAACTCTACCTACAGCCATGCAATTTAAGAAGATATAGGTCATGTGTCTTTGGTCATGGTATTTCAGTCTCTGTTAGGGGGGTACTACTAGTTATATTCTAACAAGAAAATCATGCATGTGAACCACAGTACTAGGAAAATCAACCAATCAATCGAAAGGCGAAAGAAAAGGAACATTAGAAAGGAAGAAGGATCATGTTAACATATTACTTGTAGTGTCTACTATCTCTAACAAACACTTAACTCTAGCACACTAACAAATTCCTATTCATGTACACTTGTACCCATATCAACTAATCATATATTAATATTCATATCTCTCATCTACCAAAAATTAATCCTCAAAATAATCGTCAAGGTTTAACTTCCCGATCAACTTAAAATAAATGTATATACCTCCTCAAAATTAGATACTTCACATCGAAATAAAAATTTAATCACTTCTAAAATCTTTGTAGCCTTAACTATGTTTATTGAATCAATTTTAAATCCTCAATATTTTAATTACATAAAATCTCAACTCCTTAAAAATTCTGAAAATTTGAAATTCATTTCCACCTTTTAATTTATAACTCCTCAATGTACATATTAGTGCTCACGGTCTATGATACTCAAGGTGCACTCAATACCTCTATTGTCTAGAACTGTGTACTAAATTTGTACTGCCCGAATCACTTGCACTATTACCTCCAATGATCAAGGTTATCATTAACTGTGTTTTCCTTCATGATTTCAATTATGTCAATTGGTATATCATCTAATTATCAACACACAGAGTGCTTACTGTTACTAACGTCATCCTTGACTAATCCCCGATATAGAATCATTAGCACTCTTGGTATTTATATCACTAGCTTCATTAATGGATCATTCATCAAGCTCATTATATCTCATGATTACATGTATCTACTATAACACTCATGTTTCTTTACTCTCATGGTCATGTATATGGTTCCTCATCTCGATGGTTGTATATGTATTTCCTTCTATCCTTTAAAGCCTATTAAACTCATCCGTGATACGCTTCACAACTTCCATTACTAATCCTGATATTTCTCTACTTATGATATCTCATTAAACCCTTTATACATATACATTTCTTTACCTTTAACATTTCCGATATCAATCATCAAATTGGACATCATGCTCCATAATTCTTAACACAATTCCTTGATACCTAATTGTTTAAATAGATCACTCAATTACATAATCATGAGTATCCAGGACGGGTAATTGGCTCTGATACTAACTCTGAGAACTATCACTGATACTCTATACTCTCCTTAACTCTCAGTCTCTAATGACACCACTCCTAGAATCATTGGTACAAGGTACTATACTAAGGGCTAACTCTAGATTATAGCCTACTGCTCACATGTCCAACTAAGAAATACTTACAACTCACTAGCAACACAGTCAATACTAATACAAGACACAACAAAATTACAAGCCACTAATTATCATACTTAACAAGAAATCCTCAAGGAATAGGAGCTCAAAGACTGAATTGAGGACAGAAGGTATCTTTACTGCTAGTAAAGAAAGAAGCGGTGGAACAAAGTCCTGGAATAACAGAAATAGATAAGTCTTGAGATGATATTTTAAGAACCAATTTAGGATACAACCTGATAATCATACACGTCTGTCTGAAATCATGACACTCAGAATCCTCGCCACGCCAGTAAGCATAGATGCGATAAACGATAGGTTTCGTAACTAAGGTATGCACTCTATAATCATGTCGTCTAGAATCTTTGCCACGCCAACCGGTATGGCTGCGAAAGACTCTAAGCTTCGTAACTATAGTATGTACATCCAAGTCAGGTTCCTACGTTCTCGTCACCACAGCTAATATGGCTGCGATAAATTCTAGGTTCCATAACCAAAGTAGACGTTTTACCTTCCTCACTGTCCTCATCAATATATGTCATCAGATGATACCATAAATCCTAGTCCATAAAAAATTCATCTCAATTTGAAATCAACTCAACAACGATACCAAGAATTAAAGCTAACAACTGGTCAACAAGAATCAAACTCAACAATGATACCAAGAATTTAATTTAATAACTGCTCAACAAGAATCAAGTCCAGTAACAACAAGCGAGAGCGGACGGAAACAAGGAAAGATTTAAATTGAAAATAAGATTCTCATGGGGTCATCCCAGGAAATCTTTCAAGAATTTGTGATTGAGTATCCTCTCTCATCCTAGTATCCTATGTCCTATATTTAATAGCAGGTACGCAGTAGTACAACTATGACGTAGCACTACTACGACATCGCACCACTTGCGAAGTCAGACCTGCATGGGCCACCACTAAAAACGTGTCACGACCCGCACCCGGTTTAGGGCACGAGAGCGTGGGTACGTCCAGCCTACGCCGCAGCATCGGCGGTAGAACGCTGTCTAGGTCAAGTACTATCTAAATAATCTCACACTAGTATCCAACTCCATAAGGAGACACGGATAACAACATACTCAATCACAATTACAGCACGATAAGAATTTGAAGAACAAAAGAGTACAACACAAGACTAATGATAAAACAATCATACCTGATATCAGTAACAACCAATCTCCAAGTGTCAGAACAAGTCCACTAAGGTCACAGTTTGGAAAAATATTTTCCAGTCAGGAAGGAGCAAAGTACATCTCTAAATAGCAGTTCTATATAAATGACATAAACTATATAGCAGTTCTAGATGGAAACATACCAGATGCATGTATAAGTACGAGAAATGTACAATGAGAGAAGTACTGGAAATACTGTAAGTAAATGCAGGAAAAGAACAATATGTCAATGAGCAAGAAACCTATGACTAAGTGTGTGAGTACTAGCTTTAATATGTGATCGGCTTGGGAACTTGATCAGGCTGGTTACATGTGATTAGCTATGGTTCATATAGGGTCAGGCTAACCGTTGGTTAGCTATGGTGCATGTAGAGATCAGGCTAATCACACGTAACAGCTATGGTTCATATAAATGGTCAGGCCGCACCCGACGTGAGATGTGGGGTGAGCTATGGTGCATATAAAGTTGGGTATGATCACATATCTACACTAAAGTACTCCCCAAACCCCCCCGACTGGTATAGTAGATCCAATCATGGTACGCTATGGCACGGGATTCCCTAGGAAGGTAGCAAATCTCCCCGGGAATTAGTGTCTGTACATGCACAAGATATCAAGGAAACAAGTCTCGTACAAGCTACACCATGAATAAGGAATAACATCTCATGACGAGATCCGTGTATACCAATCCGTGTAACCATCGTGTCAAGATCATGGATATTTACACTAGATACAGTGAACATAGGAGATATCATAAATTAGAAACTAATCAGAGAATGTACTCGCCTTGGGTCCTTAGCTGGTAAAACCAATGTCCTGTTCCAGAGTATCCCCTGGGTAAACCAACAGTCCTATAAACATAACACAAGCAACCACATTTGCATCAGATGCTACACTAACACAGTCAAAAAATACTGGTCTCAGGGCCATGTCAGGCAGGGCACTAGTCAACTAGGGTCATCTAGTAGGGACACGTATATAATATACATTTACACTCAAAGTATACCAATAAAACGTATAAAATATATATACAAGTGTCTCTTAGTAATTGTACAAAATACGTATTTGTGTATATACACTAATAGTTGTATATAATATATATTTATACCAAAAATACATATTTGAATATATATATATCAATCAAATATATTTTATACATAATACATAACTAAATTATAAACAATAAAACTAATATGCATATATATATATATATTACCAACTTATTATAGGAAATTACTAAATTAATATTTAATTAATAAACAAGTTACATAAATTTCCAAACTAATTACAATTTACTAATTTATTAAGAAATTACTAACTGGTTATTAATTAACTAATTAATCTAATTACTGATTACTAAATTAACTAAACTCATTAATAAATTAAAACAATAAAACTAATCATGTTGTATTTACTAAACTAGTTACATGAATTTACTAAGCTAGTTATATTTATTTACTAACTAATTATATGAATTTACGAGACTAATACACATTAATAAAATCAAATTATAAAAATAACCAAATTATATATTAATATAACTAATTATATTAATATACCCAAAGTACATAAACTAATTACATTAATTAACTAATTTATTTATAAATTCAATTAACTAAACTAAACTAATATAAATTAATTAAACGAATTATAAATTAATTAAACTAATTATTAATTAATTAAACTGATTATTAATTAACTAAACTAATTAAATAACTAATTATAAATTAATTAACTATATTAATTACATATATTAACTTAACTAATATACCACTTAATTAACTTACTAATTAACTCAACCGTTAGACACAGACTCAAACGAAGAAAGAGGAAAGAGGGAAGAAGGAAGGGGAGAGCTTCACCTAGGGTTCTCCGGCGTCGGCGCGGGGAGGTCAGCGGTGGAGCTCGGAGACGGGCAGGGCGGCGGCGTGGGACTCGAGACGGCGGGCGCTCTGATCAAGACGGCGGGCTCGGCGCTCGAGGAGGCGGCTCGGCGCTCGAGGAGCGGTGGCGTTCGAGGGCGGCGTTCGACGGATCTGGCGGCGTTCGGCGGCGGCTACCGGCTTCAGCGGCGGACTCGACGACGTCGGCTCCGGCGGCGATCTAGTCGAGAGACTCCAGGTGGTGGTGGCAGGCGGCCAGATCGAGGAGGCGGCGGTCTCTGGTTCCAGCGGCGACCACCGGCTCGGCCTGATCTAGGGTTAGGGTTCGGTGGGTCGGGGTCGATCGTGTCCGAGGCTGGACACGACGGGGGTGTACTGTAGACGTGTCCGGTATTGGACACGGGTGATGCTGTGTACAGTGGTGGATGTGGAGGTGGTGTCCGGGTGTGTCGGACACGGAAAAGCTGGTTGTAAACTGTAAATCTGGACACAGGAAATGAAATGGATACGGTGGGACACCCGGGGTCGGACCCGAGGCCATCACGGCTGACACGGTGATGCTGGACACACGGACACGAGCACACCAAAAATGGTGGCTAAGGCTTTGGGAATTGTGGAGGCTAGCCAATGAATTGAAGATTAGGGTTTCTAGGGAAATGTGAGAATGAGAACCTAAAATAGGGAGAGATGGTGTGGGATAAAGGGTTGCGGGGTGGCCCAATAATGAATGGCCCAGAATTAAAATAAAAGGGTTTCTCATGTGGGAAAGATGAGGGTGTGGGCTAGTTAATGGGAAATGACAACTTGTAAAAATAAAAATAAAAATAAAGATTATAATTTCAAAAATGTTTTTAGGAAAGCTAGCTAATTTCCAAATTAGCTACTAATTAATATATTTTGTAAAATCTTAGAAAATATGACATTTATTTATTTACTATCCCAATAAATAAAAATTTATTTTACTTTATGAACTAGTCTTTTAAATAACTATTTAGTTAAAACAATAATTTTTATGATTCAAGCCAATAAATATTTGAAACTAGAAATATATATTATTATTTATTTACTTATTTTGTAATACATCGTCATTTAGGAAAAATGATTTTTATAAAGATTTTTAAATTACCTTCTAAAATCAAACATCGTTCAAAATCAAATAAAAATTTTCAAGGAGAAATATTTTATAAAACTTGATATTTTAAAATAATTTAAAATCTAATTATTTTGAAAATTGGAAATCGGAGGTTACATCTTCTTCCACCGGGCCAGGGCCGCCAAGTCGGAGAAAGTCTCGGGGGGCAAGAATGAGCCTGTGAACTGTTTGGGCGTGCTCAGTGCCCAGGTCATCGAGGATCTTATGGAGGATGCTAAGGCTCCAGATCAGATTCTCAATGACGGGGTAGGAAAGTATCCTGAAGGCACTATGTCACGACCCGTACCCGAAATTTGGGCATGAGTCGTGGGTACGTCTAGCCTACGCCGCAGCATCGGCGGTAGAACGCTATCTAGGTCTCAACATATATATATATCCTGTCAATAGTCTCAACTCCGTACGGAGGACAATGATAATATAATCCACAGTTCTATAAATATACTCAATCACAAGCTATATGAAAGAAATGGGCACGAAGAGAATGGAAATAAAGAGTTCTAACATAAACCAAACACAAATAAGTACAACACAAGTCCTGAGTCTAGATGACCTCAAAGAGTCACAAAATAATAACACAACTCAGGCTCAGTCTAAAACAACAATACAGAAAAATAATCTCTAAATACAAGCAGGTAGGATCTCCTCTAGGATAGGCAACTCCTCTGGGATTTTTGGAGTGAAATCTTCCTCTAATCCTGGACCGTAATGGGTGGGGCAAAAGTTCTCCAGGTCCTCTGAAAAATGTTATCCAGTCAGGATTGGAGCGAAGCACAAACACTAACAGCAGTTTCATTTAAGTTGACAAAAACTATAAACAGTGTAAGAAATACAAGATGAGAACTGGAAATGTAAAGTACTGGAGAAATGAAATAGGCAATAGAACATCTAGCAATGAACAATAAACAGTGAATGTTAGAACAAGTGAATCTGAAATAAAGTATAAACATCTAGCTAAGTGTTTGAAATATCTGTTTATTATGTGATCGGCTTGGGACTAGATCAGGCTGGTTACATATGATTAGCTATGATTCTTGTAGGTCAGGCTAACCATATGGTTAGCTATGATGAATGTAGTGGTTAGGTTAATCATATATAACAGCTATGAAGCATGTAAATGGTCAGGCCGCACCCGACGTGAGAAGTGGGGTGAGCTATGATGCATATAAATGTTTGGATATGATCACATAATCTACTAATAGTTTCCCCATCCCTAGCTAGCACGATGGATTCCAATCACGACTCCTCATGATAGGGATCTAGGGTGCTAACCCGTGTATCCATAGTGTCGGAATCAAGTATATAATACAACTAAATTTATAGAAGTAATCAACAAAATGAAAACTGTCAGAGAATGTACTCGCCTGTGGTCCTGAGCAAGGTGTGAGGATCGATGTCCAAAGTGGGATCACAATGACCTATTTGTGGAATATAAATGTCAGATACTAAATTAAGGAAATAAACATGTTTAACTAATTTAAATAGGAGGTCTCTAGGTCATACTAGAACTTCTGGTCAATACTAGTCAACCTGGTCTCATACTAGATCAATTCCCAAGGATATAAGTATACTAGAGTTTTCTAGCTAATAAGATGTGTTGTATATACCAAATAATATATATAATTATTTAACTCATGTGTATACCTGTATTACATAGTACCTTAACTGCTCACTAAAGTGATACCTACTGATGCTAACCAAATACCTTAATCATTAAGTAACTAGCTCTAACACCTTGAATCCGAACCCAAGATACCTACTAAACAACTGAACTGACTAAAACTCACTGACTGACACCACTATACCAACATACCTACACAAGCATTCACTCACTCAGATACATAGGAAAACACAGAGATATACACACAGCTACACACACACAAGAACCTCACCCATAGCTAATACTCACTGAAACACACTCTGAGGTATACACTGCTCACACACAGGTATTACCTCACTGAGTGCTTACTCACAGTATCACACTCACACAGGCACACTGGTTTCACATTGAGACATACACAGCTACTCACAACACAATATTAACACACCACATCACCTACAGGCACATACACAGACACAGTGCTACACACACTGGCACACGAGTCACACAGGCAGGTTACATAGTTTGAAATACTGGTACAACCACATAGGTTCACATTGATACACTGAGGTATACACTGATCACACACAGACAGATTTGAGGCACACACACAGGTGATAAACTGAACTCCTCACTGAAACACACACACACAGACTTAAACTAGCTACTGATACATAACACTAACTCACTAACTCCCTGATACACAGAATACTAAATAACCCACACTGCACAAGCCCTAACACACCTACACACACTGATACTGGAGAAATAATCCTGGGACACACACTCACTGATCACTGACCTAATGCACACACAGGTATCACTCAGGTATTCTCACACTGGTACACTCAGAAAGTTCTAGGATACACACACTGTCACACAGGTTTACACACATACTATAATTCCTAACTGACACACAGTTTCTCCTACACTGACACAGGTTCATCTAACTAATACACACAAGTTTAATTCTGCACACACTGTAACTCACATGTGTAAACACTCAGCCATGGGAATACCCAGCTAGTACCTATAGAACCTGGGGAAATTACTCCACAGTGAGGCACAAGTCACTGATACATTACACTCATTGAATTTCAAATACCTACATACACAGAGAAACCACACTGAACCTGGGAAAATAATCACTCACACACACTCACACACACATAGATAACTCACACAGAATCCTCTATTGAACCTGGGAAATCACTCCACACAGGTTGCTCACAAGCTCGACTACACTGGAAAATTCCCAAATCACTGCACAGTCCAACCCGACTGTGCACAGCTTCCTAATGCATTTCTTCCCCCAAATCACACAACCTATCTCATATACATATGCAAAATATATATATGTATATATATTTATATATCAAAACATGCAATATCAGAATAAATTAGATAGGTAAACCCCTGTGAGGCATTTCATCGAACACCTAGGGCTGAAAAATCAGATTCCACACTAAGCTCTTGAATACCCCAAATCAAAACCCTAAAATCGAGTTTAAACCTATGTATATGAGATGTAATCAGGCTACATGCAAACCTTTATGATTTAGGGTCCACGAAATTGGGGAAAACCTAACGTGAGTCACCAAAACCCTAATTCCTCCTAGGTCCTCATGTAGAATCCCTAGAAATCAAGATCTATACAGCAAGGGGGGTTTCTAATGGCCAACTACAACAGAAAACAGGAATTAAAATGAGTTAAAATCGGATTTTACCTATCGGGAGATGGTTTCCCAATGAAGGTTCTCCTTCCCTAAGGCTTCTTGACCCAAGCTCCTTGTTTCCTTTACTTTGGAGGAGAAAGATGGAATCCCTAGGTCTGGATTCCAAATTTGGGGGTGGGGGAAATGGTTTTCAAAGGGAGGCTAGGGTTTTTTTTCTTTCTTCATGAAGAATGGTTGAGGGAGGCTCCCCTTTATAACAAAGGCTAGGTTTAGGGTTCCTAATGTAAGGGTTAAGCTAATCCTTCATGTTAAGTCATGAAGAATTTAATTAACTAAGGTTTAGTCATTTCTAGGGTTTGGGGTTCTAAACAAAAATAGATTTTTATGGTTTCCCTAATGCTAGCTTACAAGTTAGGGTTTAGTCATTAGGGTTGGACCTAATGAGTTTCTAGGGTTTAACCTAAAACCAAACATCAAGAACATCACATAATTAATTTATAAAACTCAGCATATTAAATTAAATACATAATTAATCAAATAGGGAAAATTATACTAATGTCCTAATCTGGAAATGTGGTAGTGACACACTAAGGCCTACAGTTACTTGCCGGTATCGCGTCCACGGACCGCATTTACCGGATCATCCTGTGGCCTGCCGTGCGTCTGGTGTTCGGGGCAAGACTGAGCTTGCTCCCTGCCATGGTGTGCCGTATACAGGCTGGCCTGAGAGCCATGACTGATGGACTGCTCATCGATGAAGCTCGGCGTGATAGCTTTCCCCGGGTAGAGTTACCATACATGTACTTGATGGGATGGTTAATTCTCCACAACCCTCAGGTGATGTCTCCCGGACCTGGTAGTAGCTCGGGGGGTAGTTTCTTGCTGAACTACAAGGACTCTCTTTGGAACGTGAATACAGTTTTAGACTGTCGGCTGGTGCTGAGCCTCAGTCACGGCTGGAAGCTCCTCTGCACTGTCCCCTCTGTACATCGTAATCAGTCGGGGATTAGGCTTGAGGATTTAGGTGGAGAGAAGACCAATCTTTCTCCGGAAGCTTTTAATTGGTTGGTCTGCATCAGACCCTCCCATTTGCTGTACAGAAGCGAAGATCATTGCTTCTTCGAGCCCTACTTTGCCTAGTCGGTTCGCCAGGCAGTTTGGGTACGATCAACTGCACGTGGGCAATATCATCACCAGCTTCAGGTACAGGGGCGGACTCATTGATGGAGCCAGAGGATGGCGGTATTTTATCATGGGTTGCACGGGAGCAATCTTTATCGTGCCGGTCGTCACACTCTCCACGGAGCTGCACATCCTCCATTCGTATGCCCAGTTCTACGTAGCGATCAATACCTTCCATCGTGATTTTGACATGCGTGGAAGCTTTAGGGTGCCTTCTCCCAAGCCTGGGGGAAAAGTCGAAGTCCCCTCGGTTTATTCTGACGAGGGTGAGGAGTGCGTCACTCCGGATGAGCTCTGGTGTCGGTGCCGAGGTGTGAAGTGCCTCCGCCTGCGGGGGCGTTGGTAGTCTCTGGGAACCGAAGGGCTCCTGCTTCGAAGCAGACTTCCCCTCGCAAAAGGAAGAAGAAGACGGTTAATCGTTCTCTCTGGATTCCTGGTATTGAGGCTCCTAGAGAGGAACCTGCTGTCTCTCATGCCGGGGATATTTCTTTGATTGGAGGTTCCTCGCCTTTCGGAGAGGGATCCTCAGTTTCGGCTGGCGGTGCCGGAGAACTCCTGCTTGAGGCTGCCATTGCTGCCACTGCCTCCGGTAGTGGAACGAAGTCGCCTCCGGGGCTGAGTATAAGGTTCCATATACCTTTATCCGGATCAGCGTCGGAAGAGACCCCTTTCGTGCCTGCGAGAGTACCTGGCGAGATTCCAGCCGATGAGCCTCGGTTGGAATTTGAGGAGGACTTGGAAGACCACCTGCCAGTGTCTTCTATCAGACCCCTTTCTTCAGGTATAATAGCCTACTTAGCATTATTAAGAAATGATTTAGCTGTACTGGCTGCAGATGCGACCTATGTGCCGTCGGCCGTGGGTAAATGTTGTCTTTACGCCATTCTATTTAGAGGCATTAACATCGAATCGATATTAACTTTCTTGTCTTCTTTTCAGGGGCAGATGTCTGCGGGGAGAAGAGCGCTGAAGCACTTTTTGGCTCTGCTTCGTCTTCCGGTGGCGATACGGAGGTGCCTGAGTTTGAAGAGGAAGCATCTTCGGGTGCTGGCTCGCCCCGAGTAGTTTAGTCATCTCAAGAGGAGGATGAGCCTGTCATTGTGACATCGCCTCCTGCGAGTTTGCCGATGACTTCGACCGTCGTTGTCGCATCTTCCTTGGTCGCACCACCTGTTGAGGCGACAGCCGTGGCCACATCGTCTGCAACCACTCCTGGAGGAGGACCCGCCAATATCGCGGCCACTCCTGGCATTCAATCAGATCTGGTTGCGTTGACCGAGCAGTATACCAGCCTCTTTTACACCAGTTTGAAAACGATGATATCAATGGTGTTGGCGAAGAATCTAGACTTCGAGCGTCTGAAGAAGGCTTTTCAGTTTTCGATCGGGGCGATCAGGGAGTTCGGCGATTCTGGGGTAGCTGACGCCCTGGAGGCGATGGTTAATGGTTTGGAGCAACCAATTAAGGAATACTTGCAGCTTGCTTGGGGCAGCCTTGAAGCTGAGGTCCAGGCCAGATACGACCTAATGACTGCACGGCTTACTAAATAGCTGGAAAGCCTAGATAACTCCATCAAAATACATAAGCTGGAGATGGATGAAAGAAAAGTTATCGTGGAGGAGGCTCTTGCTCTTCAGACGAAGTGCCAATCCGAGCATGAAGAGAACGTAGCGAGGGCCCACAGGTTGAAGAAAAAACTCGCTCTAGCAGAGGAGTGGGCTTCTCAGTCGTTGGCAGGTCTAGATGTAGTGACTGGTCGACTGAGCACAGTACGACGGGATCTGGAGCATGCAGAAGCTGCCTGTATTGGCTCTCTTCGGGCAAGGGCCGAGCTGTCCTTTATGAGCAATCATGAGGCACGGCTGGAGTGGGCCCGCGCTGATGCCTTGGTTTCCAGGAATGAGAGGATAGCTGCACTGGTACAGCTGATTCGCGATCTGAACGCTCACCCACAATGATGTACCCTTTCTTCTTTTTGCTTCCCAAATATAATTTTGCTCTTTTTGGGAATAAATAAAGCGAATCTTTTCTGACTCTGTGGACCCATCATTTCGAAATATAAATGACAGGTTTAGACGGGAGTGATATCAGAGGTAGTATGGACGTGATAGACTCTCGATAAACTTTTAGCAGGACATATCTATTCAGAGGTCATACGGACATGATAGAATATGCTTTGGTAGGATATATCTATTCATAGGTCATACGGATATGATAGAATATGCTTTGACTAAAGTTTGTAGACAAGACACTATCAGAGGTAATATGGACATGATAGGTATCGTATTTTCTAAATTAGTCGAACATATCTATTCAGAGGTTATATGGACATGATAGAATATGACCCAACTAGTTTTGTTTTGGAAGTAGTTTTGTTAGAATTGAGATTCTCGATATATTTCACTTGAGCAGAGGAGGTTAAGCATAGTACATTTTCAGGAATTTACCGTTGATAGGAGCCATTAACAGGTCTCCATTAGGCTGGGCTAACCTGGCCGTTTGAGAACGTTATCTCGATCACATAAGGGCCTTCCCACTTGGGCTAGAATTTGCCTTTACTCCTGTGAGTAAGGATCATCGGCCTTCTTACGGCTAAAACTAGCTCGCCGACTTTGAACACTCTTTCTTTTACTTTATGATTGAAAGCTCTGGAAATGCGTGCTTGGTAGAGCGCGATGCGCTGTTGAGTTTGGAGGTATTTCTCGTCTAATCCTTCTAGCTCTTGAAGCCTTAACAGGTCATTCTTTTCTTGAGTCAGCTCATTAGTCACGGCTATCCTGAGTGACGGGATCTGGATTTCAATGGGGAGAACTGCTTCGCTTTCGTAGACCAGTGAAAATGGGGTACAACCTGTCGGTGTTCGTACCATTTTGCGGTATACCCAGAGACATTCACCCAGCTTCTTATTCCATTCTTTCTTGTTTGAAGAGACAAACTTCTTCAAGAGTTTGATAATAGTTTTGTTGAAAGCTTCCGCCAAATCATTAGCAGCTGGATAATATGCCGTAGAGGCAATATTATATATCTGATTTTTATCGCAAAATCGGGGAAACGCTTTGCTGATAAACTGAGGCCCATTGTCATGAATTATCCTCCGGGGTACCCCAAAGTGATAAATGACATGATGCTTGATGAAGCTAATTACATTAGACGCCTTTACCTCAGCAAGAGGGATTGCCTCTGCCCATTTGGAGAAGTAATCCGTGATGGCCAGTATGAACCGGTGATCTCTGGAAGAAGACGGGTGAATAGGACCAATGATATCCATACCCCATGCTTCAAAAGGCCAAGATGCAACCGTAGAATGTAGATATTCAGACTGTTGATGTATAAAGTCTGCATGAACCTGACAGGCTTTGCATTGGCTTGCATAGTTGATCGCGCCTGCGATCATAGTGGGCCAGTAATAGCTCATTCTCCTGATACGATCCTGTAGCTTAGGACCGGGTTGATGCGCTCCGCACATGCCGTTGTAAGCTTCCCGGATAATCTGCTGTGCTTCGTCGTTAGAGAGACATCTCAATAGCAGTCCATCGTAGGTCCGGTGATATAGGCATTGTGAAGATGCGTCGAAGTAGAAGCGTAATGATCATCTTTTGACGGATACTGCTTCTTTGGGGTCCTCCGACAAGATTTCGTATGCCACAAAATCTATGAAGGGACTTCTTCAGTCTCTTCTAGGGGGATCTATGTTCACAGCGTAGCTGCGTTCTATGTGAAAGCTGTTCTTCACACAGAATAAATCTCTGTTAAGAAGAATTACCGAATCCTGCCTTCTTATAGGAGTAGCTAAATCCGCAGCTAGACTGGCTAGGACATCAGCTTCCAGATTCTAAGATCAAGGCACATGCTCTAGGAAGAATCCTTTGAATGTCATGGCTATCTCGACCGTTGCTTGGTGATAGGGGATGAGGTCTGAATTCCGGACTTCATATATTCCCCTGACTTGATTGATGATGAGCAGAGAATCACCGAAAGCTTCCAGGGACTCGACCCCAAGCTCTTTAGCGACTTGGAGCCCGATTAGCAGAGTGTTGTACTCTGCCACATTGTTGGAGCATGGCTCGCTAAAAGAATATGCTCGGTAGATGACGAGTTTATCAGGAGTGACCAGGACTATTCCTACTCCTGAAACCACGTTTCCCCTAGTACCAGTTCTGGAGGCTCCATCGAAGAATAGTTGCCATGTGTCACTTTCTATTACGGAATTACATTCTGCAACTTTATCAGGGATGTCCTCGTATAGTTTGGAGGTCTCCGGGATCGGATGAGCAGCTAGGAAGTCGGCCAGCGCTAGCACTTTGATGGACTTCTGCGGGACGTATACCATGTCATATGGTGTTAACAGCATCGCCCAAGTCACGAGTCAGGAATTAAGAGCAGTTGGCTTGCTCATCAGTACTCGAAGAGGGTTGATCCTGGAGATGATATGGATAGTCTGACCGGTGACATAGTGCTTCATCTTCTGGATAACGAATATCAGAGCCAAGCATTCCTTCTCCACTGGTTGTACCGGTGTTCGGCTCTGACCATCATCCTACTGAGGTAGTAGATAGCCTGTTCATGTCCCATATCGTTCTTCTGTGCGAGAAGAGCTCCTAGCGAATGATCCATCGCTCGAACGTACAGCAAGAATGGTCTTTCCATGACGGGAGGCACCAGAACTGGCGGACTGGTGAGGTAGCATTTGATATCTCCGAACGCTTGCTGACAGGTCTCGTCCCATATGAAGGATACACCTTTCTTTATGAGATGAGAAAAGGGCTGACATCTCCACGAGAGGTTGGATATGAACCTCCGGATATAAGCCAGACGGCCTTGAAATCCCCGGAGTTTCCTCAGATTGCGGGGCGATCGCATTTCTACGATAGCCTGGACTTTGTCAAGGTCTACTTGGATGCCTTTGGCGGTGATGACAAATCCCAGGAATTTGCCACTAGATCACCCAGATAGGACTTCGTAGGGTTCATCTTGAGTTGATGTTGGCGCATTAACTCGAATACCGTCCTCAAGTCTTGAATGTGATCATCTTTGAGGCGGCTCTTGACGGCTATGTCGTCCACGTAACATTCTACTGTTTTGCGTAAATGCTCATGGAATATGTTACTCATAGCCCGTTGGTATGTAGCCCCGGCGTTCTTCAATCCGAAGGGCATGACCGTATAGCAATATACCCCCAACGGGGTCCGGAAGGCAGTGTGCTTCTTGTCTTCATGATGCATCTTGATCTGATTGTATCCTGAGAATCCGTCTATGAAATGCATGGGTTCAAAACCGTAGGTATTATCGATCATGATGTCCGTGATGGGAAGAGGGAACTCATCCTTGGGGCAGGCTGCATTCAGGTCTCGGTAATCGATGCAGATACGTATTTTTCTATTTTTCTTCATGACTGGGACAACGTTGGCGACCCAGTCAGGATATTTTTCTTCCCGGATGAAACTGCAGGCTATCAACTTCTTAACTTCAGCTTCGATGGCGTCCATCATATCCGGGCGGAACCGGCGTTGGTGCTGCTTCACAGGCATCGAGTCGGTCAATATATTGAGTTTATGAGTAGCCACCTTCGGGTCAAGGCCTGGCATGTCCTTGTAATCCCATGCAAAGACGTCGATATATTCTTTTATCAGCTGGATAACTTCTTCCCTTTCAGCTGGAGAAAGATTATTACTGATAAATATCGGCTTTGGCGAAAGTTCACCACCAACATCAACCTGGATAACTTTGTCTTTGGTGGGAGGTTCCCTTTGCTCGAAGCAGAATTCCTACTGCATATCCATTCGTTGGGCCCAAGAGTCATTCTTAAACGGCTCAGAATCCTGTTCATCTGCTTTAAAGGGATCTGCCACTACCATATTCACTGATAATATTTGTTCGAGAGCATCAGGTGAGTCAGAGGGCGACGAGCCGTTCTGAGAAGAGGAAAAGATATCCTCGTCCGACTTAGAGGAGGTGGCATACCCTAACCCGAAATAAGTTCATTGATAGTAGGGGTCGCCGCGCAGCGGCGTTCATCTGCCTCTTCCGTAGTTGAGGCCTGGCTTCTGCTTCAAGTCGTAGACCATGTTTTGCATGATCCTCAATGCTTGCTGGCTGTATCGGTGAACTTGCATTTTTCCAGCATCGTCATTGAAAGAATCTTCATGGACAGTCGGTTGATTGTCCATGCGGCCGAAGACTATTGAACGCTGACTGCTGCAGGTAGGCGGGACAATAAAGATAGAATCCTCATGTGGTCCATACGTCGTGACGACGTTGGATGATGATGCTACTTCCCATACATACGGACGGTAGGAGTTCATAACTTCCAAGAATTTTTTATGCTATAGGTTCTACCTCGTCACGGTGAGTGGATTCCTGATTTAGAATTTGAGCGTCAATATACTGGAAAAGAGGATGTTTATTATCATCTGGAACCCGTTCCTGGTTGCATTTATATCAGTCGGCTGCCTGTTGCGCCGAAGGTTGATGACCAAGGGTGGAGGCTTCTGGTTCAAAGTGATCACTAGAGGATCACTCCCTTTTCCTAACCTGGTCTTATTCAGGTGAATAGCTATAGGCTCCATGGCTTTTGGACGAGTGGTTCGTCCTTTCACTCTGATTGACAGCGGTAGTGCGGCAGAGGGTTCTTCTGGCTCCCGATGGGATTCCTTCTCTGCCTCGCCTGACACTTCTTCCGTGTGGTCTTGAGAGTACAACACGACATCAGAATAGTAGAATTCTACTCCTTTAAACGGATTTAGGTCAGCAACCTCCGTTTATACTGTTCCTTGGGGGTCTACATATTTAAGACATTGATGTAGAGTTGAAAGAACGATGTTGTGGTCGTGGATCCACGGTCTTCCCAGCAAAATATTATAGGAAATCTCTGAATCGATGATGTAACATGTGGCCACCGATCTGAGGTTGCCAATCTGGATCCTTAGGCGAATTTTCCCCAACGGCTTACTTCTTCCGGCATTAAAACCCACGATTGTAGTGGAGGTGTAAGCCAATTCGCTGGTAGGGATCCTCAGCGGTCTGAGCAGACCGTGAGGGATGATGCTGATCGACGATCCCGGATCTATGTGAATTCGATCGACCTCTATGGAACCGACGTACCCGGTGTAATAGAGGGGCCTGTCATGCTTGTTATATTTTAACAGCATGTCGTCTTGAGTGAAAGTGATATTTGGGACCACCTCCATCACACTGTGGCATTGAGGACACGCCACCGGTTCTTCGTCGGGGGTCTTGAGATGGGTCAAGCATGCCTCCGCCTGCATCAGTGCTTCACTCAGGGCTAGACGAGTGTCTTGGGAGAGCCTGAGTAGCTCGAAGATGGACAGCCTGGCTAGTGTATTAGCCAGTTGGGCCAGGATGTCGAAGTTGTATGGCTTCTCTAAACCTTTGTTTGGAATGATTTTCATAGGTTTATCAAAGCGCACTTCTCTTTGCTTCCCCTTGTCCGCCGGAGTTGGTTTTGAAGGGCTGGCATCTGGTACGACGGGGCTTGGTCCTGAAGGTTTGGCAGTTGAAGCGTCCGTCGTTGCATCTTCCTGACTTGCTCCGTAGTCATTGAGGTAGGCTTTCCCTGAACGGGTTGCAGCAAATACCTTGTCTTCGTCTGATGCCAAAGAAGTTGCGACCATATGGCATGGTTTGCATTTGGAGCTCTTTCTAGACGTAGCCTTAGTAGCTTTAGTCTCCTCCTCGAGCTCTGATACCAAATTCGGATGAACCCACATAATCTCGCCCTGCCGAGTGGTTAGGGGTACCAGGTCATAATTTTGACCCCTAGCTGGAGGAAGATTGACGATGTTCATCGTGGTCCGGAAATGGGTGTGACACCGTCCGAGACTTCTTGGGAAGGCAGATTGCCAAACCGCAGAGAGATCATGTTGGCCGTGACCGTCTTCTCATTGTTGTACATATTGATGGCCTTTGCATCGATTAACCCCTGGATCTTCCTTTTCAGTATGTAACACGCCTTTGTCGGGTGGTGTACGTATCTGTGGAAGATGCAATATTTGGGGTCGTTAGTACTGCCGACTTCTTGGGGCTGCCTTAGCTCCGGAAGGGTGATCTTGCCACTTTTGACGAGACATTCGAATATACTTGGGATATTGTCGTCGTCGAAAGAGTAGACTTCGACGGGCCGGAAGGTCCTGGGTCTCGCTTATGCGGTTGCCGCAATCGTTTGCCTGGCCGTATTGATCGCCAGAGCTTCTTTTCCTTTGGAGCTGCGAGGATGGTCGCTGCTGGGAGATGACCTCTTACCTCTGTCAGAGGCGAAGATCATGATGCCATTGTTGCGCGCCTTGCGACTGTTGTCTTCGGCGGCTACGGCCGAGATGATGAACGAGGGCCAATCATGGAACTGATATGGTCCTGTAAACACCGAGACTACGAAAAGGAGGTTTTTCCTGCAAATGTCTACCAACGCAGAGTCTGGAACTCCTGGAGGCATCTGTAGCATGGCCTGACGAAAACGTTCGATGAAGGTACGAACATCCTCTTTTTTCCTCTGCTTGACTTCGATGAGAGAGGGCATAGACATGTCCATTCCTCCCTCATAGAATCGAGTAAAGAATAAAGCTTTGAAGTCCTCGAAGGAAGTAATGCAGTTGTCCGCCAAGCTACGGTACCACTGATAGGCTACTCCTGAGAGACAGCCTTTGAACACCCGAGTGAGGAGGGCGTCGTTCCCTTGTAGCAACACCGTCATCATACTGAAATAGTTCATGTATTGACTTGGTGATATTTTTCTCTCGAACAGAGCCATAGTCTGAGGTTTGTACCTCGGAGGGAAAGGGACCTCTTCCCAGATAGCTGGGTAAGGCTGGTTGATTTCCAGTTTCTTGAGCTGATCTTTGTGCTTCAAGGCGTCAAACTGGGCTTTCAACTTCCGTACTGTCTGCATCGGATTTTCTGTTGGAAGCGGGACTACGGTGTAGTGCAAAGTTGGATGTATCGTGACTCCAATGGGAGGTAATATATTCTCCGAGTGAGGAAGTGGAGGAACTGCTGACTCTTGATCTAGAGCAGGATCTTGGCTCGGGTTGGATGGTGGTAAGTTCACCCCCACACGTATCTGAGTTGGCGGGACCGATGCTTGAGCCATGGCAGTTGCGTGCTGAGTTAGCATCATCTGGTGCATGTTCTCCATTATGGATTGCATTTGTTTCAGAGATGTCTCTAGTATAGTGATGCGTTATTCCGCGTTTCCTGACGGTGAAGCTTCCTCACGTTCATCTTTAACAGCATAAACTCCCATTTCCCTGGGTGTCATTGAAGGATTAGTATAGGTCGCTGTAGAAGTTGACTCTATACTCTCAGCATCTGATCCGGGGGACTGGTGACCCCCAGTGTCGGAATCAAAAAAGTACGAAGCTGGTTGTTGTGACCTTGCACGGGTGTTTTGGAACACCCCAGCTTCAGCGTTCCTGAGGAGCTCATTGAATCTCCTTCGGCTCGGGGGCCCAGAGGGATGACGTCTTGAGTTCGACCCTCCTCTAGGTAGGTGTGAAGCCATGTTCACGGATGCATGTGCGGGCTCTTCTTCCTGGAAAGACAGAGAGTAGCTCAACCGGTCAAAAACCGACCATTTTGCTTTAGAACAGCAGCAATCAATCACAATCTTATGACTATTACAATAGTGCTCGCCAGAAGGCGTAATAGACATGTTGGAAGGTCCCCTCTCCTTACGCTTCTGGATTAGATATTTGCGCAGGTCAGGAGGAGTTGTAGAAGAAGAAGACGACGGCTTGTTCCTTCTGTTCCCATTAGTGGGCATGCAGAGGTTGGGCACCATGGTTTTCCCTGTGCCACCTATGTACAACAGGTTGGCCATCTGGGTGGCGGATAATCCCCGGGGAGGGTGTCTTTCCGCAACCTGAGCTTGTTTTACGCCGAGGGGCTTCTCCTGGCATAATTTGGAGATTTGCTCAGACTGGCGTAAAGCTGAAGAGGTCCTCAGTCGGCCATCGACTTCTCGCACAATCCGGAGGGTAGGCAGATTGTTCCCTCGCTGGCGTAAAGACCGAGAAGTTGAGTACTCTGTCGCTTGCTTTCCCATGCTGAGATCATAGCGCTCATCTGGTCCCCCGTAGAGGTCAGATGTTGTCTTACGCGCGGAGCATGATTTGTACTTCCAATTTGGCGCTAAGACCTTATCAGAAATGTTGTCTATTCTGCCAGTGATCGAAGACTATATTTTACGTGTAGGGCACGGAGTGGACTTCTGGACTAGCGTTAAGCCATTTCAAGAAGTTTTGTCTGTACCGCGCATAGTGGGAGACTGGTTTCTACGTGTAGAGTGCAGTGGACACTTCTGGGTTAGCGCTGAGGCTTTGCCCGAAGTTTCGTCTGTACCGCGCGTAGCGGGAGACTGAATTTTACGTACGGGGCACAGAGGGAGCAATGCTACAACCTCATTGGTCGGAGAGATCGAAGAGTCCACAGGAATGGTAGAGGATGTCTTGGGCATCCAGACCTTGCGCAGCTTCCTGTTGTCTTGGACGGAGAGAGGGTGAGAGCTACCCCCGGTTTGAAGCATGTCTTCATAGGTAGACTTATCGAATTGGATGACCAGTGTCTTCTTCACGGTTCCTACAGATACCGCATCATGTTGAGCAATTACTTCCTTATCAGAAGAGAAAGATGTCCCCAGCAGAGTCGCCATCTTTTTTGTGGTGGAAAACGAAAGAATGAAAATGTATTCAAGACGGGGTTTACACGAATCCCGCCTTCTTTGGTTTACAAACAAACTTGTACAATTTGATCCTATACGAGGATGTGGGAGTACAATTTATTTAATCTGGGTAAATATTGCTATAGGTGTCTGATCTGCAGTCGATCACTTTAGCCCTTGGACCATACGATGATGAAGAAGTGCCGTAAAAGACAGAAAGCAGCTTCGAAGGTTGCAGAAGAGGGTGGATGCATGATGCCAAAGTCGTCGATCCCTACTCTTTGCCTGAGCTCCGGATTCTTCTCTCTCTCTCTATCTCTCTCTTGACCTCTGGTTCGCTCTTTCTTGGAAGTTCGACCTTGTTCGATCCTTCTTTCAAAGTTTCAACCCGTGGTTCGATCTCTTTGGAGGTTTTTAGACCAATTCCTTCGACCTTTTCCTCGGTTGATAGAGGTCTCTATTTATAGAGTTTTGGTGACAGTGACCACTCCGTCGGTGTAAAAACCGAGGAGTGGAAAGTACAGCACCCTTTTACACAACGGTTAAAATAACCAATGCCTGCGTATAGATGATCCTTTGAATAAGCGTGTGACGTGGGTCCAACTAAGGGACAAAATGCGTATAATCGCTACGAAGATCACGGCGTAGAAGCCACATAGGTAGGTATCCCTTGTGTAGAAGAGGTGGGCGTAGAAGCCAATGTCTGTCCCCATGGAGTAGAAGCCAAGTAGGCATAGATGCCGAATAGGCATAGAAGCCGAGCGGTCATAGAGGCCGAGTGGGCGTAGAAGCCGAGTGGTCATAGAGGCCGAATGGGCGTAGAAGCCGAGTGGTCATAGAGGTCGAGTGGGCGTTAAAGCCGAATGGGCATAGAAGCCGAGTGAGCACAAGAACTGAATGGGCGTAGAAGCCGCTGCGTACCATGCCAGAGTGCTGATGTGGACGTCTTAGCCGAAATTACGGCTTTTGAAGATATAATCAAATCTTTTGCATTAAATGCAGAGATTTGCCACCATCCTGTGCATTAAATACAGAGGTATGTTTTTGAAGGTCTGCAACCCTTCTGTGCATCAGTCGCAGAGACGTGCCTCGAGAAACTGACACCGCTCTGTGCATTAGACGAAGAGACGTGCCTCGAGCAACTATCATCGCTCTGTGCATTGGACGTAGAGACGTGCCTCGAGCCCCATACGGAGTACAGCTTTTGATGTGGCAGGCGGTTTGTCTACTGCAGAGCGTAAACAGCTCATGTCTGCCTGTGTAAAACAAGGCAGCATATCCCTTCATGCACGTAAAAGCAGTTTACGCAAAGGAGATGGCGGTAAATGACATCCTGGGTCGCAGTGTTGTGCCATCATTATAGCCGTCGTCTGGGTAGTCGAGCAGTATCCCTTTGTCAGAAGTCCAGACGTCAGGTTCATTGCAGGATCTGACAGGTTCATTACAGGATCTGACAGGTTCACTTCGAAGAATATGAAGCGTCTCTCATACACTTCAATGCTGCTTTGAAAGAGGATGGGTTTTACGCCCAGAGTCGATGAAGCACCCTGTTTACGCTGAAGCGGCTTGGACGTACTGCCTTACGCGGATGGTCCTTTGAGCTTATATTTCATGCTGTGTTTAGCAGAAAAAGCTCTGTTGCACGCTTGATGGCTCTGAAGGCCTCTGTTTACGCTGCTCTGCATCAATATGCTGTGTATAGACATCCGGCGTATTTTTCATGCTTCTACAGCAGATATTGGGAACCATAACTCTCCCCTGCCACCTGTATACAGCAGTTCAGCCATATGAGTAGCACATGATCCCCAAGGAGTGTGTCTCTCTGCAAACTGGGCCTTCTTTACGCTGAGGGGCTTAACCTGGCGTAGTCTAAAATTTTGCTCAGGCTGGCGCAAAACTGAGGAAGTCCTCAATCGGCCATCAGCTTCCCGCATAATCTGGAGAGTGGGAAGATTCTTCTCTTAATGGCATAAAGGCCGAGAGGTTGGAAAATCTGCCGCTTGTTTCCCCTTGCGGTATTTGCAAGGACCATCTGCTTTTCCACGGAGGGGAGATATATTTTTACGTACGAAGCGCGATTGGAATTTCTGAATTGGCGCTGAGGCATTATCAGAAATTTTGTCTGCCACGTCACAGATGGAAGACTGAATTTTACGTGCAGGGCATGAAGCAGACTTCTGGATTAGCACTGAGGCAAAACCAGAAGCTTTGTCTGCCACATCAGAGACGGAAGACAGAGTTTTATGCACGGGGCGTGCAGGTTATGAAGCTATAACCTTGTTGGTTGGAGAAACCAGAGACTCGGCAAGAATGGTAGAGGATGTCCGGGGCTTCCACACCTTACGTAATTTCCTGTTGTCTTGGACAGAGAGGGAATAAGAGCCACCCCCTGCTCAAAGCATATCTTCGTAGGCTGATTAGTCGAATTGGACGACCAAAGTCTTATTCATTGATCCTACTAATACAGCATCGTGTTGAGAAATGGCTTTCTCGTCAGATAAGAAAGTAGTGCCCAGCAGAGTCGCCATCTTGTGTTTGATAATAAATGAAAGAAATAAAACTAGGTTTATATGAAACCCTTTCTTTGGTTTAAAAACAAGAAAAAAAGTACAATTAATCCTATACAAGGATGTTAAGTACAAAAATTTAATCTGGGTAAATATTGCTATAGGAGTCTGATCTGCGGTCGATCACTTTCTCCCTTGGACCACACGATGATGAAGAAGTGCTGTAGAAGAAGGAGAAGCTTCAAAGAATGCAAGAGGGAGTGGATGCTCGATGCCAAAATCGTCAATCACTATTCTCTGTCTGTGCTCTGGATTCCTCTCTCTCAAAAAAATCGATTTTTGACCCCTGACCTCTGTCAATAGAGGTCTCTATTTATAGAGTCCAATTGTCGTAACCGTCCAATCAGCGTAGAAGCCGAACAGTGGAGAGTGGGATGCTCTTTACGCGGCAGTTATGATAATTGCTACCCACGTCTAAATGATCTTTCGACTCTGCGTGTGACGCGTGTCTCATTATGAGGTAACACGTATAACTGCTGCGAAGATCACGGCATGCAAGCCACGTGGGTAACTGCCCTTTGCATAGAGATGATTGGCGTAGAAACTGAATAGCTGTCAAACTGGCGTAGAAGCCAGGTAACTGTCATGTTTTCATAGAAGCCAAGTAGGCGTAGAAGTCTAATGCGTTATAAATATAGCCTGATTTGGCATATTTCGAGGAGATAGTGTACAGCGTGCTCCTATAGCTGAAAATAGCCAGGTCAGCGTATTTTGAGGAGATAGCGTACAGCGTGCTCCTATAGCTAAAAATAGCCTGATGGCATAATATGAAAGGGTGGTGATGTGGACATATTAGTCATAATTATGGCTCACTCAGTCATTAAAAGTAGAACCAAATCCCGTGCATTAAATACAGAGATCTGCCCCCATCACGCGCATAAACTGCATGAACGTGCCTCTAGTTCTGTACGAAGAGCAACTTTTGATGTGGCGGTTCGTTTTGTCTCCTGCTGAGCGTAAAAGCTTACGTCTGCCTGTGTAAAACTGACAGTATATTCCTTGAATGTGTAAATGACGTCTTATATAAAGGATTAGGTCACTAGATGACAGTTTGGGGCTCTGTGCAAAATCATCATAACAGCCGTCCCCTCGGTCGTCGTATTGTACTCTTTGTCAGGAGTCAGGTTCACTGTTTGATCTGACAGGTTCACTCGAGGTATACGAAGAGATCCTCGTACAACTTCCCGCTGCATTAAAAGCAAGCAGGTTTTATGCCAAAGTGGCGATGTAACAACTTTTTTACGCCGAAACAGTCTAGAAATACTGCTTTACACGGGTTATTCTGGAGCTATATTTTACACTGAACTAGCGATGAAGCTCTGTTGTACGCCGATGGCTCTGAAGTCATGTCTTACGCCACCCAGTGCTGGAGCTCTGTTTTACGCGGGCTTCCTGCATGTTGAGAGTTTTACGCGTATTATTTCCCAGCATATTTTTCATGCTTCTACATTGTGTAAAACCCCTAATCCTAAAAACTGTATTTACCTTTTTAATTAATTATTTTATTTAATTATAGTAATTAGTGGCTAATTAGAGGAAATAAATTTTATTTAATTTTTATTTTAGGTGTTTGTGCATTTAGGAGATTTATGGAGTCATTATAAATTTTTTCTAATTTATTCCATGTAGGAGACCCTTTGGACAATTGCTAGCTTAATGGCATGCACTAATAAATTTCTAGAATATTTTAATATATATATATATATATATATTTAATGCTTATTAGTTAGAATAGAAATAGAAATAGAAATAGAAATAAAATAGTAATTAGAAAAAGAATTAGAAAAGAAATAAAAGAAAAAGAAAAAGAAAGAAAAGAAAAAGAAAGAATTAGAAATAAAATCCTAATGGGTAATAAAACCCAATAACCCGCGAGAACCCCCAAACCCTTTAAAATATAAAGCAGCAGCAGCAGTTTGTTTTCCTAATCCCCCCCCCTCCGCGCGTGCAGTCCCTCCCTCTCTAGCGGTCTCTCTCCTTAAACCCTAACCCTAGATCATCTATCCCCCATACGCCCTGAGCCGCGTAGCCCAGCCTCGACACTAGAACTGCCGCCTCCTGCCGCCTAGATCCGCCAGAGTTTCCTCGCCGACGACCGCGACCCCGCAATTACAGAAATTTAATAGCAGCGTACCTGTGTTCACGTCTCAATTTCTGTGTCCTCGTTTGACCAAACTCGACCCCGTCTTCACCGGTATGATCCTCACCTATCCCTCTTCAATATCTTTGTATTAGATAACCTCGAACAACGCATAAACCTAAGCGAAAACAACGACCAAGTTGGCAAAAAACGACAACCTTTGGGTATCGCAAAAATCTGTTGCAACTACCTATGTTCACGGATTCGTATCTCCCACCACAGAGATCCGAATTCGATTTTTCTTTTTGGTATATGAAGACCACATAACCTAGTTTAATTTTTGTTATTTACATTATTCTATTGACTACTGTATGTAGAATTAAATTAGTTGGAAAATCCCAAAAATATACTTCTTCCAATTTCCAAAAATTGTGATATGGAGCACGCTCCGCCAAACGAGACCGCCCCATCGTGTACCAAGTGTACCAAAAGGTGCGCACAGTATACCCGGACGTATAGGATTTTGCGAAAACTGATTTGGACGCGTGTGCGCGTCGGAATCAGCCCGTATCCGCAAAAAATACCCCGTATCGTAAATTTTGTAAAAGCCCTACGCATTTAGTGCACGCCCGTCAGAATTCAACGAAACTTATGCCATTGGACTCGTGGTATCGTGCTGGTTCTGTGACCCACGTTTCACACGATTCTAAGATAGTTGACCAAGTCGCCTATTGGCAGGCCCACGGTTCACTTTTTTAGGCGAAATTTTATTCAGCTCACCGGAATCCATATTTGGACATACCGTTGAGTTCGTACTGACTTTTAGGGTTTGTTTGACCTATAATTTGTCCCATTTAGAGACCTTTACCCCTGGCACACTTTTCGGTGCAAGGTTGCCCACATGTGGAGCCCGCTTTGACCCAAAATTACCGTTTTGCCTCTATGTCCAAATTAGACGAAATGGTAGTTTTTCTAGCTATTTTGCTTATTCTAGGAACGTTGGTGATGTTTATTTCAGCATTCGGAGAGGTTTATTCTGAGGTCGTAGTTTTTGACTCTTGGTGTTTGACATCTGGACGTTATATTTTGCAGCTCTCTTGCGAGGCAAGTATACCTTGCCTTATTTTACTGTTCAAATTAAGTTATATATATTAGTTGCATGTTTATTATTTTAGATTATATAACTGTGCACGTCCGAGAGAGACTCGGGTGCAGTCAACGAATGCGTTAACCGTAGGACTGATGTCTGACCTAGTGTCTAGTAGACCCACCTAAAGTTGTAGAGTTATCGGTATAACTCCCTAGGCCTTGACACATTTCTTATACGTGTTGTGAGTCTCATGTAGGGCACGAACTTGCATATGTGGTTGGCCACCTGTACGTGTAGGCGTGTGACGGATAGGGTATAACTGCTAATAGTGATGCATGTTAGAAGACTTAGCAGTTATTAGTAGGCGAAGCATAGACTATCGTGGTACGATGGTCCAATCCTTGTCCTTATTTGGTTGTAAGGTTGGACTATTGTTCTAACGATAGACTATGAACCAAAGTTACGACGCCGCGGCGTAGTAGCTAAGGCATTTTGTGGACACAACATGCATAGATCATTGGGCGGGGAGGACGACTTGTAGGCGTATGGGACACCCACTTCCTTTATACTGCTGCCACACTCGACGGAGTGATAATAACGATATACTACACTGCTGCCACGTTCTTCGGAGCGATATAGACGATATACTACACTGCTGCCACGTTCTTTAGAGCGGTATGGACGATATATTATACAGATGCCATGCTCTTCGGAGATGGACGTTATTATACAGTGCCCTCCTATGGGGGCATATATGGCATATACTAGCCAGTTGTCACGATTGGTAAATTACGTCAGCATATGTCTAGCCTACACTTTTCTATACACTCAAAGTTGTACTCAAAGTGCATTTTACTTAGATGGTTAGCGCACCCTTTTATTTATTCAGTATTTATTTTTTGGCATGTTTTTATGTATCTTCTGATGTCCCTCTGAGGACCCGGTCCCTTTCTAGGTGTAGATGTTCATCAGTATTCGCAGGAGCGCAGATCCGGACTGGTTACATATATTCCGTGCAGGTCTTCTCTTCGAGCCTCGTGATTGTTAGTTATGGTACCTACATTGTATTTGTCTTGTTTATTCTTTATTCTAGTTCGACAGTGTATTTGTTTCCATCCGACTGTTATCTTTAGATACTTTATTTTGGGATATAGTTATAGATATTGGTTATTCATTATATTTGATTTTCTTTGGATGACATTAGTTTATACACTGTAACTTGTAAAAGTTTTACCACTTGTGAATTATTATTCATTATATAGCGTACGCATGTGTTATGGTCCCATACATTGGAGTTGCCATATACATGCGGCTGGCGTGCTTACGTGTCCTAGTCCTACGTATTTTGGGACTGGGCGTGACATGTTTTTAGTGGTGGCCCATACAGGTCAAGAGCATATTTTCTCGGTTACGTTACTGTACCGAGCAAGCCTGCACCTAGCATTAGAGTATAGGATCCCATCCAAAATTGACTATGATTTACTTTTCTCCCAAATCTATTCTATTTGAATAATTGTATCCTGCTTGATTCATGTGCTTCCCAAATAGTCCCTTGAGTATAGCCCCTACTAGAATATAGGAATCCTTGTTGTTAGAATGATAATTAGGGTAACACACCTACTAAGAATACGACACATCACTAAGTTTAGAATATTCAGTAAACCCTAGCATCCCCTTATCTATAGACTGGTTTACCATTGTCCCTTGCTATAATTATGAATGACTTGAGAGTAGCATGGATACTACTAGAGTTAGTTAGAAAGTTGACCACACTGTTTTACCCTAGCATTAAGGAACTAATAAAAATTTAAGGTGGAATGTTAGGACCAACCCTAACTTTTATCGTGAGATAGCATTATAGAACTATACCTTTAGATTCTTGTCTGGATATTAGCAGACAGTACACTAGGAAGCCGAGAGGAATGAATATAGTATTTCCTCGATCATACCTTGAACACAGAGATTAGCATATTATCTTCCCCTTAAGAAACCATGTTGCTATCTAGAGCCCTCTATTTTATATTTCACATATTGTTCCTGTGCGACCTTAACGTTCACAAATTGCACGACGACTAAATTACGTTCCTCTTTTCTTCATCTTTTAACTCGTGCCACCGGACCCTTCTGATGGTAGACCGAGTGATTTTATCCTATGTTAGATATATAGTTACGAAGGTTATAGTTGTAATCTTGACTTTTGAATTTCTATGCTTGGTAGTTAGAACTTGATAGTTTTAAGTTATTCTGCTAGATTGCGACTTGATGATTACCCTTAGTTTTAAATCACGTAATTTGTATCCATAACCCAATATAGGTATATCCTCTTTTCACTTAAGAACTAGTAGCTCTCCCATTCTTACTATTGACACTTGTTCTAGGAGCACTATGATTAAAACTTAAGGTTACCATTACCGATTTAATGCAATAGGATAATTTTCTCATAAACCCCAATAAGAGTTTATGCTTTATTTACAAGGACAATATTATTTTGTAGAATCCCCTTAAGACTGTCACAGTATTAGATAATTGTTATAAGTTGGATAGTATGCCTCCTAACCTAGTGACACATAGTCCTCTTGACATATTATTGTAGTAAAATTGAACGACATTAACTATATACTAGCATAAGACGATAGTGTTTATTCAGACGGTGGAACTTAAAGGCCCATACCTCTATTTTGTCGACTAGCATCTTAGACAAGGTGTTAGTACTACAACTGTATACACTGTAGAGTCTTTTTTTGTGAACTTGAATTATTTGTACCTTATTTCGTCATGATCTAGCGCATTTATATTTTTATACTACCTTGACTTATGCTGCTATTTATAGCCTAGTTTTGCAAGCTTATTCTTTTATCGAGCTTGTTCACGATATATATATTAGTAGATGCATACATTAATACATTTCAGAATCAGTGTATTAAGGTCTAGCTAACCTTGGTGCACTTGGTTCTGCCTTCGCATAACTATTTTACATGGATTGAGATATATATAGTGTCTAGTAGATGAATGTACTTGCCCTCTAGATGTGTCTGAGCGTATCGTATCGGTTACATAACTGTACTAATACGAGCATGCAAATAAGAAATTACCAAATAGGATTTTAATCCACAACTGCCTTGACAATTCCTTTTGAACTCCTTAAACGCCTTGATTCCCATACTTCTATTCTATTACCTCCCCTTGAACTCTTTATTATTATTTTCCGTCTTCCCTTATTTCGGAAAGACGAAACCTCATGCTTGGTATAAGTTTGACACAAGATAGTACTAGATATACCCCATAGGCCAACCGCCTTACTTGATGATGATTTTCCGTAATTAAGGGCATATCATAGGTAATATGTTGGTGTTCAAACTTTTGATGATCGAATAGCATGATTAAATAAGTTGAGGAATATTTTTCTTAAGTGTATAGCCTTATATGATAGATGGATAAATTCTAAGTTGGGTAGAAGTTGCATTGTCAACTTGAGAGAAATTTCTTTTAGATGGTGATCGAGTAAAAATTAGATTGAGAGGTTTAAGTCATTTTTATTTTGAGAATTTCAGAAGAAGGATTAAGATGATAATAAATTAATGAATTTGAAAAACTTTGATATGGCGAACCAAACCTTTATACTTAGGCATATGATTTAAATTTTGAATATTGAAGGTTGAATTATCGATTTAAATCTTGAGAAAAATAAATGGAACTCCAAACATGAACATTGACGGATTGAATTCCAAAATTGATGATTTGAATTAAAATTTTAATTTTTATTGCTGGATTACCTATTTGAAATATTAAGGATGTAAATTTAAACTAAAATTGAAGAGTACGGAATTCTTAAGTGAAAATTTGGAATAATAATTGAGTAGAATTATTTTCTAGAGGAGATTATGATAGTTGGAGATCGAGGGAAAAAATTTATGTGGGCTTTTTAATTCTTGAAGATGTTATATGGATTTAACTTAATTTAGATGTGATTATTCAAAAATCAAGGAGAGATTTTAATATTTTGATTAAATAGATGGTACCTTAATTTTGAAAGTGATTACGATGAATTAAAATATATTTTAAATTTTGGAAGAGATTGTGATTGATTTGCCTTATATGCGAATGTGAAGGAATTAACAAATTATGCCTTATTTTAATTTCGAGGATGACATATTTTTAAGTTGGGTAGATTATAAACCCCCTCACCCAAAATTTGACCTACTTGGCTTAGATAGCGAGACTAAGGCTAGTCTGAACCCAATTAGAAATAGAACACAGCATTTTATTAATTATACGAGATTTATATCACTTAGCATACCTTACCGTTGCTTCGATAATTGGAGCACTACACTAGCCATTGCCTATCTGCAAATTTCGCAACCTTGTCCTAGACATGCCCGCCTACCATTCTGACCATTGTGTAACTTATAATTATGCTATCTTTTGCTATATTTTAGTCGCACAATATTTGTCGCAGACGTTTGTATTTAATTCTAAAATAATTCTAACCTTGTATCCTTGGGCATTCCAATCGAAATTGGAGACACAATCTTGACCCGTTTCGTGCAACCCTAATTTTGATAATATTCTATCCTGAGTCCCTTATATCTATGACACTTGTGTCCCACCCAATTTTATCCCCATGTACTTCTAGTTAATTCAAGAACACATTGTGCATTAATTTTAATTAATTTAATCCAATTCCCATCTTTGTGCTATTTCCCAATTTTTGGGTGCTTTTATGCAAAGGTGCATTGAGGTGTCCACACCATTGGACATGACACATGAAGAAACCTAATTCTCCTCCATATGAATCTTCTCCATGAATTTTTGGAATGTGCAACGCGACATCGCCCCTAATATAAACCTAGCATCGCATTTTAAACAATGCAAATTATAGCCTCCGAACGTCCCCATGGCAATTGGAAAATCATGGAGGTTAGGATGGAGGAAGGTACATAATAAGCTACAATCTCTATCTTATACCATCCTTGACTTTCTATCATGGCTTAGTTTTAATTTCGAGGACAAAATTTTTATAAGTTGGGTAGAATGTAAAACCCCTAATCCTAAAAACCGTATTTAACTTTTTAATTAATTATTTAATTTAGTTATAGTAAATAGTGGCAAATTAGAGGAAATAGATTTTATATAATTTTTATTTTAGGTGTTTGTGCATTAAGGGGATTTATGGAGTCATTATATATTTTTCCTAATTTAGTCCACATAGGAGACCCTTTGGACAGTTGCTAGCTTAATAGCATGTACTAATAAATTTCTAGAATATTTATATATATATATATATATATATATATATATATATATATATATATAATGCTTATTAGTTAGAATAGAAATAGAAATAAATAGTAATTAGAAAAATAATTAGAAAAGAAATAAAAGAGTAAGAAAAAGAAAGAATTAGAAATAAAATCATAATGGGTATTATAATCCAATAACCCACGAGAACCCCCAAACCCTTTAAAATATAAAGCAGCAGCGGCAGTTAGTTTTTCTAATCCCCCCCCCGCGCGTGCAGTCGCCCCCCCCTCTCTCGCGGTCTTTCTCTCTATTTATGATAATTTTCCTTAAACCCTAACCCTAGATTATCTATCCCCCATCCACCCTGAGCCGTGCAGCCCAGCCTCGACACCAGAACTGCCGCCTCCAGCCGCCTAGATCCGTCGGAATTTCCTCGCCGACGACCGCAATCCTGCAACTGCAAAAATTAAACAGCATCATACCTGTGTTTACGTCTCAATTTTTGTGCCCTCGCTCGACCAAACTCGATCCCGTCTTCACCGGTATGATCCTCACCTATCCCCCTTTAATATTTGTGCAATAGATGACCTCGAACAGCGCAAAAACCTAGGCTAAAATAGCGACCAAGTTGGCAAAAAATGATAACTTTTGGGTATCGCAGAAATCTGTTACAACTACCCATGTTCACGGATTCGTATCTCCCACCACAGAGATCCGAATCCGGTTTTTCTTTTTGGTATGTGAAAACCACTTAACCTAGTTTAATTTCTGTTATTTACATTATTCTATTAACTGTTGTATGTAGAATAAAATTAGTTGGAAAATTCCAAAAATATATTTCCAATTTCCAAAAATTGCGATACAGAGCGTGCCCCGCCAAACGGGGCCACCCCGTCGTGTACCAAGTGTACCAAATGGTGCGCACAGTATATCCGGATGTGTGGGCTTTCGCGAAAACTGATTTGGAAGCGTGTGCGTGTCAGAATCAGCCCGTATCCGCAGAAAATATCCCGTATCGCAACTTTTGCAAAAGCCCTGCGCATTTAGTGCACGCTTGTCAGAATGCGATAAAACTTGCACCATTGGACTCGTGGTATCACGCTGGTCCTGTGACCCAAGTTTCACACGATTCTGAGATAGTTGACCAAGTCGCCTATTGGCGGGCCCCACGATTGACTTTTTGGGCAAAATTGTGTTCGGCTCACCGTAATCCACATTTGGACATACCGTTGAGTTCGTACAGACTTTTAGAGTTTGCTTGACCTATAATTTGTTACATTTAGAGACCTTTACCCTTGGCACGCTTTTCGGTACAAGGTACATGTGGAGCCCGCTTTGACTCGAAATTACCGTTTTGTCCCTGTGTCCAAATTGGACGAAAGGATAGTATTTTCTAGCTATTTTGCTTATTCTGGGAATGTTGGTGATATTTATTTCAGCATTCGGAGACGTTCGTTCTGAGGCCGTAGTTTCTGACTCTTGGTTTTTGACATCTGGACGTTATATTTTGCAGCTCTCTTGCCTGGCAAGTTTACCTTGCCTTGTTGTACTATTTAAATTCAGTTATATATATTAGTTGTATGTTCATTATTTTAGATTATATAACTGTGCATGTCCGAGAGAGACTCGGGTGCAGTCAACGAATGCGTTGACGGCATGATGTCTGACCTAGTGTCTAGTAGACCCACCTAAAGTTGTGGAGTTATCGGTATAACTCCCCAGGCCTTGACACATTTCTTACACGTGTTGTGAGTTTCATGTAGGGCACGAACTTGCGTATATGGTTGGCCACCTGTACGTGTAGGCGTGCGACGGATAGGGTATAACTACTAATAGTGATGCATGTTAGAAGACTTAGCAGTTATTAGTAGGCGGAGCATAGACTATCGTGGTACGATGGTCCAATCCTTGTCCTTATTTTGTTGTAAGGTTGGACTATTATTCTAACGATAGACTATGAGCCAGAGTTACAATGCCGCGACGTAGTAGCTAAGATGTGTTGTGGACACAACATGCATAGATCATTGGGCGGAGAGGACGACTTGTAGGCATATGGGACACCCACTTCCTTTACACTGCTGCCACACTCGACGGAGTGATATGGACGATATACTATACTGCTGCCACGTTCTTCGGAGCAATTTTGACGATATACTATACTACTGCCACGTTCTTCAGAGCGGTATAGACGAAATATTATACAGATGACATGCTCTTCAGAGATGGACGTTATTATACAGTGCCCTCCTTTGGGGGCATATGTGGCATATACTAGCCAGTTGTCACGATTGGTGAATTACGTCAGCATATGTCTAGCCTACACTTTCCCATATACTCAAAGTTATCCTCAAAGTAAATTTCACTTAGATGGTTAGCACCCTTTTATTTATTCAGTATTTTTTTATACCATGTTTCTCTGTATCTTGTTATGTCCCTCTGAGGACCTGGTTCCTTTCCAGGTGTAGATATTCATGAGTATTCGCAGGAGCGCAGATCCGGACTTGTTACTTATATTCCGTGCAGGTCTTCTCTTCGAGCCTCGTGATTGTTAGTTGTGGTACCTACATTATATTTGTCTTGTTTATTCTTCATTCTAGTTCGGCAATAAATTTGTTTCCATCCGACTGTCATCTTTAGATGCTTTATTTTGGGATCTAGTTATAGATATTGGTTATTCATTATATTTGAATTTATATGGATGAGATTAGTTTATACACTGTGACTTGTGATAGTTTTACCACTTGTGAATTATTATTCATTATACAGCGTACGCATGTGTTATGGTCCCATACATTATAGTTGCCATATACATGCGGCTGGCATGCTTATGTGTCCTAGTCCTACGTATTTTAGGACTAGGGCGTGACATTTTGAAAACCCTTATTCAAGTAAGAAAGTACTTAGACTCTCATACCAAGAGAGGGGCTTGTTTGAGGCCATATAGAGCTTTCTTAAGTTTGAAAACCTGATCTGGAAGCTTATAAATTTTAAAATCCAGTATTTGTTTTACAAAAACTTCTTTAATAAATCCATTAAGAAAAGAACTTTTTATATTCATTTGGAAAAGTTTGAAGTTTTGAAAGTTTGCAAATACACAAAGCATACGGATCGATTCAAGTCTCGCAACAGGAGCTTATGTCTCATCGTAGTCGATACCATCCTCTTGGTTGTATCCTTGAGCTACAAGATATGCTTTGTTACGTGTCACTAAACCTTCCTCATTCAGTTTATTACAAAAAACCTATTTAGTACCAATGAACGAATGATCATTTGGTTTAAAAACAAGTTCCCAAACCTGATTTTTTTCAAATGGGTTGAGTTCTTCTTGCATTGCAGATATCCAAAATTCATCAGAAAAAAGCTTTTATAACATTCTTAGGTTCTATTAATGATATAAAAGTTGTGATGGCTATAGAATCTCTTACAGCTGAACGAGTACTTACTCCTTTTGATAGCACACCTATCACCAAGTTCTCTTGATGGTTTATTGTGAAGCACAGCCTCTTTGGAAATCTTTTTAGATATTTTATCATCAGTGGTAGGACATAATGGCTTGATATTTACATCATCATCATCCTCAACATCATCTTCAGGGGCTGTTGCTGGACGGTTATACTCATCAAAAGTAACATTAACAGATTCTTTAACAATTAAGGAGCGCTTGTTGAACACTCTGTATCAATTAATCTTGGAGGCATATAAAAAAAATACCTTCGTCAGCATTCGCATCAAACTTGCCTAAGTTGTCTTTGGTATTCAGTATTAAAACAGCGACAACCGAATACTTAAAAATAAGATGTAGTTGGAGTCCTATCAAACCAAAACTTATAGGAAGTCTTTTTCGATAAAGGTCGAATCATAACCCTATTCAAAATATGGCATGCTGTATTTACAACTTCTGCCCAAAAATATTTTGGAAGAGAAAATTGATTTAACATTACTATAGCCATATCGCAAAGAGTCCTACTTCCGCTCCACAACAACATTTTTTGAAGAGTTCTACGACAAGAAAACTCATGATCAAAACCATTCAAATCATAAAACTTTTTAAAATCAGTATTTTTGAATTTGCCGCCAGGATCACTTTGGATTCGAGTAATCATGAAGCCTTTTTCGTTTTGTACCTTTTTAGCAAAAAATTTGAAAATAGAAAAAGTATCACTTTTATTTGAAAGAAAGAAAACCCAAGTATAACGAGAAAAATAATCAACAATAAAAAAGGCGTAGAGTTTTTTACCAAGACTGGCTACTCTACTTAGACCAAATAAATGTCTGGATGTACTTACAACATTGATGGATTTAAATAAATATTTTGTTGCTTTATTTTTCTCTCACTCGGCACATATCGTATCATTCTTGAATGTGATTTCCGGTAGCCCTCTTACCAGCTTCTTGGTTAAAAGTCTTGATATGGTATCCATGTTTGCATGTCCTAGACGCATATACCATAGTAATATTTTATCCTTATGAGCATAGTGGTATCTTCTTATATGGTTAGTATCTTGTGAAATTTAAAAGATATATATGTTATCTTCCCTTATCCCTTCAAAAATTATGTTTCTAGATGATCTATCATATATAGAGCATTTATTTTTCACAAAGTTAATACCATATCTGTTATCAGCATGATAACTGATGCTGAGTTGATTATGCTTTAACTCGGTTACTAAACAGACATCCTTAATTACAAGAGAGGCAGGATTACATATTGTACCATTACCTATTATATACCCTTTCATATTGTTGTCGAATGATACATATCCTTCCTTTTTTATTGATAGTGTTGCGAAAAGATTAGCATCTCCAGTCATGTGTCGCAAGCACCCACTATCGAGAATCTATTTGCTTCTAGAAGATGAGGGAAGGTCCACCTACACCATGAGTAGATATGACCTTTGGTACCCAAGTTCTTGAGGGTCCTGAAATATTAGCCTTTAGCACCCATGCACATAGATTTAAATCTAGTAATCTTTTAATTTTACACTATCGTGATATATGTCCATGTTTACACAATAGTGACAGGTAGCATGCATATTTATGTTAGGAGTAGGATAGTAAAGGTGTCTTTGTATCGGTGGCTGACGTGTGTTATGTGAATATATTTTCAAGAAAGCATGTTTGTGTGCAACATGTGTTTGTTTAGCTTTCTTGGGTTGTGCAGTCTTGTGATTTGTCATATGTCTAGTATATGTATTTCTAGTGTAAGACTGAGTTTGAGGTTGAACAACCTGTTTTCCCAGCCTGATCTCTAACTTTCTAGAGGCAGTATACACTTTATCATACTTGGCAGTTAAAGCACTAATTCTGACTGCTGCAATATTATACTTCTTTTTCTCTGCCATAAGCTTTTCACTGAGTTTGGTAAGGTCTTGTGTCTATTTCTTAATAAGTGTTTCAGCATCGTGTAAGCTTAAATTTAGCTTGGATAACTCCGCAGTGTCCTTCGTGGGCGGTGTTTCTCTTATATCATCTAATAAGCATGATAGCCTATGTATCTCAATCTTATGACTATGAATCTCAGCTTTTGCATTTTTATATTTGCTGAGTATTTCTTATAATTATTAAGAAGATCACTGAAAGCATCCGATAACTCATCAAAAGTAAAATCATCAAGCTAATTTTCTGTTACCTTGTCAAAGGTTGCCATTAGGCAGACGTTTGGAGCTTCTTGGAGAGTTTTCTCTTCTTCTGAGTCACTTGCCTCACTTTCATGCCATATACTAGTATTGGCATAATTTCGATATGATGTGTCACCCTCACATTTTTATTCAAGGGTAGTTTGGTAATTGACGTGGGTATTTTAATTTTAGGATGTATTGTATTTAAATATTTTGCATGCATGATTAATTATTTATTATATTATTTATTGATTGTAGATGTATATTTATTTTAGACTTGTGTAGTGGACCTAAACTATTTATTAGTTGCATGAACCCAACATTTTAGATGAGTTTAGATTGAGCCCATGAATTAGGCCCATAGATTAGGAGGTTATATTAATTAGTGAAACCATTAGACTAGAACCTTCCTTTCTTAATTAATTTTTTCATGAGAGGCACCAAGGGGTAATTAGAAAATTTCATACTTGCTAGGAGAGGGCTAGGGCCGGCCATAGAGGGGGGAGAGAGTGCCTCTCTCATTTCATTTCCAATTCCATTTAGATCTACTTTTTCCCTCTTCCAATTTCCATTATTCCCTCATTAATTCTCCACCAAATTCTTCACAAATTTCTTCCCTAACATTCATTGAGTCTACTATAATAAGAATCTATAAGAAGGAAGCAAGGATCAAGAAGGAGGAGGCCAAGATCTACAAGGAGAGGAGCTACTTTCCATTTAGGGATTTTTTATTGAGAATCCATCTTCCAATAGGTATATTTCAGTTTTCCCTCTTCTAGTAGACTCTAAATCTGAGATTTAACCATGAGAAAGCAACCCACATACATAGGCCACCCACAGAAATTGGTTTTAGGTTCATAGGAGACCTATGGTGGAAGTTATGTGCATTTTGGTGTCAATTTTGGAAGAATTTCGAGATTGGCACATGTGGTATTTGTCAATTGGTCTAATAGATCAAATTGACATATGATTGCTTATTTGTGACTAGTATCATATCCACAATTGGATACGTGTAGGCCATATCTAGTCAATTTGACGAAATGGATTAATTTTAGGGGTTTTCTCCGACACGGGGACTTGTGCATATCACATCGTGACACGGATACGTAGTTGATCTAATTATTATATGTATTATTCATATTTAGTATATTAGACTTGCTCGTGTCCTTCGGGATGTGTTTGGTTTTATTTTGGAGCCGTATCGCAAGTGTATCAAAGAATTAGTGTAATAAGGGTACGGTGCACTCTACGTGTTTGGGTTATTGTCCTCATTCCTATTTGTGAATATGTATATGTATATATACATGATATATTATATTATATGATATATATGTATATGTATATGACTATGTATATAATAGTGTATATAGTTATGTATATCTATATGTATATGCATATATTTGTTTGTATATATATATATATATATGTGTGTGTGTATTAGTGTTTATATGTATATATGCATGTGTGTGTTTGTGTTAATGTATAAGAGTGTGTGTATATATATATATATATATATATATATATATATATATATATATATATATATATATATATATATATATTTATATATGATTGTATCTATATATTATTGAGAGGTGACTGTATATGTATACATAGAGTTGGATATATATATACATAGAGGGAGGAGTATATATATATATATATATATATATATATATATATATAGGAATGTTTATGTGAGGTATGTGAGCTTAGTGTTGTAAGTATTTGTGTTTGTGTGTATGTCAAGATGTGAGCTAGTGAGCTCAAGACAGAATCTGCAACAAGATTCAGCATGTTAAGTATCACGTATCAGTGCTCAGCAAAAAGGGGGTTCATTGACTACAACAAGGGGAGCAGTCCTCAACAAGCAAATGCAGTCCCCCATAGCTTTCAAGTACAACAACTAGCAGCCAGTGTGTGCATCCAAGTGCAGCAACTAGCACAGCATGGGTGCACCAACAGGGACACTCAGCATTCAGTGGCAGTAGAAAGGGACTCGGGGTATCAGTAACCAGCTTGGAGCTCTTGCAACTGTCTCGAGCACAGTAAGTGCAGTATCTGCACAATAAAATCGAAGCAGAGGCTGCAGAGAGAAGGTAGAACAACATGCTACTACACAGTGACAGTACAAGTAAGCAATCACTGATATCACCATAGTAGAGGTATCACCAACAGCCAGTACAGCAATTAAGGACAGTATCAGCCCGAAGGAGCACTATAGTGCTCAACCTTATGGAGATGTGTATCACAGTAGTAGAAGCCAAGATTGAGGCACTGTGCAGTGGCTCGTGCACATAGAGGTGGCTGAAACAGAGAACTCTGCAATAGCAGTAGCAGTTCTTTACAGTATCCGTATTAGTCCAATATTCAGGTAACCTTTCTGTATCAGTAGAGGTAACAGTGTTCAGTCTAAGTATCGAATTGGGTTGGCAAGGTATCAAGGTAATTGGTTTATGGACTTTTAGCTAATAGTTGGTTAGTTGCGAAATGTTTAGTTAAGTTTTGGTTAGTAGTTTATATGGTGTAGTTAGTATATATATATAGTTATGTATACTAGTTTTAATAGTGGTTAGTGAGTATTAGATGAATTAGTTTGTTTATGTTAGTAGTTAGATATGTATGCTAGTAAGTACATATGGTTATAATTAGAATATGAATAGTTATGTAGTTAGTTATGTACACTATTGGTATATATGTTAGTAGTTAATACATATTGATATAGTTAGTATTCAGAGTATTAGCTATATATATTACTATACCCAAGAAGTTGTGAATTACCTTAGGATGCCAAGGTAAGGTGTCAATACCAAGTTATTGAGTTTGGGTATCGAGATAGGTGTGACACGCACTGGTGTAAGGCCAAGGTAGCATAAATAGTACTATATATATTGACTTGTATATATATATCTAAAATACTATTTTCATATATGGAAACCAGTGTATCTTAGGATACGGATTTTTGAGTGTCGTTTAATATCTTAGATTAG
Source organism: Iris macrosiphon (assembly GCA_036927795.1). NCBI lineage: Eukaryota > Viridiplantae > Streptophyta > Magnoliopsida > Asparagales > Iridaceae > Iris > Iris macrosiphon. The sequence goes on from JAYESA010000018.1 coordinate 88,502,019, forward strand.
CTTATATAGTTTAGTTTCATAGTATATCGACCTAGTATCCTAGTGTTAGACTCTTGCACCCTAGATTTAATCGGTTCGACCTAAAAATGGCATATTAACCTAGAATTGCATCATTTTAACTTATTCTCATTTTTGAATCTTGTATTGATGCAACATACCATATATAGGTCTGTGTGACAACAACTTGGGCATCAAAAGACACACCTTGCTCAGGACTTTAGACGAGTACATTTTTTGATAGTTTTCAATTCATAATAGTGTATATATGCATGTTCTAAAATTGTATACTTGATTCTGACACAGTAATTTCACGGACTTTTACTACATAGATCCTGTTATGAGATGTTATCCCTTACCGTGTTCAGTGGATACTCGTGTACATGTATTTTATCGTGTATATTGGGTATTGATTTATATTTCGTGTTCACACACTGCTCATGTTCAGTGTGATATTCGTGTACACCCACTGCTCGTGTTCAGTGGTTATATTTTGTATTTGTAGCGTGTCGTGATTGGATCCATTGGTATTAGTTGGGGATGGGAGAGTAGGAGTTGATTATGTGATCAAAGCCCCATTGTTACATCATGTACATTCTGGTTACATACCTCACTTATAATTGTCTTACCTGATAATTGGCACATTAGTTAGATTACAGTTATTTCATCATATTGCTGATATCCATATTGTTGTTCTATATTCTCGTACATTACCTATATATCTATTGTTCATTATTCATATATTTAGTGATCTTGTATTTTATTTCTATTATTTGTTTTATATGCTTGATTATGTTACTGGAACTGTTTTCAAAGGTATATACTTTGCTCCAATCCTTACTGGATATATTTTTTCCAGATGATTGGCTTATAGAGCAGTATTCCATATTCTACAGGCCGCAGGATGGCGTACCTAGAGAGGATACTCCTATAGACCAGGAGGACTTAGTTGCAGAGCCCGAGGAGGTCTAGTTATTGTGTTGGCTTCTATTAGACAACTATATTTGTGGAGATTCACAGTTTCTATATTATTTCAGATTGTGGATTGTATCTTATTCTTTCCTTCGGTATTCCATTCATGATTTATCTTTCTTAGTTTATTTTGTGATTGAGATTAGTTATTCTTGTGAGATATCATATTATTCCTCCGTTTGGAGTTGAGATGATTGACAGGTACCATATTATATTGTTAAAATGTTAGATAGTTAGAAATGATCCAGACAGTATTCTATCACCGATGCTACGGTGTAGACTGGGCGTAACCACATACTCGTCCCCGATTATACGGGTGCGAGTCGTGACACATTTTTAGTGGTGGCCCATACAGGTCTAGATTCGCAAGTAGTACAATTTCGTAGTTATGCTCACCTAGAGTACTGCTACGAGCTTGCTTTAGGAAATAGGATTTAGGTTGAGAGTTTACTCAATCACAACTAGGAAATATTCCAAAAATATTTTTTGCAAATCCTTATCTATTGAATATTGCTTTACTTTGAATACAATTTTGTCCTTCTTTGATGATATCGTATTGTATTCAATATTGATTTCTTATTTCAATATATCTTCAAGATGCCACCGAAGACGTGTTCCCAGTACTCAGGTGTCACGTCAGCACGATCAGTCACCTCATCACCGTTGAGGGCAGCACCCTCAGACGATAGTCTACCACCTACATTCAGGAGGTCAGCTTCACCGGTCCAGGTGGGCATATCAGCAGCAACTTTTAAAGGTGCTCCACCTCCTGTACCGAGGACTGCGTAGACAGTTTTCGGGGATCGTCCACCCCTACCACCTGCAGTTGATCAGACACAGATATTCGTACTCTTCCAGCAGATTATGGAGGCGCAGCAATGTCAGTCCGAGGTCCTGCGATAGAGCATGAAGAATGCTCACCATATCGCACTTGCAGCAGTTGAGAGAGCTACTACAGTCCAGCCATAGACGGTACCACCTCAGTTTATTCCCCAATAACCGAGATCGGGTACCATATAAAATTCAAGAGGATGGGCCTGAAGGACTTCAGAGGCTCACAGGGGATCCTTTACCCGGATGATTGGTTCGAGAACATCGAGCGGAACCTGCGGCTGGCGCAGATTCCAGAGATGCTACAGATAGAGGCAGCGGGGTGTATGGTGTTCGACATTACTTTGACATGGTTCCGAACATACCCCATAATTTTAGTACCAAGACTCACTTGGGAAGCATTCAAAAAGCTTTTCAAGGAGAAGTTCTTCCCAGACGTGGCTCTAACATCCTTAGAGAGCCAGTTCCAGTACCTCATCCAGGGAGGTATGTCAGTGGATGAGTATGCGGTGGAGTATTACCGACTAGGTCCCTTCGTGGAGGGGCAGAACCCTAGAGGTAGTGCTAGGAAGTTCAGGAAGGGCCTAAACTGGGAGGTCAAATCCCACACCAACGGAGATCCTACTGCCACCTTCAAGGAGATTCTCAGACAGGCGTAGCGAGCGGAGGATGACTTAGAGCTTGGCTCTAAGAGTCCAAGGGACATAGGAGGATCTAGTACCAATATGGGTCCAGCGAAGAGGCCTCATTTCCCGCAGCAGCACTAGACGCATTACCAGCACCAGAGGAAGCAGTATCACTGGCCAGCTAGAGCGCCGGCATAGCAGATGCATAAGATCCAGAGGGCAGAAGTTCCTCGCACTTTTGTTAGAAAAAAGTACACGGATGGGACGCATGTAGGATGACGCTAGGTCAATGCTTATTCTGTGGATAGGGAGACCATTAGTTGAGGGGTTATCCTAAAGTCCTAACTCGTCCAGCTCAGGGCGGAGATTAGGCACAGAGATCACCCGCTAGACCACCAGTAGGACAGCAGAGAGGCCCTCTACCACCGCATCAGCAGCAGTTTGCACAGCATCAGCAAAGAGAGGTGCACAACGATAGGGGCTAAATTTTGCCTTGACTGTCGAGGAGAAGGAGACGGTTGGCGATGTCATCTCAGGTTCAGTTTATCTCGATTCCTTTCTAACTCATATTTTGTTAGATTCTGATGCTTCTCATAACTTTGTATCAGTATCTTTTGCTTTGAGGCATCGTCTTGAGTCTAAACCGTTGGCGAGGACTTACAAGATTACGACCGGGTGTGGTATTATCCTCGTTAGTGATGTTTGCAAGAACTAGAGAGTTTATTTAGGAGGCCGAGAGTTGAGCGTATATTTACTCATAATGCCACTTCCGAGTTACGATATACTACTCATGATGGATTGGTTGAGTAGGCATCATGCTAGTATCGATTATCGTGGAGGCAGAGTTTTATTTCAAACGCCAGGAGAGCCTAAGTTCGAGTTCATCCCAGGAGCAGGGCAGAGTGAAGGAAATTTCTGTGGAGCTTTAGTAGAAGAGCAGGAGCTGCCACATCCATTGATTACAGAGTTCTTGGATATCTTTCCAGAGGAGATATCGGGGTTACCGACGAACAGAGATATGAAGTTATCTATAGATTTGGTTCCAGGCGCAAAGTCGATATCTCAGCACATCTACAGAGTAAACAACAGCGAACTGGCGGAGTTAAAGAAGCAGGTGGATGAGTTACAAGACAAGGGCTTTATCCGTTCTAGTTCATTACCATGGGGTGCTCCAGTACTTTTTGTACCCAAGAAGGATGGTTTGGTACGTATGTATATCGACTACAGGGCACTTAACAACCTCACTATCAAGAACAAATATCCGTTGCCACGGATTGATGACTTATTTGACCAGATGAGCAGAGTGAAGGTTTTCTCAAAGATAGACTTGAGGTTAGGGTACCACCAGGTGAAAGTGAAGAGGGAAGACATCCCGAAGACAGCTTTTAGGACTCGTTATGGGTATTTCAAGTTCTTGGTGAAGCCGTTTGGGTTGACCAATACCCCGACAGTATTCATGTACCTGATGAACAAAGTATTTCATCAGTACCTATTTTAGTTTTTTTTATTCTTCATTGATGATATTCTGATATATTCGAAGACCCCAGAGGAGCATGAGCAGCACTTAAGGATAGTTCTGGAGACCCTCAGGAAGGAGAAGCTGTATGGGAAGTTATCAAAGTATGAGTTTTTTTTTGATAAGGTTGAATTCCTCGGACATGTTATTACAGGAGATGGAATCTCGGTGGACCCGAAGAAGATTTTAGCAGTTGAATCATGGTCTACCCCGAGTTCAGGAGCAGAGATCAGGAGTTTTCTTTGATTGGCAGGCTACTATCAGAGGTTTGCTCAGGACTTTTCCAGACTTGCAGAGCTGATGACTAGACTAACAAAGAAGGACATGGAGTTTATCTGGACTGAGGATTGTCAGTCAGCATTTGAGGAGCTGAAGAGGAGGTTGACTACATCTCCAATCTTGACATTGCCATCAGGAGCAGAAGGATTTTTTATTTACAGGGATGCATCAGGAAAGGGTTTGGGTTATGTGTTTCAGCAGAACAGGAAGGTGATTGCCTATGCTTCCAGGCAATTATGCCCGCATGAGAAGAACTACCCTAACCATGACTTGGAGTTGGCAGTGGTTATCTTTACTCCCAAATTATGGAAACACTACTTGTATGGAGACAGAGTAGAGATTTTTACCGATAATAAAAGCTTGAAGTATGTGTTTACACAAAAAGAGCTCAACATGAGGCAGCGACGATGGTTGGAGATGATGAAAGACTTCGATATTTCCTTGCAGTACCATCCATGGAAGGCCAATATAGTCGCAGATGCCTTGAGCAGGTATCCCATAGATATGTACTTGACTAGAGACAGACACTTATTGGCCGATCTTGAAAGTTTGGGCATTGAGGTATTAATTCCTGGAGTCGCAACACAGATATGGAGACTTCAGGTACAGTCAGAGCTGATGGACCAGGTCAGAGACAGACAGTATGAGGATGATCTTTGAGGAGCATCAGAGCACAGGTTCAGATGGGGCTAACAGAGAACTTTATCATTGCAGATGATAGATCATTGCGATACGGTACCAGATTGTGAGTACCGAGAGGAGCATTACGATAGAAGATTCTGTAGGAGGCACATCATTCTCAGTACTCTATGCATCCAGGTGCCAACAAGATGTATAGAGACATGAGAGAGCATGTATGGTGGTATGGTATAAAGCGGGTGGTAGCTAGCTGTCACGACCCGCACCCGGAATTGGGGCACGAGTACCCGGGTACGTCCAGCCTACGCCGCAGCATCGGCGGTAGAACGTTGTCTAGGTCAAGCACTATCTAATCAATCTCGCACTAGCATTCAATCTCCATAAGGAGGCACGGATGACACAAAATAAATGAATAACATACTCAAACACAACTACAGCACAATAAGAAATCGAAGAAATAAATAAGAATACAACACAAGTCTAATGTAAATAAATCTAACTCAACAATAAAACCAAGTCTCAACAAAATGTCGGAGACAAATCCGGTACCAAAATAATATGCTAAAAGAACTAACTAGATAACTAGTGATTCCGGCTAAACCTCCCAGAATCACGACTGCACTACTAATGTCCAAGACTGCAGCTACTCTCCTTGTGGTCCACAAGTGTCGGATACCAGTCCTCTAGGCATAGTCTGGAAAATGTTTTCCAGTCAGGAAGGAGCAAAGTACATTTCTAAATAGCAGTTCTATATCAATGATATAAACTATGTAGCAGTATATAGATAGAAATATACAAGATACATGTATATGTACGAGAAACATACAATAAAGGATATACTGAAAATACTGTAAGTAAATGCAGGAAAGGAAACAATATATCAATAAGCAAGAATACTATGACTAAGTGTGTGAGTACTAGCTTTAACATGTGATCGGTTTGGGAACTTGATCAGGCTGGTTACATGTGACCATAGAAATAGCTTTAATATGTATCCATATGCTTAGTTTGCCAGGAGGTAAAGGCGAAGAGACAAAGGCCAGGTGGATTGCTTCAGCCTTTACCATTCCGGAGTAGAAATAGGAGCATATGACCATGGATTTTGTATCAGGACTTTCGTATTCTCTATGAGGTAAAGATGCAATTTGGGTCATCATGGACATGTTGACCAAATCAGCCCACTTTTTGCCATTCAAAGTGGGTACATCTACGGAGAAGCTCGCGAAGATATATGTGTGCCAGATTATCATATTGCACGTTGTTTCAGTGAGCATAGTCTCAGATCAGGATAGTCGCTTCACGTCCTACTTCTGGAGGAGTTTACAAGCTAGCTTGGGCACTCAGCTCAAGTTCAGTACCGTATATCACCCTCAAACTGATGGACAGTCGAAGAGGACAATTCAGACTCTCGAGGACATGCTACGCACCTATATTTTGGATCTTGCAGGTTCTTGGGAGGATTACCTTCACTTGGTAGACTTTTTATACAATAATAGCTACCAAGCCAGTATCGATATGTCACCATTCGAGGAGTTGTATGGACGGAGATGACGTACTCCGTAGGATGATGTCGGTGAGAGAGCTTTATTGGGACCAGAGATGATAGTGGATGCAGCCGAGAAGGTAAAGCTTATCAGGGATAGACTTCGAGTGGCGCAGGATAGGTAGCGGCATTGGGCTGATAGCCACCGGAGACCTTTGGAGTTTGAGGTATAGATTTTTGTTTTGTATTGCTTGCATTTGATTCTTAGTTTTGTTAGTATGTAAGGTTGTGTTCCGTGCTAGGTTGTAAGTCTAGTTTTCTTGAGGATATCTCCGATTCGTGGCACGATTCATTTCAGTGGAGGCAGAAAGCTTAGTCCGCAATTCATCGGACCCTTCTATATTCTTGAGAGGGTCGGTGCAGTTGCATATAGACTAGACTTACCACCTACATTGGAGGGATTGCATAACGTGTTTCATGTGTCACAGTTGAGACGGTATGTGGCAGATCCCAGTCATGTGTTGGATCACTCAGAGATCGAGGTGGGCCCTACTTTTAGCTATCCTGAGCAGCCAGTAGAGATTATGGATCAGAGAAAGAAGGTACTAAGGAACCAGATAATTCCTTTGGTGTACGTCGCGTGGAGGTATCACTCGCCAGGAGAGAGTACCTGGAAGGGAGAGGCCGAGATGCGCGAGCGATATCCATATCTGTTCGAGCCGTGAGGTATAATTCTTTCTTGCTTTGTATTGGTTGCTTTTGGTAGTTATTTCTTACTTAATTTCGAGGATAAAAAATTTCTAACGTGGGTAGGATTGTCACCCTCACATTTTTATTCAAGGATAGTTTGGTAATTGACATGGGTATTTTAATTGTATGATATATTATATTTAAATATTGTGCATGCATAATTAATTATTTATTTTATTATTTATTGATTGTTAGTTGTATATTTATTTTAGACTTGTGTAGTGGACCTAAACTATTTATTAGTTGCATGAACCCAACATTTTAGATGAGTTTAGATTGAGCCCATGAATTAGGCCCATAGATTAGGAGGTTGTATTAATTAGTAAAACCATTAGACTAGAACCTTCTCTCCCTAATTAATTTCTTCATGAGAGGCCCCAAGGGGTAATTAGGACATTTTATACTTGCTTGGGGAGAGGGCTAGGGCCGGTCATAGAGGGGGGAGAGAGAGTGCCTCTCTCATTTTATTTTTAATTCCATTTAGATCTAGTTTTTTTCTTTTCCAATTTTCTTTATTCCCTCATTAATTCTCTACCAAATACTTCACAAATTCCTTCCCTACTCTTCATTGAGGCTACTACAAAAAGGATCTACAAGAAGGAAACAAGGATCAAGAAGGAGGAGGCCAAGATCTACAAAGAGAGGAGCTACTTTCCATTTAGGGATATTTTTTTTAATTGAGAATCCATCTCCCAATAGATATATTTTAGTTTTCTCTCTTCTGGTAGACTCTAAATCTATGATTTAACTAGGAAAAACTAACCCACATGCATAGGCTACTAATAAAAATTGGTTTTAGGTTCATAGGAGACCTATGGTGGAAGTTATGTGCATTTTGGTGTCAATTTTGGGAGAATTTAGAGATTGGCACATGTGGTGTTTGTCATATGGTCTAATAGATTAAATTAACATATGATTGCTTGTTTATGACTAGTGTCATGTCCACAATTGGATACGTGTAGGCCGTATCTCATCAATTTGACGAAACGGATTAATTTTGGTGGTTTTCCTCCGACACGAGGACTTGTGCATATCTTATCGTGACACGGACACGTAGTTGATCTAATTACTATACGTATTATTCATATTTAGTATATTAGACTTGCTTGTGTCCTTTGGGATCCGTTTGGTTGTGTGTTGGATCTGTATTGTAAGCGTATCGTAAAATTAGTGTGATACGGATGTGGTGCACTCCACGTGTTTTGGTTATTGTCCCCATTCCTATTTGTGCATATGTATATATATATATATATATACATGATATATTATATGATATATACATATATGAGTATGTATATAATAGTGTATATAGTTATGTATATCTATATCTATATGTATATGTATATATTTGTTTGTATATATATGTGTATTAGTGTTTATATGTATATATTCATGTGTGTGTTTGTGTTTATGTGTAAGAGTATATATATATAGGTATATATGATTGTATCTATATATTATAGAGATGTAAGTGTATATGTTTATATAGAGTTGGATATATATATATATACATAGAGGGAGGAGTATATATATATATATATATATATATATATATATATATATATATATATATATATATATATATATATATATATATATATATATATATATATATATAGCTACTGTTATATATATATATATATATAGGAATATTTATGTGCAGTATGTGAGCTTAGTGTAGTAAATATTTGTGTTTGTGTGTGTGTGAGGATGTGAGCTAGTGAGCTCAATATAGAATCTGCAGCAAGATTCAGAAGGTTAAGTATCAGGTATCAGTGCTCAATAAAAAGGGGGCATTGACTGCAGCAAGGAGAGAAGTCCTCAGTAAGCAAGTGCAGTCCCCCATAGCTTTCAAGTGCAGCAACTAGCAGCCAGTGTGTGCATCCAAATGCAGCAACTAGCATAATATGGGTGCAATGACAGCGAGGCACAACATTCAGTGGCATTAGAGGGGGACTCGGGGTATCAGCAACCAGCAGGGAGCTCCTACAACTGTCTCAAGCACAGAAAGTGCAGTATCTACACAATAAAATCCAAGCACAGGCTGCAGCAAGAAGATGGAGCAATATGCTACTGTACAGTGACAGTATTAGTGAGCAATCACTGATATTACTACAGTAGAGGTATCACCAACAACCAGTGCAGCAATTAAGGGCAGTATCAGCCTGAAGGAGCACTGTAGTGCTCAATCTTGTGGAAATGTGTATCACAGAAGTGGCAGCAAAGGGTGAGGAACTGTGAAGTGGCACGTGCACATAGAGGTGGCTGAAACAGAGAACTCCGCAGTAGCAATAGCAGTTCTATACGATATCCGTTCAGTCCAATATTCAGGTATCCTTTCAGTATCAGTAGAGGTAACATTGTTCAGTCCAGGTATCGAATTGGTTTAGCAAGTTATCAAGGTAATTGGTTTATGAATTTTTAGCTAATAGTTGGTTAGTTGGGTAATGGTTTAGTTAGGTTTTGGTTAGTAGTTTATATGGTGTAGTTAATATATATATAGTTATGTATACTAGTTGTAATAGTGGTTAGTGAGTATTAGATGAATTAGTTTGTTTATGTTAGTAGTTAGATATGTATGCTAGTAAGTATATATGGTTATAGTTAGCATATGAATAGTTAAGTAGTTAGTTATGTATACTATTGGTATATACGTTAGTAGTTAATATATATCGATATAGTTAGTATTCAGAGTGTTAGCTATATATATATTACTATACTTAAGAAGTGGTGAATTATCTTGGTATACCAAGGTAAGTGGTCGATACCAAGGTATTGAGTTTGGGTATCGAGATAGGTATGATATACACTGGTACAAGGCCAAGGTATCATAATTTTATTGTTTTGTTATACTACTATGTATATTGACTTGTATATATATCTAAAATATTATTTTCATATATGGAAACCTGTGTATCTTAGGATACGGCTTTTTGAGTGTCTTTTAGTATCGTAGATTAGCTTATAAAGTTTAGTTTCATAGTATATCGACCTATTATCCTTGTGTTAGACTCTTGCATCCTAGATTTAATCGTTTGACCTAGAAAGGGCTTATTGACCTAGAATTGCATCATTTTAACTTATTCTTATTTTTGAACCTTGTATTGATGTAACATACCATATATAGGTCTCTGTGACACCAGCTTAGGCATCGAGAGACACACCTTGCTCAGGACTTCGGGCGTGTATATTTCTCTGATAGTTTTTGATTCATAATAGTATATATATGCATGTTCTAGAATTGTATACTTGATTCTGACACAATAATTTTACGGACTTGTACTACATGGATCCTGTTAGGAGATGTTATCCCATACTGTGTTCAGCGGGTACTCGTATACAAGTATTTCATCGTGTATATTGGGTATTGATTTATATTTCATGTTTACACAATGCTTATGTTCAGTGTGATATTCATGCACACCCACTGCTCGTGTTCAATGGTCATATATCGTGTTCGTAGCGTGTCGTGATTGGATCCATTAGTATTAGTTGGGGATGGGAGAGTAGGAGTTGATTATATAATTAAAGCTCCATTATTACATCGTGTACATTCTGGTTACATACCTCATTTGTAATCGTCTTACCTGATCATGTTCACCCAAACCGATCACATAATGAACTTGTATTCTGAGGCACATTAGTTAGATTACAGTTATTTTATTATATTGCTGATATCCATATTGTTGTTCTATATTCTCATACATTATATGTATATCTATTATTCATTATTCATATATTTAGTGATCTTGTATTTCATTTCTATTATCTGATTTATATGTCAATTATTTTATTGGAACTGCTTTCAGAGGTATGTACTTCACTCAATCCTGACTGGATATATTTTTCTAAATGATTGGCTTATAGAGAAGTGTCCCATATTCTACGGGTCGTAGAATGGCGTACCTATAATAGATACTCCTATAGACCAGGGGGACTTAGTTGCAGAGCCCGAGGAGGTCTAGTTATTGTGTTAGCTTGTATTAGGCTACTATATTTATGGAAATTCATAGTTTGTAGATTATTTCATATTGTGGATTATATCTTATTCTTTCCTTCGCTATTCCATTCGTGCTTATCTTCCTTAGATTGTTTTATGATTGAGATTAGTTATTCTTGTGAGATACCATATTGTTTCTCCGTTTAGAGTTGAGATGATTGACAGGTACCATATTATATTGTTGAGATGTTAGATAGTTAGAAATGGCCCAAACAACGTTCTACCGCCGATGTTGCAGCTTAGGCTGGGCATAACCACGTACTCGTGCCCGATTATTTGGATATGGGTCGTGACACGATGGCTTCTTATGTGATTTATCATACCGATTCCCCTTCTTTGCTATTGGACAGTCCTTCTTGATGTGCCTCGTCTTCTTGCAACCATAGCAGATAGGTTCTTCATCATCGTCTCCTTGTTGTTCCTTCTTCCTTCGGTTGAATCACAAAAAATTCTTAAAATAATGAACCATCAGTGCTTGATCATCACCTTCAGAATTATCATCATCTATTTTATTGTAGAAAGACTTCCGGTGATAGGATTTTAGAGAAATTGCCTTCTCCTTTGGAGCAGTCTCTGCAAAGTCTTTGAGGTCGAGCTCATGCTTTATCAGTTTGCCCATCAGAGTCTCTAGAGACATAGTGATAAGATCGTTACCTTCGATGATTATCGTGTCTTTGGGGTTTTAGTTCTCTGTTAGACCCCTTAGAACTTTACAAATCTTCTCATGGTTAGTGTACTCTTTGCCGAGGGAGGATAGCGGGTTGACGATGTCAAGAAATCTGGTAAACATTTGCGTGATCATCTCGTTGGGTTTTATCTTGAATGCCTCATACTCTTGTATTAGCCGACTGATTTTTGACCTCTTCACTTGGGTGGTTCCTTCGTGGGTCACCTCCAAAAGCTTCCATACTTCATGTGAAGTAGTACAGGTGGATACCCTATTAAATTCAGTCATGTCTACAACACATTAGAGAGCATTAATAGCCCTAGCATGTCGACTTGCCTGTTTTTTCTCTAGGTTCCTATATTTGTCATGGGGTTTCTGTACAAGATTCTCGTTAATGATAATTCTAGCAGGCTTTTTATAACCATCTATAACTATGGTCCATAGGTCAAAGTCTAGTAATTTTAAATAAAAACTCATATGTGTCTTCCAGTAAGTATAGTTGGTGTCGTGAAATAGGGGTGGCCTATTTGTGGACTGGCCTTCACCATTGTTGGTGTAGATTAGTCGTGCAGTTGCCATAGATCAGCTCTAGGGTGTTAATCCTTTATCAAGATAACCTTGCTCTGATACCAATTAAAATTACGTGTAGGCAACTCTAGGGGGGAATAGAGTTATGTGTCAATATTGACCAATTAAAACTGATTAAGACTAAGTATAGTAAACAACTACTAACAAAGAAAATAATCAGAGAATAATAATATGGAAAGTAAATTGAGTAAGGAAAAGTAAACGCAAACACAGCGATATATTTTGATTTTCCTCATGGAGGACTAGTCCAGGCCCGAGAACTCTAGCTCGGAGTTTGAATCCACTATCAGTAAAATACAAGCTTTGATCTGAAGGATTGCCACTTCTTTACAGATATGAGCTTTTGATCCGAAATGCTCGACTACTTCAACTTCGCAGAGGCAAAACTTAGAATTTTTTAAGTGAGAACACTTTATGACTCTTGCACAACTTCTAGTTGAATCATACCGAGACACCTTAGGGGATTAAGAAGTTATGGCTAAGGAGATTTGGATAAGTATGGATTAGAAGAGTTGAACTTAGAAGATTGCGAGCTTGAGAGATGAGGGATAATTAGAAATGAGAGAATTCATGCTCTATTTATACTAGTCTGGGTAGGCAGAGTTCGGCCAAAGTTCTGTCCCCTATCGTTCAAAAATTCGATCGTTTGACAGCTTATTACAAGATGGAATAAAAAATTAGGTTGCTGATTTTAAGGGTACCGAGTTTGGACCGTGTTCGGTCAGGGATCGAGTTCAGCCCGAGTTTGGTCTGCCTCAGACCAGAAGCTTTATATATGGGTTTGAGTAGGTTTGGTTTTAGTTTTGGTTTTGGTTGGGTTCTAGACTTGGTTGTTTGTTTGTTGGAGCTATAGGAAATATATTGACGGTTGATATGCCACTGTGCAACTCAATGTACATGTTTCCTATACTCAAACAAAATAGAAAAATTACAGACTCTGAAACATAATAAAGATGATGTAGTAGTAGTTCGACGAAGTTTGTTGATGTCTCGTCTAGTAATCGATATGTCATAGTTGAGTAATGACTGATATCACTGTGTTAATTATCGAAATCAGGTTGACTATGATCTAGTTTGGGTTAACACTCACGATCTGAGAATTTCTCTCATGCATCTAATCTGAGATAACTCAGACTCCATAGTAGCAAACCGTACAATTGATTGGCCCTTATATAATAAGACTTGATTGTGATTAAATTATTCTGTTAGTAGTCTAGGGACATGGATTATCATAGTGTGATGGTTCTACCCTTGTCCTTGTTTAGTTGTAGGGTTGGACTATTATGCTAAGATAACTATGGACCGAAACTATGACACAGAACCTATATTATACTTATTTATTGCTTTGGGTTTTGTTTTCCCATTTTGTGCTTCTTTTTTGGTACTTGCTATTTGGGGTCTAACCCTATTGGTTTTGTATGGCTAGGTTTTGAGCCAGTTCCAGAGGATCAAGCTTATTTTTCCCTACCTGATGGCGTGCACCAGACGGATGGTCGCTAAAGGGCAGGAGTAGGTTTCTTCTTCCTTGCTCGTTATTTTATATTTTACTCTTTTGGATGTATAGCAACCAGCACCTGTTAGCCGACAAGTCTGGACATTTAGTTTCCTTTACATAATAATAATTAATCAGATTGCAGCTGAATATTGTTATGTACTTTTGCTACACTACCAGCTTTTTATTTTCCACAGCTGGTTTCCAGAATATTATGGCAGGGCGTTTGGAACGCCTAACTTCCTTGTCATATATGTATATTTTTACTGTTTTTATTTTACTGATTGAGACATTAGATGATCATGTGACCCTAAGTGACTTGCTTGTAGTATGCACCATCTTGTCTAGTTAAAACCGTGATCGTCATATGACGTATAATACCTTATATTGGGTAGCTGGCCGTATTCATCTTCGTATTCCGGTAATGGGGTATGACAAAGTTTTAGTGGTGGGCCATGAAGGTCTGTGTTTTCAGACTTAAGGTGTGTTATGGTCATATGAGTCTCAATCAAATATGTGCCTTCGAAATTCTGAATTCATTTTTCTCGAAGCATTGCTTGACTATCAAATCAATTATTTCCTTGATCCTTCATGTCACGACCCGCACCCTTGATTTGGGTATGAGTCATGAGTACGCCCAGCCTACGTCGCATTATCGGCGTAGAATGCTATACAATAAGCCACAAATAATCTATAACTCACAACATATATATCTCTACATTATACTCAATTACAGGCACTAGTTTAAAAGAATACACCAAGATAAAATTAAAATAATAACCTTGATGTGGGTACAATGAATCTTTCCCAAAACTAATTATCTAAATACAATGTTCAAAATAGTTTAGGAAACTGTCGGAGAACAATCTGATCCAAATAACTAACAAAATCAACTACTAATAAACTACTCCATCGCAGACGGTATCTGAGTTGCTAACTCTCCCTGATCGTCCGAAAGGGCAAGAACAAGCTCTATTATGTCGTTAGCATATGGTCCATAATGTGTAGGAATTTCATCCTCAATGTAGTCACCTAAAATATTTATCCAGTCAGGAAAAGAACGAGTACATCACAATGAAAACAGTTCTAACACATGGTAGAAGCTATAAGACAATAAATAGCAAGGAATATATGATAGCAACAAACTGAACTCACAATAAAGCAACTAGAATAACCAAATGCTGAAGTTCTGTCATGGCAACATATAGTAAAATATCTCCAAATAATAAAAGAAATAACTACAATGGATAGAAGAACAGATAGGAACAACTACTCTATGTGATTTGAAATATCTTGTTGACATATGAACGGCTAGGGGGTAATATCCAGCAAACCACACGTGTCATGCATGGCTGCTATTATTCCAAAAAAGGCCATGGGATAGAAAGGGTAGTTCACATTTACACTAAGTATTTCCCCTCCCCATAAGTACACATGGATTCCAAATCAGTCACGAAGAAATAAAAATAATCCAGAACAATCACTTATCTCATAATAAGAATCCATCATACCAATCCGTGTAACAATTGTCAAGAATCAAATAATCAATACTAAGCATGCATTATAGAGACTATCAAGTACTTAAAGTAATCACGGAAATGTACTCGCCTGTAGTCCTTAGCTGGTATGAATCAGAATCCCAGTCATAGTCCAAATAGCCTATGTATTACAAATTTATCATGTCAAAAGATAATTTTTTAATTTATTTAATTCTGGAATAATTACTCTAAAATCCTATTTTAATCTTATTAATCTGATTTTTTAGGTCAAATCCTAATTTTTTCCAAAAGAACCTAAAATTTATCGACTCGAGACTCATAAAACGCAAATCGAGTCAATTTGTTGACCAAAAAGTCAACAGACATAAACTCAACTTTCATGCATGATTTCCTGTAGATTTCAGCATCAAAAACATGATGGAATTTACAGCTTGTTTGAATTTAAATTCGTTTGGGAATTATGGCACATACAAATTTCGTATCGTGCACCGATGGTTAAATTCTAAACTAGAAGTTCTGCAGAATTAACAGTATAAAATATTTCGAATTAAATTCTGGTAAAAATATATGTCAATTATATCGACATTAGCTTTTCGAATCTTCAAACGATTAATGATTCTGATTACTAGTTCTCCCGAAATCGCAAAAACATCAAGACGCGTCTATTTTTGGACATGCTGTGCTCTACGAATTTTCTAGAATTTAATACTCATAATTTTGTAAAAAAATTTATATAATCAGAAATCTAACCTTAATATCGTTCTAACGCAATAAAGTGGGTCTCGTTTGGAGTTCGAAGCTATGCGCAATGGCTTCGGGAAGATGAAAAAACCTTGGATGGCAATTCCCCAAAATTTGGCTCAAAGAAAACCCTAGAATTATAAACTAAATATCCTATATATAGAGAGGAGAGAGGGAAGCCGCGGCTCGTGAGCCTGCTATGTGGCATCCATCCACGCTGCCCCGCCCAGATCGGAGGGTCAGGATTTGTCCCGGCTTGGCTTAGTTGAGTCCGAGTCGAACTCGGACTCGGCTCAGCTCTAGGTCGGCTCGGCTGCACCCGCACCCAGCTCGCTGACACTGACAGGCGGGCCCTGCCATGTTGGCTGTGGGAGGCTAACGGGTGGGCCCCTGTTGGCTGACTGGGCATAAATAATTACTTTTTTGGGTTTATATTATCAAAAAATAGTTTTTAATTAAGTTTTCCCTAATTAACTCAAAATAAATGCTAAAAATAATCAAAAAATTCCTAGAAAATTTTAGAAAATATATTTGATTATTTAGAACCTAAAATAAAAGTTTGGAATATTATTAGTTAAGTTTGAACCTAAAATAAATTCTTAAAAGTCCTAGAAAATTAGTGTTACTAGTTTTTAATTAATAAAATATTATAAAAAAATCACACTAGCCCCAAATTAACCTAAAAACAACATTTAAGCTAGAATCTCAGGATACGTAGGTTACAAGTCTACCCTCCTAAGAAAAATTTCGTCCTCGAAATTTAATGCAGAACAAAAAAGAAGAAAAATTACCTCATGGTGCAAAAAGATAGGGTTAACGCTCTCGCATCTCCTCTTCCCGCTCCCAAGTAGATTCACTGGGAGAATGATGCCTCCAAGCAACGCGAACCAAAGGAATTACTTGGTTACAAAGCACCTTATCTCTGCGGTCAAGGATCTCCACTGGCTGCTCCGGATAACGGAGGCTGGGTTCAACCTCAAGTTTTGAATGATCTAATACATGGCTAGGATCTGCCACGTATCGTCTCAACTGTGATACATGGAACACGTTGTGTACTCCTTCCAATGTAGGCGGTAAGGCTAGTCGATAAGCTACTACTCCGACCTTCTCTAGAATATTGAAAGGTCCGATGAATCTTGGACTAAGCTTTCCACATTCACCGAAACGAATTATTCCACGTGTCGGAGAGATCCTCAAGAACACTAAGTCGCCAACCTATGCCAAAACAGGAACTTAACGCATGATCTAAGAACGTAATAACTATTTAAATAAATGAATTGATACCTCAAACTCTAGCGGTCTCCTATGGCTATCGACCGACTACTTCTGTCTGTCCTGAGCCACCCGAAGTCTCTCTCTAATCTGCTTTACCTTCTCTGCAGCATCAACTACCATCTCTGGTCCCAAAAGTACTCTCTCTCCTACATCATTCCAAGATAATAGAGTTCGACATCTCCTACCGTACAAAGCCTCGAAAGGAGATATCTCGATACTAGCCTGATAGCTATTGTTGTATGCAAACTCTCCCAGGTAAAGATGATCCTCCCACGAGCCACCAAAATCTAGTACACATATCCGAAGCATATCCTCGAGCATCTGAATAGTCCTCTCTGACTGTCTATCCGTCTGAGGGTGGTAAGTCGTGCTAAATTTAAGTTGGGCCCCCAAGCTAGCCTGCAAACTCCTCTAAAAGTGGGATATAAATCTACTATCCCGATCGGACACGATGCTTACTGGAACTCCATGCAGCCAGACTATCTGTCTTATATATAAATCGGCGAGCTTTTCCATGGATAATCCTACTTTGAAAGGCAAAAAGTGGGTTGATTTCGTCAGCCTGTCCACAATGACCCAAATTGTGTCCTTCCCTCCTGGAGTGCGTGGAAGTCCAGAAACAAAATCCATCGTGATATGCTCCCATTTCCACTCAGGAATTGGTAGTAGCTGTAGCAATCCTCCTGGTCTCTGACTCTCGGCTTTGACCTGCTGGCACACTAAACATCTGGCGACAAAATATGCTACCTCTTGCTTCATTCCATACCACCACACGTGTTCTCTCAGATCCTTATACATCTTGTTAGCTCTCGGGTTTATAGAATACTGAGAATGATTAGCCTCTTGTATGATCTCTTTATGCAGGTCCCCACTAGGCATACATAACCTAGTCCCGTGCCTTAGAAAACCATCCTCTGCAATAGAGAAGTCATCTATCAAACCTGCCTGTACCTGAGCTCTGAGGCTTCGCAGACCCTCATCCTGGTACTGCGTCTCTCGAATCTTATCCATCAATCATGATTGAATCTGTATGCCCATCATCTGCGTCTCCACTCCTGGAATAATAATCTCGATGCCCAGGCTATCCAATTCTACTAATAAGTGACAATCCGTTGTCAAGTACATTGCTACTGGATATCTGCTCAATGCATCGGCAACAACGTTAGCCTTCCTTGGATGGTATTGTAGGGAAATATCAAAATCCTTGATCAGTTCTAGCTACCTGCGCTACCTCATATTCAGCTCCTTCTGTGTAAAAACGTACTTCAAGCTCTTGTGGTCAATGTACATTTCCACACGCAATCCGTACAGATAATGTCTCCATATCTTTAGAGCGAAGCTCACTGCTGCTAGTTCTAAGTCGAGAGTGGGATAGTTTCTCTTATGTGGCCGCAACTGTCTAGAAGCATATGCCACCACCTTCTTGTTCTGCTCTAGAACACATCCCAAGCCCTTCACTGAAGCATCGCTATAAATAACAAACCCTTCTATCCCCGATGGCACCGTCAAAATAGTCGTTGTGGTCAATCTCTTCTTTATCTCATTAAATACAGCCTGACATTCTTCGGTCCACTTGAACTGTACATCTTTCCTAGTGAGTCGAGTCAACGGCTCCGTGATCCGTGAAAAATCCTTTATAAATTTTTGGTAATATCCGGCCAATCCTAAGAAGCTTTTGATCTCTTCAACAGAACTCGAAGCTTTTGATCTCTTCAACAGAACTCGAAGTGGTCCAAGACTCTACAGCAGCAATCTTCTTTGGATCCACCGATATCCCAGCTCCGGTTACCGCATGTCCAAGGAACTCTACCTTATCTAGGAAGAACTCATATTTTGAGAGTTTTCCATGGAGCTTCTCCTTCCAGAGGGTCTCTAGCACAATCCTTAGATGCTTCTCGTGTTCTTCCGGTGTCTTTGAATAGACAAGAATATCATCTATGAATAATACTACAAACTTGTCAAAGTATTGGTGGAATACCTTGTTCATCAAGTTCATGAAGACTGCCGAAGCATTAGTCAACCCAAATGGCATCACCATAAATTCATATTGTCCATATCTTGTCCGAAATACAGTTTTTGGAATATCTTCCTTCTTCACCTTCAACTGATGATAGCCAGACCTCAAATCGATCTTCGAAAATACCCTGGCTCCACTCAGCTAATCGAAAAGATCGTCTATCCTTGCTAGAGGGTATTTGTTTTTGATGGTGAGGTTGTTCAAAGCCCTGTAAATAATGTACATTCGCACCGACCCATCTTTCTTTGGTATAAATAAGACCGGGGCTCCCCAAGGCGAGGAACTTGATCTAATAAAACCCTTGTCTAGCAAATCATCCACCTGCTTTTTCAATTATGTCAGCTCGCTGTTGTTGATCCTGTAGACTCGCTGCGACACCGGTTTTGCCCTAGGCACTAAGTCTATAGTAAATTCAAGGTCTCTCTCTGGTGGCAATCCGGGTAGCTCCTCAGGAAATATGTTTAAAAATTCTGCAATAATCGGGTGTGGCATGTCCGTTTTTGCTGCCATGGCTCCACAAATAATTCTATCACTATGCTCAACTCCTCCCCTAAAAATCGAATTCTAGCTTTCTTGGAGGGCAAAACAGTACACGTCCTCCACGACAGTCTATGCTAGCATGGTGCATACTCAACCAATCCATTCCAAGGACAATGTCAAAACTCGGAAGTGGCATTATGAGTAAACTAGCATCCAAATTTTAACCTCCTAAGGTAACACGACACCCTTTACAAGTATCACTGACTAGGATAGTGCCTCCACCAATTGTGATCTTGCAACTCCTACTCAAGGGTTCTGTTACTAAACTATGTGTAAACCCCCCAACTCGAAATTAGGCCTACTTGGCTTAGATAGTGAAACTAGGTCTAGTTTGAACCCAATTAGAATTAGAACACGGTATTTTATTTAATTATGCAATATTTATATCACCTAGCGCACCCTACCGTTGGTTCGATAATTGGAGCACTACACTAGCCATTGCCTTCCTACAAATTTTACACTCTTACCCTAGACATGACCGCCTTCTATTCTGACCTAGGTGTAATTTATAATTATGCTCCCGGGTGCTACATTTTAGTCGCACAATAAACGTCGCGGACGCTATTTCTTAATTTTAAATAAAATATGATTTTGTACCCTTGTGCATTCCAATCGAAATTGGGAACACAATCTTGACTGTTTTGTACAACCAAATTTGTAAATATTCTACTCTGTATCCTCTACGTCCCAGACACTTTGTCCCACCTAATTTTATTCCCATGTACTTCTAATTAATTCCAGAACATCGTGCACACTAATTTTTAATTAATTAAATCCAATTTTTGTCTTTGTGCATTTTTCCAATTTTTGGGCATTTAATGCAAAAACGTATTGAGGTATCCCCACCATTGGACAATACATGAAGAAATTCAACTTTTCCCCTTCATAGGAATTTTTCCATAATTTATCCGAATGTGCAACACGCACATCGTCCCCCATTTAAATTCTAGCATTGTATTTAATTAATGCAAATTGTAGCCCTCCCAAACATCCCCATATGAGCCCAAAGCTCATCCCAAGGAGAGTGTTGACCAAGTCAAGTTTTCCTAGGTCAACAAAACCCCAACTCCCACATATATAGATACAACTTTCCTCCTTCTTTATTTTCTAAAACCAAAACCTAAAATTAACTTCTCAGCCGACATTGTTCATCCCCTCCCCCATCCCGGTTCGGCACCTTCCCCGGCCAGCCCTATTCGCCGGAGCTCCGTCGGCCCTCTCCCCGAGTTTACCTCCTCAACTCCCTCCTCCTCGATGAACCACCATCCACGTCTCTTCTCCACCACCATCACCACGGGAACCGCCTGCATCTCCTCCACCGAGACACAACCGATCCCGACCTCGACCCGTTGCTGAACACCTCCCCTCCGTCGTGCATCCGCCTGTACGAGCGACCCCGAGCCGCTGTGCTCCGCCGGCCTCGACCCTCCGTGACCACCGTCTCCTCCCCTCGAGCCACTGCCTCTACCTCCTCCGCCCTGCTCAGCCTCCCCATGGCTGGAGAAGCACCCTCCATTACGACCACCACTGCACCAGCATCACCACCATAGCCTCCTTCCTCCTTCTTGTCACCCTCCTCGATGTCTCCCCCGAGCTGGACCTTGGCCACCCCTCCCTGACCACTCCTCCCCTCCATGGTCGGACCTCCCCTCCCCCTGGCCGGACTCCGGTCAGCAGCCACCACCAACATCATCATCATCAATACTCTTCATTATCATCATCACATTATCACCACCATTGTCATCACCTTCACCATCACCATCACCATCGTCGTCGTAGTCATCACCTTCACCATCATCATCGCCATCGTCGTTGTCGTCATCGCCTTAACTATCATCATCATCGTCGTCATTATCATCATCGTTATCACCATCGTCTCAACCTTAATCATTGTTGTATCATCATCAACACCCCATCACTATCATCATCTTATTAACACCTTATCACCATTAATACTATCATTAAACATCATTACCATTATCAATATCTCATCCGAGTCATCACCATCATCCCAATCATCGTCCTCATCATCACCATCATCCATATCATCACCCCCTTAACTATTATCATCCACATCTTTGCCATCGTCCCAGTCATTATCTATATCACCACCATTATCATAATCATCACCATAGTAATCATCATCAACCCCTTGACGATCATCATCTTTGACCTAATCACCCTCGTCCTCATGTTCATCATGGACACCTCACCCTTGCCAGACAACCCGCAACAGTCACCCCCGATTCCCGTACCTGTGCACGCTGAACTCGAAGATCTGTTGGATTTATCTGCGCGACTTCAGGAGCAGGTCATTGTCACTACGCAGCCTTCTTGCCAGGCAAGTATACCTTGCCTTGTTGTACTGTTTAAATTCTGTATTATTAGTTGCATGTTTATTATTATATTTGTGTGCGTCCGAGAGAGACTCGGGTGCAGTCAACGAAGGTGTTGACGTTAGGACTTGTGTCTGACCTAGAGTCTAGTGGACCCACCTAAAGTTGTGGAGTTATTGCTATGACTCCCCAGGCCTTGACATATTTCTTACATGTGTTGTGAGTCTCATGTAGGGCATAGACTTGCATATGCGGTTGGCCACCTGTACGTGTAGGTCGTGCAACGGATAGGGTATAACTGCTAATAGGGATGCATGTTAGAGACTTAGCAGTTATAAATATGTCGGAGCATAGACTATTGTAGTACGAAGGTCCAATCCTTGTCCTTATTTTGTTGTGAGGTTGGACTATCGTCTAGCTATATACTATGAGCCAGAGTAACGATATCGATACTTACACTCTATCTTGGTGTAGTAGCTACTGCGTATTGTGGATATAACATACATAGATCATTGGACGGGGAAGACAATTAGTAGGTGTATGGGACAGACATTTGGTTATCGTAGTTTCAGAGTAAACTGCGGGACCGTGAGCCTCAGTGTTACCCGGTTATGGGATCAGTGTTACTCGGTTATGGGATCAGTGCTACCCGGTTATGGGATCAGTATTGCCCGATTATGGGAGTATATGCTTGTCGATACATCCGGTAGAGGTTACTAGCAGCGTGCTATCATGATCGGTGATGTAGTCAGCATATACATCTGGCATCCAGTTTACAGCTAATGCTAGATACTTAGCCTCTGGCTTGATGCTATGCTTTATACCTTTCACCTACCCACACGTACCAAGGTTGTCTTCAAAGTGCATTTCATTTAGCTGGTTAGGACACCCTTGAGTTTTTAGTATTTACTTTATGGCATGCTTTTAGGTATCTTGTTATGTCCCTCTGAGGACCTGTCCCTTTTCAGGTGTATTATTCATGAGTATTCGCAGGAGCGCAGATCCGGACTTGCTACGTATATTGCGATAAGGACTTCTCTTCGAGCTCGTGATTGATAGTTGATATTCTTATATTGTATTTATCTTGTCTATTCTATATTCTAGTCCAGTAGTGGATTTGTTTTCATCCGACTACCATCATTAGATACTTTATATTGAGATCTAGATACATAGCTATTGGTTATTTATCTATTTATGATTCATGTGGATGAGATCTAGATTATGCCTGTGACTTGAGATATTTTATACCACTTATGAATTATTGTTCATAATACAGCGTACGCATGTGTTATGGGTTCCATATATTAGAGTTGCCATATACATGCGGCTGGCATGCTTACGTGTCCTAGTCCTACGTATTTTGGGACTGGGGCGTGACATGTTTTTGTGGTGGCCCATGCAGGTCAAGAGCATATTGTCTCCGTTACGTTACTGTACCGAGCAAGCCTGCACCTAGGATTAGAGTATAGGATCTCATCCACAAGTGACTATAACTCACTTTCCTTCCAATCTGTTCTATTTGAATAGCTGCATCCTGCTTGATTCATATGCTTTCCTAATAGCTCCTTGAGTATAGCCTCCTCCCAGAATATAGAAGTCCCCGTTGTTAGATAATAAGTAGGGTAACCTTCCTATTAAGAGTACAACTAGGATAATGACACATCACTGAGTTAGAATACTTAATGAAACCCTAGCACCCCTTACCTATAGATTGATGTACCGTTACCCCTCGATATATGTATGAAGACTTGAGAGTGGTATAAACACTACTAGAAAAGTTAGAAAGTTGACCATGAGGTTTTGACCCTAGTATTGAGGAACCAATAGAAACATAAGGTTAAATATTAGGGCTAACCTAGCTTTTCATGGTAAGATAGTATTATAGAACTATACATTTAGACTCTTGTCTTGAGATTAGTAAGCAGTACTTTAGAAAGCCAAAAGCAATGCTTAGAATATTTTTCTCGATCAAACCTCGAACACAGAGATTAGCATACCACCTTTCCCTTAGAAAACTGTGATGTTATCTAGAGTCCTTCTATTTAATTTCACATTCATTCCTCCGAGACCTTAGCGCTCGTAATTTGTGCAACGACTAATTATATTCTTCTGTCGTGCCACCTGACGCTTCCATCCTTAATGTTAACACTTCTGTTCTATGAGCACTATGACTAAGACTTAAGACGACCATGACCTAAATAATGTAAGAGGATACCCTAATAAGTTCCAAGACCTCTTCTCGTAAACCTTAACAGGAATTCCTATATTTTTCTTAAGGCATTAGCGTAGTAATTTATTATTTTAAGTTGGGTAGTATGCCTCGCCATATAGTATCACACAGTCCTCTTAACCCATTGATGAAGTATAACCGAATGACACCAGCTTTAGACTTGCATAAGAAGATAGTGTTTAGATTATAGAAATTAGAGGCCCATATCCCTATTTGGTCGATTGACGACTTAGACAAGGAGTTAGTATGACAACTGTAGAGACTGAAGTGACCTTGAATTATTTTGTACCTTCTGTCATCATAATCTAGCGTAATGATATTTTCTGTACCACCTTTACTTATGCTACTATTTTATAGCCCAGTTTTACAAGCTTATTCTTTTATCGAGCTTGATCATGATATTGTATTATTGGGGATGCCTACTAATACATTGTCTAATCAGAATCAGTATATTAAGGTCTAGCTAACCTTAGTACATTTTGGTTCGCCCTTCGTAATACTACTTTACGTGGATTGAAACATATAGTTGACTAGTGGACGAATATACTTGCCCTCTAGATATGTCTGAGTATATCGTATCGGTTACATAACTGTATTGATACGAGCATGCAAATAAGAAACTACCAAATAGGATTTCAATCCACAACTCCCTTGACAATTCTCATTTGAATTTTTAAAAATGCCTTGATCCCCATACTTCTATCCTATGACTCCCCTTGAACTCTTTATTATTGCTTTCCGTCTTCCCTTATTTCGGTAAGAGGAACGCTCGTGTAGAGTATAAGTTGACACACTGATAAGTACTAGATAAACCCCATAGGCTAATCATATGACTTGGTGACTCCCTTTTATAGTCAATTAGGGACATATCATAGATGATATGTTTGGTATTAAAAGTTAGGGGATTAAATAACATGATTAAATAATTTTGAGGAATAGCTTTCTTAGATGTATAGCCTTAGATGATTGATGGATAAATTTTAAGTTGGGTAAAAACCGCACTAGTTAAAACTTGAGGAAAATTATTTTTTTTAGACTATGACCAAGTGAGATTAGATAAAGAGAAACCCAACCCAATTTTAATTTCGAGGACGAAATTATTTTAAGTTGGGTAGATTGTAAACCCACATACCCAAAATTAGGCCTACTTGGCTTAGATAGTAAAACTAGGTCAAGTTTGAACCCAATTAGAATTAGAACACGGTATTTTATTTAATTATGCAATATTTATATCACCTAGCGCACCCTACCATTCCTTCGATAATTGTAGCACTACAGTAGCCATTGCCTTCCTATAAATTTTATACTCTTACCCTAGACATGACCGCCTTCTATTCTGACCTCGGTGTAATTTATAATTATGCTCCCTGGTGCAACATTTTAGTCGCACAATAAATGTCGTGGACGTTATTTCTTAATTTTAAATAAAATACGGCTTTGTACCCTTGTATGTTCTAATTAAAATTGGGAACACAATCTTGACCGTTTTGTACAACCAAATTTGTAAATATTCTACTATGTATCCTCTACGTCCCAGACACTTTGTCCTACCTAATTTTATTCTGATGTACTTCTAATTAATTCTAGAACATCGTGCGCACTAATTTTTAATTAATTAAATCCAATTTCCGTCTTTGTGCATTTTTTCAATTTTTGGGTGCTTTATGCAAATATGTATTGAGGTGTCCCCACCATTGGACAATACATGAAGAAACCCAACTTTTCCCCTTCATAAGAATTTTTCCATATTTTTTTTGGAATGTGCAACGCGCACATCGTCCCCCATTTAAATTCTAGCCTTGTATTTAATTAATGCAAATTGTAGCCCTCCCAAACATCCCCATGTGAGCCCAAAGCCCATCCCAAGGAGAGTGTTGACCAAGTCAAGATTTTCTAGGTCAACAAAACTCCAAATCCCACATATATAAATACAACTTTCCTCCTTCTTCTTTATTTTCTAAAACCAAAACATAAAATTAACTTCTCAGCCGATACTATTCATCCCCTCCCCCATCCCGGTTCGGCACCTTCCACGGCCATCCCTATTCGCCGGAGCTCCGCCGACCCTCTCACCGAGTTCACCTCCTCAACTCCCTCCTCCTCGATGAACCACCATCCACGTCTTTTCTCCACCACCATCACCACGGGAACCGCATGCATCTCCTCCACCGAGACACAGCCGATCCCGACCTCGACCCGTTGGTGAATACCCCCCCGTCGTCGTGCATCTGCCTACAAAGCGACCCCGAGCCGCTGTGCTCTGCCGGCCTCGACCCTCCGTGACCATCGTCTCCTCCCCTCGAGCTAGTGCCTCCACCTCCTTCGCCCTACTCAGCCTCCCTATGGCCGGAGCAGCACCCTCCATTACGACCACCACTACACCAGCACCACCACCCTGGCCTCCTTCCTCCTCCTTGTCACCCTCCTCGACGTCTCCACTGAGATGCACCTCGGCCACCCCTCCCTGACCTCTTTTCTCCTCTATGGCTGGACCTCTCCTCCCCCTGGCCGACTTCGGTCAGCAGCCACCACCAGCATCATCATCATCAATACTCTTCATCATCATCATCAAATTATCACCACCATTGTCATCACCTTCACCATCACCATCACCATCGCCATCGTAGTCATCACCTTCACCATCATCATCGCCATAGTCGTTGTCGTCATCGCCTTAACTATCATCGTCATCGTCGTCATTATCATCGTCGTTATAACCATCGTCTCACCTTAATCATCGTCGTATCATCATCAACACCCCATCACCATCATTATCTCATTAACACCTCATCACCCTTAATACTATCATTAAACATCATTACCATTATCAATATCTCATCCTAGTCATCACCATTATCCCAATCATCGTCCTCGTCATCACCATCATCCACATCATCACCCCCTTAACTATTATCATCTACATCATCGCCATCGTCCCATTCATCATCCATATCACCACCAATATCATAATCATCACCATAGTAATCATCATCAACCCCTTTATGATCATCATCTTTGACCTAATCACCCTCGTCTTTGTGTTCATCATGGACCCCTCACCCTTGCCAGACAACCCATAGTAATCAACCCCGATTCCCGTACCTATGCACGCCGACCCTGGAGATCTGTTTGATTTATCTGTGCGACTTCAGGAGCAGGTAATTGGCACTACACAGCCTTCTTGCCAAGCAACTATACCTTGCCTTATTATACTGTTTAAATTTTGTATTATTAGCTGCATATTTATTATTATATTTGGACGCATCCGAGAGAGACTCGTGTGTAGTCAATGAAGGCGTTGACGTTAGGACTTGTGTCTGACATAGAGTCTAGTAGACCCACCTAAAGTTGCGGAGTTATTGGTATGACTCCCCAGGCCTTGACACATTTCTTACACGTGTTATGAGTCTCATGTAGGGCACAAACTTGCGTATATGGTTGGCCACCTGTACGTGTAGGTCGTGCGACGGATAGGGTATAACTACTAATAGGGATGCATGTTAGAGACTTAGCAGTTATAGATATGTCAGAGCATAGACTATTGTAGTACGATGGTCCAATCCTTGTCCTTGTTTGGTTATGAGGTTGGACTATCGTCTAGCGATAGACTATGAGCCAGAGTTACGACACCGATACTTGCACTCTGTCTCAGTGTACTAGCTACTGCGTATTGTGGATACAAGATGCATAGATCATTGGACGGGAAGACAATTAGTAGGCGTATGGGACAGACATTTGGTTGCCGTAGTTTCAGAGTAAACTGCAGGACCGTGAGCCTCAGTGTTACCCGGTTATGGGATCAATATTACCCGGTTATGGGATCAGTGCTACCCGGTTATGGGATCAGTGTTGCCCGGTTATAGGAGTATATGCTTGTCGGTACATCTGGCAGAAGTTAATAGTTGCGCGCTATCATGATCGGTGATGTAGTCAGCATATACGTCTGGTATCTAGTTTACAACTAATGCCAGATACTTAGCCTCTGGCTTGACGCTATGCTTTATACCTTTCACCTACCCATACGTACCAAGGTTATCTTCAATATGTATTTCACTTAGTTGGTTAGGACACCCTTGAGTTTTCAATATTTACTTTATGGCATGCTTTTATGTATCTTGTTATGTCCCTCTGAGGACCTGGCCCTTTCCAGGTGTATTGTTCATGAGTATTCACAGGAGCGCATATCCGGACTTGCTACATATATTGCGATGAGGACTTCTCTTCGAGCTCGTGATTGGTAGTTGATATTCTTATATTGTATTTATCTTGTCTATTCTATATTCTAGTCCGATAGTGGATTTGTTTCCATCCGACTACCATCATTAGATACTTTATATTGAGATCTAGATACGTAGCTATTGGTTATTTATCTATTTATGATTCATGTGGATGAGATCTAGATTATGCTTGTGACTTGAGATATTTTATACCACTTATGAATTTTTGTTCATGATACAGCATACGCATGTGTTATGGGTTCCATATATTGGAGTTGCCATATACATACGACTGGCATGATTACATATCCTAGTCCTACATATTTTGGGACTGGGGCATGACACTATGCTCAAGCACAAAGGATACATATTTGAAGCTATGAGATGCGGGTGGTGTGGGAAAAGCACCATTTGCTCTGGAACCACGCGCTCTGGTCTTGGGTGGCTTTCTGAAAGGTTAAAAACAACAGGAATAAAGTTGATATGGCACAAGATAAGGAAGTATCCAAGGAGGACGATCAACTTATGAAAGAGGTTCGATTGCTCGAAAGGAATTATTAAGGGTTAGCAAGTTGAGTATACTGGATCCCTAGTTGTGATTGAGTATCTTCCTATTCCTAGTATATATATCCGATGGCAGGCTCGCAGTCATATATCTAAATTGAGTACCACCACGAGTTCACAACCTTGTGTGAAATCAGACCTGCATGGGCCACCACTAAAAACGTTTAATGACCCGCACCCTTAATTTGGGCATGAGTAATGAGTACGCCCTGCCTACGTCATAGTGTCGGCGTAGAACATTGTACCATAAGCCACAAATAATCTATAACTCACAACATATATATATCTCTATATTATACTCAATCACAGGCACTAGTTTAAAAGAATACACCAAGATAGTATTAAAATAATAATCTTGATGTGGGTACAATGAATCTTTCCCAAAACTAATTATCCAAATACAATGTTCAAAATACTTTAGAAAACTGTCGGAGAACAATCCGATCCAAATAACTAACAAAATCAACTACTAATAAACTACTCTATCGCAGGCGGTATCTCAGCTGCTAACTCTCCCTGATCGTCCGGAATGGCAAGATCAGGTTCTATTATGTCGTTAGCATACGGTCCATAAGATGTAGGGATTTTATCCTCAATGTATTCACCTAAAATATTTATCCAGTCAGGAAAGGAACGAGTATATCACAATGAAAATAGTTCCAACACATGGTAGAAGCTATAAGACAATAAATAGCAAGGAATATATGATAGCAACAAACTAAACTCACAATAAAGCAATTAGAATAACCAAATGTTGAAGTCCTGTCATGGCAACATATAGTACAATATCTCCAAATAATAAAAGAAATAACTACAATGGATGGAAGAACAGATAGGAACAACTACTCTATGTGATTTGAAATACCTTGTTGACATGTTAATGGCTAGGGGGTAATATCCGACAAACCACACATGTCGTGCATGGCTGCTATTATTCTAGAAAAGACCATGGGATATAAAAGGTAGTTCACATGTCCACTAAGTATTTCCCCTCCCCACAAGTACACATGGATTCCAAATCAGTCACGAAGAAATAAAAATAATCCAGAACAATCACTTATCTCATAATAAGAATCCATCATACCAATCCGTGTAACAAGTGTCAAGAATCAAATAATCAATACTAAGCATGCATTATAGAGACTATCAAGTACTGAAAGTAATCACGAAAATATACTCGCCTGTGGTCCTTAGCTGGTATGAATCAGAATCCCAATCACAGTCCAAATAGCCTATGTATTACAAATTTGTCATGTCAAAAGATACTTTTTTAATTTATTTAATTCTGGAATAATTACTCTAAAAATCCTATTTTTATCTTATTATTCTAATTTTTAGGTCAAATCCTAATTTTGTCAAAAAGAACCTAAAATTTATCGACTCGAGACTCATAGCACGCAAATCGAGACGATACGTTGACCGAAAAGTCAACCAAAATAAACTCGACTTTCATGCATGATTTCCTGTAGATTTCAGCCTAAAAAATATATTGGAATTTATGGCTCGTCCGAATTTAAATTCGTTTGGGAATTATGGCACATACAAATTTCGTATCGTGCACCGATGGTTAAATTTTAACCTAGAAGTTGTACAAAATTAAAATTATAAAATATGTTGAATTAAATTCTGGTAAAAAAATATGTTAATGATCTCGACATCAGCTTTCTGAATCTTCAAACGTTTCATGATTCTGATACCTAGTTCTCCCGAAATTACAAAAACATCGAGACGTGTCTATTTTTGGACATGTTGTGCTCTACGAATTTTCCAGAATTTAATACTCATAATTTCGTAAAAAAATTATATAATCACAAAGCTAACCTCAATATCATTCTAACGCAAGAAACTATGTCTCGTTTGGAGTTCGGAGCTATGCGCAATGGCTTTTGGAAGATGAAGGAACCCTAGATGGCAATTCCCCAAAATTCGGCTCCAAGAAAACCCTAGAATTATAAACTAAATATCCTATATATAGAGAGGAGAGAGGGAAGCCACGGCTCGTGAGCCTGCCACGTGGCAGCCATCCGCGTTGCCCCGTCCAGATCGGACGGTCCAGATTTGTCCCGGTTTGGCTCAGCTTAGTCCGAGTCGAACTCGGACTCGGCTCAACTCTAGGTCGGCTCGCCTGCACCCACACCCAGGTCGCTGTAACTGACAGGCGGGCCCCACCTCGTTGGCTGCGGAAGGCTGACGGGTGGGCCCCTGTTGGCTGACTGGACAGAAATAATTACTTTTTTGGGTTTTTATTTTCAGAAAATAGTTTTTAATTCAGTTTTCCCTAATTAACTCAAAATAAATGCTAAAATCAAAAAATTCCCAGAAAATTCTAGAAAATATATTTGATTATTTAGAACCTAAAATAAAAGTTTGGGATATTTTTAGTTAAGTTTGAACCTAAAATAAATTCTTGAAAGTCCTAGAAAATTAGTGTTACTAGTTTTTAATTAACAAAAAATTATGAAAAAATCTCACTAACCCCAAATTAACCTAAAAACAACATTTAAGCTAGAATCTTAGGATACGGAGGTTACACTTCCTGTCCTGTTCTTGATATTTCTTGTACTTTTCTTTAGGACTTCTTCAATTGCTGGAGCAGCAGGCATGGTCGAACAGGGTTCTCATGGGGGCAACAACGAGAGGTAGCACCTGTTCAGAGTCAAATTTGGGTAGAGCTAATGATTGAGCAAGCTGGCACACTAGAACCATAAGATGGATATGTTGAAAAACTAACCCTTGAGATCCCTGTACCTCCAGTAGTTCCAATAGTACCAGTGGTACTTGATACCCCAGCATTACTAAAGATCTTTCAGGGAATGATGGCTACATAACAATATCAGATGGCAGTGCAACGACACCAGAAGTTTCAACAAAAAGAAAAGAATGCCTTGTTAAGTCATGGTTTGCAGACGACACTGGAGAGAGGAGGAAGGAATAATTCAGGGGCGTCGGTCAGATTTTGTTAACCCGAGATACTTTGACGACACGGAGGGCGCCATCACGGCAGATGCATGGCTCGAAGACATCAAATTTATTCTGGTAGCAACAAGGGTTCTGGATGATGAGCAAGTTGACCAGGTCTGACTGCAGCTTCAGGACCTTGCCCGTGACTTATGGGCATCAGTGGAAGTCAGCTTGAGGCATCCTATCTCTTGGGACAGTTTCCAGGCTCGATTATGGGCCAAGTACTTTGGAGTCGTCGCACAGTAAGATCTCTAGCAGAGGTTTATCGGGCTTAAGCAGGCTGGTAGAACAATAGATGGATATGCAGCAGAGTTCTGCAGGCTGAGTAGATTTGCTTCGACTATGGTGGCCATAGAATCGAACAGAGCGATGAGGTTCCATCAGGGGCTTCACCTGGAGATTCTATAGATGGTAGAGGAATACGACTACCAGAGTTATGAAAAGTATTGATAGCAGCTCGATGGCACGAGTTTACTATAAAAAGGTTATCAGCAAGGACAGGAGGCCAAAAGAGGTCTCATGCTCAAAGTGGAGGAGTAGGTAGAGGAGTACCCCAAACATCAGTACCATCACCTAACATTCGTATACATGATTCAGCACCGCAAAGGATGGCAGTTTCAACAGTGACAGTTCCAGCTCGATAGAAGCCGAAGCAACAACAACAGCAATAATGCCAGGGAGCACCGATAGGTTGCACCTACTATGGCAAAGAAGGCCTACTAGAGGCTATGCCTATGGTATAGTGATCCAAGCTACAAGATTATCAATTGCTCAATAATTTAGAGGCAAGGAGCGCCAGCCCAGAAGTTTTTGGCAGTGCCAGCACCAGGCGCAGTACAGTATAGAGGACCAGAGGTAGCAGTACGACTAGTGGCTCAGCGTCCATTATTAAAGACAGCATGGATGTTCTAACAGAGGGACCAGCAGTAGGGCCAACAGAGGCCACAACAACGTATCCAAGGGAGACAGCAGCAAGGAGCACAACAAGGCCAAGGACAAGCATTCACTTTGTCCCTGGAGGAGGCTTTGGCATAAGGTGATGTAGTGGCAGCCAGTCTGTCTGCATCAAGCTCTGATGGTTCTCCCAAAAATCATAAATCTAAGTGATCATCTCGTAGGCGTTATCCCCCTTTATGAGTTCTCTTCTTTCTGACAGAAGCCAACCGAGACTTTGAAATCTGATTGGTGATAGACTATGGTAAGTAAGAATTGGGTCAAAAATGAGTGCATTGAAAACTTAGGGGGAAACCATTTCCTCTTGGGTGAGCTAGAAAAAGGAGTGACTTTAGGAGCGAATGGGCATTCAGAACCTTTGGGTAGAGTCTGACTCTTTTTCCTGCAATGGAATTATTTGATTATGGAGCTTCACACTCATTTGTATATACACAATTTGTAACACGTATTGGATTAGAGTTCAGGTAATTGCCAGAGAGGTTGAATATACTCACTGGTAATACGCTCGTTGAAGTTAGCATAGTGTGTGTAGCATATCTAATCGTAGTGTGTGGGCGTTCATTACCCGCCAAGTTGATCGAGTTCCCTATGGATAACTTCAACATAGTTTTAGGCATGGACTGGCTAAGAGATAGTCATGCTATGAAAGATTGCCATAGGGGTAGAGTATTATTTAGTATCCCATGCATGGAGGATTTTGTCCTTGAAAGAATCATGAGGGACCGATCCGAAGACATAGTTGCAGCAGTAGCAGTAGTAGAAGAATAGAAGATTCTTGGGGTAGTCCAAGAATTTTCAGATGTCTTTCCTGATGAACTTTTGGGTTTAACCCTAGTGAGATATGTGGAGTTCTTATACAATTGATCCCTGGAGCAGGACAATATATTGTAAAGTTCACCAAATGGCACCATCAGAATTAGACATATTGTACCAACATGTAGAAGAGCTAAAGGCGAAGAAGTTCATTCGAACTAGTGGATCACCTTAGAAAGCGCCAGTGGTTCTAGTGAAGAAGAAGGATGGGTCATCGCGGTTATGTATTGACTACAGACAACTGAATACAGTGACAATGAAGAATAAGTACCCATTACCAATAATTGATAATTTATTTGATTAATTAAGCAAGGCCAAGGTTTTCTCCAAGCTCGATCTACGATCAGGTATCATCAAGTAAGAGTTCGGGAGCAAGACATACCGAAGACAGTATTTAGGTCACGATATGGGCATTACAAATTCTTGGTTATGCCATTCGGACTGACTAATGCTCCAGCAATATTTATGGATCTGATGAACCGAATTTTTATGCCGTACTTGGATCAATTCATGGTTGTGTTTAAAGATAAAATTCTTGTCTACTTTAGTAACAAGAAGGAACAGGAAGAATATTTTTGGAAGGTCTTACACATTCTGAGGGAGTACCAGTTATACGCAAAACTCAACAAGTATGAGTTTTTGTTGGATAACGTGTCATTCTTGGGTCACATCATCTCTAGAGCATGAGTGGAAGTAGACCCAAAGAAGGTTGAGGCCATAAAAAGTTGTCCAGTTCCTAAGACTGTAGCAGAGGTGCCAGACTTTATTTGAAGAATTGTCCAATTTCCAGTTACATAAAAAGTTGTCCAGTTTCCAGTTACATAAAAAGTTGTCCAGTTTCTTGGGCTTGGTGGGATACTACAAAAGGTTCATGGCAGACTTTGCAAGGATTTTAGCTTAGTCGATTGACGCACATGGAGGCTAAATTTGACTGGTCAGCAGAGTGCCAGACTTCATTTGAAGAATTATAGAAGTGACTGATTTAAACACCGATTCTCATGCTTCCAATAGGTTTTGAAGGGTTAACAGTATATTATGACGCATCCGACAAAGGGCTAGGGTGTGTATTTATGCAACATGGAAAGGTGATAGCGTATGCATCTCGGCAGCTTCGAGATCATGAGAAGAACTATCCAACTCATGATGTAGAATTGGCAGCAGTAGTATTTGCGCTTAAACTATGGAGGCACTACTTATATGGTTATCGGGTAAAGATATTTATCGACCATAAAAGTCTAAAGTACGTATTTACTCTGAAGGGCTTGAATATGAGACAGAGAAGGTGGCTAGAATTGATAAATGACTATGATATAGAACTTAAGTATCATCCGGACAAGGCTAATATAATAGCAGGCATACTTAGTAGGAGAGGTCGCACATTCATGTTGACATCGTAGCGGCATATATTAGAGGATCTTCAAGAAAGGGGTATTGAGGTAGTACTTCCACAGGAAACAAGATTTTGGCTAGCTTGCAAGTACAGTCTACTTTTGTGGAGAGAATCAAGGTAGCTCAGACAGAGGACCCAAAGATTCAAAAGCTACAGACAGAATGTGAGTCTGGTCTCAGGAAGGAGTTGACGATTCATGAAGATGGGACCCTTAGATTTAGAAATCATTTATGTCTACCAAGTGGAGATATTCATCAAGAAGTCATGTCCGAGGCACATAGTTCTCAGTATTCAATACATCCAGGAGGTACCAAGATGTATCAAGACATCAAACAATATTTTTGGTGGAATAGGATAAAGAGAAAGATAACACAATTCGTTTCTCGGTGTCTGATATGTCAATAAGTGAAGGCCAAACAGCAAAGACCGACAGGATTATTACAACTGCTTCCTATTCTGGAGTGGAAGTGAAAGCATATCATAGTGGAATTTGTGACTGGTTTACCTAGATCCCCGACTAGTCGTGATGTAGTTTGGTTGATAGTGGATCGTCTCACAAAAGTAGCTGACTTTCTCCTTTTCGATTAGAACAGTCTACAAAATATTTAGCTGAAATGTATATGCGACAGATAGTGAGATAGAATGGTGTCCTAGTAAGTATCATGTTAGATCGAGACACTCGATTCACTTCACATTTTTAGAAAATTTTGCATAAAAGTTTGGGCACCAAGTTAAGATTTAGCATGGCGTACCACCCTAAGACAGACTGACAATCAGACAGAACCATCCAGACATTGGAATATATGCTACGAGCTTGTACCTTGTACTTTGGTAGGTCTTGGGAAGATAACCTTCATCTCATCGAGTTATCGTACAACAACAATTATCAGTCCAATATCCAGATGGCACCCTTCGAAGCGTTATACGGAAGAAAGTGCAAGTGGCCATCAGTCCAATATCCAGACGGTCAAACAGATTAATGATCGAGTTTAGGTTGTACAAGATAGACATCGGCATTGGACAGATCAGTATTGTAGGTCTTAAGAGTATTTTGTCGACGACCATATGTTCTTGCGGATTTTGCCGACCCATGGAGTCATTAGATTCGGGGATCGCGGGAAACTTAGTACACGATACATAGGTTCATTCGATATTCATGAGCGAGTAGACGATGTTTCTTATAGTCTTGCCCGCTACGAGAGGTATACGATATATTTCATGTGTCTTAGTTGCGTAGGTATATTTTGGACCCGAGTCGTATCCTCGATGACTCTGAATTAGTAGTTGGTACCAACTTATCTTACGAGCAGCAACCTGTATCCATATTGGACCGAAGAGAGAAGGTGCCCAAGAATCGAACTATTTCTCTTATCCAGGTTACCTGGGGCCATCACTCTCCATGGGAATCAACGTATGAGCGAGGATGATATTCTATCCCGATACCCGTACATGTTCGATTCAGAAGGTATATTCTTCCTTACGCCTTTATATCTAGAATTGCGTGATCAGGTGATCACCTGTGTGTTATAATGTTATTACTTTCATGTGTAGTTGCTAGTAGATTTGTATCATGCTTATCCTGACTTCTCTAGCTATTACTTGATTTCAAATTTCGTGGATAAAATTTTTCTTAGATGGATAGAGATATTACTCCCCGTTCCCGATATACGTATTTAGAACATATTAGTTTTCCTTCTTATATTACTTATTGCTTGCATGGTAATTAGGTTGCATGTCATGGAGACTAGACCCATTCTTTGGTCCAATTAGACTCGTGGTTTAATTGTTGGGTTGGTTTGGTCATGGGTGAACCCTTGGTTCAACCCTCAACCCTAGCATATATAAGTTAACCGCTTTCTTTCTTTTTCCCCATTCTCTCATTTTTTTTGCTCTTTCCTTCATTTAGGCAAGTACACATTGCACTACGTGGAGAAACCAATTGTCACTCTCACTTTTTCAACTAGGGGTAGTTTAGTAATTTGGCATGGGAATTTATTTTTAGGAATAAATATTAAATATTAATGTGGTAATTGTATTAATTATTTAATTAAGTTGAGCTATAATTATTTGTGACTAGTATTAGTTAGTTATTAGAGACTTGTATTATTAGTTAGTTAGAGTGAGACTAGACAATATTTAAACTTGTCACATATAGACTTATTTAATTTGTCATGACAATTAGTGAGCCCAACTTGGACCTAAGTCCAATTAATCATTCCACTAACTCAATTAAGGAAAATTAGTTTAATTATAATTAGTTAGAGACTTCCAAAAATACCCACCCTTAATTATTTCTCATAATACATTATGTAGGGATATTTGGGATCTTAGCATGTAGCTTGGGGAAGGAGTAAGGGGCCGGCCACTAGAAGAGGGGCTCTCCTTCTCTTTTTTCCTCATTTGTATTATATTTTGCTTCCAAATTCTAGATCCTCAATTTCCTATTTTTCCTCCATTGATTTTTTACACAATTCACCAACAATTTACTCTCAAATTCATTACACTTGGAGACTTAGAGCTTGGAGAAGCAAGGAGCACAAGGAGAAGAAACTTTGGAGCTAGAGATCGTGTCTGAATCGTGTCCAATTGCATTTTTATTGGGAATCCATCTACTAATTGGTAATGTTTGAATTTTTCTCTCATTATGGCTTCTTAATCATGCATTTAACATTAAGAATGACCCCATGGCATAAGACTACCTATAGGAACAATTTTTAGGCTTTTTGGCTAAGTATTATGAGTTATATGTGGTATTTTATGTGCATATTGGGGGAATTATAAATTTGATACATCAATTGTGTATCATAAGACCAATTAGATCTAATTAGATTTAGATCGAGGTTATGGGACTAAGTACGTGTCCAAAAATGAATACATGTAGGCCATATCACGGTATTTTGTGATACGATGTGATATGGGACCCAATTTTGGGTATTTTGCACATTTATCTTCAATTTCTTTTGTAGCAAGCTACATTGGTTATATATAAATGTTATATATGTATAGGATTAATTAATTATGGATTATTTGGGTTTTGGCCTTTCACTTCGATATGTATCATGAATATCATAAGTACATACTCTAAATGTTTGATCAATTGATACTAGAATATATTTACATAGGTATATGTGTAACTTCTTATAGATAAGTATGTATTTTTTTTCTTAAGTGTTATGCACGGGTTACTGCAATATGCACTGTGATGAACTTAACCCAACAGGCAAGCCAATGATCGGGCATTGGACTGATGGGAGTGTTCAACCTTACTATGTTGATAACAGTAGGTATTATTTTTGGTGTTGTTGGTTGTTAAAGTTGTATCATCTACTGTTGTTCTTGATGTGGTATTGATGATAGGGTTATGGTAGTGCAAGTGATTTAGAGTTACAATAATATACAACAGCAACTATAACAGAGAGGGGAGTTGGTATATCGGGTTTAGACCCATAGCACAACAGCTGTGGTGAAGGTTCTGAATAGGAGATGCGTTAGGGGTGTGATGCTGCAGGGAGCTCCAGGAGCTTTGGGGGTTCAGTGAACTGAATTGGTTCACAGCAGATGTAAGGTAGAAAAGTATATCAGATACCAGGGTGATATATTTTGGATACCAAGTTGTTGAGTAGCAGGTGGAGGGGGGGTAATGCACTGTGTACCAGTATAAGGGTGGACTAGTGCACCACTTGTCACGTCCTGATCCCGTAAGGGTCAATCGTCCTTGCTGGATCCTTTACAGAACCGATCGTCCTCGCCGGTGCATGATGCCGTGCGAATCTGGAGTTGCGCTCGCACAAGGCAAGAACGTGCAGTGATAGAAACCCATTTGAAAACATAAATTAAAAAATACATTCACAGATAGTTGAACACAAGTATAGGAAGAAATATGCTTTTCATTGATAATTTAGAGTAATTTACATAGAGTTTACATTTGATGCGTCTCTCGGCTACATTGGTTTGCATTACAAAAGAAAACTCAAAAGGCAGGGTGCGCCCCATCAGATAGTCCTCGTCGTTCATACATTACGCCCTTGTATAGATTGAAAGTCCACGCCTCCAAAATGAACTGACTCCAACTATACTTTAAAATATAAGGTCTACTAACGCCTTCTCGTCTATCCACTAGCATTGTACCGCTTGAGTGCCTGAAATAGTTGCCTACAATGTGGGTCAGTACTCAGCTGTACTGCTAAGTGGGATGAACCCACTCAACTAAATTGACACTAGCTTATTAGGGGCGAGCATGCATTAAGATGATCTTTCTATAGAGAAGTAAGTAAATTCAATTCATATCAGTTGCATGTTTTGATAGGAATGAAAATAACATTGAAACCATCAAGTATATTGGTTGCTTACTCAACCGATGCATGCCTTTCCTGCAACGAAATACAAGTATACTTACCATTTGCACAAGACAATAAATTAATATGTGTTCTATTCAATGAGGTCATTAGTGTGATCGACACCATAGGGACTTATCCAAGCATTACGGCGCATCCTGTCATCCCTGGTAGCAAGCCATATTGAAGGTCCTATAATGTATCGCGACAAGCACGATCAAATATTTCCCCCGGGTCAATACGGATCCAGTGCCCCAGAATACTATTTCGAGGAAATGCCAAACCTTGGGCACAAGTTGTCCCAGACCATGTGAATGTATGAACAATTCATATATCATACAATGCACGAAATAAAACAGAATAAGTAAAACAATAATATATATACTTATGTAACAGTTCATATTTTCTCAAGCCGTATTCCAATTTTGGTATCCCGTAGGTCCAAACTCTATTCGAGGCACCAGGCCGCAACCAACAACCAAATTCCTTTATAAAGAAGCTCGTGTTCAATAAGGTATGAAAGCATATAATAAGTTAGTCTACAATCCCATATTCCTTTCTTAGTGGCTGGCATGCATTATGGCTAAGGATTTCCTAGGCGTTCAGCCGGGCATCATCGATTGAACGTTTGAAACATTAGAGATATGAACGTGTCACTACCACATTCCGAAAACAGGGGTATTTTTGACTTTTTTGCAATATTTAATATTATTGTAGTTATAATTAATTAATTGCATGATAGTGTATTGATTTAAATAATTTTGTGCGATGTGTAATTCAATATATAATTATATGCAGTGTTAATTATTTTATTTTAGCTAGCAGACTAGACCTAGTAGCCAGTAGACGAACCTCTGTCCGAATTATAAAATTCTGGATTTTATTATTTTAATTAGAATTAATTTATTGGAGGTGTAATTAATTACTGTATTTCATTTAATATTTTGCGCAATTGCCTTTGCTTCGATATTTGGAGCACTATCTAGACTTTTATCTTCCAACCAAATTCACAATCTTGCCCTAGACATGCCCGCCTTCAATTCTGCTATTTTTGCAACTCATAATTTTGCTCCCTGTGCATTGTTTCTGGCCGCACAAAAATCATCGCAGACGTTATTTTTAATTTCCTATTTTTGTATCGTTGTGCGTTCCAATCGAAAATTGGAGGCCATCTTGACCTATTTTTCGTGCGACCCAAATTAGGGTAATATTCTGTTCTGAGTCTTCTTCAATATTGGTATTGATGACCTGACCTGATTTTGACCCCAAGTACTCCTAATTAATTGTTGAACACAACTTGCATTTATTTCTATTTAATTTGAGGATACCATTTTATCTGATTCTGAAATCCCAAATTTATTTCCAGTGCCCTGCAAATTCAGCCCATACCCATCTTACAGTGCCCCCTGACCCTACAAAACATCGGACCCCGAATCGCCCGCCCAATTTTCGTCATTTCATGTGTTTGTGCAATTTCCCAAATTTAAGGGGGTTAAATTACAAATCGGCATTTTTGTGCCAACACCCAATTATTTTTAAACCAATGAGGGAACCCAATATTTTAATTAATCTCTCACCCTCATCCCCCATGAATAATTTTCTCATGTTCAATCTGGACCACTCAATTAATTGAGTGCATCCTCACCCTCCATCACACCCTCTCTCTCCCTATTTAATATATTGTAGCCTCAACCCTAATCCCTAGAAACCTAGGTTTTCCCCACCTCACAAGCCTCCAAAATTCCTCAAGCCCCCTCTCATACGTATGTAGCTTCTTTCTCCTTCTCCTTTCTTCTCCTTTTCTTCTTCTTCTCTTTTCCTTCCTTCTTCTTCCTTATTGAATTCTTTTTTTCATTGAAATTAATTTTTTCGAATTCAAATAGATAAAAAGGGGGGGGGGAATACTGTTCCTCAACTCCCCTATACTGTAGCCCGGCCCTGTACTCAGTCACCTCCGGCGCTGCACCCGATCCCGGCGAGCGGCCCTCCCCCT
The DNA here is from genome assembly GCA_036927795.1 of Iris macrosiphon. NCBI lineage: Eukaryota > Viridiplantae > Streptophyta > Magnoliopsida > Asparagales > Iridaceae > Iris > Iris macrosiphon. The sequence continues at coordinate 88,543,723 of JAYESA010000018.1, forward strand.
CTGCGTCCGGCGGTTCCCCGCGGCCCCCTGTGCTCCGGCGAACTCCTCCCCTCGAGCTTCAGTCCGGCGGCCCTCCACTGCCTTCAACAACTCCTCCGGCCCGGCGAGATCCCCGCCCGCCTGCTGCTCGGCCGACTCCCTTCGGCCGGCGCTGCCTCGACTGTCCGGTTCTCCGCCGCTCCTCGACTTCCCCCGACACCCCGGCCTGACGCCCGCCTGCTGCTGCTCCGTCCGACCCATCTACCATCCCCATCCTTCATCATCGTCTACACTACCACCACCACCACCGACAGATACTCTGGCCAAGGCTCCTCCGGCGGCCAACGTCAGCATTCCCTGCTCTCCCATCTCCCCCTGTGAGTTCTCAGTTTCTCTTCTTCTCCTTCTTCCCTCTTTAACATACATTATAATGTATAGTAATGTATATATTGTATAGAACCATTAGTTAATTAAAATGTGGTATACATTAATTTATGTAATGTATTAAGGTATATATATAACTAAATGTATATGTATTTGTAAGTATGTAATTTTGTGTAGGCACCTACGTATATACGTATATGTAAAGAGTATTATTTTTATTAATTGTTTAATAGTATATATATAATATTGGTATACGTATAAATATACATTTCTTATATACTTAATATTTTTATAGAAAAAAGGGGAATGCATGTATATATGTATATATATTTTGTAAATGTATATTGTCTATTTAATTCAATTATGGCAAATGTATACATATATAAGTAATTAGTATATGTAATTAATTTAATCTGCATATATTAATGTAAAGTATTTATATATTTAATTAATGTGAAAATTAGTATATTTATAATTATTTATTTTATTATATATGTTAATGTATATACATGTATTTCATTTATCTACTTAGCGTATTTCAAAATATATAAATTGGTATGTATAGTATATATAATGTATGGATTTAAAAGATGAATATGTATAGTAATTATTTTTATTTAATTGTATGAGTATAGTATGTATTTAAATAAATTCTATAATTAAGTTGGTATATATATATATTTTGTATATATATATATATACTTGATATAATTTCAAATATGTATTATTAGCATAAGTATACATATATACTTTGTACATGCAATTAAAATATTTTCTATATATATATATATTCTAAAAATGCACGTTTGCACATATATGATATGTACGCATTTTGACATGTGTTAATATATAAATGAACGTATTTTGGTAAAAATACAACTATAGCAGTGTATTTATATTGGTATATATTTTAGAGATATACATATATTAGGTTAAATTCTTTTGTGTGTATACAAGTATTATTTATTAAGTTTATATATATATGCAAGTATCACTTATTTTAAAAGTATATATATTGTAGGTATTTAACCAAGGTGTATGTATTAAATTTAACTGGTATAAATGTATATATATTATGTGTATAATTATTTTTGACATATATATATGTATATATATATTTTGTATAAACCCTTAACCCATTTTTATAATATATACATATATATTTTGTATATGTATTTAATTTGAGATATGTTGTATGTACATACAGGTATTAGTTTTATTTAAAGTGTATATATATTTTACTTATATCTATTATTGTAATTAGGGGGATATTAAGATATAGTTGGCCTATCTAGTAGATGACCCCTACCGTACCTAGCGTAGCCTTAGGCCAGTGTATTTCTTCTGTGTGTTAGGATAGCATCTGATACAAATGTCATATTGTGATGTGTTTATAGGACTGTTGGTTTCCCAGGGGATACTCTGGAACAGGACATCCATAAATACCAGCTAAGGACCCAAGGCAAGTACATTCTCTGATAATTTCTAATTCTTGATAATTTCTATAAGTTCAACAATCATGAAATGTTACAACTGAATCTTTAACACTGTGCTACACGGACTAGTATAGCTTGGATCTGCAGTCATGAGATGTTACCTTGATTATCGTATTGACATTATACACGACATTGACATTGGACATTGATAATTAGACATTGATAATTAGACATTGATATTAAATATTGTACATGATAGACTTGACTTGCTCGTGTATCGTGACGTGTCATGATTGGATCCACAGTACTAGTTGGGGGCAGGGAAATTGCTAGTGAGAAATGTGATCAAATACCTATCGTACAAGTTTATATTATTGGTGTTAATCATACCCCCACGTATGATTAGCCAGACTGTAGCAATCGTACAAGTCCCAAGCCGATCACATTTCGAAACTACAATTTCAAACACTTAGAATAGATTAAAGTTCCCTATTTTAAATCATATACTACATCACCCGTATATGATACTGCTCCTTGTTCATTTCATTTTGATACATGCACTGACTATATCATATTACCTATTACCTGTCTCTTTATATTACCTGTCTCTCTTAAATTGCCATTGCATTTATTTCACTGTCTTCTCAGTATCTAGCATGACATGTTTTATTGTATTATAGACATTATCAATTAATGGAACTGTTATTTGAGATTGTGCTTTGCTCCTTCCTGACTGGAAATATTTTTCCAGACTATGCCTTAGAGAACCGTTGTCCGACACTTTATGGACCATATGGTGAGTAGCTACAGACTTGGTAGTAGTTGTGATTCCGGAAAGTCTAGACGGAAATTACTATTTTAGTTAGTGCTTTAATTAGACTATTTGGTACCAGATTTGTCTCCGGCATTTTTGATGACTTGGATATTGTTGAGTTAGAATATTACTTTGTGACTTGTGTTGTATTTAATTTCTGTTCGAAATCTTATCATGCTGTAATCCTGTGATTGAGTATATATTCATCTTATTTGTGACATCCGTGCCTCCTAATGGAGATTGGATGCTTGCGTGACAGTAGTTAGATAGTATCAAGACCTTGACAGCGTTCTACCGCCGATGCTGCGGTGTAGGCTGGACGTACCCACGCACTCGTGCCCCTAAACCGGGTGCGGGTCATGACAGAACGTAAAGAAGTAGGAAAGAAGGGTCCGAACCACTCACTGGTTGAGGAAAAATGTTGAAAGAAGGAGCCCCACCTAGTGACGATCAAACGTTACAAGCACCGAGTTAGAATCCCTTGCCTATCCTTCCTGCCGAACTCCCCAAGAATCAAAGCTCCAAACGAGAAAGCCAACAGCAAAAACCAATCAAATCGAAAGCAACACCAAATCAAAACCCCAAAGCGACAATCAAGAAAATCAAACAACAAAGTACAAAAACTATTGGACTTGCTTCAATAGAGGCCTATACATTGGTTTAGAAAGGATCATCGCATTTTTTTCATGGCAAGAGAATGCCGAATATCTAAACTCTAAACTATGACTCAGACAGACAAGCCACAAGTCCAATTACATAGTGTGCATCCCGGTCGGATCGGGATTTGAGGCACTACATAATATACCACTAAAAAAAAGTTTCGTCCCGAAACTTAAGAATAATGCCTTACCTCCGACTAAATGAACAATAAAGGATACTTCTCCTTCATCTCTGACTCCAACTCCCAAGTTGATTCCCCAATAGAATGGTTCTGCCACAGCACGCGAACCAAGGATATCGTACGATTCCGAAGCACTTTCTTCTTATAATCCAAAATCTGCACGGGTTCTACTGAGTACGATAAGTCTGTGTGCAGTTCCAATTGTTCAAAGCTAACCACATGACTCGGATCATGCACATACTTTCAAAGTTGAGAAACATTAAAAACATCATGCACTTCAGCGAAGGCGGAAGGTAGTGCAATCCTGTATGCCAAAACTGCCACTCGTTCTAGTATTTCAAAGTGGCCAATAAACCTGGGACTCAGTTTGCCCTTAACACTGAAGCGCATCATCCCACGCATCGATGTCACTTTCAAGAAGACATGATCCTTGACCATAAACTCCAAAGGTCTACGATGAGCATCGACATAGCTCCTCTGTCAGCTCTGTATAGATTTTGCAAGCAACACCATAAAGATAATATTGCCACAACTTCAGTGCAAATAGAATTGCCGACAATTCCAAGTCCTGTGTCAGGTAGTTTTTTTCGTGCAGCTTCAGTTGTCTGGAGGCGTACGATATTACCTTCTCCCTTTGCATGAGCATACATCCTAAGCTGAGTCCTGAAGCATCATTGTATATCTGAAACTCTTCTACCCCATCCAGAAGTGTAAGAATTAGAGCTGAAATAAGCCGTTGCTTAAGTTCCCGAAAGCTAGCTTCGCAGTCATCACCCTACTTGTATACATTCCCTTTCTGAGTAAGATAAGTCAAAGGTGAGGCCAATTTAGAAAGATATTTCACGAACCTATGGTAGTATCCCGCTAGGCTAAAAAAGCTTCGAACTTCACTGGCTGACATTGTCACGACCCGTACCCAAAATTTGGGCATGAGTCGTGGGTACGTCCAGCCTACACCGCAGCATCGGCGGTAGAACACTGTCTAGGTCTCAACATAAAATATATCCTGTCAATAGTCTCAACTCCGTACGGAGGACAATGATAATATAATCCACAGTTCTATAAATATACTCAATCACAAGCTATATGAAAGAAATAGGCACGATGAGAAATGGAAATAAGAGTCCTATCATAAGCCAAACACAAATAAGTACAACACAAGTCCTGAGTCTAGATGACCTCAAAAGTCACAAAATAATATACAACTCAGTCTCAGTCTAAAATAATAATACAGGAAAAATAATCTAAGTGCAGGCAGGTAGGATCTCTTCTAGGATAGGCAACGCCTCTGGGATTTTCGGAGTGAAATTTCCCTCTAGTCCTGGACCGTAATGGGTGGGGCAAAAGTTCTCCAGGTCCTCTGAAAAATGTTATCCAGTCAGGATTGGAGCAAAGCACAAACACTAACAGCAGTTTTATTTAAGTTGGCAAAAACTATAAACAGTGTAAGAAATACAAGATGATAATAAATGCTGGAAATGTAAAGTACTAGAAAATATGAAATAGGCAATAGAATATCTAGCAATGAACAATATACAGTGAATGCTAGAACAAGTGAATCTAAAATAAATAATAGACATCTAGCTAAGTATTTGAAATATCAGTTTATTATGTGATCGACTTGGGACTAGATCAGGCTGGTTATATATGATTAGCTATGATTCTTGTAGGTCAGGCTAACCATATGGTTAGCTATGATGCATGTAATGGTCAGGCTAATCATATATAACAGCTATAAAGCATGTAAATGGTCAGGCCGCATCCGACGTGAGAAGTGGGGTGAGCTATGATGCATGTAGAGTTCGGATATGATCACATAATCTACTAATAGTTTCCCTATCCCCAGCTAGCACGATGGATTCCAATCACGACTCCTCATGATAGGGATCTAGGGTGCTAACTCGTGTATCCATAGTGTCAAAATCAAGTATGTAATACAACTAAATTTATAGAAGTAATCAACAAAACAAAACCTGTCAGAGAATGTACTCGCCTGTGGTCCCGATGAATATGTGAGGATCGATGTCCAAAATAGAGTCACAAAGACCTAATTGTGGAATATAAATGTCAGATACTGAATTAAGGAAATAACATGTTTAATTAATTAAGTGCGAGGCTTCTAGGTCATGGCTCAGGCTATACTAGGTTAATCCCAAGGGTATAAGTATACTAGGTTTTCTAGCTAATAAGATGTGTTGTATATACCAAAAATATATATAATTACCTAACTCATTACTGCTAGTACCTGAATACTTCATGAGGGAAACATTGATACACAACACACACCTAACTGATAACACAAGGCACTCACACACAGTGGTCACACACTCTCAGTAACTGGTTTTCACTACACACTACACTCACAGGAATATACACACTGGTTTCACATGACACATAGACACACTGATAACCAAGGACACACAGGTATCTAATACATAGGTAGGAAACTCACTGAACTTACTCTCTAGTTCACACAGCTAACACACACACACACACTAATTCCTAACCCAATGCACACACAGTAATTATTTCCAACTGACACACACAGGTATTAAGCTCTATCATGTATACTGATACATAACACTCACTGCTCACTCACACACACACAGTCACATACTATTGAACCTGGGACAAACTGACACTCACTAAAATTTCAAATACCTACACACAGGTACTAAAACACTTAACTGGGACACACACCCACTGGTCCTCACTGGTCCCTCTCTTCTCACAGAATGCACAGAACTACACCTACACACACACAGAAACCACACTGATACACTGCACAGAACTACACCTACACACACACAGAAACCACACTGATCTCTCATACACACAGGTAATAATTGCACAGCTGCACACTGCTCTCTCTTCTCATAGAATTTACAGTCAGGTATTACATAACTCAGATATATTAATCATAAACTGACACATACACTGAGATACAGACACAGTCTGTACACAGATACAATACAGGGACACCCTCACCTAGCTGATACACACAGGTAACCTACTAAAATTGATACCATGGGGTACACATAACACTACATTCTCTTACACTCACTCACTCAGTCCTAGACACACTATGAAACTCACTGCACTATTCTAATTACCTACACACAATTTCACACATAGGTTTCCAGGTTCACTCACACTAACATTTTATATACTGACATGAATACTGAAAATACCCAGTGACTAAATTTCCACACACACACAACTCACATGTGTATACACTCAGCTATGGGAATACCCAGCTAGCACCTATTGAACCTGGGGAAATTACTCCACAGTGAGGCACAAGTTACTGATACATTAGGTTCTCACTCACTCACAGTGAGACACAAGCCCGACTACACAAAAAACTCCCCAAATCCACTGCACAGCACAGAAAATCCCAACTGTGCACCGACTATCCCCAACCTGACTGCTCAGTATTCCCTCAATGCCCGACTGCACTGTAACCTTAAATCACCACCCACCTATACACTTAATACACAATTAGCTAGGTAAACCCCTGTGAGGCATTTTATCGAACACCTAGGCTGAAAAATCCAAGATTCCACACTAAGCCTTTGAATACTCCAAATCAAAACCCTAAATCGAAATCTAAACATCAAGGTGGGTTCCTAATGGGCAACAACAACAGAAAAACAGAATTTAAATGGATTAAAATTGGATTTTATCTATCGGGAGATGGTTTTCCAATGAAGGTTCTTCTTCCCCAAGACTTCTTGACCCAAGCTCCTTGTTTCCTTTACTTTGGAGGAGGAAGATGGAATCCCTAGGTCTGGATTTCGAATTTGGGGGTGGGGGACAAGGGTTTTCAAAGGAGGCTAGGGTTTTCTTTCTTTCTTCATGAAGAATGGTTGAGGGAGGCTCCCCTTTATAATAAAGGCTAGGTTTAGGGTTCCTAATGTAAGGGTTAAGCTAATCCTCCATGTTAAGTCATGAAGAATTTAATTAACTAAGGTTTGGTCATCTCTAGGGTTTTAACTTCCTAATTCAAAAATGTAAATTAGGGTTTAGTCATTAGGGTTAGACCTAATGAGTTTCTAGGGTTCAACCTAAAACCAAACATCAAGAACAACATATAATTAATTTATATAATTCATCATATTAATTAAATACATAATTAAATTAAATACAAAAAATTACACTAATGCCCTAATCTGGAAATGTGGTAGTAACAAGTCTACCCTCCTAAAAATAATTTCGTCCTCGATGGATTGAACTTGAACTAGAACAAGAACGAAATCAGAAAAGGAAATATACCTCAAGTCTAGAAGAGATACGGGTATTGCTCGCGCATTTTGTCCTCCCTCTCCCAGGTTGACTCCCCTAGAGAGTGATGTCTCCATGCAACACGAACCAAAGGAATAGTCTGGTTCTGCAACACCTTCTCTCTGCGATCCAAGATCTCTACGGGCTGCTCAGGGTAGCTGACAGTCGGACCAACCTCGATCTCCAAGTGATCAAGTACGTGACTAGGGTCTGCCACGTACCGCCTCAGCTGTGACACGTGGAACACATCATGCACTCCCTCTAGTGCAGGCGGCAAGTCTAGTCTATACGCCACTGCACCTACCCTCGCAAGAATACCGAAGGGTCCGTTGTAGCGTGCGCTAAGCTTTCTGCCTCCACCAAAATGAATCGTGCCACGCATCGGAGAAATCCATAGGAATATTAGATCGCCAACCTAAAACAAAATAGTCTCAACACGCAGTCGAAACAAACAAACACAAGCCAGAAAAATAACAATCTATACCTGAAACTCAAGGGGTCTACGATGGCTGTCGGCCTAATGCCGTTGTCTGTCATGCACCACTCGCAGTCTGTCTCTAATGAGTTTTACCTTTTCTGCTGCATCCACGACCATTTCTGGTCCTAGCAAGGCTCTCTCTCCAACGTCGTCCCAAGATAATGGTGTATGATACCTCCATCCATAAAGAGCCTCAAATGGTGACATCTCGATGCTGGCCTGGTAGCTGTTATTGTAAGCAAACTTTACCAGGTGCAGATGATCCTCCCAAGAACCTCTGAGATCTAAAACGCAAGTGCGTAGCATATCCTCAAGAGTCTGAATAGTCCTTTCAGACTGCCCGTCTGTCTGGGGGTGGTATGAGGTACTGAACTTGAGCTGAGTGCCCAAGCTAGCCTGCAGACTCCTCCAAAAGTGGGAAGTGAAACGACTATCCTGATCCGAGACGATGCTCACAGGAACTCCATGAAGACTAATGATCTGTCGCACGTACATCTCTGCTAGCCTCTCTGTCGATGTGCCCACCTTGAAAGGTAAGAAGTGGGCTGATTTGGTCAACCTGTCCGCGATGACCCAAATCGCGTCCTTCCCTCCTGGAGAACGCGGAAGCCCTGAAACGAAATCCATGGTCACGTGCTCCCATTTCCACTCTGGGATAGGTAAAAGTTGAAGCAAACCACCTGGCCTCTGCCGGTCCGCCTTTACCTGCTGGCACACTAGACACCGGGATACGAAGCGTGCTACCTCGCGCTTCATTCCATACCACCATACGTGCTCCCTCAAGTCTCAATACATCTTGTTGGCACCGGGATGCATCGAGTACTGAGAGCGGTGTACCTCCTGCAAAACCTCCTCGCGCAGCTCCCCGCTCGGCACACACATCCTCGTGCCGTGCCGTGCCGTAAAGAACCATCATCTGCGATAGTAAAGTCGTCCGACAATCCTGTCCGAACCTGTGCTCTGATACTCCTCAGAGGCTCATCATCGTACTGCGCAGCTCTGATCCTGTCCATCAGCTTGGACTGTATCTGCAATCCCCACATCTGAATCTCAGTACCGGGAACTAACACCTCAACCTCTAAGCTTTCCAGATCAGCCAACAAATATCTATCTGTCGTCAAGTACATAGCCATCGGATACCTGCTCAAGGCATCGGCGACTACGTTGGCCTTCCCTGGGTGATACTGCAATAAGATGTCAAAGTCCTTCATCAACTCCAACCATCTCCTCTGCCTCATGTTCAGCTCCTTCTGTGTGAACACGTACTTCAAGCTCTTGTGTTCTGTGAAGATCTCCACATGCTCTCCGTATAGGTAATGTTTCCACAGTTTTAGAGCGAAGATAACTGCTGCCAACTCTAAATCGTGGATAGGAAGTTCTTTTTATGAGGGCGTAACTGCCTGGAAGCATAGGCAATTACCTTCTCGTGCTGCTGAAGAACACATCCCAGACCCTTCCCTGAAGCATCATTGTAGATGGTGAAACCACCTGTCCCTGCTGGCAACGTCAAAACTGGAGCTGTCATCAACCTCTTCTTCAGCTCATCAAATGCGGCCTGGCAATCCTCCGTCCAGACAAAATCTACATCCTTCCTAGTCAGCCTGGTCATCGACGCTGCAATTCTGGAGAAGTCTTGTACAAACCTCCTGTAGTATCCTGCTAGCCCGAGAAAACTCCTGATCTCAGCTACCAAATTGGGGGTAGCCCACGACTCCACTGCCTCGATCTTCTGTGGGTTAACCGAGATTCTGTCACCCGATACCACATGCCCAAGAAATTCAACCTTGTCAAGAAAGAATTCACACTTTGAGAGTTTCTCGTACAGGTCCTCCCTCCTGAGAGTCTCTACGACTACCCTCAGGTGCTCTTCGTGCTCCTCCGGGGTCTTGGAATACACAAGAATATCGTCAATGAACACCACCACGAACTTGTCAAGGTACTGGTGGAACACCTTGTTTATCAGGTTCATGAATACTACCGGTGTATTGGTTAAACCAAATAGCATCACCATAAACTCGAACTGGTCGTATCTTGTCTGAAAGGCTATCTTTGGCGTGTCTTCTCTCTTCACCTTCACCTGGTGATAGCCTGACCTCAAATCTATCTTTGAAAACACCTTCGCCCGCTCAACTGATCGAAAAGATCATCTATCCTCGGCAACGGATATTTGTTCTTGATAGTGAGGTTGTTCAAAGCTCTATAATCAATGCACATGCGCACCGTGTCGTCCTTCTTCGGTACGAACAATATCGGAGCTCCCCATGGTGATGAACTGGATTTGATGAAGCATTTGTCCTGCAGCTCCTCAACTTGCTTCTTCAGTTCTGCCAGCTCGCTGTTGTTGACTCTATAGACATGTTGTGAAATGGGCTCCGCTCCTGGAACCAAGTCTATAGAGAATTCAATATCTCTGTCTGGCGGCAAGCATGGCAACTCCTCTGGAAATACATCCAGGAACTCCGCTATCAGAGGATGTGGCAACTCCTCTTCTTCCGCCCTGGCTCCGCAAAATGTGCTCCTGCTCTGTTCCGCTGCTCTTCTGACGACCTCAAACTCCGGCTCTCCTGGTGGTCTAAATAATACTCTGCCTCTATAAAAATCTATAGTAGCATGATGCCTACTCAACCAGTCCATTCCGAGTACAATATCGTACCCCGGAAGTGGCATGACGAGTAAGCTCATGCTCAACTCTCGGCCTCCTACTGACACCCTTCGGTCCTTGCAGTAATCACGGACTAGGATAATACCTCTACCAGTCGTGATCTTGCAAGTCCTAACTAATGGTTCTGTGTCTAAATGATGTCGAAGTACATAAGATACAGACCCAAAACTATGGGAAGCGCCAGAGTCGAATAAGGTAAATATGGGAATACAATCGAGAAGAATTGAACCTGTGATCAAGTCCCCTGCTGGCTCGATTTCCTCGACAGCCATGGCGTATGCTCGCCCTAGGGTGCACCTCTCTGCTGCTGGTGTTGGTCAAACCTTTGATGTTGCGGTGGAAGTGGTCCCCTCTATTGTTGGCCTCCTGGTACGGCAGGTACCCTGTCTGGTCCTCTCTGGGCGGCTGCTCCACCCTGACCTGGACGAGTCTGATTGGTAGGGCAATCCCTCAGCTGATGTGTCGTCGATTCGCAGGACAGATAGGTGCCCAACCTCTTCCTGCAGATCTCTCTAGTGTGTCCTGCCTTCCCGCAGTACGCACATTGGATGGCGGCCTGAGTATGCCTCTGCTGCTGATGCTGGACCTGTCCCCGGGCTAGTGCCTGGTGCTGCTGATAGGGCCTCTGTTGATGCTGATAGTGTGGACGCTTACCCGGTCCCGCACTACTGTTTGCTCCTCCTGAAATATTGTGTCCCCTCTTGGGCCTGAGGTCCAAGTCGTCCTCGTCTATCTGGACATCCATCAATATGCCCTCAAAGGTAGCGGTGCAACGTCCCGGCGTACGAGACTTGATCTCCCTTGCCAGCCCCTTTCTGAACTTCCGGGCCCTGTCCCCCGGATCTCTAATCATCGACGGCGCGAAGCGGCTCAGGCGGCAAAACTTTGCGGCATACTTATCGATGGACGAGCTCCCCTGGACTAAGTCATGGAACTGACTCTCCAAAGCTCCCAGGGCAACATCAGGAAAGAACTTCTCCTTGAAGAGCTCCCTGAAAGCCTCCCAAGTGAGTCCCCCGTCAAAGAGTCTCGGCTCCGTACGAAACTACGTCAGGGCGATGTCGAACATCTGGCTGCCGACGACCTCGATCTGAAGGGCCTCCGGAAGCTGCGCCAAGCGCAAGTTCCTCTCGATGTCCTCTAGCCAATCATCGGCGTAGAGTATCCCTTCTGTCCCCTTGAACTCCCGAGGCATCATCCTCTTGAAGTCCACAATGGTGCCCGACCTCTGGTGGTACTGACCAGGATGCTGCTGCTGCTGGGCGACTCTCTCCACAGCCTGGAGAGCCACCTGATGAGCATTCTCCATGCTCATCCTCATCATCTCTGTCTGGGCCTGGTGTGCCTCAGCCTGCACCCTCTGGGCCTCTGCCGACGTCCTCTGGGCATCGACCATGCCCTGAATCAATGCAAACATATGTGCCCCATCGACGGGCACACCTCCTGGATACTGGGTCGGTAGTGGTGGTAGAGGCTCCGTCGTAGCTATGGGGAACCTCTAAACAGGTGGGGGAGGACCCCTGAATAGTGCAGACACTCCCACATGTACTGGAGATGTAGGAGATGCTGCGGATGTCTGTCCGGCAGGGCGAGAGATGGCAGACCTCACTGACTCTGCTGCTCCGAGTCTCAGGGACCTGGTCCTTGGCGGCATCCTGAAGACAGATCAAAGATTTAATTAAGGCAATAGACACGATATCATCAAGGAAGGACAGTAAATTTCTAAAGGAAATAATTATTAAGAGTAGTATTATTAAGAATCAGAATTTCCTAATTGTGATTGAGCATATTCTCGGCCTAATTCCTATTTCCTAAAATAGGCTCGTAGCAACACTCTAAGCGAGCACCACTACGATATCGCTCTAAATGCGAATCTTGACCTGCATGGGCCACCACTAAAAATATGTCACAACCCGCACCCAAAATTTGGGCATGAGTCGTGGGTACGTCCAGCCTATACCGCAGCATCGGCGGTAGAACGCTGTCTAGGTCTCAACATAAAATATATCCTGTCAATAGTCTCAACTCCGTACGGAGGACAATGATAATGTAATCCACAGTTCTATAAATATACTCAATCACAAGCTATATGAAAGAAATGGGCACGATAAGAAATGGAAATAAGAGTTCTATCATAAGCCAAACACAAATAAGTACAACACAAGTCCTGAGTCTAGATGACCTCAAAAGTCACAAAATAATATACAACTCAGTCTCAGTCTAAAATAATAATACAGGAAAAATAATCTAAGTGCAGGCAGGTAGGATCTCCTCTAGGATAGGCAACTCCTCTGGGATTTTTGGAGTGAAATCTCCCTCTAGTCCTGGACCGTAATGGGTGGGGCAAAAGTTCTCCAGGTCCTCTGAAAAATATTTTCCAGTCAGGATTGGAGCGAAGCACAAACACTAACAGCAGTTTCATTTAAGTTGACAAAAACTATAAACAGTATAAGAAATACAAGATAAGAATAAATGCTGGAAATATAAAGTACTGGAGAATATGAAATAGGCAATAGAATATCTAGCAATGAACAATATACAGTGAATGTTAGAACAAGTGAATCTAAAATAAAGAATAGACATCTAGCTAAGTGATTAAAATATCAGTTTATTATGTGATCGGCTTGGGACAAGATCAGGCTGGTTACATATGATTAGCTATGATTCTTGTAGGTCAGGCTAACCATATGGTTAGCTATGATGCATGTAATGGTCAGGCTAATCATATATAACAGCTATGAAGCATGTAAATGGTCAGGCCGCACCCGACGTGAGAAGTGAGGTGAGCTATGATGCATGTAGAGTTCGGATATGATCACATAATCTACTAATAGTTTCCCCATCCCCAGCTAGCATGATGGATTCCAATCATGACTCCTCATGATAGGGATCTAGGGTGCTAACTCGTGTATCCATAGTGTCAGAATCAAGTATATAATACAACTAAATTTATAGAAGTAATCAACAAAACGAAAACTGTCAGAGAATGTACTCGCCTGTGGTCCCGATGAATATGTGAGGATCGATGTCCAAAATAGAGTCACAAAGACCTAATTGTGGAATATAAATGTCAGATATTGAATTAAGGAAATAACATGTTTAATTAATTAAGTGCGAGGCTTCTAGGTCATGGCTCAGGCTATACTAGGTTAATCCCAAGGGTATAAGTATACTAGGTTTTTCTAGCTAATAAGATGTGTTGTATATACCAAAAATATAAATAATTACCTAAATCATCACTGCTAGTACTTGAATACTTCATGAGGGAAACATTGATACACAACACACACCTAACTGATAACATAAGGCACTCACACACAGTGGTCACACACTCTCAGTAACTGGTTTTCACTACACACTACACTCACAGGAATATACACACTGGTTTCATATGACACATAGGCAAACTGATAACCAAGGACACTCTGGTATCTAATACATAGGTAGGAAACTCACTGAACTCACTCTCTAGTTCACACAGCTAACACACACATACTAATTCCTAACCCAATGCACACACAGTAATTATTTCCAACTGACACACACAGGTATTAAGCTCTATCATGTATACTGATACATAACACTCACTGCTAACTGAAATTTTAAATACCTACACACAGGTACTAACACACTTAACTGGGACACACACCCACTGGTCCTCGCTGGTCCCTCTCTTCTCACAGAATGCACAGAACTACACCTACACACACACAGAAACCACATTGATACACTACACAGAACTACACCTACACACACACAGAAACCACACTGATCTCTCACACACACAGGTAATAATTGCACAGCTGCACACTGCTCTCTCTTCTCACAGAATTTACACTCAGGTATTACATAACTCAGATATATTAATCATAAACTGACACATACAATGAGACACAGACACAGTCTGTACACAGATACAACACAGGGACACCTTCACCTAGCTGATACACACAGGTAACCTACCAAAATTGATACCAAGGGGTACACATAACACTATATTCTCTTACACTCACTCACTCAGTCCTAGACACACTGTGAAACTCACTGCACTATTCCAATTACCTACACACAGTTTCATATATAGGTTTCCAGGTTCACTCACACTAACATTTCACATACTGACATGAATACTGAAAATACCCAGTGACTAAATTTCCACACACACATAACTCATATGTGTATACACTCAGCTATGGGAATACCCAGCTAGCACCTATTAAACCTGGGGAAATTACTCCACAGTGAGGCACAAGTCACTGATACATTAGGTTCTCACTCACTCATAGTGAGACACAAGCCCGACTACACAGAAAACTCCCCAAACCTACTGCACAACACAGAAAATACCAACTGTGCACCGACTATCCCCAACCTGACTGCTTAGTATTCCCTCAATGCCCGACTGCACTGTGACCTTAAATCACCACCCACCTATACACTTAATACACAATTAGCTAGGTAAACCCCTGTGAGGCATTTCATCGAACACCTAGGCTGAAAAAACCCAGATTCCACACTAAGCCTTTGAATACTCCAAATCAAAACCCTAAATCGAAATCTAAACATCAAGGTGGGTTCCTAATGGGCAACAACAACAAAAAAATAGAATTTAAATTAATTAAAATCGGATTTTACCTATCGGGAGATGGTTTCCCAATGAAGGTTCTCCTTCCCCAAGACTTCTTGACCCAAGCTCCTTGTCCTTTACTTTGGAGGAGGAAGATGGAATTCCTAGGTCTGGATTCCAAATTTGGGGGTGGGGGAAAAGGGTTTTCAAAGGAGGCTAGGGTTTTCTTTCTTTCTTCATGAAGAATGGTTGAGGGAGGCTCCCCTTTATAATAAAGGCAAGGTTTAGGGTTCCTAATGTAAGGGTTAAGCTAATCTTCCATGTTAAGTCATGAAGAATTTAATTAACTAAGGTTTGGTCATCTCTAGGGTTTTAACTTCCTAATTCAAAAATGTAAATTAGGGTTTAGTCATTAGGGTTAGACCTAATGAGTTTCTAGGGTTCAACCTAAAACCAAACATCAAGAACAACATATAATTAATTTATATAACTCATCATATTAATTAAATACATAATTAAATTAAATAGGGAAAATTACACTAATGCCCTAATCTGGAAATGTGGTAGTGACAAACATAGGTTGCTTCCAGTCCACCACCGCCTATATCTTCTTTGGGTCTACGGTGACGCATTCTGCCGAGACGACATGTCCAAGGAATGCCACACTGTTCAACCAAAACTCACACTTACTGAGCTTTGCGAATAACTGATGCTCTTATAATAATTGCAGCACGATCTTCAAGTGTCCCTTGTGAGCACCTCGTTCTTGGAATAGATTAGTATGTCGTTAATAAACACGACCACAAACTTGTCCACAAACGGCCGAAACACGCGGTCCATCAGATCCATTAAAGCTGCAGGGGCATTCGTCAAGTCGAACGACATTACAAGAAATTTATAGTGTCTGTATCGGGTTCTGAATTCTGATTTGGGGACATCATTGGATTTGACTTTTAACTGGTAATAGCCTGATCTGAGATCAATTTTAGAAAAAAACTATTGTACCTTGCAGTTGATCAAACAGGTCATCTATCCTTGGCAATGGGTACTGATTCCGCACGGTAGCCTTATTCAGTTCTTGGTAGTCAATGCACAGCCACATGGATCCATCTTTTTTCTTCACGAACAGCATCGAAGCTCCCCATGGAGAAACACTTGGGCGAATGTATCCTCGGTCCAACATATCTTGTAATTGTACCTTCAATTCCTTCAGCTCTGCTGGGGCCATTTGATAAGGTGCCTTTGATATCGATCGCAAATCCAGATAGGTGTCAATAAAGAATTCGATCTCTCGATCAGGAGGCATTCCAGGCACCTCGTTCGGGAACACGTCGAGGAAATCTGCTATGACTTCAGCTTGGGTTGCATCTGTACTTTCCTGCCGGGTGTCTCGAACATAGCCTAAGTACCCTTCATAGCCCGAATACAACATACGCCTATCCAAAATTGCTGATATCACCATTGTCGTCTTCGGTGCAGTGCTGTACGAATAGTAGAAGTCTGTCTCGTCGGGTAGATGAAATACGACTCGCTTCTTCGCACACTCGATTGTTGCATGGCAAGCACCCAACCAGTCCATCCCGAGAATAATATTATAATCTTTAATGTCTAGAACAATGACATCTAAGGAGAGCTTTCTTCCTTCGATGCAAATATAACCGTTCCTACAGATCGCATGGGCGAGTATGTCAACTCCCGAAGGGATACTCATGCAAAGGTTCATATTTATTGGAGTAGAAGCTAATTTATTCTCAATAATAAAATTAGCAGATATGAAATTATGCATAGCACCTGAATCGAATAAGACTTTAGTGGGCAATTATCGAAAAAGTAAGGTATCTGTCACAACAGTGTCAGAGACGGATGCCTCATCCCGAGTCAGTGCATAGACTCGGTCTTGAGCACCCTGGCATTGTGGGTTCACTGGTACAGTATTGGTGCTGTTTTCTGGAGGCCCCTTATTCTGATTCTCGTTGTTCTGATTCGGCTACTGTCTGACGATTGGCCTGGGATATCGACAGTCAAAAGCTTTATGGTCCAAACGACCATATTTGAAACATCCAACAACTCAGCACTCATTCACCCGATGCCCCATCTTGCTGCACCTATTGCAGTACGGCGCCTGGGGCGGACCCCTTTGTTCAAATTTGTGCTCCAGACCCTCCCTTTTCATGAGGCCACTTGTTATAATTGGTACGAGGGGTCAGCACATTGACCTTTTGTGCATTACACCCAAAGATTCGTTCGCTTTTTAGGGCAGCTTCATAACATTCCCTGTAGGTTTGACACTTTTGATTTATAACGTCCCTACGCAGCTCGTCATTCAAAATTTTCGGAAAATGGTAGCACCATGCCTGCTGGTTAGGAAAGAAGTGTCCGACAAACTTAGCCAGTGTAGCGAACACTGAATTGTAATCATCAACAGACATACTTCCTTGTACCAGATTACTAAAGTCATCTTCTTTCTATTGCAGCATGGCCCATGGGATATATTGTTCAATAAAGGCATATTTGAACATCTCCCAGGTGATCTTGCAGTTGGGATTGGTATCATAAATCCCTTGTTTGGTGGCTTCCCACCAATCATGAGCCTGTAGTTCCAGTTGTACCGATGCAGAAGCCACTCTTTTGGACCCCTTAATGCCAATCAAGTTAAAGAGTCCCTCCAGTTTTGTAATCCATCATATCACCACGTCCGGTTTTGCTCGCCCGTTGAAAGTTGGTAGATTTATTTTGGTGAACTCCGTCGCTCGGCAGGTAGTCCTAGTAGGGGGCTGTATTTCTTCTGACTCGTCTTCTACCACCATAGCCGGCGGCGTGACAGGCGTCACTGTGGCTCCCCCATTGCTGGGTACCAAAAATACGATCAATTGCATCATGGTATCCATCTGCTTCTGTTAAGTAGTGAACTGCGCCTGAATTTGTGCCTGCTGAGTGGCGGCTTGCTGTTGTTGCACCTCAATGAGATGCAAAAGCTGCTCGGTCATATTGATCGAACCCGTTCCTTCGGATTCTCCAGAACTTGCCGGATCACTCTAAATAGGCTGAGCACTACTTGCAGCAGCAGTATTTTTCTTAGCCATTGCTACAAAATAGAGTAGCTTATAAACACTCCAAAAATGATAAATTTTATATCTATGGGCTCATTGTATATGCGACTCATCTCATGCAGCAGACGCCGAATGCAACTCAATTGAGAGGCGCATTAAACTCCTATATTATCTTTTGAAATCCCAAGGAAGTGAAGTCGTGCTCTGATACCAATATGTCACACCCCGATCCCGTAAGGGTCAATCATCCTTGCTAGATCCTTTACGAAAACGATCGTCTTCGCCGGGGCGTGATGCCGTGCAAGCCTGGAGTTGCGCTCGAACAAGGTAAGAACGTGCACTGATAGGAACCCATTTGAAAATACAAGTTAGAAAACACATTCACAGATAGTTGAACACAAGTATAGAAAGAAACATGCTTTTTATTGATAATTCAGAGTAACTTATATAGAGTTTATATTTGATGCACCTCTCGGCTATATTAGTTTGCATTACAAAAGAAAACTCAAAAGACAGGGCGCGCTCCATCAGATAGTCCTCGTCGTTCATACATTACGCCCTTGTATAGATTGAAAGTCCACGCCTCCAAAATGAACTGACTCTAACTATAATTCAAAATAGAAGGGCTTCTAACACCTTCTCGTATATCCACTAGCGTTGCACCGCCTGAGTGCCTGAAATAGTTGCTCACAACGTAGTTCAGTACTGAGCTATACTGGTGAGCGGAATGAACCCACTCGACTAAATCGACATTAGATTATTAAGGGCAAGCATGCATTAAGATGATCTTCCTATAGAGGAGTAAGTGAATTCAATTTATGTCAGTGGCATATTTTGATAGGAACGAAAATAACATTGAAACCATCAAGTACATCGGTTGCTTACTCAACTGATGCACGCCTTCCCTGCAACGAAACACAAGTATACTTACCATCTACACAAGACACTAAATTAGCATGTGTTCTATTCTATGCGGTCATTGGTGTGATCAATACCATAGGGACTTATCCAAGCATTGTGGCATGCCCTGTCAGCCCGGGTAGCAAGCCCAGTTGAAGGTCCCGCAATGCATCGCGACTGGCAAGATCAAATATTCTCCCCGGGACGATACAGTTCCAGTGTCCCAGAATACCATTTCGAGGATATGCCAAACCTTGTGCACAAGTTATCCCATACCATGCGAATGCTTGAATAATTCATATATCATACAATGCATGAAATAAAACAGAAGAAGTAAAACAGTAATATATATACTTATGCAACAATTCATATTTTCTCAAGCTGTGTTCCGATTTTGGTATCCCGTAGGTCCAAACTATATCTGAGGCACCAGACTGCAACCAACAACCAAATTCCTTTATAAAGAAGCTCGTGTTCAATAAGGTGTGTAAGTATATAATAAGTTAGTCTACAATCCCATGTTCCTTTCTTAGTAGCTGGCATGCATTATGGCTATGGATTTCCTAAGCGTTCAGCCGGGCATTATCGATTGAACGTTTGAAACATTAGAGATATGGACGTGAAGAAGTATGAAAGAATGGTCCGAACCACTTACTGGTTAAGGAAAAATGCTGAAAGAAGGAGCCCCGCCTAGCGACGATTAAACGTTAGTTATGCGAACCTGCAACAACACGAGCACCAAGTTAGAATCCCTTGCCTATCCTTCCTGCCGAACTCCCCAAGAATCAAAGCTCCAAACGAGAAAGCCAACAGCAAAAACCAAGCAAATCGAAAGCAACACCAAATCAAAACCCCAAAGCGGCAATCAAGAAAACCAAGCAACAAAGCACGAAAACTATTGGACTTATTTCAATAGAGACCTATCCATTGGTTTCGAAAGGATCATCGTATTTCGTCCGTGGCAAGAGGATGCTGAAGATCTAAACTCCAAACTACGACTCAGACAGACTAGCCACAAGCCCAATTACATAGTGCGTATCCCAGTCGGATCGGAATTTAAGGTATTACACCACTATGGATACTCAGGTTGCAAGATATGGCAGGAAGCAATGTGTAGTTGCAATTGCAGGCCAGGCTAGAGTACCTGGGTATTTGGGAGTGTAGGCAATTGAGTGGATTACTTGCTGTGCAACATCAAGATAGAGAGAGAAGCTTACCTACAGGTAAGTATCTGAGCAGTGGGGATCAGTTAGTGATTAACCGATAATAGTAAGTAATGTAAGTTACTATATTAGTTAGTTTAGTTAAGTGAATATCAGTTGATATATATATAACAGTTAGTTGGATGTCAGTTAGTGTATCTAGATGGTTAAGTTGACTTAAGGTGTACATGCTATGACCCGCACCCAAATTTTGGGCATGAGTCGTGGGTATGTCCAGCCTATGTCGCAGCATTGGCAGTAGAATGCTGTCTAGGTCTCAATAATATACTAAACATAACTTACAACCTGTCAATGATATCACCTCCGTAAGGAGTAAATCAAATAAATATCTCTCAACATCTCATAATGTATACTCAATCACAAAATCTATAAGAATATAAATGGAACAAAAAAAGACAAGAAAGAATGACATAGTCAAACACAATTTCTCAAAATAGAGATTAACCACAGTCTAGCTGTTCAACATAAAAAGAAAGTCTCCACAAGTCTCAAATTAAACTCCACATAAGTCTCAACATAACTAAAATAAACCTCAAAATAAGCCTCAAATGCATAAAATAAATGATGTCTAAATAACTGCAGGTAGTGTCTCCTCTAATAGAATAGATTCCTCTAATATCTCTGATGTGTAGTCTGCGTCTATACCTAATGTGTAGGACAGAAATCCTCAAGATCCTCTGAAAAAAATATCCAGTCAGGATTGGAGCAAAGTACAAGCACTAACAGCAGTTCGATATATATTGACAAAAACTATAATACCGTATAAAAAAATACAATATGGATATAAATATTGGCAATAAGAATACTGGAATAATAAAATACTGGAATAATGTCATCATCAATGGTACACTAGCAATGAACAAAAGTACAAGTACATGCTAGAACAATAAACTGGAATATAAGTGAATGCTAGAGCAATAACTAAAACATAGAGAAATGTTAGATCAATAAACTAGAAATACATGTAGAGACTATCTAGCTAAGTGTGTGAAACATCAGCATATCATGTGATCGGCTTGGGACTGATCAGGCTTGTCACATATGATTAGCTATGATTCATGTAAGGTCAGGCTAACCATCCGGATAGTTATGATGCGAGCAATAGTCAGGCTAATCACATGTAACAGGCTATGAGGCATGTAATGGTCAGGCTGTACCGACGTGAGGTGTGGGTGAGCTATGACGCATATAGAGTTGGGTATGATCACATAAAATACTAATATCTCTCCGTCCCCAGCTAGCATGATGGATTCCAAATCACGACTCCTCATGATCGGTCTCAATGATGCCAACTCGTGTATACATAGTGTCAGAATCATGTACGACATACAACTAGAATCATAGAGATAATTAACATAATAAAAACTGTCAGAGAATGTACTCGCCTGTGGTCCTCTGCTGAAAATACCAATGTCCTATTTCCGAGGTCGTCTGAATAATCCAATAGTCCTATAGACACTATTTAATGATAATATAGAATCTGTCGATACACTAACATACACACAATTATAAATATATTAAACTCAGAGACTATACTAGGGGTGCTACTTGTCATCTAACAGGGTCAAGTGTGCGTCTAGCTGTACGGGTGTCACGTCCTCAAATATTGTGCATAATCAGACAATCAATCACTAATATATGTCTCGCCAGTACGTCAGTGTAATTAATGCCGTCAACTCACAATTATCAGGGTCACATGGTCAATGTAAATACAGGATCTCCCTAATTAACACTAGGGGCATACAGTCATATACAAATATGTTCATAACTAGTATTAGCATTTAACTTCTTATATATTTATATATCTCTATATATATACTAATTTGAATACAATACTCACACGCGTACGTATACGCATACGAGTTGGGTATATTTATATGGCGTCTAGCAATCAATATCTAATGAACTTATCATAACACGACACGCTAACATCCTAACATTATTCACACACGAACAAAATCATAAGAGAATACTTCGCACCTTGGCCTCGGCGTGCACATGCACGAAGGAGTATTCAACGTCGAGTCGTGAGGGGAGAACGACGAAAGGTCGGTCCGGCGGTCGTTCAGTCGTCGAGTCATCGAATCGTCGAGGTACTAGTGGTCGTTGAGGGAAGGGTGTTGTTGTCGTCGAATCATGACGTTGATGGTGGTCGAGTTTAGCCGTGACGGGGTGCTCGGTCGAGGCGTTAATGGCAGTTCAGTGGGTCAGTCGACTGGATGGGTTGAGGAAGGAGATGAAGTCGGGTTCTCTCAGGCGAGAGGTCCGACGGGGTCCCTGTGGATGGGTGGTGTCGTGAACAGCGACTCAGGTGAGAGGGAAGTCGGTGGGGTATTGCTCGGTGCAGGCGGGATATTCCCGGGTCCGGTGATGTCAGGCGGGTCGGGATGATGGATGGGTGGTGTCGATAGAAGATAACGGTGCATGCGATGATGGCGGGGTGATTCAGCTGTCGGGGTGGCCGGGCTCGGCTGCTCCGGTCGGTGGGTCGGGGGAGATGGTGAACAGGAGGAAGGGGTTCGGCTAGGAATAGAGTTTGGTATTAGGGTGAATGAAAGAATAGAAAAAAATATGTGTTTAGAATTAGGGTTGGGTGTTGACCTAGGTAGTTGGGCCGGTCAACACTCCTTGGAAAGGGGCATTGGCTTTTACATGTAGATATTTGGAGGACTAGGATTGCATTGTTTCAAAATGGAGGGCTAAGGTTTAATGAGGGTTGATGTTGAGTGTTACACACTCAAAAAATTATGAAGAAAAATTACATAAAGGAAAATGGGGTTTCTTCATGTGTTGGTCCAAAGCGATGTGGACACCTCAATGCACTTTTGCATAAAAGTGCCCAACAATTAGAAAATTGCACAAGGTAGGGTTTTTGGATTAATTTAATTAAAATTAATATAATTGGTGTTCTAAAATTAATTGAAAGTAAATGGGATTAAAACTAGGTGGGACACAAGTGTCATGGATAAAGAAGACTCAGAATAGAATATTATCATAATTTGGGTTGCAGAAAATGTGTCAAGATTGTGTCTCCAATTTTGATTGGAACGCACAAAGATGTAAAGTTAAATTTATATAGAATTAAATATAATTGTTTGCGACGAATATTGTGCGACTAAGATGAAGCATAAAAGGGCATAGTTATAAGCTACACAAGGATCAAAATAGAAGGTTGGCATGTCTAGGACAAGGGTACAAAATTTGTAAAAAGGCAATGGCTAGTGTAGTGCTCCAATTATCGAAACAACGGTAAGGTACAATTAATCAAAGAAAATCACAGCAATTAAATATAAATAAATATTATGCAATATTAACACATTAAATTAAATAAATAAAAAGACAAAAATATCCCTATTCTGAAATATGGTAGTGACAAGTCTACCCTCCTTAAAAGAATTTCGTTCTCAAAATTAAATTAAACTAGCACAAGAACAAACAACCAAACAAGAAATTATACTTCAAGTCTCGAAGAGATACGAATAATGCTCACGTATTTCGTCCTCTCTTTCCCAGGTTGACTCGCTTGGAGAGTGATGTCTCCATGCAACACGAACCAAGGAAATAGTCTGGTTCCGCAATACTTTCTCTCTACGATCCAAGATCTCTCCGGGTTGTTCGGGATAGCTGAGAGTCGGTCCAACCTCAATTTCAGGGTGATCTGGTACGTGACTAGGATCTGTTATGTACCGTCTCAGCTGTGACACATGGAACACGTCATGCACTCCATCTATAGCAGGCGGCAAGTCCAATCTATAATCTACTGCACTGACCCTCGCGAGAATATCGAAAGGTCTGATGTATCATGGACTAAGCTTTCCGCCTCTACCAAAATAAATCGTGCCCCATATCGAAGAAATCCGTAGGAACACCAAATCGCCAACCTAGAACAAACAGTCTTTACACGCAATCTAAAACAAAATAATCACAAAACCAAAATAACAAAACCTATACCTGAAACTCTAGAGGTCTATAGTGGCTATCGGCCCAATGCCGCTGTCTGTCCTGTGCCACTCGTAGTTTGTCTCTGATGAGTTTTACCTTTTCTGCTGCATCCACGACCATTTTTGGTCCTAACAAGGCTCTCTCTCCGACATTATCCCAAGATAACGGTATACGACACCTTCGTCCATATAAAGCCTCGAATGGTGACATCTCAATGCTGGCCTGGTAGCTGTTGTTGTAAGCAAACTCTACTAGGTGTAGATGATCCTCCCAAGAACCTCCGAGATCCAAAATACAAGTGCGTAGCATATCTTCAAGAGTCAGAATAGTCATTTCAGACTGCCCGTCTGTCTGAGGGTGATATGCGGTACTGAACTTGAGCTGAGTGCCCAAGCTAGCCTGCAGACTCCTCCAGAAATGGGAAGTGAAACGACTATCCCGATCTGAGACGATACTCACAGAAACTCTATATAATCTGATAATCTGCCTAACGTACATCTCTGCTAGCTTCTTTGTCGATATACCCACTTTGAATGGTAAGAAGTAGGCTGATTTGGTCAACATATCCATGATGACCCAAATTGCGTCCTTTACTCCTAGAGAACGTGGAAGCCCTGAAACAAAGTCCATAGTCATGTGCTCCCACTTCCATTCTGGAATAGGTAAAGGTTGAAGCAATCCACCTGCCTCTATCGATCTGCTTTTACCTGCTGGCACACTAAACATCTGGATACAAAGCGTGCTACCTCGCGCTTCATACAATACCACCATACGTGATACCTAAGATCTTGATACATCTTGTTGGCACCGGGATACATCGAGTACTGAGAGCGATGTGCCTCCTGCAAAACCTCTTCGTGCATCTCTCCACATGGCACATACATCCTTGTGCAATGTCTTAAAGATCCATCATCTGCAATAGTGAAGTCGTCTGTCAATCCTGCCCGAACTTGTGCCCTGATACTACTCAAAGTCTCATCATCATATTGTGCAGCTCTAATTCTATCCATCAGTTCTGATTGTATCTGCAATCCCCACATCTGAATCTCAACACCTGGAACTAGTACTTCAATTCCCAAGTTCTCAAGATCTGCCAATAAATGTCTATCTGTCGTTAAGTACATAGCCATCGGATACCTGCTCAAGGCATCTGCAACTACGTTGGCCTTTCCTGGGTGGTACTATAATGAGATACCGAAGTCTTTTATCAACTCTAACCACCTCCTTTGCCTCATATTCAGCTCCTTCTGTGTAAATACGTACTTCAAGCTCTTGTGGTCCGTGAAGATCTCCACACGCTCTCTATACAGATAGTGTTTCTACAGCTTTAGAGCGAAGATAACTGCTGCTAACTCCAAATCGTGGATGGGGTAGTTTTTTTCATGAGGGCATAATTATCTTAAAGCATAAGCAATTACTTTTTTGTGCTACTGAAGAACGCATCCCAAACCTTTTCCTGAAGCATTAGTGTAGATAGTGAAACCTTCTGTCCCTGACGGCAACGTCAAAACTGGAGCTGTCGTCAAACTCTTCTTCAGCTCATCAAATGCAGTCTGGCATTCCTCTATCCAGACGGATTCTACATCTTTCTTGGTCAGACTAGTCATCGGCTCTGCAATCTTGGAGAAGTTTTGTATAAATCTCCTGTAGTATCCTGCTAGTCCGAGAAAGCTCCTGATCTCTGCTACCGAACTGGGGGTAACCCATGACTCCACTGCCTCGATCTTCTTTGGGTTAAGTGAAATTATGTCACCCGTTACCATATGTCCAAGAAATTTAACCTTGTCAAGGAAGAACTCATACTTTAAAAGTTTCCCATACAACTCCTCTTTCCTGAGAGTCTCCAAGACCATCCTAAGGTGCTCTTCGTACTCCTCTGGGATCTTCGAATACACAAGAATGTCGTCGATGAACACCACTACGAACTTGTTAAGGTAGTAGTGCAATACCTTGTTTATCAAGTTCATGAATACTGCTGGTGCATTGGTTAAAACAAACGGCATTACCGTGAATTTAAACTGGCCATATCTGGTCCAAAAAGTTGTCTTCGGTATGTCTTCTCTCTTTACCTTCACTTGGTGATAGCTTGACCTCAAGTCTATCTTTGAAAATACCTTTGTACCGCTTAATTGATTGAAAAGATCATCTATCCTTAGCAGCAGGTATTTGTTCTTGATAGTGAGGTTGTTTAGAGCTCTATAATCGATACATATGCGTACTGTGACGTCCTTCTTCGGTACAAACAATACCGGAGCTCCCCATGCGATGAGCTGGATCTAATAAAACCTTTGTCCTGTAGTTCCTCAACTTTCTTCTTTAGTTCTACCAGCTCATTGTTGTTGACTCTATAGACATGTTGTGAAATAGGCTCCGCTTCTAGTACCAAGTCTATAGAGAATTCAACATCTCTGTCTGGTGGCAAGCCTGGCAACTCCTCTGGAAATACATCCAGGAACTCCGCTATCAGAGGATGTGGCAACTCCTCTTCTTCCTTCCTGGCTCCGCAAAAAGTGCCTTTGAACTGCTTTGTTGCTCCTCTAGCGACCTCAAACTCTGGTTCTCCTGGCGGTCAAAATATTACTCTGCCTCCACGACAATCTATAATAGCATGATGCCTACTCAACCAATCCATTCCGAGTACAATATCGTATCCCAGAAGTGGCATGACGAGTAAACTCACGCTCAACTCTCGGCCTCCCAATGATACTCTCCGATCCTTGCAATAATCACGGACTAGGATAATGCCTCCTCCAGTCGTGATCTTGCAAGTCCTATCTAATGGTTCCGTCTCTAAACGATGCTTAAGAGCATAAGATACAGATACGAAACTATGGGAATGCAAGAATCAAATAATACAAGTACTGGAATAGAATCGAGAGAAACTGAACCTGAAATTACGTCTCCAGCTGGCTTGGCCTCCTAAATTGTCATGGCATATGCGCATCCCTGTGGTGCTCCTCTCTGCTGCTGCTGGTGCTGAGCAAACCTCTACTGCTGTAGTGGAAGTGGAGGTCCCCTCTGCTGGCCTCTTGGTACAGTAGGTACTCTGGCTGGTCCTCTCTGAGCGGCTGCTCCACCCTGATGAGTCTGAATAGATGGGCAGTCCCTAAGCTGATATGCTGATGATCCACAGGACAAGCATAACCCAATCTTTTTTTACAGATGTCTCTGGTATGTCCCATCTTCCCACAATACGTATACTAGATAATAGGCTGATTCTGTCTCTGTGGCTGTTGCTGCTGGATGTGTCCTCAAACTGGTGCCTGGTGCTGCTGATGCTGCTACTGGTATGGCCTTTGTTGTTGTTGAAAGTGTGGGCACTTGGACGATCTTGTACTACCACTTGTTCCTCCAGAAGTGTCGCATCCTCTCTTGGGCCTGAGGTCCAAGTCATCTTCAGTAATCTGGGCATCCATCAGAATACCCTCAAACGTAGTAGTGCATCATCTTGAAGTACGAAACTTGATCTCTCTAGTCAATCCCTTCCTGAATTTCTGGGCTCGGTCTCCTGGGTCTCGAATCATCAATGGCGTGAATCGACTCAAACGGCAAAACTCCGCGACGTATTCGTCAATTGACATGCTTCCTTGGACCAAGTCATGGAACTGACTTTCCAATGCTCCCAAAGCTATGGCAGGAAAGAACTTCTCCTTGAAGAGCTCCTTGAAGTCCTCTCAAGTAAGTCCTCCGTCAGTGAGTCTTGGTTCTGTATGATACCACGTCAGCACGATATCAAACATTTGACTGCCAGCAGCCTCGATCTGAAGAATCTCCGGAATCTGCGCCAAACGCAAGTTCCTCTCTATATCCTCTAGCCATTCGTCAACGTATAGTATCCCCTCGGTGCCTTTAAACTCTCGAGGCATCATCCTCTTGAAGACCACTATAGTACCTGTCCTTTGGTGCTACTGGCCAGGATGCTGTTGTTGTCGTGCTACTCTCTCCACAGCCTAGAGAGCCACCTGATGAGCATTCTCTATGCTCTCTCTCATTAGCTTTGTGTGTGCCTGGTGCACTTCTGCTTGCACCCTCTAAGCCTCAGCTTGAACACTTTGAGCTTCTTTTGTCACTCTCTGGGCCTCTAACATGCCTTGGATCAGTGTGAACATATGTGCCCCGTCAGTGGCCATACCTTCGGGAATCGAAGACGGTGGTGGTGGAAGGTTGTCCGTCATAGTTGGGGCAATCATCTGAACAGGTGGAGGAGGAATCCCAACAGCTATAGATACTCCCACATGAACAGAAGATGTAGGAGAAACTCCCGATGTCTGTTCGTCAGGTCGAGAGGGGACAGACCTCTCTGAAGCTGCTGCTCCCAATCTCAAAGACCTAGTCTTTGGCGGCATCATAAAGACAGGCCGTAAAGAATCAATTAAGGTAATAGACATGATATCATCAAGGAATGACAGTAAAATTCTAAAGGAAGTAATTATCCAGAATAGCATTGTAAGATCAAAATTTCCTAGTTGTGATTGAGCATACTCTCATCCTAAATCCTATTTCCTATATCCTATCGCAGGCTAGCAGTAGTACAACTAAGTTGTCGCACTATGACGATATCGCACAACTTGCGAAGCTTAGACCTGCATGGGCCACCACTAAAATGAGTCATGACCCGCACCCGAAATTTGGGCATGAGTCTTGGGTACGTCCAGCCTATGTCGCAGCATTGGCGGTAGAACGTTGTCTAGGTCTCAATAATACACTAAACATAACTCACAACCTGTCAATGATATCAACTCCATAAGGAGTACAATCAAATAAATGTCTCTCAGTATCTCATAATGTATACTCAATCACAAAAGCTATAAGAATATAAATGGCACGATAAAAGACAAGAAAGTATGACATAGTCAAACACAATGTCTCAAAATAGAGATAAACCACAGTCTAGTTGTTCAACATAAAAAGAAAGTCTCCACAAGTCTCAAATGAAACTCTACATAAGTCTCAACATAACTAAAATAAACCTTAAAATAAGCCTCAAATGCATAAAATAAATGCTATCTAAACAGCTGCAGGTAGTGTCTCCTCTAATGGAATAGACTCCTCTAATATCTCTGGTGTATAGTCCGCATTTATACCTGGTCCATAATGTGTAGGACAGAAATTCTCAAGATCCTCTGGAAAAAATATCCAGTCAGGATTGGAGCGAAGTACAAGCACTAACAGCAGTTCCATATATATTGACAAAAACTATAATACAGTGCAAAAAAATACAAGATGGATATAAATACTGGCAATAAGAATACTAGAATAATAAAATACTGGAATAATGTCATCATCAATGGTACACTAGCAATGAACAAAAGTACAAGTGCATGCTAGAACAATGAACTTGAATATAAGTGAATGCTAGAGCAATAACTAGAACATAGAGAAATGCTAGATCAATAAGCTAGAAATACATGTAGAGATAATCTATCTAAGTGTGTGAAACATCATCATATCATGTGATTGGCTTGGGACTGATCAGGCTTGTTACATATGATTAGCTATGATTTATATAAGGTCAGGCTAACCATCTGGATAACTATAATGCGAGCAATAGTCAGGCTAATTACATATAATAGGCTATGTGGCATGTAATGGTCAGGCTGCACCGACGTGAGGTATGGGTGAGCTATGATGCATGTAGAGTTGGGTATGATCACATAAGCTACTAATATCTCCCCGTCCCCAGCTAGCACGATGGATTCCAAATCACGACTCCTCGTGATCGGTCTTGATGATGCCAACTCGTGTATACATAGTGTCAAAATCATGTACGCCATACAACTAGAATAATAGAGATAATCAACATAATAAAAACTGTCAGAGAATATACTCGCATGTGGTCCTCTGCTGGAAATACCAATGTGTTACAACCCGCACCCGGTATAGGGGCACGAGTACGTGGGTACGTCCAGCCTACGCCGCAACATCGGCGGTAGAACATTGTCTAGGTCATAATACTATCTAAACAATCTCACACGAGCATCCAACTCCATAAGAAGACACAGATATCACAATATAATATGTAAATACTCAATCACATAACTAAAGCACGATGAGATATCGAAGAAAAATAAATAATCAAAATGCAACACAAGTCTAAAACAAAATAGTCTAACTCAAACAATAACATCCAAGTATCAAAGTATGCCGAAAACAAATCTGGTACCAATAATCTGCTAAAAGAAACTAACTGAATAACTAGTAATCCTGGCTAGACCTCCCAGAATCACACCTGGCTACAAGGTCCAAGGCTGTAGCTACTCTCCCTGTGGTCCATAATATGTCAGACACTAGTCCTCTAAGTCGTAGTCTAGAAAAATATTTCCAGTCAGGATAGAGCGATGTACAACCCAAATAACAGTTCCTGTTAATTGATAAGGACTATAAAATAATAAATAGATGATGCTATATATTGAGAGAAGACAATAAATAAATGCAATAGCAAATAAAGAGAACATGCAATATAGGCAATATGGTACAGTAAGTGCATATATGAAATGAAGAGAAAGAGCTACAATATCATATACGGGGTGATGTAGTATATGAACTTAAATGAAGAACTGTAACTTTTCTAAGTATTTGAAATAGTAGTTTCAAAATATGATCGGCTTGGGAACTTGTACGATAGCTACATAGCCTAGCTAATCATACGTGAGGTGTATGATTAACACTAACAATATCTACACTTGTACGATAGGGATTTGATCAAATCTCTCACTAGCAATTTCCCCGCCCCCAACTAGTATTGTGGATCCAACCATGACACGTCATGATACACGATCATTGTCCAATATATCATGTACAATGTCTAATATCAATGTCGTGTACAATGTCAATACGATAACCAATGTAACATCTTATGACTAAAGATCCAATCTATATACTAGTTCGTGTAGCACAGTGTCAAGAATCAGATGTAACATTTCTAAATACATGAATTATAAAAATTATCAAATAACGGAAATTATCAGAGAATGTACTCGCCTGGGGTCCTTAGCTGGCAATACCAATGTCCTACTCCTGAAGTCTCGCAGAATAATTAATGGTCCTATATACATATAATATAATATAATACAGCATTAGCCATTACACTAGCACATACACAACCATAATTACACTGAACTCAGAGGGTACACTAGGGGTGATACTGGTCATCTAGCAGGGTCGAGTGTGCGTCTAATTGCATGGTTGTCAAGTCTGTAATTGTGGTACAAAATCAGATAGTCAAACACTAACACAGGTCTCGCCAGTACGTCCGTGTACATAAGGCAGTCAACTCACAAGTCTCAGGGTCACATGGTCAATACGGGATATCCATAATTATACTAGGGTCATATAGTATATATATACATTAGTCATAACTATTATTAGTATATAATTACTTAAATATATACATCCATATATCTACCAATTACATATGTATACATAAAATCATGAGAGGGCAGTTCGAACCTGTGCACATGCACGAGATTGACGATGACGACGATGACGATGACGATGATGATGATGAGGTTGATGTTGATAATGATGATGATGGTGATGATGATGATGATGATGGTGATGATGATGACGGAGGCTGCCGGAGTCGAGCGGCTCAAGCGAGGAGGAGGACAGGAAAGAGGGAAGATAAAGTCAAAGGGGGTTGCTCGGTGGTGGACTCGGGGTTGAGTCGGGCTGGGATGACCGGAAAAGATGGCCTGCTGTGGAGGTCAGTAGTCGAGGAAAGGTGGGAGAGGCCGGGAATGATGGCCAGGTAGTGGCGGTGCTGTTAACGGTGGAGATGGTGGTTGTGGTCGACGGGCTCAGGCGATCAGGGAGGAGATGGATGGGGGTGTCCGATTGTGGTACAGTGGGGGAACTCGGGGACGATGGAAGATAAACGGTGGTGGTGGCTGCCATTCAGGAAAGGAGGTGTAGAGCAGGTCGTGGTGGTGAGGGGGTCTGCTCGCCAGGCTCCGGCAGTTGCAGAGGCAGAGGATGGTGGCGTTCAGTCTAGGGATGTCTGTGGGTCTCAGGCGAGTTGATCAGCGGTCGGGTTGGACTGCTTCGGCAAATACAGTAGGGTCGGGATTCGCTCAAGCGAGGATGGCTCAGATGTCGAGTCGACAGGGATGAAGGTGTTGGTGGTGCTGGCAGTGAACAGTGGCGGGGTCAGGAGGTCGGGATCCCGTCGAGTTCAGCGTGGTTGCAGGGTAGAGGAGTTCAGGTGGGGGGGATTGGCGGTCAGGTGGTCGGGTCTAGTTGTCGAGGTGACCGGGGATGTCGGCTCAGGAAGAAGATGATGGAGGGAGAGGAGGAGGTCGAAAAGAAGGCTCGGCTGTGGGCTGCTGGTCCAGTCGTAGTACAGGCGGAGGAGAACTCAATAACGGTGGAGAAGGCCGGGTCAGGCGAGAAGGAGATGGTGGGCAGGTCGTGGTGTTGACAGCATGGCTCGGTGGTCAGGATCTGGGCTCTGGCGAGGTCTGCAGGGACTGGAGGAAGGTGATGATGGTGGTGAATGGAGGCTGGGTTGGTTTAGGTTTAAGAAAAGAATATGGAAAAGTTATACATATATATATGTGTAAAACTAGGGTTGGTGTTGGGGTTGACCTAGAAAGGTGTGCTTGGTCAACATCCTCCTTGGAAAAAGGGCTTGGCTTTACATGTAGATATTTGGAGGGCTAGGATTACATTATTTTAAAATGGAGGGCCAAGGTTTAATGAGGATTGATGTTGAGTGTTACACACTCCAAAAATTATGGAGAAAATTCACATGAAGGAAAATAGGGTTTCTTCATGTGTTGGTCCCATGGGATGTGGACACCTCAATGCACTTTTGCACAAAAGTACCCAATAATTAGAAAATTACACAAAGTGGGATTTTGGGGTAATTTAATTAAAATTAATACAATTGGTGTTCTAAAATTAGTTGGAATTACATAGAATTAAAATTAGGTGGGACACAAGTATCACAAATATAGAGGACACAGAATAAAATATTGTCATAATTTGGGTTGCACAAAATGGGTCATAATTGTGTCTCCAATTTCGATTAGAACGCACAAGGATACAAAGTTGGATTTATTTGGAATTAAATAATAACGTCTGCGAAGAATATTCTGCAACTAAAATGAAGCACAACAGAGCATTTTTATGAGTTGCACAAGCTTAGAATAAAAGGCGGGCATGTCTAGGACAAGGGTGTGGAATTTATTAGAAGGCAAAACCTAGGGTAGCGCTCCAAATATAGAAGCAACAGTAAGGCACAACAATTAAATAAAATTATGGTAATTAATTACAACCTCCATAATTAAATCCTAAAATGCTAATTAAAATCCATTATCCTATAATTCGGTCAGGGCTTCATCTAGTGGATATCTAGGTCTAGTCTACTAACTCATGTATTAAAAACACTATATAAAATATATATATATATATACATATCATGCAATTATTTAAAATAAATATACATAATACTTAAAATAAATAAAAAGCCAAAAATACCCCTATTTTATAATGTGGTAGTGATATAATGTCCTATTTCCGAGGTCTTGTCTTAATAATCCAACAGTCCTATAGACATTATTTAATGATAATACAGAATCAGTCGATACACTAACATACACACAATCATAAATATACTGAACTCAGAGACTACGCTAGGGGTGCTACTTGTCATCTAACAGGGTCAAGTGAGCGTCTAGCTGCACGGGTGTCACGTCCTCAAATGTTGTGCGTAATCAGACAATCAATCACTAATATATGTCTCGCCAGTACGTCAGTGCACTTAACGCAGTCAACTCATAATTATCAGGGTCACATGGTCAATGTAAATATGGGATCTCCATAATTAATACTAGGGGCATACAGTACATATACAAATATGTTCATAACTAGTATTAGCATTTAACTTCTTATATATTTCTATATCTCTATATATATACCAATTTGAATACAATACTCACACGCGTACGTATACGCATACGAGTTGGGTATATTTGCATGGCGTCTAGCAATCAATATCTAATGAACTTATCATAACACGACACGCTAACATCCAAACATCATTCACACACGAACAAAATTAGAAGAGAATACTTCGCACCTTGGCCTCGGCGTGCACGTGCACGAGGGAGTATTCGACGTCGAGTCGTGAGGGGAGAACAACGGAAGGTCGGTCTTGCGGTCGTTCAGTCGTCGAGTCGTCGAGGTGCTGCTGGTCATCGAAGGAAGGGTGTTGTTGTCGTCGAGTCGTGAGGTGGATGGTGGTCGGGTTCAGTCGTGATGGGGTGCTCGGTCGAGGCATTAATGGTAGTTCAGCGGGTCGGTCGACAGGATGGGTTGAGGGGGGAGATAAAGTCAGGTTCTCTCAGGCGAGAGGTCCGACGTGGTCGCTATGGATGGGTGGTGTCGAGAACAGTGGCTCAGGAGAGAGGGAAGTCGGCGGGGTGTTGCTCGGTGCAGGCGGGATATTCCGGGGTACGGTGATGTCAGGCGGGTCGGGATGATGGATGGGTGGTGTCGATGGAAGAGAACGGCGCAGACGAGGATGGCGGGGCAGTTCAGCTGTCGGAGTGGTCGGGCTCGGCTGCTCCGGTCGGTGGGTTGGGGGAGATGGTAAACAGGAGGAAGAGGTTCGGCTAGGAATAGGGTTTGGTATTAGGGTGAATAAAAGAATAGAAAAAATATATATATATGTGTGTAGAATTAGGGTTGGGTATTGACCTAGGTAGTTGGACCGGTCAATACTCTTTGGAAAGGGGCCTTGGCTTTTACATATAGATATTTGGAGGGTTAGGATTGCATTGTTTCAAAATGGAGGACTAAGGTTTAATGAGGGTTGATGTTGAGTGTTACACACTCCAAAAATTATGGAAAAAATTCACATAAAGGAAAATAGGGTTTCTTCATGTGTTGGTCCAAAGGGATGTGGACACCTCAATGCACTTTTGCATAAAAGTGTCGAACAATTAGAAAATTGCACAAGGTGGGGTTTTTGGATTAATTTAATTAAAATTAATATAATTGGTATTCTAAAATTAATTGGAAGTACATGAGGTTAAAATTAGGTGGGACACAAGTATCATGGATAAAGAAGACTCAGAATAGAATATTATCATAATTTTGGTTACACAAAATGGGTCAAGATTGTGTCTCCAATTTTGATTGGAACGCACAAAGATGTAAAGTTAAATTTATATAAAATTAAATATAATCGTTTGAGACGAATGTTGTGCGACTAAGATGAAGCACAAAAGGGCATAGTTATAAGTTATACAAGGATCAAAATAGAAGGCTGGCATGTCTAGGACAAGGGTATAAAATTTGTAGGAAGGCAATGGCTAGTGTAGTGCTCAAATTATCGAAACAACGCTAAGGTACAATCAATCAAATAAAATCACAGAAATTAAATATAAATAAATATCATACAATATTAACACATTAAATTAAATAAATAAAAAGACAAAAATACTCCTAATCTAAAATATGGTAGTGACAGTGCAGCAAGTATCAGATATTGGTGTGCTCGAGTGAGCACAGCACTATAGGGTTTAAGATACACATTATATGAAAGAAAAAGGGAAATATTGAATTGATGCACAGGTATCAGTTGCCCTATGAAGTTAGGTTCAGATGCTAGAGCAGTGGGGTATTGGGTTGAACATGAGGTACTAAGCAAGGTTAGTGTTGGAGTAGTTAAGTATCTTGGAGTCTCCTAGTATCAAAAGCTACAACTTAGCATATATATATATATATATATATATATATATATATATATATATATATATATATATATATATAGCAATAACTATATTATTGACATAAGTTTAAGGTAATATAATGAGTATTATCAAGGTATTATTATAGGTATAAGTAAGATATTCACTTATAACTTAGAGGTTAGTACATATGAGTTATGTATATATTAGTCATAGTTAATATAGTTAATATTAGCTAGTATAACTAAGTTTTGATAAATATTAATACCTTGAGCCTATAGCTATACTACTTAAGATATTGGTATCCGTAGAAGCCAGAAACCTAATTTAGCTAGTTTTAGCTAATTAAAGACCAAAACCTTAGTGTGAACCTAGTTGGACCTAGTTTAGCCTGGAATCGACCTAAAAACATATTAGTGCATTGTTTAACTTGATTCTTGTTCATTACCCCATTTAACATAATCCTTCTTAATAGGATTGTGTGATACCATCTTGGACATCGAGAGACACCTTTGCTTAGGATCAGAGATGAGTACATTTTTCTGTTAATTTTTATTTTATAATAGTGTATATATTGCATGTTCTAGAACTGTATACTTGATTTTGACACAGTGGTTACACGGACTGGTACTATATGGATCCTGTCAAGAGATATTATTCGTTACTATGTTCAGCGGGTACTCCTTTACATTTATTTCATCGTGTGTATCGGGTATTAATTTTAGTGTACTTCATGTTTACACACTGCTCGTGTTCAGTGTGCCCATATTCGTGTTCGTAACATATTGTGATTTGATCCATTGGTATTAGTTAGGGATGGAAGAATAAGAGTTGGTTATGTGATCAAGAATAAGTATATTTGTGTACATGTTGATTACATATCACACGTGTAATCGAGTTACCATATTGTATTCGTGTTCAACCTAAATTGATCATATAATATACTTGTATTCCACGGTACATTAGCTAGTTTTATTATATCATTATATTACAGTTATTTTATTGTCTGTTCTATATTCCAGTATATTACATGTTCACTCTAATTTATTACATTCTAATGTTAGGTTATTTTGTATTCTTTTCTATTATTTGTTATATATGTTTGGTTATATATTTAGAACTGCTTTCAGAGGTAAGTACTTCCCTCCAATCCTGACTGAATATATTTTTTCATATGATTGGCTTGTGGACCAGTGTCCTACCTATTACGGATCGCAGGATGGTGTACCATTAGAGAATACTCATTTAGAGTAGGAGGACTTAGTACTAGAGCCTGAGGAAGATTAGATTATCTGTTTAGACTTGTATTAGACTTTTATTGAGGTTTATGGCATGTATATATTATTTTAGGCTTGTGGATGTATTATGATTCTTTCTTTCATTATTCCATCTCGTGCTTTATCTTCCCTAGTTTGTACTGTGATTGAGTATAGTTATCATCATCATATATCATATTGTTCCTTCGTTTGGAGTTGAGATGATTGTCAGGTACCATGTATATATTGTATAAGATGTTTAGATAGTAGAGTTGACCCAGACAGTATTTTACCGTCGATGCTGCAGCGTAGGTTGGCCGTTGCTCACTAGTCATGCCCTTATTCCGGGTGCGGGTCGTGACATCTCTTAATTTTGAATATTGCTCTTTTTTTGTATTTTATTAGTCTAATATGTGTGCAATATGATTCTAAATACTTTTAATACTTGGAGTTTTTAGTTTTTATGGGTAAAATTGAGGAGATCTACATTTCTAACTTAAGGTTTGTATGGGTTTCATGAGTTTTTTTGTTTTGATCTATTAAATATATATTTTTGAAAACCAATTTTGGCTACATGATAGAGCTTTCAATTTCAAGTATTTTGGCTTTTGGTTTACTCGATTTGGACTTGAAATAAGTATTTTATGGACAAAATAAAATTTTAGTTTTTGAAGATTTTGCCATGGCTGAACCGGCTATTTGGAGAAGACAAAGTCATCATGCGGCCAACCAATTATACGGTCGAGAGTTATATACGGCCTGAGAGGGCTATGTGGCTTGAGCTTTTGTCGCATACTAACTTGCATGCGTCCATCTTGTTGGACCCATGACTGCCATCACACAATTATTTTGGAGCTAATCCTTGAACTCCTTGTGTTTTCACTCGCTGAACGAATAAAAAATTTGCTAAGTCCAAAAGAGCAATATGCAGCCGTGTGTCATATGCGGCAAGCAGAGTATGCGACCACTCTCCTTCAGACGCATTACTCTAATTATTTGGCACATCTTTTCATGGTTTTGTCTTTTCTCTCTAACGCTTTATGGCTTGTCACATTCATCACTTCAGTTACTTTTCTCTGACACACATCACTTATTCCAAGAGAGTAAACTTTTGTCCGGAGCATGCGGCTTGGTGTTTCATACGGCCTGGAGTCATATGCGGCCTGGGGTAGCGTGAGGCCTGGAGTCATATACGGCTTGGGGCAGCATGTGGCCGACAGTCCATGCGGCAACCGTATTATACGCCAAATTATGCATGCGGCTTAGCCATTTTATTTGGAATATTTCTTTATTCTAAGTGGTTGATCTTGAAAATTGCTTGTGATTAATCTTAAGAAAGAATGGACCTAGTAACCCGATATTGTGCTAGACATGACCATGTGCTAGAATTGACTATGTCATAAGCGACTAACCAACTATGTGCATAACATGAGCTATGTGTCCCAATGTCATAAGGCTCATACGACCAATTGTAAGTTTGGTAATTCGACCCAATTTCTTGTATCCGTGCTGATACCATTACTATGTACGATGTGTACATGTGTTATAAATGTGCACTGAGGTGCGATATAACTTGCTACATGATATGAGATTATATATTTTGGGTTGTGCATCGAGAATGCCTCATATACTATATGACATATGATATTATTATATTATTTCTCCAGTACGGGCATGGTATGTGGGTTGGCTAGAACTTGATTGATTGTTTCATCACTCTCGGGTGAATTCAGTTTGAGCTATTAAGTAACAATGTGGGTTCGTTCTAGCGTGGACCGTACTACGGTATGACATATAGGAGGATTGATCATGTGACCACGCCAAGGGATTCCTACCATAACCATAGGGCTAAATTAGGCAACTAAAATTGGTAGAGCATTGGGAGGGATAAAACCCCAAGATCGTGCACATTAGCCACCTCAGACAACTGTCATAACGTGCAAGACTAACCCCATAGATATTGGTTACTTCCGCACTAGTGGAAGGTAATATCTGAATACTTATATTGTACATGCGTTCTATGTGATCTTGTACGGTAGCCTTATGAAGGACCGGTGTATAATATACAAGTACTATATGATTCTATGGCTCGGTTAGTCCCGTTAAATAGCTCACAATCTGAGGATTTCTCTTACGCATCTAATCTGAGATAACTCAGACTCCACAGTAGCAATTCATACAATTAATTGGCCATTACATAATAGGACTTGGTTGTTATTGGATTATTCTCTTAGTAGTCTAGGGAGATGGATTACCATAGTATGATGGTTCAACCCTTGTCCTTGTTTGATTGTAGAGTTGGGCTATTATGCTAAGATAAACTATAGACATAAACCATGACACAAAACCTATATTATACCTATCCATTGCTTTGGTTTTGTTTCCCCAATTTCGTGCTTCCTTTGTGGTAATTTCTATTTGGGATCCGCACTGGTTTTGTATGGCTAGGTTTCGATCCAGGTCGAGAGATTAAGCTTATTTCCCCTTATCTGATAGCGGGTTCCAGGCGGATAGTCGATGAAGGGCACGAGTGGGTTTCTTCTTCCCTGATCGTTATTATATATTTTACTCTTTAGGGCGATTAGCTACCGGCACCTGTTAGCCAGCAAGTCTAAAAATTTAGTTTTCTTTATATGATTATAATTAATCAGACTATAGCTGATCATGGTCATGTACTTTTGTTGCTCTACCAAGTTTTTATTTTGTACAGCTGTAGAAGCATGAAAAATATGCAGGATAGCTATACGTGGCGTATTAAGGCAGAGCAGCGTAAACAGAGGACCACGGAGCCATCAGCGTGCAACAGAGCTTTTTTGCTGAGCACAGCATGAAATATGAGCTCGAGGACCATCCGCGTAAAAGCAGTATGTCCAGGCCACTTCAGAATAAACAGGGTTCTTTATCGCCTTTATGGCATAAAACTTATCTGCTTTCAATACAGCATTGAAGTGCACGAGGAACGCTTCGTGTTCTTCAAAATGAACCTGTCAGAGCATGCAATGAACCTGACGTCTGCACTCCTGACAAAGAGTACTGCACGACTACCCAGGCGACGGGTATGATTATGGTGCGGCACTGCAATCCAGGCTGTCATTTACTGCCATTTCTTTTGCGTAAACCACTTTTACACCTACGAAGGAAAATGCTACCTAGTTTTACACAGGCTGATGTGAGCTGTTTACGCTCCGCGGAAGACAAACCGCCTGCCACGTCAAAAGCTGCACTTCGTACAGGGCTCGAGGCACGTCTCTGCATTTAAAGCACCGAAAACTAACAGATGCCCAAGGCACGTCTCTGCACTTGATGCACAGAAGGGTGGCAGGCCTTCAAAATACGTCTCCTCATTTAATGAGCAGGATAATGGCGGATCTCCGCATTTAATACAGGAGATTTGATTAAATGTCATCGAACCGTCGTGTAGTGGCATCCCTTTTGCGTAAACTACTCTTACGCATATAAGGGAATACGCTGTCCAGTTTTACACGGGAAGACATAAGCTTCTTACGCTCCACAGAAGGCAAACAGACCGCCATATCAGTAGTCACTCTCCGTGCAGGATTCAAGGCACGTATCTGCATTTAATGAGCAGAATGATGGCAAATCTTAAAGACAAGCCTCTGTATTTAATGCACAGGATGGGGGCAGATCTCTGTATTTAATGCAAAAAGATTTGATTATATCTCCAAGAGCCATAATTCTGGCTAAAACGTCCACATCGCCTGCTCGGCTTCTATGCCCACTCGGCTTCTATGCCCACTCGGCTTCTACGCCCACTCGACTTCTATGCCCGCTTGACTTCTACGCCACTCGGCTTCTATGTCCACTCGGCTTCTACACCTGCTCGGCTTTTACGCCCACTCGGCCTCTGTGCCCACTCGGCTTCTATGCCCACTCGGCTTCTATGCCCACCCGGCCTCTACGCCCACTCGGCTTCTATGCCTATTTTGGCTTCTATGCCATGGTGACAGTCATTTAGCTTCTACGCCAATCTCTTCTACACAAGGGATAACTACCTACGTGGCTTCTACGCCGTGATCTTCGTAGCAGATATACGTGTTATGTCCCTTAGTTCGACGCGCGTCACATGCTCACTCAAAAGGTCATTTATACGCAGGCATTGTTATTTTAAACCGTCGTGTAAAAGGGTGCTGTACTTTCTACTACTCGGTTTCTACGCCGACTGTGTGGTCACTGTCCCTAAAAACTCTATAAATAGAGACCTCTATCAACGAGGAACAAGGTCGAACGATCAGAAATAAGTCGACAAATTGGAGAAAAAGAGGAGAGAGAGAGAGGAGAATCTAGAGCTCAGGCAAAGAGAAAGGATCGACGACTTTGGCATCGGGCATCCACCCTCTTTAGCAACCCTCGAAGCTACTACCTGTCTTCCACGGCACTTCTTCAACATCGTGTGGTCCAAGGGCTAAAGTGATCGACTGTAGATCAGACACCTATAGTAATATTTACCCAGACTAAATAAATTGTACTTAGACATCCTCGTGTAGGATCAAATTTGTACAATCTTGTTTGTAAACATAAAAGAAGGGCGGGTCTTCGCACAAGACCTCGTTTTTCGTGTTCATTAAATCTTTTCTCGTTTATTATCCCGAAACAAGATGGCAACTCTGCTAGGGACATCTTTCTCTTCTGATGAGGAAGCAATTGCTCAACACGATACGGTATCCGTGGGATCCGTGAAGAAGACACTGGTCATCCAGTTTGACCAGTCTGCCTACGAAGATATGCTTCGAGTAGGGGATAGCTCTCACTCCCTCTCCGTCCAAACCAACAGGAAGCTGCGCAAGGTTTGGATTCCTAAGACATCCTCTACCATTCCTGTGGACTCTCCGATCTCTCCGACCAATGAGGTGGTAGCTTTGCTCCCTCCGCGCCTTGCGCGTAAAATTCAGTCACCTGTCTCTGGCAGGACCGACAAAACTTCTGGCAAAGCCTCAGCGCTAACCCAGAAGTATAATCCGCGCTCTGCGCGTAAAATTCAGTCTCCCGTCCCTGGTGGAACAGACGAAACTTCTGACAATGCCTCAGCGCTAGTCCAGAAGCCTACTCCGCGCTCTGCGCGTAAATTTTAGTCTCCCGTCCCTGGCGAAATAGACAAAATAGTTGGTGATGAGGGTGGAGGAATATATTGGTGAACTAAGAGGTGACTGTGATGTATCAGTAAGGTACAGACTCTAGTGAGCCTAATGTGTATAATATATTGCATGTAAGTGAGACATGGACCATTGTTCCTTGTAGCAGAGTAGGGAGTAGAGGTATAGTAGTACAAATTTGTGAAGGGCAGTCCCAGCTAGCTCAGTGGGCTTGTGCACACAGGAAAATGAAGCTTTGTCTTGTGGTTAGTTGGGAATGTCTGATACTAAGGGTTGGCTTATTAGGTTCACAAATACACTTGTG
Organism: Iris macrosiphon; assembly: GCA_036927795.1. Lineage (NCBI taxonomy): Eukaryota > Viridiplantae > Streptophyta > Magnoliopsida > Asparagales > Iridaceae > Iris > Iris macrosiphon. The sequence goes on from JAYESA010000018.1 coordinate 88,586,650, forward strand.
TATCAATGCTAACATAGATTTTAGTGCAACTTAGTAGTACAGGTGTGATGGTGAGTATTAGTGGGTATGTAGAGTTTGTTTTGAGTAGTAGTTTGAGCTAAGGTATATGCCTATATATGTATAATTATATAAATACATAAGTGATACTTAGTATAATATCTATATAACTATCATTATCTAATATTAGCTAGATAATTGCTAACTTGGGTTAATCACCATTGTTTGGACTTATAAACTTAAGAATAACCTAGTATAGCTAGATATTAGCTTAGAACCTAACCAAGGCCTAGTATTGACGTGGAAAAGCATATTTAATGTATTTTAGCTTATTTATCACTTTATTACACCCAAGTGACATGATATTTCCTATATAGGTTTATGTGACACCAGTTCGAATACCGAGATATACATTTGCTCTGGACCATAGGCAAGTATATTCTCTGATAGTTTCCTTATTTGATAGTCTTTATGTACATTTATTTACTATTGAGATATTTGTTTCCTGATAGGATGGTTACATGTATTGGTATACGTGGATCCCTGTCATGAGATGTTATTCTTGTGATTACTCAGTGATCGTCGTGTCATGCTTTGTGATTACTCAGTGATTATCGTGATATCTTAGTGATTATATAGACCGTGATCATAGTGCATGATATTATAGACCGTGTATTGTAATATACGTGTTATAACGTATAGTGATTTAGATTCGTATACTAATCGGGGGTTGGGAAAGTATTAGTGGATATGTGATCATACCTTGTAACCCATGATTTAGTGTAGCCCATGATAGCTAGCAGATCATGCAACTCACGTGTGATCACGCTACATCCTATTTTATATATTGCCCTTGTTAGGCCCAAGCCGATCATATTATCTTACTAATATTTTATGGCACATTTTATTATTGTATTTTTTATTTTAGTTTATTATATTGATGTTCCTCACCATATTGTTCTCAGTTTAATTCTATTATTCACCATGATACTCCTTCTTGTGATATTTGCTAGTTCAGTTACTTCCATCATTTATTTTTATTGCTATTGTTGTTTCATAGTTTTTATCAATTATTCTGACTAAATATATTTTTCAGATAAATTATTAGAAAACTGGTGTCCTACACACTACGGGCTACAAGATGGCGAGCCAGTTAAGTCAGCACCCATTGAGCACGTTGATATAGTACTAGTAGTTGATGAGACATTTAAGATATTATGTATGCCAGTTAGACAATTTTGGCATGTATTATATTTGAGACCATTGAGTTATGATTAGACTATTGGACTGGACTTGGAATGTATTATGACTCTGTATTATTTTCCTTCTATTTCATATCGTGACATATCTTCCTCTAGTTTTATATGGTGATTGAGTATTGATTACCATTATCATATTATTATATTATTATATTGCCTTCCATTTGGGAGTTGAGATATCTTAACAAGTATATTATATATATTGTGCGAGATGTTAGATAGTATTGTTGACCTAGACAACATTCTACCGTCGATGTTGCAGCATAGGCTAGACGTACCAACGTACTCAAGACCCTACAATGGGTGCGGGTCATGACATTTTTATGGTGGCCCATGCAGGTCTAGGTAGTAATACTCAAACTTGGAGTATTACTACAAGCCTATTATAAGATATAGGACTAGGGATATAGGATGAGAGGATACTTAATCACAACTAGGAACATTTTTATTCTATTGAATTTATTACCTTTATCATTCGTAATAATTGCTTTCTTTGAAATATTATTTTCTTTCTTGATGTTATCATATCTTGTATAATATTGATTACTTTTTTTTTGAATATGTCTTCAGGATGCCGTCGAAGACCATATAGCAGCGCTCTAGAGCAGTTTTAGCGAGGTCAATTACTTTTTCAGTTTAATTCCATTATTCACCATGATACTCCTTCTTGTGATATTTGCTAGTTCAGTTACTTCCATCATTTATTTTTATTTCTATTGTTGTTTCATAGTTTTTGTCAATTATTCTGACTGAATATATTTTTTAGATAATTTATTAGAGAACTGGTGTCCTACACACTACGGGCTACAGGATGGCGAGCCAGTTAAGTCAGCACCCATTGAGCACGTTGATATAGTACCAGTAGTCGATGAGACTTACCTAGTTCATTTAAGATATTAGGTATGCCAGTTAGACAATTTTGGCATATATTATATTTGAGACCATTGAGTTATGATTAGACTATTGGACTGGACTTGGAATGTATTATGACTCTGTATTATTATTTTTATTCCATATCGTGCCATATCTTCCTCTAGTTTTATATGGTGATTGAGTATTGATTACCATTATCATATTATCATATTATTATATTATTATATTGTCGTCCATTTGGGAGTTGAGATATCTTAACAAGTATATTATATATATTGCGCGAGATGTTAGATAGTATTGTTGACCTAGACAACATTCTACCGTCGATGTTGCGGCATAGGCTAGACGTACCAACGTACTCAAGACCCTACACTGGGTGCGGGTCATGACATATTTTATGGTGGCCCATGCAGGTCTAGGTAGTAGTACTCAAACTTGGAGTATACTACAAGCCTGTTATAAGATATAGGACTATGGATATAGGATGAGAGGATACTTAATCATAACTAGGAACATTTTTATTCTATTGAATTTATTACCTTTATCATTCGTAATAATTGCTTTCTTTGAAATATTATTTTCTTTCTTGATGTTATCATATCTTGCATAATATTGATTACTTTTTTTTGAATATGTCTTCAGGATGCCGTCGAAGACCATATAGTAGCGCTCTAGAGCAGTTTTAGCGAGGTCAGTTACTTTGTCACCTCAGAGGCAGACCGCAGCTACTGCTTCACCTTCTTTCGCTCAAAGGGTTGCGTCATTAGTCCAGGTGGGGATTTTAGCAGCAGCTTTTGGGGTACTCTACCTCCAATTCAGAAGATGATGCCTGCAGTTTTTGAGGAGTTTCCACCACCCCAACACCTATAAATATCACACAGATGTTTGTGCTATTTCGAAAGATGTTGGAGGCCCAGAGGGCCTAGGCGAAGGCTCAGTACTGCAAGTCAGATGTGATAAAGTAGGGGATAGAAAATGCCCATCAGCTAGCCCTTGCAGCAGTAGAGAGGGTTGCCCTTGCTCAGCAACAGGTGGTACCGCTTCATTCTACCCCACATCCGCTTGATTTCAAGAGGATGGGGCCCAAAGGCTTCAAGGGCATAGAGGGGATCTTGTACACTGATGATTGGATTGAGGACGTAGAGAGGAACCTACGTCTGGCACAAATTTTAAAGAGTCTACAGGTGGAGGCAGCGGACAGCCAGATGTTTGATATTGCCCTGACATGGTTCTGTACAGACCCGAGGATCATGGAATCAGGATTGACTTAGGATGCTTTTAAAGAGCTTTTCAAGGAGAAGTTCTTTTCGAACGTGGCTTTGAGTTCCCTAGAGAGCCAGTTCCTAGACCTCATTCAGGTAAGCATGACGGTGGACGAGTATGTCGTAAAGTTCTACAGATTGGGCAGATTTATGGAGGGACAGAATCCCTTAGGGAAGGCTAGGAAGTCCGAAAAGGTTTTGATTAGGGAGGTCAAATCTCTCACTAGAGGACACCACACAGCTACATTCGAGGAGATCCTAATGGATGCACAAAGGACTGAGGGTGCTTGGAGCTCAAATCCAAGAGGATTAAAGACACATCATGGGGGAGCTAGCAGAAGTATTGGTCTAGCCAAGCAACCCTACTTACAGCAACAGAGGACTTTCTAGTCGCAGAGACAACAGTTTTATCCACCATTCCAAGCACGTATAGCAGGCACACTATACCCCTAAACTAGCATAACAGACCCTGCAGTGCACTCACTGTGGAAAGATTGGGCATACGCGGGAGGTCTGCAGGAAGAGGCTTGGATTGTGCCTCTATTATGGAGATCTAGGCCACCAGTTGAGGGAGTGTTTAGTGGCTTCAGTTCGATCAGGTTATGGCCACCAGTTGAGGGAGTGTTTAGTGGCTCCAGTTCGAGCAGGTTATGGAGCATCATCGGCACAGAGAGCACCTGTAAGGCCACCTGAGGGACAGCAGAGAGACCTTCTTTACCAACCCAGCAGAAGTAGTTCGTCTAGCACAATCAGTAGTAAAGAGGTTCACAATGAGATCGAGCTTTCGCCATGAAAGTTGAGGAGGAGGAGTCGGTCGAAGATGTAATATCAGGTTCAGTTCTTCTAAATTCAATTCTAGCTTATGCTTTATTTGATTTTTGTGCTTCACATAGTTTTGTATTTGTATCTTTTGCTCTTAAGCATCGTTTAGAGGCTAAATCTTTGGCTAGGACTTATAAGATCATAATTGGGGGTAATATTATCCTGGTTAGTGATATTTGCAAGGATCAAAGAGTTAAACTGGGAGGCCATGAGTTGAGTGTGTGCTTACTTGTAATGCCACTTTTGAGCTACGACTTGTACTCGTGATGGATTGGTTCAGTAGGCACCATGCTTGTATTGATTGTCATGGAGGCAAAGTTTTGTTTAGAATGCCTAGAGAGCCAGAGTTTGAGATTACCAAAGGAGCAGCTGAGCAGAGCAAGTATACCATATATGGAACCATGGTGGAAGAGAAGGAGTTATCGCATCCGTTGATAGCAGAGTTCAAGGATGTTTCTCGAAGGAGTTGTCAGGTTTCTCTATAGACTTGGTTCCAGGTGCAGAGCTAATATCTCAACATGTCTATAGAGTTAACAAAAGTAAATTGGCATAGTTGAAGAAGCAAATGGATGAGTTACAGGAAAAATGCTTTATTAGATCCAGTTCATCACCATGGGGTACTCTTGTATTATTTGTACCGAAGAAGGATGGGTCGGTACGTATATGTATCAACTACAAGGCTCTGAACAATCTCACTATCAAAAATAAATACCCATTGCCAGGATAAATGATCTCTTCGATAAGTTGAGCGGGGCAAAGGTATTTTCAAAGATAGATTTAAGGTTGGATTACCACAAGGTAAAAGTAAAGAAGGAGGATATTTCGAAGACAGGTTTTTGGACTCGGTATGGCTAGTTTGAGTTCTTGGTGATGTCGTTTGGGTGGACCAATACCCCAGCGGTATTTATGAATCTTATGAACAAGGTGTTCTACCAGTACCTTAATAAGTTCGTGGTGGTATTTATTTATAATATTTTGGTGTATACAAAGACCCCGGAGGAGCACGAATAGAACTTGAGGATAGTTTTAGAGACTCTCGGAAAGGAGATGTTTCATGGCAAGCTCTCAAAGTGTGAGTTCTTCCTTGACAAGATTGAATTTCTTAGGCATATGGTTACAGGTAAAGGGATCTCAGTTGACCCGAAGAAGATCATGGCAGTTGAGTCATGGGCTACTCCAAGTTCAGTAGCAGAGATTAGGATTTTCTATGGCTAGCTGGTTATTACCGAAGATTTGTACAGGACTTCTCCATGATTGCAGAGTCGATGACTAGGCTAACCAGGAAGGATGTGGAGTTTTTCTAGGCAGAGGAGTGTCGAGACGCTTTTAAAGAGCTGAAGAAGGGGTTGACAATAGCTCCAGTGTTGACGTTGCCATCGGGATTAGGTAGATTCACTATTTATAGTGATGCTTCAAAAAAGGGTTTGGGTTGTGTCTTACAGTAGAACAGGAAGGTGATTGCCTATTCTTCCAAGCAATTACGTCCTCATGAGAAGAATTACTCTACCCATGATTTAGATTTGGCAGCGATCATTTTTGCTCTGAAGTTGTAGAAATATTATTTGTATGAAGAGCGTGTGGAGGTCTTCACGGACTACAAGAGCTTAAAGTATATGTTTAGAAAGAAAGAGCTAAACATGAGACAGCGGTGGTGGTTGGAGTTGATGAAGGAATTCAACATATCATTGCAGTACCATCCAGGGAAGGCCAATATAGTCAAAAATCTTCCACTAGTACCTCGAGGCAAGTTTGTATTTGAACCCCAGGCTAGGGAGCAAAGACAGCATATGCGCATATATGTGTTGGGGATAGCCGGACTCACAAAGAGAAGGTAAAGGTAAAATACCCTTCATATCATTTGCGGAACGTTATTACTCACAAGCGCAAAGCAAGGAAAACTACTATGACGTGCGACATGCCCTCTCCGAGGCACAACTGTGCCAGCATCATTATCAATTGTTGCTGCAATAAAATAGCAGTACTCACAGGCAGGCATGCGGCCTTCCAACGACTACACCGGAAAGCCCCTACCCGGCGGCAACACGAAGATCAGGTAAAATTATCAAAGGAGGAGGAGTTAACCTTTGCCATATGCTACTCAACTGGAAAGCTTCTCGCCACCAAGGGAAGAACACAGTCGGATACCTCCAGTCCGTTGCTCTATAATATGACATCGCGAAGGCGATTACCTATAAGGCTGACGATGGCACCCGCGGAAGGCATCTTCCAAGGCACCCGCTTAAGGAAAAAGATGTCAGCTCCTGGGGGTATTTCATCCTTAGAACCCCTGGGTGTGGCCCATGCTGGGGGTAATGTCCCCCTAGAGCTATGCCACAACCTGATGTTCCGAGAAGACTACGATTCTCAAGGAACAGATATCGAGATCCCGGAGCATAGCTACTCCCACCAAGACGACACAATCTTCTATGCTGGGGTAGTATCCCCTCCGAATCCGAAGAAGACAATGACTTTCACCCTCCTTGAAGACCACTTACTACAAGGGTATGAAATAGGGAGCACAACACCCATGGCCCCCTCTATTTCTTCACGTGTGAGGACGGTATACATGGCCGGAGATGACCATGAAGTCCCCGGTGGCCGGCAGTGCCTCGAGAAGCTTAAAGCCATGATGGACACGATGAGTGCATCAATGCAAGATATGACCCAGACAATGCTGGAAATTAAGGCAAACATGGTCTTCCAGCCAGCAAGGATCTCTGGACAAGCAAATCTGGAACCCGAGACTAACGGGGATTCGAATACATCGCTCCACCCGTGGACGACGATCCTCTCCTACCTAGCCAGTTGGCGCCTTCGGTAGGAGATAAAGCTAAGGAAGCAAGGAGGGAGGTCCGAAAACTTCGGGCTTGCCTAGACTCCATGATCAATTGTCACCCTCATTTTTTCAACTAAGTGTAGTTTGGTAATTTGACATAGGTATTTTATTTTAGGATTATTATATTAAATATTATGTATGTATAAATATTATTTGTTGTATTCTTTATTTATTATTAGATGTTAGATTTATTTTTGAACTTATGTAGTGGACCTAACTAGTTCGTTTAGATCCATGGACCCAACATTTAATTCTAGTTTAGATTGAGCCCAATAATAGGCCCATTCATTAATAGGATGAATTAATTAGTGAAACCAATTAGAATAGAACCTTCCCTCCTTAATTAATTTTTTCATGAGAAGCCCCAAGGGTTATTTTGGACAATTTATAGTAGCTTGCAAGAGGGGTAAGGGACGGCCACCTATAGGGAGGAGAGAGACTCTCTCTCTCTCTCTCTCTCTCTCTCTCTCTCTCTCTCTCTCTCTCTCTCTCTCTCTTTCTTCTTATTTTGTCATTCAAATCTAGATCTAGAATTTTCCCTCTTTCAAATTCATCATTCCCACAACAATTCATACTTAAATTTCTTTCCAATTCCTTCTCTATTTATTATTGGAGGCTATTAAAATAAGGATCTACAAGGAGAAAGCAAGGATCTACAAGGAGGAGCAAGAATCTACAAGTTGGAGGCTATTTCACTCAATTTAGGATTTTTATTGGGAATCCATCTCCCAATAGGTACAATTCAGTTTTTTCTATTTAATTAGATTTTAAATATGTGATTTAATCATTAGGAACCACCCCATATGCTAAGGCTACCCATAGGAATTGAAATTAGGTTCATAGGAGGCCTATGGAGAAAGTTATATGATATTTTGTATCAATTTAGGAGGAATTCCGAGATTGGCATATCTTATGTTTGTCAATTGGTCAATTAGACTAAATTGACATGTGTTTGATTGTGTGTGACTAGTGTTGTGTCTACAATTGGATACGTGTAGGCCGTATCCCGATAATTTGGAGATACGGGTTAATTTGGGGTTTTTTCTCCGACACGGGGGTTTGTGTATGTCATATCTTGATATAGACACATAGTTGAGTAATTAATTCTTCGTATTGTTCATAATTATTAATTTAGACTTGCCCTTGTCATTCGGGATACGTTTCGTTGTGTGGTAGAGCCGTATCGCAAGCGTATCATAGAATTAGTGTGATACGGGTGCGGTGCACTCCACGTGTTGTTCATTGAATCTCAATTCATTGACTTGTGTATATCTATTAGAATAATATATTATTATAATTGTTTGGTTATGTATATGTGTAGCTATATATATATGTGTATGTATCTATATTATATTATATAGATATGTATATATGGCTATGAGTATATGTGTATAACTATATGTATATGTGTCTCTAGTATATTATATACATATGTATATGTAGCTAGGTGTATAGATGCAGTGATATATGTATATGTGTTTATATATGTATATGTAGATATCTATATGTATATGTGTATGTTTGTATATATATATGTATAGATGAGTGTGTATATACATATTGATATCTATATGAGTTTATGTATGTGTGTGTGTGTGCATTGCGTGTGAGTGAGAGGGTCAGCAGTTGAACAGAGAGGAGATGCACAGTTTCAGTATGCATCATCATAGCAATGTACCACCTACTGAAGTGCAGTGGCAGTGGGTACAGCAACCTTCACCAACAGCTAGTCGAGCCAGCACCCTCCACTGTGCAGCATCCTGCAAGCGTCAGCAGTTGGCAAGCATTGAGTAGTGGCAGTTTACAGCATGCTGCTACAGCAGTGTGCAGCCATAGCACAGCAAGTACTAGTGTGCTTGCAACAGCAAATTGTATAGCAATATGCATCAGCTAGCAATCTGTAGAGAGCAAACTACAGCAACAATTGTACTGCAGCAGCAATCAAACTCAGAGCAGTAGCAGCCACAGTGCAGTCACCAACACAAACAGTCACCAGCATATGCTATTTCGGCAACTGCAAAGCATGGAAAACTGAGCAGCAGCAGCTTCCACATCAACCTCAGCATTAACATCAATAGCAGGAATAGTGCATCAGTAAGTTAAGGTATGGGTTTAGTAGTTTAGTTAATTTATTCGTGGTTTATCTAGTTAAGGTTAGAGTCTAGTTAGTAGTTCAATGGTGTAGTAGTTAAGTGCATTGTTAAGTAGTTGTATATAGATACATTGTTATCTAATAGTTATATATATATATATATATATATATATATATATATATATATATATATATATATATATATACTTGTTAGATTAGTAGCTATATGTAGGTATGTGTATATGTATATAAGTATTGAATGTTAGATAGTTAGTAGTATTCCATATAGTTTAGTTAATGTTAGTATATACTTCGTGTATTGGTAGTTAGTTATGTATTAGGATTTGATTTACCGTGTGATACCACGGTAATGTCAAGGTAATGGTCGATACTCAAGATATTGGGTTTGAGTATAGAGATGGGTGTGTAGGTAGTGAGATACGCATTGGTTCAAAGCCAAGGTATCCAATTTACTTTAGTTAGCTAAGAATAATATATGTATTGTCTTATATATATAAATTATTATTTTTATATCAAAAAACTTGCGTATCCTATGATACGGTATTTTATGTCTATCTTAGTATCTTAACTTATCTAGTGCGACCTAGTTATATAGTGTATAGACCAAATATCCTAGAGTTTGACTCATACAACCTAGAAATAGCTAGTTTGACTAATTTGACCTAGAGTTGACCTAGTTTAACTGTTTTGACTTAGAAATGGCTTCATGACCTAGAATTAAAATAGATTAACTTATCTTCATTCCAAAACCTTATATTGATGCATATACCATTATATAGGTCTGTGTGACACTAGTTTGGGCATAGAAAGACACATCTTGCTCAGGACCTCAGGCGAGTATATTTTTCTGTTAGTTTTCATTTTATAATAGTGTCTATATCTCATATTCTAGAACTGTATACTTGATTCTGACACAGTAGTTTCATGGATTGGTACTACATGAATCTTGTCAGGAGATGTTATCCCCTAACGTGTTCAGCGGATACTCCTTCACATGTATTTTATCGTGTGTATTGGGTATTGATTATTTATATTTCGTGTTCACACACTGCTCGTGTTCAGTGTGCTTATATTCGTGTACACACACTGTTCGTGTTCAGTGTGCCCATATTCGTGTTCGTAATGTGTCCTGATTGGATCCATTGGTATTAGTTGGGGATGGGGGAGTAGGAGTTGATTATGTGATCAAAGCCCCAGTATATTCGTGTACATGTCGATTACATACCATACTTGTAATCGAGTAACCTTATTGTATTCTTGCTCAACCTAAACCGATCACATAATAAACTTGTATTCTGATGCACATTAGTTAGATTTCAGTTATTCCTTTATATTGTATATATTCATATTTTTTGTTCTCATTCTAGTACATTACCAGTTCATTCTAGATTATTTTATTCAGATATTTAGTTATCTTGTATTTTTTCTATTATCTATTTTATATGCTCGATTATGTATTTGAAACTGCTTTCAGAGGTATGTACTTCGCTCCAATCCTGACTGGATATATTTTTCTAAATGATTGGCTCATAGATAAGTGTCCGATATTCTCTACGGGCCGCAGGACGGTGTACCTTTAGAGGATACTCCTGTAGAGTAGGAGGACCTAGATGCAGATCTTGAGGAGGTTTAGTTTATATTTTGGTGGACTTGTATTAGACTTATTTGAGATTCATTGCATGTATATTATTTTAGACTTGTGGATTGTATCTTCATTCTTTTCTTCGTTATTCAATTCGTGCTTAGTTTGCATTGTGATTGAGTATAGTTATATTTATGAGATACCATATTGTTCGTTCTTTTGGAGTTGAGATGATTAACAGGTACTATATTTATATTAATGAGATATTTAGTTAGTTAGAATTGACCTAGACAGCGTTCTACCGTCGATGCTGCGGCGTAGGCTGGGCGTACCCACGTACTCGTGCCTAAATATTTGGGTGCGGGTTGTGACACATTTTTAGTGGTGGCCCATGCAGGTCCTTCCTTTCTGTCTAGAGTAGCAATTAGAGCGATATCGTAGTAGCGCTCACCTAGAGTACTGCTTCGATCCTGCTTTAGGAAATAGGATTTAGGCTAAGAGTTTACTCAATCACAACTAGAAAATAATTCCAATATCAGTTTTACTACCCTTATCTATTGAATGTTGCTTTGAATAAATTTTGTCCTTCTTTGATGATATCATATCATACTCAATATTGATTCATTTGTTCATTCTATCTTAAGTATGTCGTCGAAGATGCGTTCCCAACGCTCAGGTGCCAAGTCAGCACGATCAGTCACTTTATCACCTATGAGGGCAGCACCATCAGATGATATTCCAATACCTATATTCCGGAGGTCAGCTTCACCGATCTAGGTGGGCATTTCTGCAGCAGCTTTCGGAGGTGCTCCACCATCGGTGTAGAGGACAGCACCGACAATTTTAGGGGATCTTTCACCCCCACCACCCACAATCGATCAGATACAGATATTTATGCTCTTTCAGCAGATGAGGTAGGCACATCAGCGTCAGTCATAGGTTATGCGGCAGAGCATTGAGAATGCTTACCAGATCGCGCTCACAACAGTTGAGAGAGTCACCTTATTCCAGCTACAGACGGTACCACCTTAGTTTACCCCACAACAGTCGAGGCCGGAGACTATCATAGACTTCAAGATGATGGGGCTGAAGGACTTTAAAGGCACATAAGGGATTCTTTATGCTGATGATTGGATAGAAGACACTGAGCAGAACTTGCGGCTGGTACAGATTCCAGAGAGGTTGTAGATAGAGGCCGCAGGGTGCATGATCTTTGATATTACGTTGACATGGTTCAGGACGAACCCTAGGATCTCAATACCAGGACTTACTTGGGAAGCTTTCAAAGATTTCTTTAAGGAAAATTTCTTTCTAGATATGGCTCTGACATCTCTAGAGAGCCAATTCCAGTACCTTGTTCAGGGAGGTATGACGGTGGATGAGTATGCGATGGAGTATTACAGATTAGGTCACTTTGAGGCAGAACCCTAAAGGGAGAGCCAGGAAATTCAGGAAGGGCCTGAATAGGGAGATCAAATCACATATGAATGGAGATCCCACAACTACTTTTCGGGAGATTCTGAGACAGACACCGCGGGCAAAGGATGATCTAGAGCTTGGATCTAAGAGGCCGAGAGACACAAGATGATCCAGTACCAACACGGGTCCAATGAAGCGGCCATATTTTTAGCAGCAGTTCCAAAGGCACTTCCAACATTCGAGGCAGCAATATCATGGACCAGCTAGAGCGTCGGCACATCAGATACACCAGATTTAGAGGCCAACTATTCCTTGCATATTCTGTAAGAAGCAAGGACATGGATAGGATGCAGGATGAGATTGGGCTAGTACTTATTCTGTGGATCAGAAGACCATCAATTGAGGGCTTGTCCTAAAGTTCCAGCTCAGGGCAGAGCTCAGGCACAGAGATCATCCGCGAGACCACCAGCGGGACAGTAGAGAGGACCTCCTCTACCACCGCAACAAAAGCAGTTTACTCAGCACCAGCACCAGCACCAGTAGAGAGTTGCCCAGCAACAGGGTAAGTTTTTGCCTTGACCGTCGAGGAGGAGGATCTAGTCGGTGATGTTATCTCAGGTTCAGTCTATCTTGATTCTTTTTCATCTAATGCTTTATTTGATTTTGGTGCTTCACATAGTTTTGTATCTGTATCTTTTGCTCTGAGACATTGTCTTGAGTCTGATTGCAAGATCACGACCAGGGTTGGCATATCCTGGTCAGTGATATTTGCAAGGACCGAAGAGTTTCTTTGGGAGGCCAAAAGTTGGGCGTATGTCTACTCGTAATACCACTTTCGAGCTACGATATAGTACTCAGGATGGATTGGTTGAGTAGGCATCATGCTAGTATCGATTGTCGAGGAGGCAGAGTTTTGTTCCAGGCGTCAAGAGAGCCAGAGTTTGAGTTCGTCAGAGGAGCAGCAGAGCAAAGTGAAGGCAACTTCTGTGGAGCTTTGGTAGAAGGGCATAAGCCACAACATCTATTAATTGCAAAATATATGGACGTCTTTCAAGAGGAGGAGTCGAAGTTGCCACCAGAAAGAAATATGGAGTTCTCTATAGATTTGGTGCCAGTGTAACCTATGTATCCTAAAACTCTTACTTAAATATTATTATTAGGTTAATTTGGGGCTATTGGGACTTTTCCATAATTTTTAGTTAATTAAAAACTAGTAACCCTAATTTTCTAGGACTTTCAGGAATTTATTTTAGGCAAAATATAATTAAAAATGTTTCAAACTTTTATTTTAGGTTCTAAATAGTCAAATAAATTTTCTAGAATTTTTTGGCAATTTTTTGATTATTTTTAGCATTTATTTTGATTTAATTATGAAAAACTGAATTAAAAACTAATTTCTAAAAAAGAAAACCAATAAAAGTAAATATTCTGCCCAGTCAGCCAACAGGGGGCCCACCTGTCAGCCTCCTACAGCGAACTGGGTGGGGCCCGCCTGTCAGCGACCGCGAGCTGGGTGCGGGTGTAACCGAGCCGACCTCGAGCCGAGCCGAGCCGCGTCCTAGTCCAACTAGGACTCAGCTGAGCCGAGCCGCGTCAATCCCTGACCGTTCGATCTGAGCTGGCAGCAGCAGATGGATGCCACATGGCGCACTCTGAGCCACGGCTGCTCTCTCTCTCTCTCTCCTCTATATATAGGGTATTCAGTTTATAATTTCTACGGTTTTCTTTTAGCCTATTTTGGGGAATTGTCATCTAGGATTTCCTTCATCTTCTAGGAGCCATTACTCATAGCTCCGGACTCAAAATGAGGTCTAGTTTTTTGTGTTAGAATCATATTGAGATTAGCTTTCTGAATATATAAATTTTTTATGAAATTATGAGTATTAAATTCTAGAAAATTCGTAGAGCACAGCATATCCGAAAATAGACGAATCTCGATATTTTTGCGATTCTGGGAGACCCAGGAATAAGAATCATGAACCGTTTGAAGTTTCGGAAAGCTGATATTGAGATCATTGACATATTTTTTTTCCAGAATTTAGTTCGATATATTTATATACTTTTAATTCTGTAGAACTTCTAGGTAAGAATTTAACTATCGGTGCACAATACGAAATTTGTATGTGCCATAATTCCCAAACAAATTTGAATTTGGACAAGCCGTAAATTCTAGCATGTTTTTGATGCTGAAATCTATAAGAAAACTTACATGAAAGTTGAGTTTCTATCGATTAGCTTTTTGGTTAACAGATCGCCTCGATTTGCGTGCCATGAGTCTCGAGTTGATAAAATTTAGTTTCTATAAACAAAATTTAGGAATTAACCTAAAAATCAGAATAATAAGATTAAAATAGGATTTTAGAATAATTATTCCAGAATTAAATAAAATAAAATATCTTTTGACAAGGTAATTTGTAATACATAGGCTATTTGGACTGTGACTTGGATTCCGATTCGTACCAGCAAAGGACCATAGGTAAGTACATTCTTTGATAGTTTCCATTATTTGATATTTTCTATGATGCATGTTTATAGTATTGTTTTACCTGATTCCTAACACGATGGATACATGGATTGGTATTGCATGGATTCATTTTCGTGAGATACATATTTCAGGCCTATTGACTTTTTCTGGACTAATGAATTACTGGACTAATGTATTTTTTAGCCTGTTGACATCGTCTGGACTATTGAGATTATTTGTGTCTGGATTTGGATCCATGAGTACTAGTCGGGTGGAGAAATACCTAGGAGATGTGTGAACTACCATTTCCATCCCATGGTCTTTCTGAAATAATAGCAGCCACACACGACACGTGTGGTTTGCCGAATATTACCCCCTAGTCGTTCACATGTTAACTTGGTATTTCAAAACATTAGTTAGATGCAGTCATTCTGGATTAATCTATACTTGCTGATTGTACACTTGCTTGACAGGTTTCCTTGTTCACATAGCTGTCAATCTTTACATGCTTCTCTGATCTTCTTTCTTGTCTTTCATTATTTCTTTATTTAACTGTTCCTCTATGTTGTACCTTATTCCATTATTATATGCTCATCAATTATTTCATAACTATTAATTGTTCATAGTACTTGTCAATTAACTGGAACTGCTATTGGATTGTACTCGTTCCATCCTAACTGGGTAAACATTTTTAGGTGACTTGCTATCTTTCTCATTGGATTTTGTTGGAGATCGAGATACTTTTGGAGGCTAATATTAGAATTTATATAGTATAGCAACTTCTTTAGATTTGATGTTTAACGGGTTTGTTCCCGAGTTATGATTTAATTATAAATTGAGAATCTTGTAGACCTATGTAAATATTGTGAATGAGCAATAGATTTAAATTTGTGATTAAATATTATCTATTTGGATTGATGGACCATTGTTATCATAGACAGTGTACTATCGCCGATGTTGCGGCATAGGCTGGGCTTGGCCACGTACTCGTATCCAAAAAGCGGGTGCGGATCGTGACAAGTTTTTAGTGGTGGCCCATGCAGGTCCGTCTTTGTATCAAGTGTGATGTCATGGTTAGTACTTCAACTTTGTAGTACTAGCTGTGAGCCTGCGACTAGGAGATACTCATTGACAATTAGGATTTATTTAAATTTAGGAGAATGGCTAGGACTAGGTATACAATTGGAAGGCCTTATTTTAATTTTATTGCTTGGGTGGTTAAGGTGTTACATAGGCTACGTGATTAAAATAGATATACATGTTAAACTTTTAGGTAACCTCTAATAGATGAACTTGAGAAAATTAAGTGATCATATATTATGATATTTTTATAAGTTGGTGTGATCGAAGTTAGGGGTGGACTGCTCGATTGGTAAACTATTTCCTTAAGGTTACACAGTTATTGGAAATAAAAATTATTAAAAAAAATCTGCTTTGAGGTTTAAATTTCTTTGTAGCTTGATGATTATAATTTTCTTGCTAAAACATGGTTAAAATTTAATAAAAAATGAAAAAGAAAAAAAGAAAATAGTTTTAAATTAAATGATGATAAAGACAAGAAGTTGAAGATTTATGGAATTTTAGATTTTTGCAGATTATTATAGTGGAATTAAGCTTTAAGTTTAAAGAATTTAAATTTTGACTATTTGATTTAAAATTTTGAGTATGGGTTTATTACTTTATGATTTTATCGAATTTAAAAAAAATATTAACATTAGAGCTATTAGACTACAAGATGTGGATTTAAATTTATAATTTGAAGATTGGAAATAAATTTTAAGTTTTGAGAATTTTTGAGGCATTGAGATTTTATGTATTTAAAATTTTTGAGGATTAAAATTCAATTCAATAAACATAGTCAAGGCTATAAAGATTTTTGGAAGTGATTAAAATTTTATTTGAATATTTGAATATTTGACTTTTGAGGAAAGTATATACATTTTATTTTAATTGTTCGAGAAGTTAAATTTTGAGGATTTTATTTTGAGGCTAAAAATATAAGGTGGGTAGAAGTTGTCATACTTGATTATTGAAAAAAAATTGAGGATAATGTGGAAAGTTTTTAAAATTTAGGATAATCTCGAAAGTTTTGAGATATAATTCAAGGAACTCAAGGATAATGTTGAGAATTTTGAGTGTTAGGAGTTCGATATAACATTGAAACTTGGATTATGGGTTGAGTTAGACCTAAAGAATAATAATATAAAGATTTGATTTTATAACTTATTGAATTCGACTTTCAAGGACTTAATTTGAATTCAAAATTTAAATTTGTTCGAGGGATAAAATTGATGGAGTAGATTTGAAATTCAAATTTTGAGGATGTGACTTTGAGTTTATTTATTTATTTATTTATTCATGAAATATAAATTAGTAGGATTTACTTTCAAGATTGGAATTAACTTTTAAATTTTAGGATTGAATCATTAATCGACATTTACACAGGTCACGCTTCGCAAGTTGTGTGATGTCTGTAGAAGCATGAAAAATACGCTGGATAGCTATACGCAGCATGTTGATGCTGGGCAGCATAAAAAGATGACCTCAGAGCCATCAGCATGCAAACAGAGCTTTTCGCTAAGAACAGCGTAAAATATAAGCTCAAGGACTATCCGTATAATACAGTATGTCCAGGCTGCTTCAGCGTAAAAAGGGTGCTACATCGCCTTTATGGCGTAAAACTTATCCGCTTTAAATGCAGCATTGAAGTGTACGAGGAACGCTTCGTATTCCCCAAAATGAACCTGTCAAATCATGCAGTGAACCTGACGTCTGACTCCTGACAAAGAATACTGCACGACTACCTAGACGACGGCTATAATGATGGAGCGGCACAGCGACCCAGACTATCGTTTAGTGCCATTTCCTTGGCGTAAACCGCTTTTACGCATACAAAGTAATACGCTGCCTAGTTTTACACAGGCAGACATGAGCTTCTTACGCTTCGCAGAAGACAGGCAGGCTGCCACGTCAAAAGCTGCTCTTCGTACAGGACTTGAGGCACGTCTCTGCATTTAATGCGCAGAAGGGTGACAGAGCCTCGAGGCACGTCTCTGCATTTAATGAATGACGGCAGACCTTCGGGACACGCCTCTGTATTTAATGCGTAGAATGATGGCAAATCTTGGAGACACGTCTCTGGAATACGCTGCCTAGTTTTACACAGGCAGATGTGAGCTTCTTACGCTCCGCAGAAGACAGATAGGCTGCCACGTCAAAAGCTGCTCTTCGTACAGGGCTAGAGGCAATTCTCTGCATTTAATGCGCGGAATGATGGCAGATCTTCGAGATACGCCTCTACATTTAATGCACAGGATGGTGGCAGATCTCTGCATTTAATGCAAGAGATTTGATTATATCTCCAAAAGCCATAATTTCGGCCAAGATGTCCACATCATCACTTTGGCATATTACGCCATCAGGCTATGGGAGCACGCTGTACGCTATCTCCTTAGAATACGCCAACTCGGGCCACATTTACATTGGTGCGTATCAAAGCTATTCGGTCCAGAATTCGCTCAAGGCCTCGGTCAGGGGAGGAGGATCAGCTATCTTCTACGCCCACTCGGCTTCTATGCCTACTCGGCTTCTATGCCTACTCGGCTTCTACGCCTACTCGACTTCTATGCCTACTCGGCTTCTACGCCTGCTCGACTTCTATGCCTATTTGGCTTCTACGCCATGGTGACAGTTATTGGCTTCTACGCCAGCATCTTCTACGTGGGGGATAACTATCTATGTGGCTTTTACGTCGTGATCTTTGTAGCAGTTATACACATTATCTCTTAATGAGACACGTGTCACATGCTCATTCAAAAGGTCATTTATACGTAGGTAATGGTTATTGTAACCGTTGCGTAAAAAGTGCTATGCTTTCCACTACCCGGCTTCTATGCCGACTGAGTGGTCACTGTCACTAAAACTCTATAAATAGATACCTCTATCAACAGAGGTCCGAGGTCGAAAAACGAGGTCAAAAAATGGGGTCGAAGACAAGGTCGTAAATTCTAGGGTGGAGAGAACCAAGGTCAAAGATTCCAAGATCAAAGCAGAAGGTCAAGGAACTGAGAGTCAAAGAGTCTTTGAGAGAGAGAAATCCAGAGCTCAGGCAAAGAGAAGTGATCGACGACTTTGGCATCGGGCATCCACTCTCTTCTGCAACCTTCGAAGCTGCTTTTTGTCTTCTACGGTACTTCTTCATCATCGTGTGGTCCAAGGGACAAAGTGATCGACTACAGATCAGACTCCTATAGCAATATTTACCCAGATTAAATAAATTGTACTCGACATCCTCGTATAGGATTAATTGTAAAATCTTGTTTGTAAACCGAAGGGCGGGTTTCGTATAAACCTCGTTTTCTATTTCTTTCGTTTATTATCAAACACAAGATGGCGACTCTGCTGGGGACATCTTTCTCTTCTGATGAGGAAGCAATTGCTCAACACGATGTGGTATCCGTGGGATCCGTGAAGAAGACCCTGGTCGTCCAGTTCGACCAGTCTGCCTACGAAGATATGCTTCGAGCAGGGGGTAGCTCTCACTCTCTCTCTGTTCAAGATGACTGAAAGCTGCGTAAGGTCTGGATGCCCAAGACATCCCCTACCATTCCTGTCGACTCTCCGACCGGCCAGGTTATAGCTGCACAACCTTC
Organism: Iris macrosiphon; assembly: GCA_036927795.1. NCBI lineage: Eukaryota > Viridiplantae > Streptophyta > Magnoliopsida > Asparagales > Iridaceae > Iris > Iris macrosiphon. The sequence goes on from JAYESA010000018.1 coordinate 88,605,929, forward strand.
ACGCTCTGCGCATAAAACTCTGTCCCCGTCCCTGACCTGGCTGACAAAACTTCGGATAATGCCTCAGCGCTAGTCCAGAAGCCTACTTCGCGCTCTGCACGTAAAACCCTATCTCCCGTCCCTGACGTAGCTGACAAAACTTTGGATAATGCCTCAGCGCTAGTCCAGAAGCCTACTTCGCGCTCTGCGCGTAAAACTCTGTCTCCCGTCCCTGACGTGGTTGACAAAACTTCGGATAATGCCTCAGCGCTAGTCTAGAAGCCTATTTTGCGCTTTGCGCGTAAAACTCTACCTTCCATCCCTGACGTGGCTGACAAAACTTCGGATAATGCCTCAGCGCTAGTCCAGAAGCCTACTCCACGCTCTGCGCATAAAATCCAGTCTCCCGTCGATGACGTGGCAGACAGAATTTCTGAAAATGCCTTAGCACCAAATCAGAAGTTCCAAACGCACTCCGCGCGTAAAAATGCATCTGCCCTCCGCGGAAAAGCAGACGATCCCTGCGATCTACGCAAGGGAAAGCAAGCGACGAACTGCCTAACTTCTCGACCTTTACGCCAGCAAGGGAAGAATCTGCCCGCCCTCCGGATTACGCGAGAACCAGATGGCCGACTGAGGACCTCCTCTGACTTACGCCAGCCTGAGCAGAACTCCAAAATACGCCAGGTGAAGTCTCTCAGCGTAAAGAGGGCTCAGTCTACGAAAAGACACGCTCCTCAGGGATCATCCGCTACCCAGATGGCCAACCTGTTGTATACGGGTGGCACAGGGAGAACTATGGTTCCCAACATCCGCATGCCCACTGATGTGAACAGAAGGAACAAGCCATCTTCCTCTTCTTCTTCCGTCAATTCTCCTGACTTGCGTGAATTTCTGATCCGGAAACGCAAAGACAGGGGTCATAAACAGGCTTCAGTTACCCTAACTGTCAAACGTGGGGAGATCAGGTGGGAAGATGCATCAACATCAAATGTCGTCATGACATATGGGCCACATGAAGATTCTGTCTTTATTATTCCTCCAACTCACGACGACCAGCATCTAATAGTCTTCGGTCGCATGCGGAGTAGACCGATTGTACAAGAAGAATTTTGCGAGTCTGAGGGTGGCAAAATGCAAATCCACAGGTATAGCCCACAAGCTTTAAAAATTATACAAAGCATGAGTTATGATCTGAAGTTGAAGCAAGGCCTCAACTACGGGAAAGGCAGACGAACACCGTTGCATGGTAATTCTTACTGTCAACAAGCTCATTTTGGGTTGGGGTATAATGCATCCTTGCAAACTCCAAACCCTCAGAGTCTATTCCTGTACAACCAGAGGCAGGACCTACTAAATCAACTTCTGTAGACAAATGCCACGACATGTCTGGGGGTAGCCTACCTCGACAAAACAGGGCAGCATCCAAAACTGGGGGTAGAATTCCCTCAGAATCCAAAGATGATGCAACGACAACGATCTTCCCGGAAGACCGTAAAACTCAGGCATCAGGAGCCCGAAGACCAAAAGGGACTTTCTCCTTCAATGAAGATGACATCGTTGAAATCTTCAATATGTTGATGAAGGAACACCAACTTCAGCTGCCCCGCATCAGATATTCTGAGAGGGCTGGCAAAGTTGATGACCCAGATTATTGTCTCTTTCACCGGTACATTCATCATCCTACAAAGGTGTGCTATGTACTGAAAAGGAGAATCCAGGAGTTGATTAACGCCAAGGTTATCACTTTGCATCAGTAAACGAAGGGACGGTCATTGCCAATTGGATTTTCAATTTTTTTTTTTACGTGATAATTCGCTCCCTTCAGGAATGTACCTGATGAAGAGTCCCTAAAGTTTCCCCAATGGATTCTTCAGGACTATCCTCACTCAAGAAAATCACTCCACAGTGAATTGTTCAGACATAAGTTTATTTTCATATTACCTCTGAACTATCGTTCAAGTATTTCATTTCTTTCCCTAGAGAGTTTGTCATGTTCATATTACCTCTGAACAAACTTTCCGAGTTTCTGACTACCGATTATCATGTCCATATTACCTCTGATATCGATTATCATTTCAACTTAACACCCGTACTTAACTCTAAGTACGCCAGTGGTGTTAGGTCCACAAAAACTGCCATGTTCATATTACCTCTGAGCAGATATACACCTCCATCCCCGATAGAATTGCAACTCAGGAGTTTGTCATGTTCATATTACCTCTAAACAAACTTTCCAAGTTTCTGACTACCGATTATCATGTCCATATTATCTCTGATATCGATTGTCATTTCGACTTAACACCCGTACTTAACTCTAAGTACGCCAGTGGTGTTAGGTCCACAAAAACTTCTACGTCCCTATTACCTCTGGCAAGGGCTTGTCCCAAACCTATTATTTGTACTCTCGTACGTAAAGAATGATAGGTCTACCAAGATCCCCCAGTGGGATGTCCTCAACAAATGGATACACAATGGGAACTCCGGTTCGAGCAGAGAGAACCTCCCACTGAAGATGAAGTTATCTGGATTGATGTTGGGGATGAACTTTCGCCAAAGCCGATATTTATCAGTAACAATCTTTCCGAAGAAGAAAGGGAAGAAATTATCCAGCTGATAAAAGAAGACGTCTTTGCGTGGAATTATGAAGATATACCAGGTCTTGATCCAAAGGTGGCTACTCATAAACTCAATATATTGCCCGATTCGAAGCCTGTGAAGCAGCACCAACGGTGGTTCCGTCCGGATATGATGGATGCCATTGAAGCTGAAATCAAGAAGTTGATAGCCTGCGGTTTCATCCGGGAAGAACAATATCCCGACTGGGTCGCCAATGTTGTCCCAGTCATGAAAAAGAATAGGAAAGTACGTGTCTACATCGATTACCGAGATTTAAACACAGCCTGCCCCAAGGATGAGTTTCCTCTTCCCATTACAGACATCATGATTGACAATACATGCGGTTTTGAACGTATGTCTTTCATGGACGGATTTTCAGGATACAATTAAATCAAGATACATCCTGAAGACGAGAAGCATATTGCCTTCCGGACACCATTGGGGGTATATTGTCATACGGTCATGCCATTCGGATTGAAGAATGCCGGGGCTACGTACCAACGGGCTATGAGTAACATATTCCATGAGCATTTGCGCAAAATAGTAGAATGTTACGTAGATGATGTAGCTATCAAAAGCTGCCTCAAGGATAATCACATCCGAGACTTGAAGACAGTATTTGAGTTGATGCGCCAACATCAACTCAAAATAAATCCTATAAAGTCCTTTCTTGGTGTGTCCAGTGGCAAATTCTTGGGATTTGTCATTACTGCCAAAGGCATTCAAGTGGAACCTGATAAAGTCAAGGCCATCTTAGAAATGCGACCGCCCCATAATCTGATAGAACGCAGGGGATTTCAAGGTCGTCTGGCTTATATCCAGAGATTCATATCCAACCTCTCTGGAAGATGTTAGCCTTTTTCTTGTCTCATGAAGAAAGGTGTATCCTTCGTATGGGACGAAGCCTGTCAGCAAGCGTGTAATGATATCAAACGCTACCTCACTAGTCCGCCAGTTCTGGTGCCTTCCGTCATAGGAAGACTATTCTTGTTGTACGTCCGAGCGATGGATCATTCTCTGGGAGCTCTTCTCGCACAGAAAAACGATATGGGACATGAACAGGCTATCTACTACCTCAACAGGATGATGGTCGGAGCTGAACACCGATATAATCCAGTGGAAGAAGAATGCTTGGCTCTGATGTTCGCTATCCAGAAGACGCGACACTATGTCACAGGCCAGACTATTCATATTATCTCCAGGATCAATCCTCTTCGGGTACTGATGAACAAGCCAAGTGTTCTTAATTCCCGACTTGCGACTTGGGCGATGTTATTAACACCGTATGACATGGTGTACTTCCCCCAGAAGTCCATCAAAGGCCAAGCATTGGCTGATTTCCTAGCTGCTTATCCGATCCCGGGGGCTTCCAAACTATACGAGGATATTTCCGACTAAGTTGCAGAATATAATTCCGCAATGGAAGGAGATGCATGGCAACTATTCTTCGATGGTGCCTCCAGGACTGGTCCCAGGGGAAATATGGTTTCAGGAGTAGGAATTGTCCTGGTTACTTCAGATAAGCTCGTCATCTATCGAGCGTATTCTCTCAGTGAGCCCTGTTCCAATAATGTGGCAGAGTATAACGCTCTACTAATTGGGCTCCAAGTAGCTAAAGAATTGGGCGTCGAATCTCTGGAAGCTTTCGGTGACTCTCTGCTGATCGTCAATCAAGTCAGAGGAATATATGAAGTCCAAAATTCAGACCTCATCCCTTATCACCAAGCAACGGTCGAGATAGCCATGACATTCAAAGGATTCTTCCTAGAACATGTGCCCCGATCTTAGAATCTGGAAGCTGATGCCCTAGCCAGTCTAGCAGCAGATTTAGCTATTCCTATAAGAAGGCAGAATTCGGTGATCCTTCTTAACAGAGATTTACTCTGTGTAAAAAACAACTTTTACATAGAAAGCAACTACGCTGTGAACACAGATCCTCCCAAGAGAGACTGGAGAAGCCCCTTTATAGATTTTCTGGCATACGAAATCTTGCCGAAGGACCCTAAAGAAGCAGTATCCGTCAAAAAATGATCATTACGCTTCTATCATGACGCGTCTTCACAGTGTCTATATCGCCGGACCTACGATGGACTGCTATTGAGATGTCTCTCAAACGACGAGGCACGGCGGATTATCCGTGAAGCTCACGACGGCGTATGCGGAGCGCATCAACCCAGTCCTAAGCTACAGGATCGTATCAGGAGAATGGGCTATTACTGGCCTACTATGATCATAGATGCAATAAAGTATACAAGACAATGCAAAGCATGTCAAGTTCATGCAGACTTTATACATCAACCTCCTGAACATCTACATTCTACGGTTGCATCCTGGCCTTTAGAAGCATGGGGTATGAATATCATTGGTCCTATTCACCCGTTTTCTTCCAGAGGTCACCGGTTCATACCGGCCATCACGGATTATTTCTCCAAATGGGCAGAGGCGATCCCTCTCGCTGAGGTGAAGGTATCTAATATGATCAGCTTCATCAAGCATCATGTCATTTATCGCTTTGGGTACACCAAAGGATAATTCATGACAATAGACCTCAGTTCATCAGCCTAGCGTTTCATCGATTTTGCGATAAAAATCGGATACAAAATATGGCCTCTACGGCATATAATCCTACTGCTAATGGTTTGGCGGAAGGTTTCAACAAAACCATTATTAAACTCTTAAAAAAGTTCGTCTATTCGAACAAGAGGGATTGGAATGAGAAGCTAGGAGAATGTCTCTGGGCATACTGCACAACGGTACAAGCACCGACAGGTAGCACCCCATTCTCATTGGTTTACGGGAGTGAAGCAGTTCTCCCCATCGAAGTTCAAATTCCGTCACTCAGGATAGCAGTGGCTAATGAGCTGACTCAAGAAAAGAATGACCTGTTAAGGCTTCAAGAGTTAGAAGGATTAGACGAGAAACACCTCCAAGCTCAATAGCGTATTGCCTTCTACCAGGCACACATTTCCAGATCTTTTAATCAAAAGGTCAAGGAAAGAGGTTTCAAAGTTGGCGAGCTAGTTTTAGCTGTGAGAAGGCCAATGATTCTTACTCACAGGAGTAAGGGTAAGTTCCAGCCCAAATGGGAAGGTCCTTATGTGATCGAAACGACATTCTCAAATGCCGCTTACAGGTTGGCCAAGCCTAACGGAGACTTATTGATGGCGCCCATCAATGGCAAATTCCTGAAGAGGTACTATGCTTAACCTCCTTTGCTCAAGTGGAATATGGCAAAAATCTCATTCTGACAAAACTACTTCCAAAACGAAACTAGTTGGATCGTATTCTATCATGTCCATATAACCTCTGAATAGATATGTTTAACTAATTTGGAACTTCAAGACCTATCACGTCCATATTACCTCTGATGGTGTTTTGTGTACAAATTTTAGCTAAAAGCATATTCTATCATGTCCATATAACCTCTGAATAGATATATCCTGCTAAAACTTATCGAGAGTATATCACGTCCATATTACCTCTGATATCACTTTTACCCAAACCTGTCGTTTATATTCCAAAATGATGGGTCCACAAAGTCAGATGAAAGCCTCTTTATTATTCCCAGAAAGAGCAAAATTACGTTGGAAAGCAAAAAAAGTACATCACTCGGGGGGAGTGGTTAGGTCACGAATCTGCCGTGCCAGAGCAGCCATTCTCTCATCCCTGGAGTTCAAGACATCGGCATGAGCCCGCTCCAATCTTGCTGTATCATTGTTCAAAGCAGATAGCTCGAACCGAGCATGTACAAAATTGGCGTGGATGACACCCTCATGCGTCAGGTTCTGCTGAGCAGTCTCTATTAGATTCTTCAGCATATCTCGAGTTGCCGACAAAGAGAAAGCCTTCTTCTCCGCTTGGGCGAGTTCATCTCCCAATCTGCGAACCCTTGCTGTCACTTCCTCACATTCGACTTCGCACTGAGTCAGCTGAGGAATGACGTACTCCAGTTCGGTACGCTCCTGATCCATTTCCTGTTGCTGTTCCTGGACGGATTTGTCCAGAGATTCCAGTTGCCCAGCAAGCTCTGCAGTCAAGGAGTTGAACCTAGCTTGGACGAGACCGTTAACACTGCCTCGAGATAGCTGCAGATATTCGTTAATGGGTTGTTCCAAACCATTAACTATCTGTTCTAGCGCATCAGCTCTTCCAGTGTCACTGAAATGTCTAATCTGCACTATAGTAAGGTTGCAGGACGTCCTCAGAGCCTCAAAACCTAAGTTCTTCTCCATCACCATTGATATCAGCATCTTCAAAGTGGCGTAGAAAATGGTAGAAAACTGCTCAACCAACATGGTGAGATTCAAGTGGGTATTGGGGGTGGCTGCAATATCAGAGAATCCCCCTCCAGGAATGACTGCAGACGATGTTGCCACAGTCGTCGCCTCAACAAGTGGCATGACAAAAGAAGATAAGCCAACACCGGACGAAGCAACCGGCGTACTCAAAGGAGGCATTGTCGCAATGACAGGCTCATCCTCCTCTTGAGATATCGGAACCGTCTCGGGCGAGCCGGCCCCCGAGAGTGTCTCCTCTTCGAAGTTGGGCACCTCCATGTTATCGCCAGGACCTGACACAGAGCTAAAAGGCACGTCAACACTGCCCTTCCCGTGGATGTCTTCCCCTGAAAAGAAGATAAAAGAAAGTTAATATCAAAATGATGTTAATTTTCCTAAAAAAGAGGCGTAAAGACGATATTTACCCATGGCCGATGGTGTATATGTCGCGTCTACAGCCAGTACAGCTAAATTATTTTTTAATGATGCTAAGCAAGTTGCCATACCTGGAGAAGGTGGTGTGTCAACTGACATCGGCAAGTATTCTTCCAGGTCCTCGTCAAGTTCCAACCGAGGTTCATCGGCTGGAATCTCGCTGGATGCACTGACAAACACGGCAGGGGTTTCTCTCGATGCTGATCTGGATAAAGATATCCTTATTTGGCTCGGCCCCGAAGGTGATCTCGTACCACTACCTGAAGCGATAGCAGCGACAGCAGCCTCAAGCAGGAATTCTCCGGTACCGCCAGCCGGAACATTAGAGGTTCCCTCTCTAAAAGGCGAGGAACCTCCAATCAAAGAATTATCCCCAACAGGGGGAGATGCAGGCTCACTTCTAGGAGCCTCATTGTCGGGAATCCTGAGAGGACGAGTAAACATCTTCTTCTTCCTCTTGCGATGGGAAGTCTCCTTCGGAGCAGGAGCCCTTCGCTTACCAGAGATTATCAGAGGCCCTGCAGACGGAGGTACTTTACCCCTCGGTACCGCCAACAGAGGCTCATCTAGATTGACGGCATCTTCACCCTCATCGGAGGAGACTGAGGGGATTTCAACTCTTCCCCCAGGCTTAGACAAGGGCATCCTAAAACTTCTACGCATATCAAAATCGCGATGGAAGGTGTTGGTTGCCACATAAAACTGGGCATACGAGTGGAGGATGCGCAGCTCCGTGGAGAGCGGAATGGTAGGCATAGTAAAAGTGCTTCAGTGCAACCCATGATGAAGTATCGCCATCATCTTGCTTCATCAATGAGTCTGCCTCTGGACCTGAAGCTGGTAACGGCATTGCCCACATACAATTGGTCATACCCAAACTGCCTGGCAAACCGACTAGGCAGGTAGGGCTCCAAGAAGCAATGGTCTTCACTTCTGTATAGTAGATGGGAAGGTCTAATGCAGACCAACCCATTAAAAGCCTCAGGAGAAAGAATGGTCTTCCCGTCGCCTATATCCTGAAGTCTGATCCCCTATTGATTAAGATGTACAGAGGGGACAGTGCAGAAAAGCTTCCAGCTGTGACTGAAGTTCAGCACCCGCCGACAGTCTAAAACTGTGGTCACGTTCCAGGAGGAATTCTTGTAATTCAGCAAGAAACTACCCCCCGAACTACTGCCAGGGCCAGGAGACATCACCCTAGGGTTATGGAGAATTAACCATCCCATCAAATACAGGTATGGTAATTCTACCCTGGGAAAGCTATCGCGCCGAGTTTTATCGACGAGCAGCCCATCAGTAAGGGCCCTCAGGCTAGCTTGTATGCGGCACACCATGGCAGGGAGCAAGCCCAGTCTTGCTCTGAACACCAGATGTACTACAGGCCATAGCATATTGCGGTGAATGCGGTCCGCAGATACAATCCCGGGTACCACCAATCGGCGCAGCCATATGGAGAGGAAACCAGCCAGTTGAGCTTCCTTGGACAGAGACCTACGGTAATGCCTCAAATAACTATAGGCCTTAGTGCCTGCAGGATACTTTCCTATCCCTTCATCGAGAATTTGATCTGGAGCCCCAGCGTCTTCCATAAGATCGTCGACTACCTGAGCATTAAGCACGCTCAGAAGATTCAAAGGCTGATCCTTGCCTTCCAAGACTTTCTCTGGCTTAGCAGCCCTAGCCCGGTGAAAGAAGAGGTAGGACACCCATTTATTGATATGAGCCAAATATGAGGGCTCACCATGAAAAGCAGTACAAGCAAGGTAGTGGCACATCAGCTCCTGGTACACTGCCACTACCCGAGGGTCTGAATCCCCCAGCTTCCGGTTTGTGGGAACATACTCTTCATATGGAGTATCCCCCATCGCCAATCTCGAGATCTCTGCCATCTCGTGGAGGGCCAGTCCCAACTCCCCTAGTGGAGTAGCGAAAGTCCTGGTGAGCGAGATATATCGCTCCATCAGAGCTAGAAACAGGTTAGGGTTGAGAGGTAACCCAACACTGGTAGCACTCACAGCTGCGTACAGACCAATGCCCTCCAGCTCGGTCTAAAAATGCTTCAGGGCCCATTCAGCTAAGCGAGCCCATCAAAGATTTGTAGGGGTGATCCACCCACTTGTCTGAGGGTTCACCTTAGGGTATACTCCTTCGTGCCCCATAAAATCGTTGCAGAAAGTCGGTAATTGGACCGGCTGGAGCAGTAAACTGTCTTCACTCGGGACACTACCCAGGTACAGTCCCCTGAACGGCATCACAGAGCCGGAAGGGCGGCTGACAAACGACCCCTGGTCAGCTCCTTTCAGATGAAATATCTTCCCCGACCGGCCGTGAAGATCGGGAGTCAGCGTCCACGACATCCTCCTGGGATGTTTAGCATGGAAGAATGCCGAGATGGGATAGTCTCTCAGCATCTTGGGCAAATACAGAACCAAGCCCCCGGCAGGAAAAATCCAGAGTTCTTTCTTGGGCTTCGTCTGGGACTGCTTGTCAATCATGTCCCCGAAGAGAAAAGTCGATTTTATGTATTGGTCCTCGTCTATGTACGTCAGGGGATCTCCGTTGATCATGTTCAACAGTGTTTGCTTGCCTTGAGCCGAAATCAGGATTCTCCTTCCTTCAGGATATTGGGGTCCAGAGATGGAAAATGTCATGTGGGACAGATCCTCCAGGTAGTTGGAGTGCAGCATCCCGACAGCGGAACCCATCACCTTAGCCAGCGAAGACGCATGCAAGTTAACTACAAAATGCAAGAAATACACGTCAGTTTCTATACTAGACATTACAATCTTGCAGCATATGCTAAAAGGCAACAGTCTGTGCTTTACGCCAAGACTGTAAAAACTTGATCATTTACGCTGGAATCGTATTCCAAGGCATAAAATTCAAGGACTGGCAGTATACACAAAAAACCAGACAGTCTGTGCTTTTACGCAAGACTGCCAAAATTTGAGTTATTACGCTGGAATTTTTATCCAGAAGCGTAACAATCAAAATTTTATGGTATACGCCAAGTTTCGACAGTCTGTGCTTTTACGCCAGACTGCAAAAATATGGAGTTTCTACGCTGACACATTAGAAATGTGGGCATAAAAGATGAAACATCTCTGTGCATCATCTTTCTCAGAGAGGCTATCAGCACAGAAGATGACCTAGCGCGATCACGTACGACGTGTGCGAAGGATTTTTCTTCGTTCATTCTTATCGTCCCAAAAGCCTCACCTATAACACCCGGTGCACAGCTCGTCGGCGGGACACTTCGTTCAGAATGAAGCTTGCCGTGCCCGACGGGAGTCGCCCCCGCTTGGGCAGAGGAACGAGAAGAAGAGTCAGTCTTCTTTGCCTTAGAGGAGGAGATTGGTTTCGGGGCCATTGCTGAAGACTCTGAATGCTCGGAGAGGAAACGAAAGAGAGAACTCCAACAGTCGAAGGCTTTCTTTTGCAAACGACAGATGAAATATTTTTCTCTGAAAACTGTGGGGTATATATAGATTTCGGATGGACTCCTCGAATCCCTAACCAAATCCCATATTTAATATTCGGTTATGATTGGGGATTGCGTCAGCCTATTACTCAGGGAAGGCGGACAGTCAGCGAATTCAAAAAGTTTTCGTGCAAAGCAGATTCGTGGTTTTACGCTAAGGAGCTTTCTACGCTCGACAGCTACAGATCTACGGTTTTACGCTCACAGGCTACAAGTCTATAGTTTTATGTCCGGATGCTTTTATGCTCGAGAGGCTACAAACCTACAATTTTACGCTCAGAAGCTACAAATCTATGATTTCATGCTCGGTGGCTTTTACGCTCAGAGGCAACAAATCCACAACTTCACGCTCGGAAGAGTTTCTTTACAGAGGCTACAGATCTACAGTTTTACGCCCGGATGCTCTCATGCTCAGCAGCTTTTACGCTCGAGAGGCTACGAACTTATAATTTTACGCTCATCTACGTTACAGATCTATGACTTTCCGTATATCTGAGAATACACAGGCCAGAGTATGCGTACATCTGAACCATTCTCAAGGCGGTCAATTGCAAGAGTTCACACAGAAGATACTCCTTCTTGGCGGCAAAATATCCCAAGTACCCGAAGCATACAGAGTTCAACATTGAAAAATGACTATTCTTCTTGGGTCGATTGGAGGTTCATCCAGAATCCAGTTTGAATATCTCATCTACAGTTCAAGATGTCAACTCAGTTTTTGACAGCCATTTCTTGCCCCATTCTTAGGGATTTTTGAGGAATCATTCTTGAAGATGATAAGTCTAAAAAAAAATCTGTTTATCAGAAGTGACAGTTCAGAATTCTATGCAGCTCCCTATTCCTAACAGCAGGACAGTTCGAATACTCATCTTAAATGCTAAAGCGGCTTTTTTTACGCATTGTCAGTTATGCGTAGAAGACAGGACAGGACCTAATACTCTTTCTAAAAGAGTCGGCATAAAATTACCAGACGTGTCGAAGCTACACATATTCAGACTTCATCACAACAACATAAGGCGAATGATCATATGCATAGAAAAAGATGATCTTATTAAAATCATAATTACATATGAGGAAAATCTAGTCTACAAAGGGTTTTTCTTCATTTTCATGATTACATATGAGGGAAATCCTGTCTACTAAGGGTTTCTCATTTTTATTTAAAGAATGCGCCCAGAATCTGTTCTGCCAGGTTCTCGCATGGGTGGACTTCTTCATCCATCTTCTCCAGCAGTTAGTCGATTTTCGCAACCGACTAACAAGAAAATGATCAATGGTGGAAGGACACAAAACTGGGCCTACCTAAATTATGCAGATTTCATCCTCCGTACGCCATGACAGATTGAGTTGAGGTATTTCACCCAACTCAATACTCGAGGACAGAGCTAGTTTCTGCTCTGGTCCACGAAAGTATCAGGAGAAGATATAGCTTGTAAGCTGTGTGGTCTAATGAAACCCTTTCTCTCCCCGGAAGAACCGCCATACAAAGTTGCTGATTATTTCGAGCAAAGGAGGCTATAATATCCTTCCATTATCCATCGTTGCAGAGGACATTTGCTCGAAGACCCCGTCTTTTTCGGCTCCTTACATGCTGGAAGAACATGATCTTCTTCTTCCTAAAGTCGACCCAACGAACTCCGGCGATCATCTCTGTGTGGTGAAGGAAATGTGGAAAGAACAGGTTAACTCCTCAGCCTTTTTATAGGCGAAAGAGATCACACCGAATCCCAACAAATTCCCAATAAATCCGCCAAGAAGTCAGCCTTAAAGAACGTGTCAGACTTGACTGTTTCATGCTTCATTCAAAGCGTTTCAAATTACGAGGAATGTTTCATGCTTCATTCAAAGCGTTTCAAATTATGAGGAATTTAAAAGCTTTGAAGGGGGTCTTGTAGAAGCATAAAAAATACGCTGGATAGCTATACGCAGCATGTTGATGCTAGGCAGCATAAAAAGATGACCTCAGAGCCATCAGCATGCAAACAGAGCTTTTCCGCTAAGAACAGCATAAAATATAAGCTCAAGGACTATCCGCGTAATACAGTATATCCAGGCTCTTTCAGCGTAAATAGGGTGCTACATCGCTTTTATGGCGTAAAACTCATCCGCTTTAAATGCAGCATTGAAGCGTACGAGGAATGCTTCATATTCCCCAAAATAAACCTGTCAAATCATGCAGTGAACTTGACATCTGACTCCTGACAAAGAGTACTGCACGACTACCCAGATGACGGCAATAATGATGGCGCGGTACAGCGACCCAGACTGTCGTTTAGTGCCATTTCCTTGGCGTAAATCGCTTTTAAGCATACAAAGTAATACACTGCCTAGTTTTACATAGGCAGACGTGAGCTTCTTACGCTCCGCAGAAGACAGACATGCTGCCACGTCAAAAGCTGCTCTTCGTACAGGGCTCGAGGCACATCTCTGCATTTAATGCGCAGAAGGGTAACAGAGCCTCGAGGCACGTCTCTGCATTTAATGAATGATGGCAGACCTTCGGGATACGCCTCTGTATTTAATGTGTGGAATGATGGTAAATCTTTGAGACACGTCTCTGGAATACGCTGCCTAGTTTTACACAGGCAGACATGAGCTTCTTATGCTCCGTAGAAGACAGACAGGCTGCCACATCAAAAGCTGCTCTTCGTACAGGGCTCGAGGTACGTCTCTGCATTTAATGCACGGAATGATGGCAGATCTTCGAGATACGCCACTATATTTAATGCACAAGATGGTGGCAGATCTCTGCATTTAATGCAAGAGATTTGATTATATCTCCAAAAGCCGTGATTTCGGCTAAGATGTCCACATCATCACTTTGGCATATTACGCCATCAGGCTATGGGAGCATGCTGTACGCTATCTCCTTGGAATATGCCAACTCTGGCCACATTTGCATTGGTGCATATCAAAGCTATTCGGTTCAGAATTCGCTAAAGGCCTCGGTCAGGGGAGGACGATCAGCTATCTTCTACGCCCAATGCCCACTCGGCTTCTATGCCTACTCGACTTCTATGCCTACTCGGCTTCTATGCCTACTTGGCTTCTACGCTATGGTGACAGTTATTGGCTTCTACGCCAGCGTCTTCTACGCGGGGGATAACTATCTACATGACTTTTACGCCGTGATCTTTGCAGCAGTTATACGCATTATCTCTTAATGAGACACGCGTCACACGCTCATTCAAAATATCATTTATACGTAGGTAATGGTTATTGTAACCGTCGCATAAAAAGTGCTATGCTTTCCACTACCCAGCTTCTACGCCGACTGAGTGGTCACTGTCACTAAAACTCTATAAATAGAGACCACTATCAACAGAGGTCCGAGGTCAAAAAACGAGGTCTAAAAATGGGGTCGAAGACAAGGTCACAAATTCTAGGGTGGAGAGAACCAAGGTCAAAGATTCCAAGATCAAAGGAGAAGGTCAAGGAACTGAGAGTCAAAGAGTCTTTGAGAGAGAAGAATCCAGAGATCAGGCAAAGAGAAGTGATCGACGACTTTGACATCGGGCATCCACTCTCTTCTACAACCTTCGAAGCTACTTTCCGTCTTCTACGGTACTTCTTTATCACGTGTGGTCCAAGGGACAAAGTGATCGACTACAGATCAGACTCCTATAGCAATATTTACCCAGATTAAATAAATTGTACTCGACATCCTCGTATAGGATTAATTGTACAATCTTTTTTGTAAACCGAAGGGCAGGTTTCGTATAAACCTCGTTTTCTATTTCTTTCGTTTATTATCAAACAATGTCGAGGTAGTGCGACGACTTAGTTGTACTACTGCGAGCCTGTGATAGGATATAGGATATAGGACACTAGGATGAGAGAGGGATACTCAATTACAAATTTTTAAGAGATTCCTGGGACGACCCATGAGAATCTTATTATAAATTCCAATTCAAATCCTTTCCCTTGTTTCCGTCCGTTCTCACTTGTTATTATTAAAAATAAGTCCCTTAACAATTAGGAAATTGTACAATTAATGGAATTTGGGATTGGATAAGGCAAAACACCATGTTTGGTGTTATGTAGTAGGCTAAAATGGTGTGTGCTGTTTAGTATGAACCTTGAGGGTGTGAGTGTGGGTTTGGGTTGGAGTTGGGTCTAGTTTTGGGTGAGGTTGGGTCCTTACACCAATTTAATTAAAATTAGTGTAATCAGTGCTCTTTAATTAATTGGAAATACATGGGATTAAAACTATGTGAGACACAAGTGTCATGGACATAGTAGGCTCAGAATAGAATAATGTCATAATTGGGTTGGACAAAATGGGTTGAGGTTGTATCTCCAATTTTGATTGGAACAGACAAAGATGCGAAGTTGGATTAATTGAATTTAAGAACGGACGTTTGTAACAAATATTATGCGACTAAAATAAAGCACAAGAGAGGGTATTTATGAGTTACACAAAGGTCAGAATGGTAGGCTGGCATGTCTAGGAAAAGTGTATGAAATTAGTTTGGAAGCAAATGCTAGTGTAGTGCTCCAAATATCGACGCAATGGTAAGGTGCACTAAGTGATACAAATATTGTACAATAATTCTAAAATACTACGTTCTAATTCTAATTGGCACCAAATTAAACCTAGTCTCTCTATCTAAGCTAAGTAGACCTAAATTTGGTCGAGGGATTTTACAATCTACCCAACTTATAAGAATTTCATTATCAAAATTAAAATAGACACATAATAAGCTATAACTCATCAAGCAATGCTAGGAGAATACCTAGGACTGGTGGAGCTGGCCTCTAGACTATCTGCTGGGCTTTATCGACATACTGTAAATACTCCTGAGCTTGATGTTGGTCTGATCCGCACATCAAACACAGTCCTAATCTCCTTCTGTAATCTTTCTGAATATGTCCATTCTTTCTACAAAAGTGACAAGTCGGTAGCTCTCTCTGCTGATACGGCACAATCTTCTATTGCGTCTGCACTCTTAGATGATGGATCGATCCTTCTACTCCTGCTTGTGCCTTAGCTAGTGCAGCTATACTGGAATGTCTCGATCATCTGCTAATAGCCTCTTGGATCCTAGCCTCTGACAAAACCTCCTCGTTAGAGACCCTCGCCTGCGTGGTAGTGTACCTCTGTAGCTCGAAAGTCAGGCCGTGATGGAATCTCCTGGCCTTCTCTAGATCGTTGGGTATCAAGGCGGCACTGAATCGACTAAGTCAACTAAACTCTGTGTCATATGTGTCTACGATCATGTTTCCTTGCTCCAGATGCTGAAACTGGGAGTATAGGGCATTCCTGACCGTAGCCGGGAAATACTTCATATTGAAGTACTCTAAGAACTGGTCCCACGTCTGCGTCTTGCCTACGCTGCGCTCTATGGAGTCCCACAAGTGATGGGCATTTCCTTTCAGTTGAGCCCTCACACCGGCCATCCAAAGGTCTGCATGTAGCTGAGAAGCCTCCAGTAGCATCTCCGTATTGGCGACCCAATCAGAGACCTCTTCTGCAGTCTCGCTGCCCGAAAAGGTATCCGGGCCCATCTAATAAAATCCTCGAACAGTGCCAGCTGTCTGAACAAGTACAGGTGCTGATGTGGGTGCTGGGACAGGTATCCTCTCCAGAACTGCCATCAAGCTCTATCTCAAGGTTTCGGTCTGATGCTACTGTGTCTGCATCATAGTCTGGAAGAACTGGAACATTTGTGACTATCCCTCGGGATGTGGCATCTGTGGTGGAAAGGGTAGAGGTGATGGCAATGGGACCTCCGGCTGCGTCGTAGGTGTCTCCGCAGATGTCGGCCTCTCGGACTGCGACATCGGCATAGCTTCCAAAGTCTGCCCTCGAGATGATGTGTCAGGACAGTCTGTGAAGTCTGTCCCTCGGGCTACTGCGTCTGGTCGTCAGAAGAAATCTGGTGCCAATATATTCGGGGGGCATGTGGGATCACTGGGGCCTGTGGTGGTGGCTACTTTCTGGGTGGTCCAGGGGTTGTATCATCCCTCTGTGCGGTGGAGGATGGCACAATGGCACTGTATGCCTCACGTCCGCTGCGCAAGTTCATCTTGCTGAAAGAAATAGAACTTCATTAAAAGAGTACGGGAATAACAAACATGATGCAAATATTTAATTATACAAATGCGAAGGAGGTTCAAAGGCGGTAATCAAAGTGGATGAGATGTAATAATTTCTATCCTATCGCAGGCTCGCTGGGCATGATACCATACCACAAGCGATAAACAAAGACATGCATGGGCCACCACTAAAACCATGTCATGCCCCAGTCCTAAAATACACGGGACCAGGCCATGTGGCAATGGCCAGCTAATACGACTCCGAGGGATTTCCCAATTTAATGGATCCGACAAAGCGTACTACGCTGTCCTAAAATACTAACAAGTCTAATATGCTAACATACAGCAGGTAAATATATAATCTTATCCACATAATACAATATAATAAAGGCTGAAACAAGTGCTGGTCAATAAAATACAAGAGTCTAAATACCATAATACATCTAAAATAGTCTGATGGGGACAAACCCACTGAAATACAATAATGGAATAAAAGTACAGAAAGAAGTAAGATAACTAGACTAGAGTATCAAGTAGCTACATAAGAATGCCCTAGTCCGAAACAGCTGCGTACCCAAATCATAGGAACTCCTCTGGAAATGCCTCGAAGTCCTTAGTCACGAATCCTGTCTCTACTCCTGCTCCATAGATAGTCAGGTACAAGTGCTCGTCCGGATCTGGAAGAGAACCAGGTCCTCAGAGGGACGTAACAAGATACAAAAATGCATGCCATAAAGTAAATACTGTGTAAACTCAAGGGTGATCTAACCAGCTAAGTGAAATACATTTGAAGACAACCTTGGTACGTATGGGTAGGTGAAAGGTATAAACCGTAGCATCGAGCCAGAGGCTAAGTACCTGGCATTAGCTGTAAACTGGATGCCAGGAGTATATGCTGACTACATCACCGATCATGATAGCGCGCAGCTAGTAACCTCTGTCGGATGTATCGATAAGCATATATGCCCATAACCGGGTAACCTGAGCCCATAACCGGGTAACACATAGCCCATAACCGGGTAACAATGAGGCTCACGGCCCCGCAGTTTACTCTGAAACTACGGCAGCCAAATGTCTATCCCATACGCGTACTAATTGTCTTCCCCGCCCAATGTCAATGTACCAGTTATGAACACGACGTGGATATCTCGTACTATAATGCAATTCGCTATAGAAATAAACATTTAAGCTAAATAATGTCATACATGCTGCTCATACTGATGGCCAGACAGTCATGAAGCACGCGTCCCTATATAAACTCACTCTGTGACGTGTAATGATACGTGTCAAGGCCTGGGGAGTCATATCAACAACTCCACAACTTTAGATGGGTCTACTAGACACTAGGTTAGACACAAGTCCTAACGTCAATGCCTTCGTTGACTGCACTCGAGTCTTTCTCGGATGCGCATAATTGATATTAAAAGAATAAAACATGCATCTAGATAACATATGAATTTAAACAGTACAACAAGGCAAGGTATACTTGTCTGGAACTCTGGTGTGCACAAACAATGCTCCGGAACCAACAGCCAAGGTAGTATCGTCTTGGATGCCTATGAATAAATAACAATAAACATTAATCACTTTATTATACTATGCTAAAGTCGTACACAAGTACACTTACGCAACGTCACGAGTTACGCATATATCAAATAAACGTTCTAATTAAATACGTTGGCTATGGTTTACTAGTCATGGGTCAAGGGGTTAGGGATACACTTAGCATTTTATAAGTTATTCTATGGTATAAATTCTCACATATTACGATCACGGTCGCAGCTAGGATTCGTGTAGGTGCAAAGTCGCATCTCTAACACATGGGTACCAGGTATCCTAATTATTTTTAGGACACGTTTGATGTGGGTAGTCATCTAGATCTCCATGCACGGGAAATATAACCACACTGTAGTCAGGAACTGACACAGGGGGGTCACGACTGGTCAACTAACAGGGTCGCGTGTGCACGTAGCTAAAACGTACACGTGTTATATCCTCAGTTACCGTGTAGACCAAGACAACGAAATACCAACAATACGTTACGAAACTAATTACGTAATATACTAAATTATAAGTCCTAGATTGCATGCTATAAAAATATGCTACAAATTAAATTACATATTATACTACTTTAATAAAGCTAACATATTAATGTGCAATGTCTAAACCTTGGTTAACATCGGGCTCCTTATTAAAACAGTCATAAATTATTACGGGGTAATTTATTAACATAAATATATATAATAAATATTAATACTTAAATACATATAATAGTATTTAATACTTAAAATACATATGATAACATAGATACATAATACATCAATACATAAATACGCATAAATAAAAATATAATACCTTATATATTTATACATAATACATTTATAAATAAATAAATTAATACATTGAATGTAAATATAATAATACATTAATACATAAATATATAAATATATTAATACATTAAATACATTAATACATTAATACCTGTCACTACACAATACACATTAATACATATATATACACATATGTATCTAAACTAATACGTACATATACGAATTGACAGGAATATACCTAGGCGACGTTCGTGTCCGGGGGGTGTCCGCTGCACGAGACGGTCGTTCTCCGGCGAGGGAGGGTGGAGCTCTGGCGTGCACAGCAGCAGTAGCAGCACCCTGGCAAAAGCAGCAGCTTCGGCAGCAACTGCAGCCAATGCAACGGCGATGGCGGTGACAAGGTGGCTGTGGGGGACTGGTGGTGGTGGTGTATCGGTCGTGGGGGAACTGGCGGTGGTGGTGTACTGGCTGTGGGGGACCGGCGGTGGTGGTGAGGTTGACTGGGGAAGAAGGAGTCGGGTAGTGGCGGTTTCAATAATGGTGGTGTTGGTGATGGTGGTGTTGGTAATGGCGATGGTGATAGTGGTGGATATGGTGAGGATGGTGGTGGAGACGGTGAGGATGGTGGCCAAGGTGGTGGTGGTTGGCTGTGGTGGCGATGGGGATGACTGGGGGAGTCGGGGCGTCGGGTCGGGTCGACCGGGGAAGAAGAAGTCGAGGGGAGGGTATATGTTGTGGTGTCCAACTAAGGCGGAGGCGGCTGGTGGTGGTAGCGGTGGTTGGTGATGGGATGAGGAAGGTCGGAGGAGGGTCGGACTGGTGGTGCTCGGAGGAGGAGACGGTGGTGGCGGGCTGCGGGAGGTGGCTGGGGTGAGGTCGGGATGGGTGAGGGAGGTGGCAATTTAGTTTTTAGGGTTTTCCTATGTAGGCTATTGGTTTTGGGTGTTTGTAGAGAGAGAAAGTGTATAGTATATGTAAGAGAGAGAGAGGGGGCTCTCCTTGGGATTAGGGCCGGCTGGACATTATTTTTGGGGAGGTGGGAAACCTCATCATGATTAGGGGAGGGCTAAGATTGATGAATTTTAAAATATAGGGTGGTGATGTGAGGGTGAAAAGTTGTAGCAAGTACAACCAATGAGGGAAGAAATGTAGGGTGGATCGGTCAAGGGAAAGAATAAAGTTCCTCATGGGTTGGGGCCAATGAGAGGGGGACACCTCATTGCTTATTTGCATAAAAGTCCCTTAACAATTAGGATATTGAACAATTAATGGAATTTGGGATTGGATGAGGCAAAACAACATGTTTGGTGTTATGTAGTGGGCTAAAATGGTATGTGATATTTAGTATGAACCTTGAGGGTGTGGGTGTGAGTGTGAGTTTGGGTTGGAGTTAGGTCTAGTTTTGGGTGAGGTTGGGTCCTTACACCAATTTAATTAAAATTAGTGTAATTGGTGCTCTTTAATTAATTGGAAATACATGGGGTTAAAATTGGGTGAGACACAAGTGTTATGGACGTAGTAGGCTCAGAATAGAATAATGTCATAATTGGGTTGGACAAAATGGGTTGAGGTTGTGTCTCCAATTTCGATTGGAACGGACAAAGATGCGAAGTTGGATTTAATTAAATTTAAGAACGGACGTTTGTAACGAATATTGTGCGACTAAAATAAAGCACAAGAGAGGGTATTTATGAGTTACACAAAGGTCAGAATGGTAGGCTGGCATGTCTAGGAAATGTGTATGAAATTAGTTTGGAAGCAAATGCTAGTGTAGCGCTCCAAATATCGAAGCAACGGTAAGGTGCACTAAGTGATACAAATATTATACAATAATTCTAAAATACTGCGTTCTAATTCTAATTGGCTCCAAATTAAACCTAGTCTCTCTATCTAAGCTAAGTAGACCTAAATTTGGTCGAGAGGTTTTAAATAGTCACAGGTAATAAATATCTAATCTCATACACATAGATGAAACATGACGCACATAAAGATAGTGAAATCCACAACCATGCATAAAAGAAAATAATCTTAAAATTTTAACGTGCATCATAAAGAGTACCATACATGGAATAATCTGCTAAAATAAATACTGAATGTTAAATGAAAACAGTAAAGAGAGATAGGTCCAAATGTCTTCTAAATTAAAATGTCATCAAACCAAGATAAAGGCCTTATACGACTCAAGAGAACTCCTCGAATAGAATCTTGTCCTCATCCGTTGTCACTACCACATTCTGAAAATAGGGGAATTTTCGAATTTTTACAGTATTTAATATTATGTTATTTTAATTAATAAATTGCATAATAGTATATTGATTTAAATAATTATTTGTGCGATGTGTGATTAAATATATAATTATATGCAGTGTTAATTATTTTATTTTAGCTAGCAGACTAGACCTAGTAGCCAGTAGATGAGCACCTGTCGGAATTTATGGAATTTTGAGGTTAATTGTTTTATTTTAGAATTAATTTATTGGAGGTGTAATTAATTACTGTATTTTTATTTAATATTTTGCGCATTGCCTTTGCTTCGATATTTGGAGCACTATCCAGACTTTTGTCTTCCAACAAATTTTACCATCTTGCCCTAGACATGCCCGCCTTCAATTCTGCTATTTTTGCAACTCATAATTATGCTCTTTGTGCATTATTTCTAGCCGCACAAAAATCGTCGCGGACGTTATTTTTAAATTCCTATTTTTGTATCGTTGTGCGTTCCGATCGAAAATTGGAGGCCATCTTGACCTATTTTTCGTGCGGCCCAAATTAGGGTAATATTCTGTTCTGAGTCTTCTTCAATATTGGTATTGATGACTTGATCTGATTTTGACCCCAAGTACTCCTAATTAATTGTTGAACACAACTTGCATTTTATTTCTATTTAATTTGAGGATACCATTTTATCTGAATTTAAAATCCCAATTTATTTCCAGTGCCCTGCAAATTCAGCCCATACCCATCTTACAGTGCCCCCTGACCCTACAAAATATCGGACCCCGAATCGCCCGCCCTATTTTTCGTCATTTCATGTGTTTGTGCAATTTCCCAAATTTAAGGGGCTAAGTTGCAATTATTTAATTGTAGGCGCCAACACCTAATTATTTTAATCAATGAGGGAGCCTATTAATTTTAATTAAGAACCCTCATCCCCCATGAAGAATTTTCTCATGTTCAATCCTAGCCATTAATTTGAAATTGGCCCATCACAACCCTCCATCACACCCTCTCTCTTCCTATTAAATGCCTTGTACCCTCAAACCCTAATCCCTAGGCAACCTAGAAAACCCCACCTCCTCACAAGCCTCCAAAAATTCCCCAAGCTCCTCCTCTCTCCAACGTAGGCTTCCCACTTTCTTCTCCTTCTTCCTTTCTTCTCCTATTTTCTTCTTTTTCCTTCTTCTTCTTCCTTGTTTTTCCTTTTTGAATTTGAATTCAAAAAGGGGGGGGGGAAACCATGTGTACTGTTCATCCCTCCCCATCTTCTGAACCCGGCCAACCCGGCGGCCCTCAGTGCTCCGGCGGCCGCTGGCAGCCGACCCCATCAAGCAGAACCCGACCCCGCTGACTGCACTCCGGCGCCGGCGCTCCACCTCGACGCTGGCTGCTACTCCCTCCGCCTCACGAGTCACCACCACCCTCAGTCGGCGGAGCCGCTACTCCTCCTCCTTGTTCCTCCTTCCGCTGTGCTCTTCCTCTACCGCCGACTTGTGCTCCGGCGACCAAGCCGAGTTCCCCTCCTCTCAACTCCTCCCATCATGTTCAACCTGTCTCCGGCGTTCAGCCCAGGCCGACTCCTCCGGCCGAGCACTTCCCGACTCACCGGCGGCCATCAATTCCTGCTCCCCGGCCTCTTCCCGAGAGCCCCCGCACCTACTATTCCCGAGCCGCACTGCTCCTCGACCGTCCGGCGACTCCGGCACCCCCATCCACGTCGAACCCGCGGCCATTATTACCACCACCATCATCTACACTACCACCACTGTAAGTTCCCCTTCTTCCTCATTCCCTCCTTTATACTTAATGTAATGTATAGTATTATACTTAATATAATGTATAGTATTATACTTAATGTAATTAATGTAAAGTTTATCTATTTAATTAATGTGAAAAATTAGTATATGTATTGTAGATATTAATTAATGTGTATAATTAATGTATATATATTTGAGTATGATTATATATATATATATATATGTATTCTAGTAGGTGTGTTTAAATTGATATATATATATTGTATATATATATATCGGTTATTTTATATATATACGAGATATCTAGTAAATAAAAGCAAATACGTATTTTTGCTATAAATGTATAAATGTATATTATTTATTTTATTAATAATTAACTGTATAGTGTATTTTCTCTATTTGTATATAGTATACATGTTTTGGTATATGTACAAACCTATATATATATGTAATTTTTGGTATAAATTATATATTGGTAAAATATATATTAAATTAATATTTTTGGTATATATGTACTATATACATATTGGTATATGTATACTTTAGTATATGTATGTATTAATGTATATATAAATATAAATGATATATGAAAATGTTTTATTAGTATATATATGTATAAACGTATTTTTGGTGTATAGTATGTGTGTTTCATTAAATATATATATGTATTTTGGTACATGTATATTAGTTTATATATATATATGAGTGATGTATATTTTTCACATAAATAAAATATATTTCCACTATGTACATACAGTTATACCTATTTTGTATACTTTGGAATAACAATATATATGTATTATGTTTAATTATTAACAGTATGTTTAATTGGTATATATATATGATAGGTATTAATGATTAAATAGGTAATGTGTTTTATCCCTACTAGGTGACCCTAGCTGACTAGTGCCCTGCCTGGCATGGCCCTGAGGCCAGTGTTTTGACTATGTGTTAGGATAGCTTCTGATACAAGTGTTATAATTGTGATGTGTTTATAGGACTGTTGGTTTACCAGGGGATACTCTGGAACAGGACATCCATAAATACCAGCTAAGGACCCAAGGCAAGTACATTCTCTGAAAATTTCCAATTCTTGATAATTTCTATAAATTCAAAAATCATGAAATGTTACATCTGAATCTTCGACACTGTGTTACACGGACTAGTATAGCTTGGATCTGCAGTCATGAGATGTTACATTGATTATCGTATTGACATTATACACGACATTGACATTAAAATTAGACATTGATAATTAGACATTGATAATTAGACATTGATATTAAACATTGTACATGATAGACTTGACTTGCTCGTGTATCGTGACGTGTCATGACTGGATCCACAGTACTAGTTGGGGGCGGGGAAATTGCTAGTGAGAAATGTGATCAAATACCTATCATACAAGTTTATATTATTGGTGTTAATCATACCCCCACGTATGATTAGCCAGACTGTAGTAATTGTACATGTCCCAAGCCGATCACATTTTGAAACTACTATTTCAAACACCTAGAATAGATTACAGTTCCCTATTTTAAATCATATACTACATCACCCGTATATGATACTGTTCCTTGTTCTTTTATTTCCATACATGCACTGACTATATCATAATTGCCTATTACCTGTCTCTTTACATTGCCTGTCTCTCTTAAAAATTGCTATTTCATCTATTTTCACTGTCTTCTCAGTAGCTAGCATGACATGTTTTATTGTATTATAGACATTATCAATTAATGGAACTGTTATTTGAGATTGTGCTTTGCTCCTTCCTGACTGGAAATATTTTTCCAGACTATGCCTTAGAGGACCGCTGTCCGACACTTTATGGACCTTATGGTGAGTAGCTGCAGACTTGGTAGTAGTTGTGATTCCAGGAGGTCTAGCTGGAAATTATTATTCATAGTTAGTTCTTTTAGTAGATTTTTGGTACCGGATTTGTCTCCGGCAATTTGATGATTCTTGGATATTGTTGAGTTGGAATATTACTTGTGGACTTGTGTTGTGTTTAATTTTAGTTTTTATTCGAAATCTTATCGTGCTGTTAGTCTGTGATTGAGTATATGTTCATTTATTTGTGTCATCCGTGCCTCCTAATGGAGATTGGATATTTGCGTGACATTAGTTAGATAGTATCAATACCTAGACAGCGTTATACCGCCGATGCTGCGGCGTAGGCTGGACGTACCCACCCACTCGTGCCCCTAAACCGGGTGCGGGTCGTGACATCCGTAGCTCCTCCTCCTGAATCATACACCTCAAGGTAAATCTCCTCGTCTATACGTAGCAAGGAACTAGGTCCTCAAGGGACATAACAAGGTGCAAGAAACAGTGTACTAAAAGTAAAATAGTATAATGATACATACTTAAGGGTAAACTACTGTAACCAACTATGTGATAAGCAAACTAGAGCAGTACTCGTACTCCAGGCTGGAATTACGAAAGATCTCAGTAAACACTTTTGTAGGCTAGTAGTACACTCAAGGCTCCATATGGGAGAGCCAAAAGTAGGCTAGTAAATCACCTTAGGCCACATACCATGGAACCCAAGGTATGCTAGTAGAATAATGAAGTAAATGTGTAGAACTCAGCCCATAGTATGATGTAAACTCGCCCCTCCCAATGTAACTTCAAGTATTATCTCATGATATATAAGATCACGACCTCTATCTATCACCACGAGTCATAGTAAAGCTAAATGTAATTGGAAGTATATATACAACACGAGTCATATAGTCCTATGTAGAATCCAATATACCAGGAATATATCAAGACCGATTCTGCCCCAGGAAAGACGTGTTGTGTCCTACGTTTTGCACGTGCAAGGAATGCTAACACGTAATATGGATTCGCGGTATCAACACTCTAACTGACGATACGCAACTTTGCTAACAATGTCAGCACCTGAATCTGGTTTAGACACTAGGTATCTTCTAACGGTCCTAGGGTAAGCAGATATATCAACAATAGCATAAAATAACCATATCTAATACAGAAATAATATTTTGAGACTGTGATACAACTTGGCATGGTATACTTGCCTGCTGGCTGCTGCTGCGGTGTTGCCTATCCAATGTCCTCGACAGAAAATATAGCGCATTAATATTTCCCTATCGAACATGTTCTAATCAATACTAACACACATTAATCTACTCAATATCAAAATAAAAGATTGTAGCACAACATTAACCAATACTTGATATTCTCGACAATAATCCAGCATTTATATGACATTGAACAACGTGTCAAGATACATGTGCCACGATACTATCTAATACATCGTGAGTGTCTCCTACATAAACATACCATGCGTACATATAGGCATTTACATGGGTTTAGATACACGTAGTCCTATACGTACGTAGGTACGTCTCAATGTCATAAAACTCTCTACAAAGCTACACTATTTATCAAACATGCATGTAACCTATCTAACACTCATCTAAATATTATATTATACTAAATTAAATAGGTTTAATATTATAAAATTATTCATAAATAAATGAAAATAACACCATTGTATGCAAAAAATTATCAATAGGAATCAACTAGTTGTCCTTAGCAACTTGTCAACTAGTTTGTGCATACAACTTTCATACTTGTATCAAAATCTAATTTAATATAAAAATAACACACTTAATATTATAAAATATTTATTATATTAATTTATGGAATTTTATTTTATAATTAAAATATGTCAAAACTCATTGAACTAAAATCAACCATGGTGCAACTTGATCGTGTCATGGTTTTACATCAACTTGTGATAGTTTTGCACATAAAATCATAGGTTTCTCATGCATTAGGATTATTTTATTTAATATATAACTTTCACATATATTTGTATGAGATTTTGTTTATGTAAAAATAGAATAGAAAATAAAGTTACAAAACTTACGCGATTGCGATTATGGTGGGACCTCTTTTCGCGACTACGGGCTTTCGAAGTACCAAACGAACTCCAAACTTCACGAAACTCAATTGGGTGCTAGAAAACTTCAAATAGAAGGATATTTTCAAGGTTTTTTTTAGGGAGGGGGTTTACCCCAATTTACTACTGTGAACAGTAGTAGTAGCCGTCGGGTACAATAAGGGTTCGGTTTGAGGGCTGGCCTTAGGTGGTGGTCGGCCTTGGTGCTTTGGGAGCTGCTCGTGGGGAAGAGGGAAGGAATCAAGAAGGAGAGGAAGATGATATAATGGAGGGGGATTCTATTTTGTCGGCATAAGGGGGAGAGGGGCGGCTAGGTATAGGGTTGGGAAAAGGGGAAGCAACTATATATACTTATGCATGTGGGCTTGTGTGGTATGGGCTTAAGTTGATTTAAATCTATGGAGAAGTGTATTTGAGGGCCCAATATGGTATGCTAGGCCTCTCATAGTTAATGGGCTGATTTTATAAACATTTGTTTGAGTTTTAATTAGGTGCACAAGAGATACGCAATGGTTCTGCTTCCAATAGTGGGAGTTGTCACTTGAAATCTATGATTTGAACTAAGCAAAGTTTATGGAGCATGTAGAGATTTAAATAAATGGGATACCCTTATCATGGACATAGTAGATCTAGTTAGGCTCTTGGATATAAAGTAGTTGTACCAATTGGTTTGGTGTTGCGTATTAAAGTTGTACGCAACGACAAAGGTGCTTCAATTGGAAATTTCTCGTATTTGTGTCGCAAAAGTTGTACGACCAAAAGGAAGCATGAGAATGTGAATTTATGAGTGACAGTCATATCATGGACCTAATTTGGCTCGTCTAAGTCTATAATGCAAAGTTTGTTAGAAGGTAAAGGCTAATGCATTACTCAAGATCTCAAGACCATGGTGATGGATTTCTAAAGTTCAAATAAATTATCTAATAAATATTTAAATTAATTAAAAAATTAATAATTACCAAAATAACTTTATAAAAATTAGAGTTCTCACAATCTACCCACCTTAAAAGAATTTTGTCCTCGAAATTAAGAATACATACACTACTCAAAAAAATACTAAGAAAGTAAATATGGTATGTAAGTTCATACATGAATCCTCAAACAAGTGAGGAAACTTTATCCGCATAAAATCCCCGCACTCCCAAGTAGACTCGCCCAGTGAATAGTATTTTTATGCTACTCAGACTAGTCTAATAGTTTGTCCTCTCAACACCTTCTCTCTAGTGTCCAAAATCTCAACTGGCTGCTCCTCGTAAGACAGACTCTGTTCTACTACGATCTCAAAATGGTCGATCACATGACTAGGATCAGTTACGGACCTCCTCAACTGCAATACATGGAATACGTCATGCACACCTTCTAGTGATGGAGGTAATACAAGATGATATGCCACTTCGCCGACTCGCTCTAAGATGTCGAAAGGCCAGATATACCTCAGACTCAGCTTGCCTATGCTCCAAAATTTAATAGTACCCCAAGTAGGCGATATCCTCAAGAATACATGATCACCTTTCTTAAACTCCAAAGGTCAACTATGTGCATCTATCTAATTCTTCTGTCTATCCTGTACTGTACGGAGACGGCTCTGAATCTGCTTCACCTTCTCTACCGTATGTATCACTAGCTCTGGGCCTAATATCTGACGCTCTTCTATGTCACTCCAACATACATGAGACCTATACTTTCTGTCGTACATTGCCTCAAATGGTGCCATCTGAATGCTTGCTTGGTACCTATTGTTGTATGAGAATTCTACCAAATATAAGTGGTCCTCCCAAGATCCCCTAAAGCCAAGCATACAAGTTTGTAACATGTCTGTTTGTGGTGGAAAATGAAAGAATGAAAATGTATTCAAGATGGAGTTTACACAAAACCCGCCTTCTTTGGTTTACAAACAAACTTGTATAATTTGATCCTATACGAGGATGTAGAAGTACAATTTATTTAATCTGGATAAATATTGCTATAGGTGTCTGATCTGCAGTCGATCACTTTAGCCCTTGGACCACACGATATTGAAGAAGTGCCGTAGAAGACAGGTAGCAGCTTCGAAGGTTGCAGAAGAGGGTGGATGTACGATGCCAAAGTCGTCGATCCCTGCTCTTTGCCTGAGCTCCGGATTCTCTTTCTCTCTCTCTCTCTTGACCTCTGGTTCGATCTTTCTATTTGTTGACCGTGGATCTGATATTGGTTCTCTTGACCAATTTTTTGACCTTGTTCCTCATTAATAGAGGTCTCTATTTATAGAGTTTTGGTGACAGTGACCACTCCGTCGGTGTAGAAACCGAGGAGTGGAAAGTACAATACCCTTTTACACAACGGTTAAAATAACCAATGCCTGCGTATAGATGATCCTTTGAATGAGCGTGTGACGCGGGTCCAACTAAAGGACAAAACGCGTATAATCGCTATGAAGATCATGGCGTAGAAGCCACGTAGGTAGGTATCCCTCGTGTAGAAGAGGTGGGCGTAGAAGCCAATGTCTGTCACCATGGCGTAGAAGCCAAGTAGGCATAGAAGACGAAATAGGCATAGAAGTCGAGTGGTCATAGAGGCCGAGTGGGCGTAGAAGCCGAGTGGTCATAGAGGCCGAGTGGGCGTAGAAGCCGAGTGGTCATAGAGACCGAGTGGGCGTAGAAGCCGCTGCGTACCGTGCCAGAGTGCTGATGTGGACATCTTAGCCGGAATTTATGGCTTTTGAAGATATAATCAAATCTCTTGCATTAAATACCGAGATTTGCCACCATCCTGTGCATTAAATGCAGAAGCGTATTTTGAAGGTCTGCAGCCCTTCTGCGCATCAGTCACAGAGACATGCCTTGAGAAACTATCACCGCTCTGTGCACTGGACGTAGAGACGTGCCTTGAGCAACTGTCATCGCTCTGTGCATTAGTCGTAGAGACGTGCCTCGAGCCACGTACGGAGGGCAGCTTTTGATGTAGCAGGCGGTTTTTCTACCGCAGAGCGTAAACAGCTCATGTCCGCCTATGTAAAACAAGGCAGCGTATCCCTTCGTGCACGTAAAAGCAGTTTACGCAAAGGAGATGGCAGTAAATGATAGCCTGGGTTGCAGTGCCGAGCCATCATTATTGCCGTCGTCTGGGTAGTCGAGCAGTATCCCTGGATAGTCGAGCAGTATCCCTTTGTCAGAAGTCCAGACGTCAGATTCATTGCAGGATCTGACAGGTTCACTTCGGAGAATATGAAGCGTCTCTCGTACACTTCAATGTTGCTTTGCAAGAGGATGAGTTTTACGCCCAGGAGTCGATGAAGCACCATGTTTACGCTGAAGCAGTTTTGGACGTACTGCCTTACGTTTGAGCTTATATTTCATGCTGTATTTGGCGAAGAAAGCTCTATTGCACGCTTGATGGTTCTGAAGGCCTCTGTTTACGCTGCCCTGCATCAATATGCTGCGTATAGCCATCCAGCGTATTTTTCATGCTTCTACAAGACCCCCTTCAAAGCTTTCAAATTCCTCAGAATTTGAAACGCTTTGAATGAAGCATGAACCGCTCCTCGTAACTCGAAACATTTCTGAATGGAGCGTTAAAACGGTCGATGCTGACTTTATGGCAGATTTATTGGAGACCGGTGTGATCTCTTTCGCCTATAAAAAGGCTAGGGGGGTTAACCCGTTCTCCCCACATTCCCATCACCATACAGAGATGATCGCCGGAGTTCGTCGGGTCGACCTGAGGAAGAAGGAGATTGTGTTATTCCAGCGTGTAAGGAGCCGAAAAAAGATGGCGTCTTCGAGCAAGTGTCTACTACAACGATAGATCATGGAAGGATATCTTAGCCTCCCTTGCTCGGGATAATCAGCAACTTTATATAGCTGTTCTTCGGGAGAGGGGAAGGGTCGTATTTCACCACGCTGCTTGCAAGTGGCACCTTCTCCCATTACCTCTGGTGACGAAAGGCAGACAGACCAGCTCTGTCCTGGCTTGAGTGGCGGTGGTCTGTAGGACAGCAGATTTACCCTACTTTTCTTCTGTTGGAGGATGGGTCTATGCCCATTTTTGTATCCTCATGCCACTAATCATCTTCTTGGAAGAAGAGGAAGACCATCACCAACGTGAGAACCTGTCAGAACAGCTTCTCGATGCGATCTTCAGACGATGGTGGGGAAGCCCTTTTGTCGACGGAGTTTCCCTCAGATGTAATCATAAAAATGAAGAAAAACCCTTGTAGATTGGATTTTCCTCATATGTAATCATGACTTTAATTTTTAATAAAATTGTCTTTCTTCTTCATATGATCATCTTGCCATACGTTGCTGTGAAGTCGGAATATGTGTAGCTTCAACACGTCTGATTCTTTATGCCGACTCTGATAGAAAGAGTGCTAGGTCTTGTCCTTTTGCGCATAGCGAATAGTCCATAGAACGCTGTTGAGCATTTTGAACATTTAGAACTGTCCTGCTGCTAGGACTGAGGAACCGCGTAGAGCTCTGAACTGTTGTCTTTGCTTCTGATGAACAGAATTTTTGTTCAGACTTCGTCTTCAAGAATGATTTCTCAAAAATCCCTTGAAACAGGGTCGAGAAACGGCTGTCAAACTGAGTTGCCATCTTGATAGACGAGATATTCAGACGGGAGTCTGGATGAACCTCCAATTGACCCGAGAAGAGTAATTTCTCAATATTTAAACTCTGTATATTTTGGGTACTTAGGATATTTTGAGGTTAAGAAGGAGTATCTTCTGTGTGAACTCCTGTAATCGACCGCCTCGAGAACTGTTCGAACATACGAAAAGTCAGAGATCCGTAGTGTAGATGAGCTGAAAATCCTGAGTTCGTAGCCTATTGAGCGTAGAAAGCCACCAAGCGTGAGATCATCAATTTGGTATCTGCTGAGCGTAAAGTCGTAGGTTTGTAGCCTCCCGAGCATAAAAGCTACCGAGCACAAAGGCATCCGGGCATAAAACCATAGACTTGTAGCTTGTGAGCGTAAAAACTGTAGATCTGTTGCTGTCGAGCGTAGAAAGCTCCTTTAGCGTAGAACTGTAGATTTGTAGCCTGTGAATAAAAGAAATCTTCCGGGTGTAAGGTCGTGGATCCATTGCCTCCGAGCGTAAACTAAACGCCACCGAGCGTGAGATCATCGATTTGGTATCTGCTGAGCGTAAAGTCGTAGGTTTGTAGCCTCTCGAGCATAAAAGCTACCGAGCACAAAGACATCCGGGCATAAAACCATAGACTTGTAGCTTGCGAGCGTAAAAATCGTAGATCTGTTGCTGTCGAGCATAAAAATCTCCTTTAGCATAGGAACTGCTGACATGTTTTTGCACGAAAAACTCTTCAAATTTGCTGACTGTCCGTCTTTCGAGAGTAGTGGGCTGACGTAGTACCCAATCATAACCAAATATTAATTATGAGATTTTGGTTTAGGGTTTTGAGGAGCCCGTCCGAGGATTCGAGGAGTCGACCCGAACTCTATATATATCCCAAGCTTCTGAGAGAAAAAAAACTTTTCATCCGTCTTCTGCGAAAGAGAGCCTTCGACTGTTTTGAGTCTTTCCCCTCGTTCTTCTTCCGAGCGCTCCGAGTTTTCAGAAATGGCGCCGAAACAAATCCCCTCCACTAAGGGAAAGAGTATAGGTTCTTCTTCTCGTTCTTCTGCCCCAGCGAGATAGTCTTCGGTAGGGCAAGGTGAACTCTCTTCTGAGCGAAGTATTTCGCCGACGAGTAGCGCACCCGGCCTCAGAGGTAGAGCCTTTGGGATGACAAAGAACGACAAAAAATTCTTCGTACACGTTGAACGTGACCGTGCTAGGTCGTCTTCTGTGCTGATAGCCTCTTTGAGAAAGATGAGGCACGGAGACATTTTCATCTTTTACGCCCACATTTCTAATGTGCCAGCGTAAAACTCCATGTTTTTGCAGTTTTGAGCGTAAAAGCTCTGACCGTCGAAAACTTGGTGTATACTATAAAATTTTAGTTTTACGCTTGTGGATGGGACCTCCGGCGTAATAACTAAAATTTTGGCAGTCTGGCATACAGCACGGACTGTATACCGCCAATTACGCTTCTGGATGTGACTTCCGGCGTAAAATGACCAAATTTTGTACAATCTTGGCTTAAAGCACAGACGGTCGTTTCTTGGTCTTTGCAAGATTTGTAATGACATGTTTTCCTTGCACTTTTGCAGTTGACTTGCATGAGTCTCCACTGGCCGAGGTGATGGATTTCGCTGCCGGGATGCTGCACTCAAACTATCTGGAGGATCTGTCCCACGTGACATTTCCTATCTCCGGACCCCAGTATCCTGAAGGAAGGGAGATCTTGATATCGGCTCAGGGCGAGCGGACGTTGCTGAACATGATTAATGGAGAGCCCCTGACGTACATAGACGGGGACCAGTACATCAAGCCGGCTTTTCTTTTTGGGGACATGATTGACAAACAGTCCCAAACGAAGCCCAAGAGAGAACCCTGGGTTTTCCCCGCCGAGAGTGTGGTCTTGTATCTGCCAACGATGCCGAGAGATTATCCCATCTCGGCTTTCTCCCATGCGACACATTCCAGGAGGATGTCGTGGACGCTGACTCCCGATCTTCATGGCAAGCCAGGAAAGATCTTTCATCTGAAAGGAGCTGACCAGGGGTCGTTTGTCAGCCGCTCTTCCGACGTTGTGATGCTGTTCAGGGGACTGTGCCTGGGCAGCGTCCCGAGTGAAGACAGTTCAGTGATCCAGCCGGTCCAATTGCCAACTTTCTGTAACGACTTCATGGGGCGAGGGGGGGTATACCCCAAGGAGAATCCTCGGTGCAATGGGTGGATCACCCCAACAAACCTCCGATGGACTTGCTTAGTTGACTAGGCCTTGAAGCATTTTCAGAGAGAGCTGGAGGTCATCGGACTCTATGCTGCTGTGAGTGCGACGAGTGTTGGGTTGCCTCCCAACCCTAACCTGTTTCTGGCACTGATAGAGCGATACATTTCGCTCACCGGGACCTTCGTCACTCCACTGGGGGAGTTAGGGTTGGCCCTTCATGAAATAGCAGTGATCTCGAGACTGCCGATGGGGGATACCCTATATGAAGAGTATGTTTCCACCAACCGGGAGTTGGAGGACTCGGACCCTCGGGTTGTGGAGGTGTATCAGGAGCTGATGTGCCATTACTTTGCGTGCACTACTTTTTATGATGAGCCTTCTGATTTGGCTCACACCACTAAGTAAATTTCCTACCTCTTCTTCCACCGGGCCAGGGCCGTCAAGTCGGAGAAAGTTTCGAGGGGCAAGAATGAGCCTGTGAACTGTTTGGGCGTGCTCAGTGCCCAGGTCGTCGAGGATCTTATGGAGGATGCTAAAGCTCCAGATCAGATTCTCAATGACGGGATAAGAAAGTACCCTGAAGGCACTAAGGCCTACAGTTACTTGAGGCGCTGCCGCAGGCCTCTG
Organism: Iris macrosiphon; assembly: GCA_036927795.1. Classification (NCBI taxonomy): domain Eukaryota; kingdom Viridiplantae; phylum Streptophyta; class Magnoliopsida; order Asparagales; family Iridaceae; genus Iris; species Iris macrosiphon. The sequence continues at coordinate 88,640,403 of JAYESA010000018.1, forward strand.
TCTAAGGAAGCCAGGCTGGCTGGCTTTCTCTCTATATGGCTGCGTCGAGTAGTGGTGCCCGGCATCGCGTCCGCGGACCGCATTCACCGGAACATCCTGTGGCCTGCCGTACGCCTGGTGTTCGAGGCAAGACTGGGCTTGCTTCCTGCCATGGTGTGCCGTATATAGGCTGGTTTGAGAGCCATGACTGATGGACTGCTCGTCGATGAAGCTCGACATGATAGCTTTTCCCGGGTAGAGTTACCATACCTGTATTTGATGGGATGGTTAATTCTCCACAACCCCCGGGTGATGTCTCCCGGCCCTGGGTAGCTCGGGGGGTAGTTTTTTGCTGAACTATAAGGACTCTCCCTGGAACATGAACACAGTCTTAGACTGTCGGCTTACTAAACAGCTGGAAAGCCTAGATGACTCATCAAAGCACATAAGCTGGAGATGGATGAAAGAAAAGCTGTCGTAGAGGAGGCTCTTGCTATTCAGACGAAGTGCCAATCCGAGCATGAAGGGAACGTAGCGAGGGCCCGCAAGTTGAAGGAAAAACCCGCTCTGGCAGAGGAGTGGGCTTCTCAGTCGTTGGCAGGTCTAGATGTAGCGACTTGTCGACTTAGCATAGCACGACGGGATCTGGAACGCGCAGAAGCTGCCCGTGCTGGCTCTCTTCGGGCAAGGGCCGAGCTGTCCTTTATGAACAATCCCGAGGCATGGCTGGAGCGGGCTCGCGCTGATGCCTTGGTTTCCAGGGATGAGAGGATAGTTGCACTGGTACAGCTGATTCACGATCTGACCGCTCCCCCACAATGATGTACCCTTTCTTCTTTTTGCTTCCCAAATGTAATTCTTGTCTTTTTGGGAATAAATAAAAGTGACTCTTTTTTGACTTTATGGACCCATCATTTCAGAATATAAATGACAGATTTGGGCGAGAGTGATATCAGAGGTAGTATGAACGTGATAGACTCTTGATAACCTTTTAGCACGGCATATCTATTCAGAGGTCATACGGACATGATAGAATATGACCCAACTAGTTTCGTTCTGGAAGTAGTTTTGTCAGAATTGAGATTCTCGCTATATTCCACTTGAGCAGGGGAGTTTAAACATAGTACCTTTTCAGGAATTTACCATTGATAGGAGCCATTAACATGTCTCCATTAGGCTAGGCTAACTGGTAAGCGCCGTTTGAGAACGTTGTCTCGATCACATAAGGGCCTTCCCACTTGGGCTAGAATTTGCCTTTACTCCTGTGAGTAAGGATCATCGGCCTTCTTATGGCTAAAACTAGCTCGTCGACTTTGAACACTCTTTCCTTTACTTTATGATTAAAAGCTTTAGAGATGCGTGCTTGGTAGAGCGCGATGCGCTGTTGAGCTTGGAGGCGTTTCTTGTCTAATCCTTCTAGCTCTTAAAGCCTTAACAGGTCATTCTTTTCTTGAGTCAGCTCATTAGTCACGGCTATCCTGAGTGACGGGATCTGGATTTCAATGGGGAGAACTGCTTCACTCCCGTAGACCAGTGAAAATAGGGTACAACCTGTCGGTGTTCGTACCGTTGTACGGTATGCCCAGAGGCATTCGCCCAGCTTCTCATTCCAATCTCTTTTGTTTGAAGAGACGAACTTCTTCAAGAGTTTGATAATGGTTTTGTTGAAAGCTTCTGCCAAACCATTAGCAGCTGGATAATATGCCGTAGAGGCAATATTATGTATCCAATTTTTATCGCAAAATCGATGAAACGCTTGGCTGATGAACTGAGGCCCATTGTCATGGATTATCCTTCGGGGAATCCCAAAATGATAAATGACGTGATGCTTGATGAAGCTGATTACATTAGACGCCTTTACCTCAGCAAGAGGGATCGCCTCTGCCCATTTGGAGAAGTAATCTTTGATGGCCAGTATGAACTGGTGACCTCTGAAAGAAGACGGGTGAATAGGACCAATAATATCCATACCCCATGCTTCGAAAGGCCAAGATACAACCGTAGGATGTAGATATTCAGACGGTTGATGTATGAAGTCTGCATGAACCTGACAGGCTCTGTATTGTCTTGCATAGTTGATCGCATCTGCGATCATAGTGGGCCAATAATAGCCCATTCTCCTGATACGATCCTGTAGCTTAGGACCGGGCTGATGTGCTTCGCATACGCCGTCGTGAGCTTCCCGGATAATCTGCTGTGCTTCGTCGTTAGAGAGACATCTTAATAGCAGTCCGTCGTAGGTCCGGCGATATAGGCATTGTGAAGATGCCTCGAAGTAGAAGCGTAATGATCGTCTTTTGACGGATACTGCTTCTTTGGGGTCCTCCGGCAAGATTTTGTATGCGACGAAATCCATGAAGGGACTTCTCCAGTCTCTTCTAGGGGGATCTGTGTTCACAGCATAGCTGCGTTCTATGTGAAAATTGTTCTTCATACAGAATAAATCTCTGTTAAGAAGGATTACCGAATCCTGTCTTCTTAAAGGAGTGGCTAAATCCGTAGCTAGACTGGCTAGGGCATCAGCTTCCAGATTCTGAGATTGAGGTACATGCTCTAGGAAGAACCTTTTGAATGTCATGGTTATCTCGACCGTTGCTTGGTGATAGGGGATGAGGTCTGGATTCCGAACTTCATATATTCTCCTGACTTGATTGACTATAAGCAGAGAATCACTGAAAGCTTCCAGGGACTCGACCCCCAGCTCTTTGGCGACTTGGAGCCCGATTAGCATAGCGTTATACTTTGCCACATTGTTCGAGCATGGCTCGCTAAGAGAATATGCTCGGTAGATGATGAGTTTATCAGGAGTGACTAGGACGATTCCTATCCCTGAAACTACGTTTCCCTTGGGACCAGTCCTGGAGGCGCCGTCGAAGAACAGTTGCTATGCGTCACTTTCCATTGCGAAATTATATTCTGTAACTTCGTCAGGGATGTCCTCGTATAATTTGGAGGCCTCCGGGATCAGATGAGGAGCTAGGAAGTCGGCCAGCGCTTGGCCTTTGATGGACTTCTGTGGGACGTATACCATTTCATATGGTGTTAACAGCATCGCCCAAGTCACGAGTCGGGAATTAAGAGCACTTGGCTTGCTCATCAGTACTCGAAGAGGGTTGATCCTGGAGATGATATAAATAGTCTGGCCGGTGACATAGTGCCGCGTCTTCTGGATAGCGAACATCAGAGCCAAGCAATCTTTCTCCAATGAATTGTACCGGTGTTCGGCTTCGACCATCATCCTGCTGAGGTAGTAGATAGCCTGTTCATGACCCATGTCGTTCTTCTGTGCAAGAAGAGCTCCTAGCAAATGATCCATCGCTCGAACGTACAGCAAGAATGGTATTTCCATGATGGGAGGCACCAGAACTGGCGGACTGGTGAGGTAGCATTTGATATCTCCGAACGCTTATTGACAGGTTTCGTCCCATATGAAGGATACATCTTTCTTCATGAGATACAAAAAGGGCTGACATCTTCCCGAGAGGTTGGATATGAACCTCCGGATATAAGCCAGACGGCCTTGAAATCCCCGGAGTTCCCTCAGATTACGGGGCGGTCGTATTTCTACGATGGCCTGGACTTTGTCAGGGTCCACTTGGATGCCTTTGGCTGTAATGACAAATCCCAGGAATTTGCCACTAGATACACCCAGAAAGGACTTCGTAGGGTTCATCTTTAGTTGATGTTGGCACATTATCTCGAATACCGTCCTCAAGTCTTGAATGTGATCGTCTTTGAGGCGGCTCTTGACGGCTATGTCGTCCACGTAACATTCTACTATTTTGCGTAAATGCTCATAGAATATGTTACTCATAGCCAGTTGGTATATAGCCCCGACGTTCTTCAATCCGAAGGGCATGACCGTATAGCAATATACCCCCAACGGGGTCCGAAAGGCAGTGTGCTTCTCGTCTTCAGGATGCATCTTGATCTGATTGTATCCTGAGAATCCGTCCATGAAAGATATGCATTCAAAACTGCAGGTGTTGTCGATCTTGATGTCCATGATGGGAAGAGGGAACTCATCCTTGGGGCAGGCCGCATTCAGATCTCGGTAATCGATGCAGATATGTATTTTCCTATTTTTCTTCATGACTGGGACAACGTTGGCGACCCAGTCGGGATGTTGTTCTTCCCGGATGAAACCGCAGGCTATCAACTTCTTGACTTCAGCTTCGATGGCGTCCATCATATCCGGACGGAACCGGCGTTGGTGCTGCTTCACAGGCTTTGAATCGGTCAATATGTTGAGTTTGTGAGTAGCCACCTTTGGGTCAAGGCCTGGCATGTCCTCATAACCCCATGCAAAGACGTCGATATACTCTTTTATCAGCTGGATAACTTCTTCCCTTTTGGCTGGGGAAAGATTGTTACTGATTAATATCGGCTTTGGCGAAAGTTCACCCCCAACATCAACCTGGATAACTTCATCTTTGGTGGGAGGTTCCCTTTGCTCGAAGCAGAATTCCCACTGCGTATCCATTTGCTGGGCCCAAGAGTCATTCTCAAACGGCTCAGGATCCTGTTCATCTGCTTCAAAGGGATCTGCCACTACCATATTCACTGATAGTGTTTGTTCGAGAGCATCATGTGAGTCGGAGGGCGATGAGCCATTCTGAGAAGAGAAGAAGATATCCTCGTCTGACTTAGAAGTCGTAAGGGAGGTGGCATACCCTAACCCGAAACGAGTTTGCTGATAGCGGGGGTCGCCGCGCAGCGGCGTTCGTCTGCCTCTTCCGTAGTTGAGGCCTGGCTTCCGCTCCAAGTCGTAGCCCATGTTTTGCATGATCCTCAACGCTTGCGGGCTGTATCGGTGAACTTGCATTTTTCCAGCGTCATTATTGAAAGGATCTTCCTGGGTAGCCGGTTGATTACGCATGCGGCAGAAGACTATTGCTCGCTGGCTGCTGCAGGTAGACGGGACAATGAAGATAGAATCCTCATGTGGTCCATATGTCGTGACGACGTTGGATGATGATGCTACTTCCCAGACATACGGACGGTAGGAGTTCATAACTTCCAAGAATTTTTGTGCTATGGGTTCTACCTCATCACGGGGAGTGGATTCCTGATTTGGAATTTGAGCGTCAATATACTGGGAAAGAGGATGTTTATTATCATCTGGAACTCCGTTCCTGGTTGCATTTACATTAGTCGGCTGCCTGTCGCGCCGAAGGTTGATGACCAAGGATGGAGGTTTATGTCTCAAAGTGATCACTAGAGGATCACTCCCTTTTCCTAACTTGGTCTTGTTCAGGTGAATAGCCATAGGCTCTATGGCTTTTGGACGAGTGGTTCGTCCTTTCACCCTGATTGACAGCGGTAGTGCGGCAGAGGGTTCTTCTGGCTCCCGATGGGATTCCTTCTCTGCCTCGCCTGACCCTTCTTCCGTGTGGTCTTGAGAGTACAACACGGCATTAGAATAGTAGGATTCTACTCCTTTAAACGGGTTTAGGTCAGCAACCTCCGTTTGTACTGTTCCTTGGGGGTCTACATATTTGAGGCATTGATGTAGAGTTGAAGGAACGATGTTATGGTCGTGGATCTACGGTCTTCCCAGCAAAATATTGTAGGACACCTCTGAATCGATGATGTAACATGTGGCCACCGATCTGAGGTTGCCAATCTGAATCCTCAGGCAAATTTTCCCAATGGCTTACTTCTTCCGGTGTTGAAACCCACGATTGTAGTGGAGGTGTAAGCCAATTCGCTGGTAGGAATCCTCAACGGTCTGAGCAGACTGTGAGGGATGATGCTGATCGACGATCCTGGATCTATGTGAATCTGATCGACCTCCATGGAACCGACATACCCGGTGTAATAGAGGGGCCTGTCATGCCTGTTATGTTTTAACAGCATGTCGTCTTGAGTGAAAGTAATATTGGGACCACTTCCATTATACTGTGGCATTGAGGATATGCCACCGATTCTTCGTCGGGGGACTTGAGCTGGGTCAAGCATGCCTCCGCCTGTATCAGTGCTTCACTCAGGGCTAGACGAGTGTCTTGGGAGAGCCTGAGTAGCTCGAAGATGGACAGCCTGGCTGGTGTATTAGCCAGTTGGGCCAGTATGTCAAAGTTGTATGGCTTCTCTAAACCTTTGTTTGGAATATTTTTTATAGGTTTATCAAAGCACACTTCTCTTTGCTTTTCCTTGTTCGCCGGAGTTGGTTTTGAAGGACTAGCATCTGGTACGATGGGGTCTGGTCCTGAAGGTTTGGCAGCTGAAGCGTCCGCCGGTGCATCTTCCTGACTCACTCCGTAGTCATTGAGGTAGGCTTTCCCTGAATGGGTTGTAGCAAATACCTCGTCTTCGTCTGATGCAAAAAAGTTGCGACCATATGGCATGGTTTGTATTTGGAGCTCTTTCTAGACGTAGCCTTAGTAGCTTTAGTCTCCTCCTCGAGCTCTGACACCAAATCCGGATGAACCCACATAATCTCGCCCTGCCGGGTGGTTAGGGGTACCAGGTCATGATTTTGACCCCTAGCCGGAGGGAGATTGACGATGTTCATTGTGGTCCAAGAAATAGGTGTGACACCGTTCGAGACTTCTTGGGAAGGCAGGTTGCCAAACCGCAGAGAGATCATGTTGGCCGTGACCGTCTTCTCGGTGTTGTGCAGAGTGATAGCTTTAGCATCGATTAACCCCTGGATCTTCCTTTTCAGTATGTAACATGCCTTTGTCGGGTGGTGCACGTATCTGTGGAAGATGCAGTATTTGGGGTCGTTAGTACTGCCGACTTCTTAGGGCCGTCTTAGCTCTGGAAGGGTGATCTTGCCACTTTTGATGAGACACTCGAATATACTTGGGATATCGTCGTCGTCGAAAGAGTAGACTTCGACGGGCCTGGAGGTCCCGGGTCTCGCTTGTGCGGTTACCGCGATCTTTTGTCTGGCCGTATTGATCGCCAGAGCTTCTTTTCCCTTGGAGCTGCGAGGATGGTCGCTGCTGGGAGATGACCTTTTGCCTCTGTCAGAGGCGGAGATCATGATGCCATTGTCGCGCGCTTTGCGACTGTTGTCTTCGGCGGCCACTGCCGAGATGATGAACGAGGGCCAATCATGGAACTGATATGGTCCTGTAAACACCGAGACTACGGAAAGGAGGTTCTTCCTGCAAATGTCTACTAACGCAGAGTCTGGAACTCCTGGGGGCATCTGTAAGGTGGCCTGACGAAAACGTTCGACGAAGGTGCGAACGTCCTCCTTTTCCCTCTGCTTGACTTCGATGAGAGAGGACATAGACATGTCCATTCCTCCCTCGTAGAATCGCGTAAAGAATAAAGCTTTGAAGTCATCGAAGGAAGTAATACAGTTGTCCGCCAAGCTACGGTACCACTGATAGGCTACTCCTAAGAGGCAGCCTTTGAACACCCGAGTGAGGAGGGCATCGTTCCCTTGTAGCAACACCGTCATCATACTGAAATAGTTTATGTACTGACTTGGTAATATTTTTTCCTCGAACAGAGCCATAGTCTGAGGTTTGTACCTCGGAGGGAAAGGGACCTCTTCCCAGATAGCTAGGTAAGGCTGGTTGATTCCCAGTTTCTTGAGCTGATCTTTGTGCTTTAAGGCTTCAAACTGGGCTTTCAACTCTAGTACTGCCTGCATCGAATTCTCAGTCGGAAGCGGGACTACGGTGTAGTGCGGAGTTGGTTGTATCGTAACTCCAACGGGAGGTAATGCATTCTCTGAGTGAGGAATCGGAGGAACTGCTGACTCTTGATCTAGAGCAGGCTCTTGGCTCGGATTGGATGGTGGTAAGTCCACCCCCACATGTATCTGAGTTGGCGGGACCGATGCTTGAGCCATGGCAGTTGCGTGCTGAGTTAGCATCATCTGGTGCATGTTCTCCATTATGGATTGCATTTGTTTCAGAGATGTCTCGAGTATAGTGATGTGTTGTTCCGCGTTTCCTGACGACGAAGCTTTCTCGCATTCATCTTCAACGGCATAAACTTCTATTTTCCTAGGCATCGTCGAAGGATGCGTATAGGTTGTTGCAGAAGTCGACTCTATACTCTCAGTATTTGATTCGGGAGAATGGCGACCCCCAGTGTCGGAATCAGAGGAGTACAAAGTCAGTTGTTGTGACCTTGAACGAGTGTTCTGGAACACCCCATCTTCAGTGTCTCTGAGGAGCATATTGGATCTCCTTCGGCTCGGAGTTCTAGAGGACGGATGACTTGAACCTGAGCTTCCTCCAGGTATATGCGAAGCCATATTCACGGATGCATGTGCGGGCTCTTCTTTCTGGAAAGATAGAGAGTAGCTCAACCGGTCGAAAACTGACCGTTTTGCTTTAGAACAACAGCAGCCAATCACAATCTTATGACTATTACAACATTGCTCGTCAGGGGGCGTAATAGACATGCTGGAAGGTCCCCTTTTCTTACGCTTCTGGATTAGATATTTGAGCAAGTCAGGAGTAGTAGAAGAAGAAGAAGACGGCTTGTTCCTTCTGTTCCCATCAGTGGGCATGCGGAGATGGGGCACCATGGTTTTCCCTGTGCCACTTGTGTACAACAAGTTGGCCATCTGGGTAGCGGATAATCTCCGGGGAGGGTGCCTTTCCGCAATCTGAGCTTGCTTTATGCCGTGGGACTTTGCCTGGCATAATTTAGAGATCTGCTCAGACTGGCGTAAAGCTGAAGAGGTCCTCAATCGGCCATCGGCTTCCCACGTAATCCGAAGAGTAGACAGATTGCTCCCTCGCTGACGTAAAGGACGAGAAGTTGAGTACTCTGCCGCTTGCTTCCCCTTGTGGAGATCACAGCGCTCGTCTGGTTCCCCGTAGAGGTCAGATGTTGTCTTGCGCACGGAGCATGATTTGTACTTCCGATTTGGCGCTGAGGCATCATCAGAAGTTTTGTCTGTACCGTGCGTAGCGGGATACTGGTTTCTACGCGTAGAGCACAGTGGATACCTCTGGGTTAGCGCTGAGGCTTTGCCCGAAGTTTTGTCTGTACCGCGCGTAGCGGGAGACTGGTTTCTATACGTAGAGTACAGTGGATACTTCTGGGTTAGCGCTGAGGCTTTGCCCGAAGTTTCGTCTGTACCGCGCATAGCGGGAGACTGAATTTTACGTGCAGGACACGGAGGGAGCAATGCTACAACCTCATTGGTCGGAGAGATCGGAGAGTCCACAGGAATGGTAGAGGATGTCTTGGGCATCCAGACCTTGCGCAGCTTCCTGTTGTCTTGGACGGAGAGAGGGTGAGAGCTACCTCCGGTTCGAAGCATGTCTTCGTAGGCAGACTGGTCGAATTGGACGACCAGTGTCTTCTTCACGGTTCCTACAGATACCGTATCGTGTTGAGAAATTACTTCCTCATCAGAAGAGAAAGACGTCCCCAGCAGAGTCGCCATCTTGTTTGTGGTAGAAAACGAAAGAATAAAAATGTATTCAAGATGGAGTTTGCACAAAACCCGCCTTCTTTGGTTTATAAACAAACTTGTACAATTTGATCTTATACGAGGATGTGGGAGTACAATTTATTTAATCTGGGTAAATATTGCTATAGGTGTCTGATCTGCAGTCGATCACTTAACCCTTGGACCACACGATGTTGAAGAAGTGCCGTAGAAGACAGGTAGCAGCTTCGAAGGTTGCAAAAGAGGGTGGATGTACGATGCCAAAGTCGTCGATCCCTGCTCTTTGCCTGAGCTCAGGATTCTCTCTCTCTCTTGACCTCTGGTTCGATCTTTCTATTTGTCGACCGTGGATCTGATATTGGTTCTCTTGACCAATTTTTTGACCTTGTTCCTCATTGATAGAGATCTCTATTTATAGAGTTTTGATAACAGTGACCACTCCGTCGGTATAGAAACCGAGGAGTGGAAAGTACAGCACCCTTTTATACAACGGTTAAAATAACCAATACCTGCGTATAGATGATCCTTTGAATGAGCATGTGACGTGGGTCCAACTATGGGACAAAACGCGTATAATCGCTACGAAGATCACGGCGTAGAAGCCACGTAGGTAGGTATCCCTCATGTAGAAGAGGTGGGCGTAGAAGCCAATGTCTGTCACCATGGCGTAGAAGCCAAGTAGGCATAGAAGCCGAAATAGGCGTAGAAGCCGAGTGGTCATAGAGGCCGAGTGGGCGGAGAAGCCGAGTGGTTATAGAGATCGAGTGGGCGTAGAAGCCGAGTGGTCATAGAGGCCGAGTAGGCGTAGAAGCCGCTACGTACCGTACCAGAGTGCTGATGTGGACGTCTTAGCCGAAATTTACGGCTTTTGAAGATATAATCAAATCTCTTGCATTAAATGCCGAGATTTGCCACCATCCTGTGCATTAAATACGAAAGCAAGTTTTGAAAGTCTGTAGCCCTTCTGCGCATTAGTCGCAGAGACGTGCCTTGAGAAACTGTCACCGCTCTGTGCACTGGACGTAGAGACGTGCCTCGAGCAACTGTCATCGCTCTGTGCATTACTCGTAGAGACTTGCCTCGAGCCCCGTACGGAGGGCAGCTTTTGATGTGGCAGGCGGTTTGTCTACCGCAGAGCGTAAATAGCTCATGTCCGCCTGTGTAAAACAAGGCAGCGTATCCCTTCGTGGACATAAAAGCAGTTTACGCAAAGGAGATGGCGGTAAATGACAGCCTGGGTCGCAGTGCCGAACCATCATTATTGCCGTCATCTGGGTAGTCGAGCAGTATCCCTTGGTAGTCGAGCAGTATCCCTTTGTCAGAAGTCCAGACGTCAGGTTCATTGCAGGATCTGACAGGTTCACTTCGGAGAATACGAAGCGTCTCTCGTACACTTCAATGCTGCTTTGCAAGAGGATGGGTTTTACGCCCAGGAGTCGATGAAGCACCCTGTTTATGCTGAAGAGGTTTTGGATGTACTGCCTTACGTTTGAGCTTATATTTTATGCTGTGTTTGGCGGAGAAAGCTCTGTTGCACGCTTGATGGTTCTGAAGGCCTCTGTTTATGCTGCCCTGCATCAATATGCTGCGTATAGCCATCCAGCATATTTTTTATGCTTTTACAATGTCCTCAAGTATCTGAATCGTGTACTCTGATTGACCATTAGTATGTGGGTGCTAGGTAGTATTAAACTTGGGTCGAGTTCCCAAGCTCTCCTGCATACTCCGTAAAAAATGGGAGGTGATTCTGGAATCTTGATCCGATACTATGCTAATAGGTACTCTATGAAAATTCAAAATATGTCGCATGTACATGTCAGCTAGTATCTCAGTGGACTGCCTAACTCTAAAAGGCAAGAAATGGGCCAACTTTGTGAGTCGGTCCACGATCACCCATATTGCATCCTTCTTGCTGGGCTCCTAGGAAAACCTGTGACAAAGTCCATGGTGATATGTTTTTACTTCCACTAAGGAATGGAAAGTGGCTGCAATAATCCTGCAGTCCTCTGATGCTCAGTCTTGATCTGCTGACAGACCAAATATCTCACCATAAAATTCAAAATCTCTATTTTTATCCCATGCCACCAGAAGTGATACCTCAAGTCTCGATACATATTCGTACCTCCTGGATGAATATAGCAGATCAAACTATGCGCCTCAATCATCAACTCCTGGCACAACTCTCCACTTGGCACACATAAGGGATCTCCCCACCTTAACGTACCGTCCTCATGAATCCAAAGTCTTGTCTGCATACCAAACTCTGTACCTCCTCAACTAGTTTGTGTATGCAACTTATACTTGCATCAAACCTAATTTAATATGAAAATAACACCCTTAATATTCTAAAATATTATTATATTAATTTCTAAAATTTTATTTTATAATTAAAATATGTTAAAACTCGTTGAACTAAAATCAACCATGGTGCAACTAGACCGTGTCTTGGTTTTACATCAACTTAGGGTAGTTTTACACATAAAATTATGGGTTTCTCATGCATGCGGATTATTCTATTTGATATCTAATATTCACATGGATTTGTACAAGGTTTTATTCATGAAAAAATAGAATAGAAAACAAAGTTACAAAACTTACGCGATTGCGATTACGGCAGTGACCCGTTTTGCGACTACGGACTTTCAAAGTACCAATTGAACTCCAAATTTCATGAAACTCCATGGGGTGATAGGGGACTTCAAATGGAAAAAGTTTCTAAGGTTTGGGATGGGGTTCTTACCCCTCTTTACTGTTATGAACGACAACAGTAGCCGCCGGGTATAATGAGGGTTCGGTTGGAGGGTCGGCCCTAGGTGGTGGTCGGCCTTGGGGCTGTGGGGGCTGTTCATAGGGAAGAGGGAAAGAATAAAGAAGGAATGTAATATGATATGAGGGTGGAGTTTGTTGTTTTGGCGGTACAAGGGAGAGAGGGGAGGCTAGGTATAAGGTTGGGAAAAGGGAAAGCAACTATATATATTTATGCATGTGGGCTTGTGTGGTATGGGCTTGAGTTGATTTAAATATATGGATAAGTGTATTTGAGGGCCCAATAGGGTATTCTAGGACTTTCATAGTCAATGGGCTAATTTTATAAATATTTGTTTGGGTTTTAATTAGGTGCACAAGAGATACGTAAAGGTTCAGCTTCCAATAATTGGAATTGTTAATTGAAATCTAGAATTTGAACCATACAAAGTTTATGGAGCATATAGGGATATAAATAAATGGGACACCCTTATCATGGACTTAGTAGGTCTAGGTAGGCTCTTGGATATAATGTTTGTTGTACAAATTGGGTTGGTGTTGCGAATTAAAGTCGTATGCAACAACAAATGTGCTTTAATTAGAAATATCTCGTATTTATGCCGCAAAAGTTGTGCGACCAAAATGAAGCATGGGAGTATAAATTTATGAGTGACAGTCATGTCATGGACCTATTTGGCTCGTCTAAGTCTAGCATGCAAAGTTGATTGGAAGGTAAAGGCTAATGCATTACTCAAGATCTCAAGACCATGGTGATGGATTTCTAAAGTTCAAATAAATTGTCTAATAAATATTTAAATTAATTAACTAATAAAAATAATTAATAATTACCAAAATAATCTTATAAAAATTAGAGTGCTCACACTTAGCAACAAACAGACTAGGTCATACGAGAGAGAGAGAGAGAGAGAGAGAGAGAGAGACTTACCTATATAGGGGAGTGTATTGCCGGAGAGGAGAGGCGTCGTCGGTCATGGAGAGTCGGAGAGGGTGGAGAGTTGTCGGTCGGAGTAGGAGAGCATCGTCGGTCGGTAGGAGAGGGGGGAGGAAATTTTGAACAAAATTCCTTTTTCATTTATGGATAGCCGAATTGGGGGAAATGCATTTGGCTGCTGACTATTGTTAAATTTTTAGCGACGTCTAGATTTATGTCGCTAAACGTCGTTGATATTAAAAAAATACCGATATCAAAAGAAATATGTCATAAACGTCGCCAATATTAAAAATATAGTGACGTTTAACGACTCATAGCGACACTATTTTTATTGTACCTAAATAGTGTCGCTACTAGTCATAATTTATCGCAAACAATGACGTATTGTGACATTTTTTGTGGAGTCGATAAAGTCTACATGTATAGCGATGTATCCATTTGGAGTCGCTAAAAATGTTGCTAATATGACTTATTTTGGTAGTGTTGATGGAAGGACCCTATATATCGTACATGGGGAAGCTAGACGACGCTAAAGTTGCAACAATATTAGACTTCCTTGGCATGAGATATATTGAACAATCCCTTAATTCTGAAAGTGTGCCAAACTGCTTGTAGCTTTCCTGTTATTCTAGCAAGCACAAGCAGATCACCTAATCTATGGATATAAGCATGTAACCATATTGCTACAAAGACAACTACAAGTGATCAGTAGTACAAGGGTGGAGCAGTTGCGGGAACAGGAGTCCCTACAATCTATACAATGAACTCCTGAGGAAAGTGCATGCTTTGGGTCTAGGATTCAGGGTCTGATCACTAGGTGTTTAGTGCCATATTATTATAACAAATACTAGTGGTGTCAGGAGTATTTAGGCCATCAGACTTGAACAATCCTATGGTTAGAGCAACCCCTCAGGTCCCTAAGTCCCCATCTCTCCATATAGAATCTTTGTGCTCTACTCCAACTCATCTCTGTCAGTTGAAATAATAATCTATCAGGTTAATAAAGTCTCGACGGTCCACCCAAACATTTATAGCTTTCAGCTTGTTGTAAAAAATTTAATATCTTCTTTTGAATCAAAGAAAAGGAACAACAAGATTTAGTTTCGACTAGAACAACCCTATCTATGCTCTCCCTCTCCAACACTAGCCACCTCCCTCCCTTTTCTGGAATATGAGCGTGTGACTTATTATAATTGATCCTATTCATAATACAGAGAAAGAGCCTGCAAAACCTAAACCATTCGTTGGTTTGACTTTACTAAGTGTTATTGCCGTAACAAAACAAACAAGTCAAAAGGAAATTTAGGTGGAGCGGTGAAATGTATAGAGATCGGAAATAACACCAGCAACGAAAGGACTCTGCTTGGCCGACATTGACATTGACACTGATACTGAGAGACGAAAGCTAGGAGAGCAAATGGGATCAGACACCCCAGTAGTCGTAACCATAAACGATGGATACTAGGCGCTGTGCGTATCGACCCGTGCAGTGCTGTAGCTAACGCGTTAAGTATCCCGCCTGGGGAGTACTATTTCAAAGAATCAACATGTATTTTTTTGCATTGGGCTCTTTCATCAACTGATGTAAATATCAGTTAGTCCATCATATTTTATCTTTACAGAAAAATAAGAGAATATCCCCTCCCTTTCTGTAAACCCCCTCGACCAATTTAGGATTTATTTTTAAATTAAATTAAGAGACTAGGATTAATTTGGAATTAATTAGGATTAAGGTACGTCAATCATACGTCTTATTATACCTTGACATTGCTTCGAGAATTGGAGCACCACACCAGAAGTCATCTTCCACACAAGATCACGAACATCCCGTAGACATGCCAGACTACCCCTTGACCAGTGTGCAACCTTAGATACTCGTCATTGCGTCTCACCTTAGTTACGCAATGTCCGTATTTTCGCCTTGAGCATTAATTATCAATTTATTTAGTTTGGGGCCAATTTTACCTCAAACAGGACCGGACCCAGCCCATGAACACTTTCATGTGGACCAGCCCCCACTCCCTCGAGCCCTGGCCGGCCCAAGCCCGAGGACAGCCCACAAATCCATATCACCTATATAAATATGCCTTCCCCTCATATTGAAACCCTAGAACACCACAAACCACCTTAACCCTAGCCAAATTATTTCCCTCTTGCAACCGAGCTCTCGCTTCCCGACTACCCGACTTCCTGACCCCGCCTGCCACCCTCCCAGACCGGACAACCATCACCACTCCAAACCACCATCTGCCATTCGCCACCGCCCCCTTCACCATCACCAACTCCCTTTATTATAACCCGACCCCCTAGCCGCTGCCGACTGTCCCCGACCGCTTCCAGCATCTCCAACCACCATCAGCCGATCGACCCCGACGTCCCCATAACCCGGCCACCCCCAGGCACCCTCCCAACCGCCCGTCGCCGCTGCCAGACCTGTGTAGCTGCCGCTGCGATAACTACAGCTGCTGCTACGGCCTGCCGCAGTTGCTGCCATCGCCGTAGTTCCCTGCTGGCCACCGACCAGAGTCGTCCCCTCACCGGAGTACACCCCCTCGACGAGCATAGGCCCTCTTCAGTCAGCCACATCGAGGTAACCACCCACATTCCCCTCTTCCTCATGATATCGTCGTACCCGTAGCATCGTATCGTCGTGTCGTGTCTTGGCATGGATACGAGTTAGTTAATTCAAAAATCCTAATTGAGTATATATGTATGCCTAATCAGATTGCTTAATGACTAATAAGTTAGTAATCAATAACTTAGTAAACGTCCTTTGTAACAGAGATTGTTATTAAAGACTTGTAATGCATCAATAAAACCTGGACATCGACAAGTATGCTTAATATGGATGATTAGGACCATTAATTATACTAAACATAATTAGTTGGTGACTTACGAACTTAGTATTTTTACTATTGCGGGATACACGGTGACTGAAGATAGCGCACGTGTGTATCTTAGCTACATGCACCCGCGACTCTGTATTCGACCGACGTGATCCTTGCTTTAGTACCGAAGAGCAACGTAGTGTATATATTACGTAGTGCCTGATGATGGATTATTATATTATATTGGTGTGTTTAGGATCATTGGATCAGCCAGGAGACACCGCAGGAGCAGGCTATTGGCATTCACAGCTTGAGGACTCAGGCAAGATACCTTGCCATATTTACTGTCTAATTTAAATTATGTAGATGTTGTATTGTATCCTTGTTGCTCTTATTTTGTACAACTATGCGTGTCCGAGATTAATTCGGGTGTAGTCGACGGATACGTCGATGATTAGTATGCTTGACCTAGTCCTTAGCAGACTCACCCCGTTGGAGGATACTCTGATATCTTCTGAGACCTGACACTCTTACACATTTCACTGTGACATATTCATATTGGAATGCGGGTCCGCATACTCGACTAGCTATCGGTGTGTATGACATGCATCACAGTTAGTACGTAACTCAGGGTTATTTTATTCATAGAGACTGGCATATAGATACGTGGTATGCATGTCGAATATTCGATTTGTGTATCTACATTGGGCGGGGAGGACAACTAGTAGGCGTATGGGATACACCCATTGGAATCTGTAGTATCCAGAGGAACCACGGATCCAATGACTCCCATTATGCAGATTCTACGTTCTTCGGAGCGATATGGACGTTATATTTTTATACAGATTCTACGTTTTTCGGAGCGATATGGACGTTATATATACTATGCAGCTTCTACGTTCTTCGGAGTGGTATGGAAGTTATACCTACACCTACTCACACGCACCAATGTTGTCCTCATATTGCATTCACTTAGATGGTTAGCACACTCTTTATTGTATTTATTTTATTCAGTATTTATATATGGCATGCTTCTATGTATCTTGTTACGTCCATCTGAGGACCTGGTACCTTTTCCAGATCTGGACGAGGCATATTACCCCACAAAGTATGGCCCAGGACAAGAGACGAGGTACGCTACAGCTGAGGAGTTAGAGGTGCTACCGTCAGAGTTTCCGTGATCACTTGGTAGGCCTTCTGCCTAGGATTGGGTGCATCATTATCTAGTCAGCCGATGCCCTAGTCATTATCTTTTATCTATTATTTCATTATTGTATTTCGTCATTGTAGTGGGTTTGTCCCCACCAGACATTCTTGGTTGTACTATGATATTTTGAGAATGGTGTTTATCTTCCAGCAGTTATTATAAGTATATTCTTGCTATTTATTTGTGGATGAGATTAGATCACCTATTGTTGATTATATGGAACATGTTAGTATTTAGGACAGCGTAGCACTCTTCGATAGGATCCATTAAATTGGGACATCCTCGAAGATGTGACAGCTGGCTATTGTCTCGTGGCCTGGTTCCGTGTATTTTAGGACTGGGGCGTGACATGGTTTTAGTGGTGGCCCATGCAGGTCAACTTTTCGCTTGTGATATGGTAACATGCCCAGCGAGCCTGTAATAGGACAAAAATTTCTAGGTCTCATCCACTTTGATTTCATCTTTGAACTTCCTTCGTATTGCTTCTAAATGTCTGCATCATGTTTGCTTGATTCCGTACTCTTTTAATAAAATCTTGTCTCTTGCAGCAAGGTGAACTTGCGTAGTGGACGAAGAGCACCCAGTGCCGCGGTGCCAAGCAACACCACCCAAAGAGAGGAAGTACCCTAAGGGCAACCACCGCTATAGACCCCGTTGATACATTGGCACGAGACTTCTCAGGGCGATCCTATACCACAGCCCGAGGGACAAACTTTCCAGACGATCCCCATGTAGCATTTTGAGGGACAAACTTTAGGAGCTACACCGATGCCACAGACCGAGAGGCCAACATCTGAGGAGACACCTACCGCATAGCCAGAGGTCCCCTTACCACCACCTCCACCTTATCCACCCCAGATGCCACAACTAGACGGACAACCATAGATGCTACAGTTCCTTCAGACTATGATGCAAGCACAGTGGCATCAGACCGAGATATTAAGGCAGAGTTTGATGGCAGTACTAGAGAGAACACCTGTCACAACACCAGTGCCAGCCCCTGCACCAGCCCAGACAGGTGGCACTGTAAGATGGTTCCGACAGATAGGACCAGATACTTTCTCGGGCAATGAGACTGCAGAATAAATCTCTGATTGGGTTGCCAACACGGAGATGCTACTAAAGGCTTCCCAACTGCACCCAGACCTTTGGATGGCCGCAGTGAGGGCCCAACTGAAAGGCAACGCCCATCACTAGTGGGATTCTATTGAGCGCAGTATAGGCAAAAACTAGACTTGGGAATAGTTCTTAGAGTACTTCAATACGAAGTATTTCCTGGCTATAGTCAGAAATGCCTTGTACTCCCAGTTCCTACTTCTAGAACAGGAGAATATGACTGTTGACGCATATGATACGGAGTTTAGCCGTCTTAGCAGATTTGGTGCCGTCTTGATACCCAATGACCTAGAGAAGGCTCAGAGATTCTATCACGATCTTACTTTCGAGCTACAGAGGTATACCACCACACAGGTAAGGATCTCTTACGAGGAGGTTCTTGCAGAGGCGAGGATCCAGGAGGCCATCTTCAGAGGAGCTAGACGTTCTAGCACGACCCCACCAGCCAGAGCCCAGCCCGGAGCAGGAGGACCGATTCGTCGTCCCAAAATATAGACGCAGCAAAGGATAGCACCGTACCAGAAGAATGAGCTTCTAAATTGCCACTACTATAGTAAGGTAGGACACTTCCAGAATGACTGTCGGAAGAGACTGGAAACATGCATGATTTGTGGAGCAAGCCAGCACCACGCCCGAGACTTCCTACAGCGCAGAGACATAGCACCGCAGACCGGACAGAGACCAGTAGCAACAGCTCCGAGGATACTACCCCCACCAGGAGGTCAGCGTCCACCAGCACCAGGAGGATTCCAGAGGAGACCACCCTTGGCCCCACCGTAGGCACAGATTAATCGAGCCCGATAGCAGACCGGAGGGCAGAGGCACGGACAGGCCTTTGCATTAGCAACTACTGAGAAAGAAACAGAAGGGAAAGCTATCACAGGTACCATTTTAGTTGCATCATTACCTGCAACTATATTGTTTGATTCGGGAGCTACATTATCATTTATATCTAGTAGATTTGTAGCAATGCATAGAGTATCTACCTCCCCCTTACCTAAGAGTTGGAAGATTCTTACCGGAGGAGGTATCGTGCCAGTTACCAGCACTATCAGAACGTGCTCAGTAGTCGTATGTGGCAGAGAGATGAGAGTGCGATTCTTGGTATTGCCCATCCATACTTTGATGTTGTGCTAGCCATGGACTGGTTAAGCAAGTATAATACTGTACTGAACTGCCGGAAGGGTAGCATCACTTTTAGACCGCCAGATCAACCAGAGTTCGAGTACATACGAGGGACCGTCGAACAAGGAGTAGGACAGATAGCTGGAGCTTACATGGCTATGGAGATGGTACCTCCACCAATAGTCACAGAATTCGAGGATATATTTCCTGAAGAATTGCCAGGCTTACCGCCAGATAGAGACGTAGAGTTCACTATTGAGCTAGTACCCGGAGTAGCACTGGTATTTTCTAATGTATACCGATTGGCAAAGAAGGAACTAGATGAGCTGAAACTATAATTAGAGGAGTTGCAGAGCAAGGGATTTATCCGTCCTAGTGTATCACCATGGGGAGCACCAGTGCTGTTTGTACCTAAGAAGGATGGAACAGTACGTATGTGTATTGATTACAGAGCCCTTAATGCTCTGACCATCAAGAACAATTACCCCATGCCGCGGATTGATGATTTGTTCGACCAGCTGACAGAAGCAGTGGTGTTCACAAAGATCGACTTGAGATCGGGTTATCATCAAGTAAATGTGCGAAGAGAAGACATTCAAAAGACAGCATTCAGGACTTGTTATAGTCACTACAAGTTCTTAGTGATGCCTTTTGGACTGAAGAATGCGCCTGCTGTATTTATGAACTTAATGAACAGTTCTTCCACCAGTATTTAGACCGGTTCGTGGTAGTCTTCATCGACGACATCTTGGTATATTCGAAGAGCCACGAGGAGCACGAAGAGCACTTGAGACTAGCGTTAGAGACGCTGAGGAGAGAGAGGCTTTATGCCAAGCTGAGCAAGTGTGAGTT
This sequence comes from Iris macrosiphon, assembly GCA_036927795.1. NCBI lineage: Eukaryota > Viridiplantae > Streptophyta > Magnoliopsida > Asparagales > Iridaceae > Iris > Iris macrosiphon. Next base: position 88,660,583 of record JAYESA010000018.1, read on the forward strand.
TCTCCTCGATCGTATCACTTTTCTTGGACACGTTATCTCAGGAGATGGTATTTCCATTGATCCGGCGAAGATTTCATCAGTAGAGACAAGGCCAACCCCTTCCAATGTCTTAGAAATGAGAAGTTTCCTAGGACTTGTCGGATATTATCGGAGGTTCGTAGAGAACTTTGCGAAGATTGTAGAGCCGATGACCCGTTTGACCCGTAAAAAGCAGGAGTTCACTTGGACAGAGGAGTGTCAGAAGGCATTCGATGAGCTAAAGAAGCGTTTGACTACAACACCTATCTTGAACATTGTCACTACCATATTTCCAGATTAGGACAGTATTACAATTTCCCTGTTTAATTTAATTATATAAATAATTAGTGTGATAAGTTTTCTTAAATAATTATGAGGTGTTCTTAATGTTAGATTTTAGTTTAAACCCTAAAAACCCATTAGATCTAACCTTGTGACCAAACCCTAATTTGTATTCTAGTTTCTAGTGAAACCCTAGTTAGCATTGTAGTTTTAGATTATAAACCCTAGAAAAATAAACCCTAATTAATTAAATTTCTTCATGACTAAACATGAAGGGTAAATTAATCCTTTGCATTTGAAACCCTAACCCTAGTCCTATATAATGAAGGGAAGCCTCCCTCAAGCTTCTTCATTCATGAAGAAAGCTCTAAACCTAGCCTCCATTAGAAAAAACCCTTCCTTCCCCATAAATTCCAAAAATTAAAACCCTAGAAATCTATTTTCTCCTCCATCAAAGGAAATCAAGGAGCTTGGACCAAGAAGACTTGAAGAAAGAGGACCTATATTGGGAAACCGTCTCCCAATAGGTGAGAATCCGAATTTAAACCCATTTGATTCTGTTTTTCATTTATTGTTGGCCATTAGGAGCCCACCATTGTTTAGATTTCGTATTTTTTGGGTTTCTCCATGAAAACCTAGGTAGATCTAGGGTTTGGTGTTCATATGGTTGTTTTCCCCAATTTTGTGGACCCTAAATCATAGGGGTATGCATTTAGACAGGATTACATCTCCTACTTATAGTCTAGATCTCGATTCTTAGGGTTTTGGTTGAGGATTCATGGGTTCTTAATGTGAAACCCTATTTCAGCCCCTAGGTATTTGTAGGAATGCTCCATAGGGAAATGCCTAATTCTATACCCTAGTTTCTTATGGTTTGATATGTATACTTGTAAATATATGCATACGTATATAGTGGTATTGTTTGATTTGAAGGGTGCTGAGCAGTCAAGTTTTGGAGATGTGCTGTGTGCATTGGGGGTCCTGTGCACAGTCGAGTTTTTGAGTTGTGTCTGTGTGTTTTGATAGTGGGAACAAGGGTAGGGTTGTGCAGTTTTGGGTTTTGTAGTGTCGATTGTTAGGGTTTATTGGAGTATCAGTATTTTGAGGTTTTATTACTTGTGCTGTATCGTGTCTGTGGGAGTCAGTATGTCTCAGTAAGTATAAATAGTGTATCAGTGTTGAGTTCATTGTGTATCAAATGATTCAGTGAAAGTTTTGTGTGCAGAATGTATCAGTGTGTAGACTGAGAAATTCTTAGTAAGCAGTGTGTGAGTGTGTGTTTCTGTTAGGCATGTGTGTTAGTGTATCAGTAGGACTGTGTTCAGTGCCAGTTTATCAGTGAGTTAGTGAATTGTAGAGGAGAGGGAGATCTGTGCAGTTTTTAAACTGAGTAGTGATTCTTAGTGAGAGAATGGTGTCTGTGCTTGTGCACACCGTGCCATTTCAGTCTTCGAGTTATGTGTTAGTGTGTGGGGAATTTGGTTGTGTCATAGTGTTCAGTACCAGTTAGAGTGCCCAGGTTTTTGAAGTATTAACTTCTCCCTAAGTATCAATTCCATCTTCATTGTGAACTGTGTGTGTATCTGTAACTCTGTGTGTGTGTGTGTATCTGTGAACTGTGTGTGTGTATCTGTGAACTGTATGTGTATGTATCAGTGAGCAATATATTATGTATCAATAGTTCTGTGAGTTGGGTTGTGTGCAGTCAGGCCCTGTGAGTTCAGTGAGGTATGAGTTTTTGAATAGGGAACTTTGGCTATTTGAGTATCATATTTGGTTGTATCTAGGTGTAGTTGACTAGTGTATCAGTAAATAGGTTTTGGCCATGCATGTGTAAGAATAAACAATTGTTCAGACCTACCTGGTTGATCCTACCAATGGCCTGTGGTTGTCTCAAGAGTATAGCTATGTGTGTAGGTCTGGGCAACTTTAGTGAGTGAACTGAGTATCAGTGAGTTCACTATGTGTGTGAACTATGAGTTTTCTTTGTGTACTGTGTTGCAGGAAAGGATTTAGTATGGATGTGCAGTTGCTGCTGAGTTCTTGCCTTAGTGCATTAGACCTTAGGGGACTGTATCAGTGAGTGTCTCTATGATACTGACACTGTGTAGCAGTGTAGGGAATTGTGTTGTGTTGTATTTCAGCAGCTAGCTATTCAGTTCAGTGAGTGCAGAGTGCCTGTGTGAGTGCCTGTGTATGTGTGTGTGTATCAGTAAATAGGAGTTTTGGCTACTTGAGTATCCTATTTAGTTGCATCTAAATATAGTGATCATGATGGATGTTTTGCTACCTTGAGTAAATTGTTCAGTTGGTTTTTCCTGGAAATGTGTGACTAAGCTGGAATTAATTTTGATTAGGAATCTTTCCTGTTGGTTGCTTCCTAAGTCTATAGGTTGCTGCCTTATTTCCAGTTCAGGTTGCCTAGCCAGTAGCCTTAGGCTTGTCTCAGACTTAAGCCATGTTTGTGAGTCTCAACTGTTTCAGACTGTGAAACTGTGAATGGTCCTTTAGATCAGTTATCAGTCAGTGAGTTAGGGTTAAGAGTTGTGTCTATCTAGTACCCACAGGGACCAGTATTTACATATCTATTGAGCTTTGAGATACCTAGTATCATGGGCCTAGTGACACCAAGGTATGATTAGTGCATAATAGTGAGGTAGTAGTAGTAGGTGGGTACTAGAAGGGTCGAGTTTGCAAGGTATTAACTAATTAACCTAGTATTGACCAATAAACCTCAGAATTGACCTAGAGGCCTCACATTTAATTAGTTCAACATGTTTATTTCCTTAATTCAGTATTTTGACATGAAATTTCATAATTAGGTCATTGTGATCTCGCCTTGGACATTGATCCTTGCACATTCCTCAGGACCACAGGCGAGTACATTCTCTGACAGTTTTCATTTTTTGATTAAATCTCTAATTTTAGTTGTATACTATACTTGACTCTGACACTGCGGATACACGGGTTAGCACCCTAGATACCCGTCATCAGGAGTCGTGATTGGAATCCATCGTGCTAGCTGAGGATGGAAAAATATTAGTAGATTATGTGATCATACCCAACTCTACATGCATCATAGTCACCCCACATCTCACATCGGGTGCGGCCTGACCATTACATGCCTCATAGCTGTTATATATGATTAGCCTGACCATTACTTGCATCATAGCTAACCAGATGGTTAGCCTGACCTACATGAATCATAGCTAATCATATCTAACCAGCCTGATCTTGTCCCAAGCCGATCATATAATAAACTGATATTTAAACACTTAGCCAGATATTTATTCTTTATTTCATATTTACTTGTTCTAGCATTCACTTGTATATTGTTCATTGCTAGATATTCCATTGCTCATTTCATATTCTCTAGTACTCTATAATTCCAGTATTTATTTTATCTTGTATTCCTTACACTATTTTATAGTTTTTGTCAACATAAATAAAACTGTTGTTTAGTGTTTGTGCTTCGCTCCAATCCTTATTGGATTACATTTTCAGAGGACTTGGAGGATTTCTGCCCTACCCACTATGGCCCGAGAGCAGAGGGTGATTTCATACCAGAAATCTCAGAGGAGTTACCCATCTTAGAGGAGATTCTACCTACATGCACTTAGACTATCCTATTTCATGTATTATTGTACTAGACTGAGATTTGGGTTGTATTATTGTTGTGACTTTTAAGGACATCTAGACTCTAGACTTGTGATGTATTCATATTTGTGTTGGCTTATGATAGAACACTTTATCCTCATTTTTCATCGTGCCAATTACTTTCATATAGCCTTGTGATTGAGTATATTATAAACTGTGGATTCATTTATTATCATTGTCCTCCATATGGAGTTGAGACCATTGACAGGATGAGTTATGTTTGAGACCTAGACAGCATTCTACCGCCGATGCTGCGGCGTAGGCTGGACGTAGCCATGGCTCATGCCCAATTTCCGAGTGCGGATCGTGACACATTTTTAGTGGTGGCCCATGCAGGTCTAGATTCGCATTTAGAGCGATATCGTAGTGGTGCTCGCTTAGAGTATTGCTACGAGCCTGTTTTAGGAAATAGGATTAGGCCGAGAATATGCTCAATCACAATTAGGAAATTTCTGATTCTTATAATGCTACTCTAAATAATTATTTCCTTTAGAATTTTTACTGTAATTCCTTGATGATATCATGTCTATTGCCTTAATTGAATCTTTCAATCTGTCTTCAGGATGCCGCCGAAGACCAGGTCCTTGAGACTCGGAGCAGCAGCTTCAGAGAGGTCTACCACCTCTCGCCCTATTGGACAGACACCCGCAGCACCTCCTACGTCTCCTGTGCATGTGGGAGTGTCTGCACTGTTCGGGGGTCCTCCTCCCCCACCTGTTCAGAGGGTTCCCATAGCTGTGACGGAGCCTCTTCCACCATCACTAACTCAGTTTCCAGGAGGTGTGCCCGTCGATGGGGCATAGATGTTCGCATTGATCCAGGGCATGGTTGATGCCCAGAGGATGTCAGCAGAGGCCTAGAGGGTGCAGGCAGAGGTGCACCAGGCCCAGACCGAGATGATAAGGGTAAGCATGGAGAATGCTCATCAGGTGTCTCTCCAGGCTGTGGAGAGAGTCGCCCAGCAGCAGCAGCATCCTGGCCAGTACCACCAGAGGCCGGGCATTATTATGGACTTTAAAAGGATGATGCCTTAGGAGTTCAAAGGTACTGAGGGAATACTCTACGCCAACGATTGGCTAGAGGACATCGAGAGGAACTTGCGCTTGGCACAGCTTCCGGAGGCTATTCAGATCGAGGCCGCCGGCAGCTAGATGTTCGACATCGCCCTGACGTGGTTTCGCACTGAGCCGAGACTTGTTGGGGGACTCACTTGGGAGGCCTTCAGGGAGCTCTTCAAGGAGAAGTTCTTTTCTGATGTTGCCCTGGGAGCCTTGGAGAGTCAGTTCCATGACTTAGTCCAAGGGAGCTTGTCCGTTGATGAGTACGCCGCGGAGTTTTGTCGCTTGAGCCATTTCGCGCCATCGATGATTAGAGATTCAGGAGACAGGGCCCAGAAGTTCAGAAAGGGTCTGGCAAGGGAGATTAAGTCTCGTACGTCAGGTCGTCGCACTGCTACCTTCGAGGGCATATTGATGGATGCCCAGATAGCTGAGGATGACTTGGACCTTAGGCCCAAGAGGGGCCGTGATGCTTCAGGAGGAGCAAACAGTGGTGCGAGACTGGGCAAGCGTCCATACTTCCAGCAACAACAGCGGCCATATCAACAGCCGCATCAGCAACACCAGGCACCAGCCCGAGGATAGGTCCAACACCAGCAGCAGAGGCAGACTCAGCCCGCCATCCAGTGTGCGTACTGCGGGAAGGCAGGACACACTAGAGAGATCTGCAGGAAGAGGTTGGGCACATATTTGTCCTGCGGATCGACAACACATCAGCTAAGGGATTGTCCTACCATCCAGACTCGTCCAGGCCAGGGTGGAGCAGCCGCCCAGAGAGGACCAGCTAGGGTACCTACCGTACCAGGAGGCCAGCAGAAGGGACCGCTTACACCGCAGCAGTAGAGGTTTGCTCAGCACCAGCAGCAGAGAGGAGCACCCTAGGAGCGAGCATACGCCATGGTAGTCGAGGAGGTCAAGCCAGCAAGAGACTTGATTACAGGTTTAGTTCTTCTCGATTGCATTCCAGCATTTACATTATTCGACTCTGGCGCTTCCCATAGTTTCATGTCCGTATCTTATGCTCTTCAACATCATTTAGAGACAGAACCATTAGCTAGGACTTGCAAGATCATGACTAGCGAAGGTAATATCCTAGTCCATGATTATTGCAAGGACCGGAGAGTGTCAGTGGGAGGCCGAGAGTTGAGCGTGTGCTTACTCGTCATGCCACTTCCGGGATACGATATTGTACTCAGAATGGACTGGTTGAGTAGGCATCATGCTACTATATATTGTCATGGAGGCAGAGTATTATTTTGACCACCAGGAGAGCCAGAGTTTGAGGTCGCCAGAGGAGCAGCGGAGCAGAGCAGGAGCATATTTTGCGGAGCCAGGATGGAAAAAGAGGAGTTACCACATCCTCTGATAGCGGAGTTCCTGGATGTATTTCCAGAGGAGTTGCCAGGCTTGCCGCCAGACGGAGATATTGAATTCTCTATAGACTTGGTGCCAAGAGCGGAGCCCATTTCACAACATGTCTATAGAGTCAACAACAGCGAGCTGGCAGAACTGAAGAAGCAAGTAGAGGAGCTGCAGGACAAAGACTTCATCAAATCCAGTTCATCACCATGGGGAGCTCCGATTTTGTTCGTACCGAAGAAGGATGGTACGGTGCGCATGTGCATCGATTATAGAGCTTTGAACAACCTCACTATCAAGAACAAATACCCGATGCCGAGGATAGATGATCTTTTCGATCAGTTGAGTGGGGCGAAGGTATTTTTGAAGATAGATTTGAGGTCAGGCTACCACCAGGTGAAGGTGAAGAGAGAAGACACGCCGAAGACAGCCTTTCGGACCAGATACGGCCAGTTTGAGTTCATGGTAATGCCATTTAGTTTAACCAATGCACCGGCAGTATTCATGAACCTGATGAACAAGGTATTCTACCAGTACCTTGACAAGTTCGTGGTGGTGTTTATCGACGATACTCTTGTGTATTCCAAGACCCCGGAGGAGCACGAAGAGCACCTGAGGTTGGTCTTAAAGACTCTCAGAAAAGAGGAGCTGTACGAGAAACTTTCAAAGTACGAATTCTTCCTTGACAAGGTTGAATTCCTTGGGCATATGGTGACGGGTGACGGAATCTCGGTTAACCCAAAGAAGATCGAGGCAGTGGAGTCGTGGGCTAACCCTTATTCGGTAGCTGAGATCAGGAATTTTCTCGGGCTAGCAGGATACTACAGGAGGTTTATACAAGACTTCTCCAGGATTGCAGCGCCGATGACAAAGCTGACCCGGAAGGATGTGGATTTTGTCTGGACGGAGGATTACTAGGCCGCATTTGATGAGCTGAAGAAGAGATTAACGACAGCTCCAGTTTTGACGTTGCCAGCGGGGACAGGTGGATTCACTATCTACAGTGATGCTTCAGGGAAGGGTCTGGGTTGCGTTCTTCAACAGCACGGGAAGATAATTGCCTATGCTTCTAGGTAGTTATGCCCTCATAAAAAGAACTACCCCACCCACGACTTGGAGTTGGCAGCGATTATCTTCGCTCTAAAGCTATAGAAACATTACCTGTACGGAGAGCGTGTGGAGATCTTCACAGACCATAAGAGCTTAAAGTACGTGTTCATACAGAAGGAGCTAAACATGAGGCAGAGGAGGTAGTTGGAGTTGATGAAGGACTTCGACATGTCATTTTAGTACCACCAGGGAAGGCCAACATAGTGGCCGATGCCTTTAGCAGGTATCCGATGGCTATGTACTTAACAACGGATAGACATTTGTTGGCTGATCTGGAAAGCATGGGAATTGAGGTGTTAGTCCCCGGTGTTGAGATTCAAATATGGGGATTACAGGTACAGTCCGAGCTGATGGACAGAATCAGAGCTGCGCAGTATGATGATGAGGCTCTAAGGAGTATCAGGGCACAGGTTCGGACAGGATTGTCAGATGACTTTACTATCGCAGATGATGGGTCTTTACGGCACGGCACGAGGATGTGTGTGCCGAGCGGGGAGCTGCGCAAGGAGGTTTTGCAGGAGGCACACCGCTCTCAGTACTCGATGCATCCCGATGCCAACAAGATGTATCGAGACTTGAGGGAGCACGTATGGTGGTATAGAATAAAGTACGAGGTAGCACGCTTCGTATCCCGGTGTCTAGTGTGCCAGCAGGTAAAGGCGGACCGGTAGAGGCTAGGTGGATTGCTTCAACCTTTACCTATCCCAGAGTGGAAGTGGGAGCACGTGACCATGGATTTTGTTTCAGGGCTTACGCGTTCTCCAGGAGGGAAGGACGCAATTTGGGTCATCGTGGATAGGTTGACCAAATCAGCCCACTTCTTACCTTTCAAGGTGGGCACGTCGATAGAGAGGCTAGCAGAGATGTACGTACGGCAGATTGTCAGACTTCATGGAGTTCCTGTGAGCATCATCTCGGATTGGGATAGTCATTTCACTTCCCACTTCTGGAGGAGTCTGCATGCTAGCTTGGGCACTCAGCTCAAGTTCAGTACCGCATACCACCCCCAGACAGACGGACAGTCTGAAAAGACTATTCAGACTCTCGAGGATATGCTACGCACTTGCGTTCTAGATCTCGGAGGTTCTTGGGAGGATCATCTACACCTGGTAGAGTTTGCTTACAACAACAGCTACCAGGCCAGGATCGAGATATCGCCATTTGAGGCTCTTTATGGATGAAGGTGTCGTACACCGTTATCTTGGGATGACGTCGGAGAGAGAGCCTTGCTAGGACCAGAAATGGTCGTAGATGTAGCAGAAAAAGTGAAACTCATCAGAGACAGACTGCGAGTGGCGCAGGACAGATAGCGACATTGGGCCGACAGCCACCGTAGACCCCTTGAGTTTCAGGTATAGATTGTTATTTTTCTGGCTTGTGATTATTTTGTTTAGACTGTGTGTTAAAACTATTTTGTTCTAGGTTGGCGATCTAGTGTTCCTACGGATTTCTCCGATGCGGGATACGATTCGTTTTGGTGGAGGCGGGAAGCTTAGTCCACGCTACATCGGACCCTTCGGTATTCTTGCGAGGGTCGGTGCAGTGGTGTATAGACTAGACTTGCCACATGCACTAGAGGAGTGCATGACGTGTTCCACGTGTGTGAACCCCCTCGATTTATTCTATAGATAGTCAGGTTTGGACTGGGAAATTTTTGGGTTGGTAGCAGATGTTGAGGTTTAGAGTAGAGTCGAGTCTGACTGTTATTTTAATGCATTTAATTAAAATCCGTGGCGCGCCCTATCATTGCTAAATTATTCGGAGCCAAATATCAGCCCATAAATTCCATCGGGCTATTATACTTCTGACTTGACTCGCCAAATTAGGCACTGGACTTTTCCGTCACTTAAAATCAGTTTTCGTTATGCTCTAAATTAATTGCACAATTTCCCAAAAATCGTAACCCATATTTAATTCCGTGTCGGACACCTGTGTCGTTACCCTCAATTTTGAGATACCAACTTAACCCGTTGAGCCGGACCAACTAAAGGGTCCAAGACTGACTCCAAGCCCCCACCATTTTTGACCTTTGTGTCATTTCTGGATTTTGATCCCAAGTGCCCCCATTTAATTTAAAAGCGCGGGACACTTTAATTCTATTTAAATCGAGGATACCAATTTTTCTTAATCCTATTTTAATCCTTAATTAATTTTGTTGGCTATAAAATTAAACTCGTGCCAAACCCCCAACACCCTCTCGCCATGCAAACCATCACCCGCATTTTTCTCCACAATTTTAGCATCATTTTATGTGTTCGTATAATTTCCTGAATTTAAGGGGCTAAGTTGCAATTTAGTGATTTTAGGTGCCCTCACCCCATTAGCCAAAACCAAATGGAGAGGTCACAAAATTGGGTCCAAATTGCACTCACCCATTCACCACTCCTCATGAAGAAACTATTTTTCTTCATGACAAATCCTATCCCTCCATTTTGAATAGGAGCATCTCCACTCACCACTCCCTATAAAACATCACATCACCCCACCCTCACAACTCACCAACCGACCCTAATCCCAAGGAAACTAAAAAGAAAACCCCCCTCCCTCTCTCTCTCCTCCCTCCTTCTCCATGTAAAAACCGAATCCTATTTTATTTCTTCTTCTTCTTCCTTCCTTCTTCCTGGGAGGGATCTTTCCATCCGGCCACCCGCTCCGACGACTAACCACCGACTCCGGCCTGTGCAGCGGTTCTCCGACTTCATGGCATCCGCCGCAGCCCACTGCTCTCCGTCGACTGAGCAGTGGCTGACCCCCTCCGGCCAGTTCAGCGGCTAACCCCGCTCGAGCAGCGCTCTTCACTCTCTCCGGCCGAGACCACCGTTTCACCAACCGACGGCTGAACCCCACACTCCACCTCCAGCTGTTACTCTCCGGCGACCTCGGCAGCGTCGTTCCGGCCAGGCACTGCCTTTCTCTGGCCGAGCACCGCTGCTCGTCCCCACGAGCCCGCATCACTCTCTCCGGCGTCCCGATTCACCCCCACGGCCAACCTTCTCCTATTGTTATCCCGCTGTCCACCGGTCTCCAGTGCACCACCTCGAGCTACTCCGGCCATACCCGACGGCGATTCCCATTCTTCACGACTCCGGCCGATAGTATCCAATTCGGCCGGTGAAATCTCATCCGTCCGGCCGACTGAATCCCCCGCGGGGGCTCCGGCCGACCTTCCCCATCCAATCTCATCCATGTCCAGCCACCAATCACCACCTCCTTAAAACTCCCTCTCTCTCTCTGTGCTATTCTCGAAGAAGAAGAAGAAGGAGAAGAAGTGAGTAATGGCGGCTTATAAAACGGAGGACGACTACGACTACTTGTTCAAAGTGGTGCTGATCGGGGACTCCGGGGTGGGAAAGTCAAACCTGCTGTCGAGATTCACGAGGAACGAGTTCAGCCTCGAGTCCAAGTCCACCATCGGCATTGAGTTCGCCACCAGGAGCCTCAATGTCGACTCCAAGTTCATCAAGGCCCAGATTTGGGACACCGTCGGCCAGGCTCCTCTCCGGTCGGCCAGCGTGGTTCCCACCACCATCACATCATCAACATCATCACCACCACGTTCACATGACTCGGGCCATCCACGGTTCTCCGGCCAGCAGCCCCCATGCCAAGGTAAAATACCTCCCTTCCCCTCCCTATGTTGATATATAGATATATTTGGTGTAAGTGTAATGTAGTACTTTTGATCTTTGTGTTTAAGGAGGGTGACTAGGGTTAGTGTTGAGATTGGGTTTAGTATTGAGTTTTGAGTTTAAATACTACGGAAGATCTTGGGGTTTATTATGTGATACAATATACAATTCATGGATGTAAAGGATGAAGATTAAGTTAGGGTTATGAATGCTGGGTAAGGGATTTTAGGTTTCTTTTATTTAATTTATACATATTGTTTATTGACGACTAGCAGTTTTAAATGGGTTTGAAAAGGATATTTCGATACTAAAAACAGGGAATATACTGAGGTGCAGATTTAATTGTCGTAGTATACCGTTGTGATATCAAGCATTGGTTAATATTGGGAGCTAATATTTAATGATGAATATATTGGAGGAGTAGCTACTGACGGTGTTTATAACCGAGGGTTTAAGTAATTATTAATAACCAGTTACTCGAGGAAAATTATTTCATTTAAGGATAATGTGTAATGTACATGGTAATGGCTGAGAAGACTAGAGTAAAATTTGAGGATTTGATCCTGGCTTGAACTACTGAACTTTGTGATGAACATAGTAAGATTAAGGTTTGGATTGATGATATGGTATAGATATTTAATATGTATAGATGTGACGTACTCTAAGTCAACCTTGGTCAACCCTCTAGCGTCTTGTCCCTGTGAGTCGTGGCTGAGACTGAGTTTAGGTATAGATGTGTGTCGCATCCCTGCCTGTCGTGTGTTAGATTATTGATTTTTAGTTTGTATCTCATCTCTAGGTACTGCGGGACCTGAGGGCTTGGACGCGATACCGGATCTCCGTCATCAGCAGCCACACGCAGGCAAGTGTACCATGTTTTATTATATACATTATGCACGTATTATTGCTGACGTTCGGTACTTCGCGTCCGGTTCACAACCGGGTGAAGACGTACGTCGTAACATCTTAGGAAGATTGTTGGATGATTCGTAGTATCTCGATATGCGTACCTGAGTTTATCGACACCCCAGGACACACTTATACACTGTGATCATGCCAGATTCCTGTAGCCTGATACTGACATCATGACCAGAGACTGGGACGACCTTAGGGTCGCATCTGTTGAGTTATATCTGTGAGTCGAGACTGTAGTTAGAGGGTCAGGTTCAACGCACAATCGTTGGCCGCTTGGGAAAGAGAAGACAGTTACTAGACGTTTGAGCTACTCTGCACGCATTTATATATGTATATGTAGTGATCCTGTATTATAGTGTAGTGGTATCACCCGTGTGTCTCTGTGCTCGGAGCTACGGTACGACCCGTGTGTCTCTGTATTCGGAGCTACAATTTTATTTTAGAAAGCCCACGCGTCGAACGTTGTCTTTAAACTGTGTCACACTTGTTTTGTTATGATAGAGTACCCTATTATTGCACTTGTACTTTCTGTTTACTTGGAATATTGTATTTCTGTACCTTGTTACGTCCCTCTGAGGACCTAGTTCCCTGCCAGTTTTGCAGCATAGATGATTACGGAGCATTTGGAGTTGTTGTTGGAGTTGAAGGTCTTGCGGGCATGGTACCAGGTACTCATATTATATCTACCGGCATTATGGTTATTTTATATTGTTTATTTCATCTGCTATTGTAGCCTAGTTTTTATAGACTCATACTTCTTCTCGAGTCTATTTGAGTTAGTGTGTTATTGGACGGCCGACTCTAGCACATATAGCTCTTTATTGTATACTGTTGTACATTGTGGGTTAAGACATAGAGGTATACATTCATGGAATATCTAGATAGTGCCCTTTATATTACAGCTTATACGTATTCGAGTCAGACCAGAGTCTGGTCGAATGCGTAGCTGGCGTGTCACGTATTCCTGGTCCTACGTATTTTAGGACTAGGGCGTGACATATTTTTGTGGTGGCCCATACAGGTCCAATATAAATTGTCTTGGTCACCTGATTGTGCCAAGCAAGCCTGCAAATTAGGAATAGATGTTATGATTGTTGAATAGGATCTCAATCCATAATCGATTTTAAAACTCTTTGTATGTGTTTATCGCCCTTGGACTTCCACTTTGTATTCGTTCAATCTTCATCAATATCGCTATCCTTGTTTCTCGTCCCCTATTGTTCGAGGAGATGAATGCTTGTGACTGATGACTTCCCTCCAGAAGAAGTTCGAAGACCAGACGACAGGAGACAAAATTCATATACCTTTCTCGGAGAAGATTGTTACCTTATCAGGATAGATTGATGGGTTCTTTGGATTCTAGAACTAGTGTGGAAGGTTGGCAAGAGAGTTGGACCCAGTAGTACCCTACCCGTGCTTGAGGTAGCGGTGATCTTGGAAGTACTAAGAGCTGGAAGGATGGTTGATCATGATCTAGAATAATTTAGGGAAATGCATAGCCTGATGATGGAAACAAGTGGTTGTATATGATAGCAATACCAGGAATGACATTATGGACTAGAGGAGATAAAATTTCAAGCTCTCACTTGGAAGATGACGATCTAATACTCATTATTATAATTGCACTATGTGACTTGGAGAGATGAATAACGAAAAGAAGAAATTCGAAGAATAGAATTTTAGGGAAAACTTTGAGGAGAAGATAATTATACATTAGGCACAGAAATTTTTTCTTTCGAGGATTGATGTTGGAAACAGAACGGGAGAAATTATTTTGAGGTTTAGTCTAGACTATGACCTTATCCTAGACATGGATTGATGAGCCAATACCACGCGATGCGAGATTGTCGACGTGATTACATTATTTATGACCACCAGATTACCCTGAGTTTGAGTTACTTCAGGGAGCTCGGGAGCATGGTGCCCATCTACCTTAGAGGCACACATTGTAGAAGGTGAACCCGTGTACCATCATATTATAATAGGGTTTGAGGATGTGTTTCTAGAAAATCTTTTAGGCCTGCCACCTGACAGAAAGAGTTTGTTACAGAGTGGACTCCAAGAGCCGAGCCAGTTATTTTCCCGTCTTCAGACTAGCACCGATAGAGTTGGCTGAGTTGAAGGTCCGTAGTAGAGGATCTCTTAGAAAAGGGTTTCAGTCGGGCTAGTGTTTCTCCATGGGAAGCAACCATCTAAATAGTGTCGAAGAAGGATGAGACAGTATACTTGTGTATTGATTATAGGGCATTAAATGCCGTAGCGATAAAGAACAAGTACCCTATGCTGCGCAGCGACAATTTATTTGATCAGCTTACCAGCGCATTTTGTATTTACGAAGATCGATCTCAGATCAGGCTAACATCAGATCAAGGTACGAAGATAAGACATTCCGAAAACAGCTTTACGAACGAAGTATGGATGCTAAGAGTTTCTAGTCATGCCGTTGGTTTAACCAATGCGACAGCAGTAATTATGTCACGACCCGCACCCAAAATTTGGGCATGAGTCGTGGGTACGTCCAGCCTACGCCGCAGCATCGGCGGTAGAACGCTGTCTAGGTCTCAACACAACATATATCCTGTCAATCGTCTCAACTCCGTACGGAGGACAATGATAATAATCCACAGTTCTATAAATATACTCAATCACAAGCTATAAGAAATAATGGCACGAAGAGAATGGAAAAGAGTTCTATATAAACCAATCACAAAAGTGCAACACAAGTCCTGGGTCTAAATGACCTCACAAAGTCACAAAATAATAACTACAGCTCAGTCTCAGTCTGAAACAATAAATGCAGAAAAATAGTCTAAGAACAGCCAGGTAGGATCTCCTCTAGGATAGGCAACTCTTCTGGGGTTTCCGGAGTGAAATCTTCCTCTGAACCTGGGCCGTAATGAGTGGGGCACAAGTTCTCCAGGTCCTCTGAAAAATGTTATCCAGTCAGGATTGGAGCGAAGCACAAGCACTAACAGCAGTTTCATTAAATTGACAAAAACTATAAACAGTGTAAGAAATACAAGATGAGAATAAATGCTGGAAATGTAAGGTACTGGAGAAATAAAATAGGCAATCGAGCATCTAGCAATGAACAGTAAATAGTGAATGCTAGAACAATAAGTAGTGAATGCTAGAACAAGTGAATCTGAATAAAGAATAGACATCTAGCTAAGTGTTTGAATTATCAGTTTATTATGTGATCGGCTTGGGACTAGATCAGGCTGGTTATATATGATTAGCTATGATTCTTGTAGGTCAGGCTAACCATATGGTTAGCTATGATGCATGTAGTGGTCAGGCTAATCATATATAACAGCTATGATGCATGTAAAATGGTCAGGCCGCACCCAACGTGAGAAGTGGGGTGAGCTATGATGCATGTAAATGTTTGGATATGATCACATAATCTACTAATAGTTCTCCATCCCCCAGCTAGCACGATGGATTCCAATCACGACTCCTCATAATGGGGATCTAGAGTGCTAACCCGTGTATCCATAGTGTCGGAATCAAGTATGTAATACAACTGAATTATAGAAATAATCAACAATAAAAACTGTCAGAAAATGTACTCGCCTGTGGTCCTGAGCAAAATGTGAGGATCGATGTCCAAAGTGGGATCACAATGACCTAAATAAGATATCAATGTCAAAATAATGTCCTTGAATGATAATTAGGTCAAAATGTAAATAAGTGTATTCTAGGTCTAACTAGGTCTGAATAGTAAATTCTTGGTAGTATCAGTCTACACCTAGGTTTCTAGGTTGATTTCCAGGCTAAGCTAGTTAATATATCTAGATTAAATATATGGTTATCTTATTTCCATGTCTACTAGGGTTATCTAGTATCTAACATACAATAGACCTACTTGCTATTTATGTCATCACCTTAATACCAACTTTGAACTCAGACCTATACCTCTACCCACCTACACACTGAACTGAACTTCACTGCTCACACACAGACACACATAAGTCACACACACAGACATATACTGATACACACTCTAGAACTCAGGAATGCAGGTATTCACACTGATGTTTTGACACAGGGACACACCTACACACTGACACACAGATACTTACTCACACAGATTATACTGATACACATATATAGGCATACATTGAACTGGAACTTCTCACTGACTTAACCTTACTGCACATATCCTACTGATACTAACCTACTGTGTCAGTAAAATGCCCACTGATACATTAGAGAACTCACTGACCCCCTATACTTGTATACCTCCTTATACTCCTCATGTCCCTGCCTGTGTTCACTTGATCATACCAGCCTCACACACTCTCTTCCCCATCTCTGATACACACAGACACATAGGCTCACATAGGCATTTACACACTATACTCTCTAACTGATACACAAGCAAAACTGCACACACTGGTTTCTCAGTTGAATTACACAGGCACACACACACTAGAACTAACACTGAGGCACATAGGCTCACAAAGCTTGACTGCACAGGAAACCCAAACACAGGCACTCATAGCTACACTCACAGACACTTAAGTATTGGACTGAAGCTCCTCACTGAGACACCCCTAACACATCACTGGTACACACATTCTCAGGCACACACTGACACAAAATACTGATACACTAATTTACAACCAAGAACACCCCTACACTGCACACTGCACAGTACACACTGATATTACAAGGTACTCACACTCAAATGCATATACTGCTCTATCTAACTGCTCACTCACACATACAGTGGTAATCTGCATACTGCTCTCTCACTCACTGAAGGAGTACACAGCACCCTAATCTGGATACACATGAAACACTCTACTGCCCTCTCTGAGGCACTGGTTCACAGTGTCAGTTAATGGGACACTGATACACTACAGTCACTTAAGTTCTCACATACACACTAATATTCACCTAGGCATCCTCACTACACACTACATTGCTGATACACTAGATGGTCAAGTTCCCTCACATACTTAGTTAATACTTACAGGCACATACACACACACTGGAACTCACTTGCATACTATAGCCAACTAATACCCTGTTCTTCTACACTGACACACATTGAACTCCTCACCTAACTGACACACATGCAGATTTTTTGAGATAAAACACCCATACACACAGGTTTCATGTTAATCCTGGGTAATTTATCACTCACCCCACATATACTTAGACACTCTGGTTTAGGGATAAATAACACATCTACACTGACACACAGGATTTAGCTAGGTTCACACACAGCAATTTAAATACCTACATACATAGATTTCTGATACATGGACACAGTATACTGCTACTGATGAATTCAAACTGACACAGGTACACTGTCACCTAGGATCACTAGATACACTGTCAAATAAAAACCCCTATGCACAACCACACACTGATCGGGATCTCCCTTCACCCTGAGAAACACACACACAGGCATAAGTTTCCCTCACACTGAGAACACAGCCACACACTGACATCTAACACAATGTACACACTGCTCCACAGAAAATTAATAGATTAAATGATACATACACACAGTTCTATATAGACACAGAGGTATACACTCAGGTATTGGCAAATTCTGAGACACTGACACAGCTAACACAGTATTCCACATAATTCTTACACTAAACTGAACTACACTGAACTGAAATAAACCTGGGACACAATCTAGACACTGCACATGATACCAAACATACAACCCGACTGTGCACAGGGAAGATCCCCCCACAGTCCATTTCTTCCCCAATCACCCAATATATAGTCAAAATATATATAAATATATGTGTGTATATATAGTTAAATTAAACATGCAGTATTAAAACACATAGATAGGTAAATCCCTAAGGCATTCCTACAAACACCTAGGGCTGAAATCGGGTTTCATATTGGAACCCATGAATCCTCAACCAAAACCCTAAAATCGGGATCTAACCTACATGTAGGAGATGTAGTCATGTATACTTGCAAACCTTAATGATCTAGGGTCCACGAATTTGGGGAAACCCTCGTTGGAACACCAAAACCTAATTCGACCTAGGTTTTCATGTAGAATCCCTAGGATTCGAGATCTACACCATAGGGGTTTCCTAATAGGCATGAACAATAGAAAAATAGGAATAAAATGAATTAAAAGTGGATTTTACCTATAGAGATGGTTCTCCAATGGAAGTTCTTCTTCCCCAAGGTTCCTTGACCCAAACTCCTTGCTTCTCTTTGCTTTGGAGGAGGAAGAATGGAATCCCTAGGGTTTGCTTCTGAGTTTTGGGGTGGGGAAGTGGTTTTTTTTTCTAATGGAGGCTAGGGTTTCTCCTTTCTACATGAAGAATGGTTTTGAGGGAGGCTCCCTTTTTATAATAAACTACGTTTTGGGGTTTCAATGCATAGTTTTTAGGTTAAACCCCCCCCCCCCAGCTAGGTCATGAAGAACCTAATTAACTAGGGTTTAGTCATTTTAGGGTTTGAGGTCCAAACCTAAAGTTTGAATTCTAGGGTTTTACTAGAATTGGATTTTCAAATTAGGGTTTAGTCATTAGGGTTTGTCCTAATGCGTTCTAGGGTTTGACCTAAAACCAGATATCACTTACAACATATAAATGGTTTTAAAACTCAGCAGAATAATTAAATACATAATTATTCAAAATAGTGAAATTACACAAATGCCCTAATCTGGAATTGTGGTGGTGACAAATTATGAGCCTAATGAACAGTATTTTCCACCAGTACTTAGATAAGTTCGTGGTGATAATTATCGATGACATATTGGTATGTTCCAAGAGCCAGAAGGAGCATGAGAGGCATCTCAGGATCGTATTGGAGACGCTGAGACAGAAAGGCTGTAAGCCAAGCTCAGCCAATATGAGTTATGTTTAGATAGAATAGGTAGTCTACGTATCAGGACAACTAAGGGTTCATGAGAAGGACTATCATAAGCACAATCTAGAACTAGCTGCAGTAATAATTGTACTAAAGCTATAGCGACACTACCTTTATGAGGAGCATGTTGAGATTTATAAGGAGCTCGACATGAGACAGAGGCATTGGCTACAGTTAAGGACAGATTATAAAATCGATTTACAGTACTACCCTGACAAGGCAAATGGAGTAGCAGATGCCTTAAGCAGGAAGATTCATCCCGGGGGTACGAAGATGTACCGAGATTCGAGGCAACATTACTAGTAGTATGGGATGAAGAGAGAGATTGCGAGATTCGTGGCAAGATGCTTGGTATGTCAGCAAGACAAGGCTGAATAACAGAGAACTGCAGGACGATTGCAGTTGCTTTCCATTCCCGAGTGGAAGTGGAAATACATTACCATGGACTTCGTCACAAGATTTTTACGAAGCCCAAGCAGGAAGGATACAGTTTGGGTTGTCGTAGACAGACTCACCAAGTCTGCACATTTCTTGCCCTTCAGAGTTGGGCAATCCACAGAGATACTAGCCGACATGTATATGAGGCAGATAGTACCATTACATGGAGTGCCTGTCAACATCTTATCGGACCGTGATTCCAGATTCATGTCACATTTTTGGCGGAGTATGCTGGAAAGCCTAGGAACCCGTCTCAAGTTCAGCACTGCATATCATCCACAGACTGATGGTCAGTCAGAGCGCACGATACAGATATTAGAGGATATATTGAGAGCGTGCATGATTGATTTTGGAGGATCTTGGGAGGACCACCTACACTTGGTGGAATTCTCCTACAATAACAGTTACTAGGCCAGCATACAGATGACACCTTATGAGGCACTGTACGGCAGAAAATATAGGTCGCCAGTTTATTGGAGTGACATGGAAGAGCGTCATATACTTGGTCCAGAGTTGGTGACACAGACAGTAGAGAAGGTCAAGCAGATCCAGAGCCACCTGCGTGTAGCACAGGACAAACAGAAACACTGGGCAAATGCGTACCGCAGACCATTGGAGTTCAAGGAGGGTGACCATATATTTTTGAAGATATCGCCCACCCGCGGTACCATCAGATTCGGAGGCAGAGGCAAGCTGAGTCTGAGGTACATCGGATCTTTTGACATCTTGGAATGAGTTGGCAAAGTGGCTTACCGTCTTGTATTACCACCATCATTAGAGGGAGTACATGACGTATTTCACGTATCGCAGCTGAGGAGATATGTCGCAAACCCTAGCCACGTGCTTGATCGTTCGGAGATTACAGTCAGGCCCAGTCTGTCTTACGTAGAGCAGCCAGTCGAGATCCTCGACCACATCGAGAAGACTTTGAGAGGACAGACGATTCGACTTGTCAGAGTGGCGCATGGAAGCACCATTCACCAGGCAAGTCTACTTGGAAGCACGAGGATTCTATTTGGCAGCGGTTCCCGTACTTATTTGAGGAGCAAGGTACGAATTTACGTACGGAATTTGATTACTAGTTGTTTTAAAATTCTTTTAGATATTATCGTGCTTTACTTTTAATTTCGGGGACAAAATTTTTCTAAGTTGGGAAGAATGTGAACCCCCTCGATTTATTCTATAGATAGTCAGGTTTGGACTGGGAAATTTTTGGGTTGGTAGCAGATGTTGAGGTTTAGAGTAGAGTCAAGTCTGACTGTTATTTTAATGCATTTATTAAAATCCTTGGCGTGCCCTATCATTGCTAAATTATTCAGAGCCCAATATCAGCCCATAAATTCCATCAGGCTATTGTACTTCTGACTTGACTCGCCAAATTAGACACTAGACTTTTTCGTCACTTAAAATCAGTTTTCATTGTGCTCTAAATTAATTGCACAATTTCTCGAAAATCGTAACCCATATTTAATTCCGTGTCAGACACCTGTGTCGTTACCCTCAATTTTGAGATAACAACTTAACCCGTTGAGCCGGACCAACTAAAGGGTCCAAGACTGACTCCAAGCCCCCACCATTTTTGACCTTTGTGTCATTTTTGAATTTTCATCCCAAGTGCCCCCATTTAATTTAAAAGTGCGGGACACTTTAATTCTATTTAAATTGAGGATACCAATTTTTCTTAATCCTATTTTAATCCTTAATTAATTTCGTTGGCTATAAAATTAAACCCGTGCCAAACCCCCAATACCCCCTCGCCATGCAAACCATCACCCGCATTTTTCTCCACAATTTTAGCGTCATTTTATGTGTTCGTACAATTTCTTGAATTTAAGGGGCTAAGTTGCAATTTAGTGATTTTAGGTGCCCTCACCCCATTGGCCAAAACCAAATGGAGAGGTCACAAAATTGGGTCCAAATTGCACTCACCCATTCACCACTCCTCATGAAGAAACTATTTTTCTTATGACAAATCCTATCCCTCCATTTTGAATAGGAGCATCTCCACTCACCACTCCCTATAAAACATCACATCACCCCACCCTCACAACTCACCAACCGGCCCTAATCCCAAGGAAACTAAAAAGAAAACCTCCCCTCCCTCTCTCTCTCCTCCCTCCTTCTCCATGTAAAAATTGAATCCCATTTTATTTCTTCTTTTTCTTCTTCCTTCCTTCTTCCTGGGAGGGATCTTTCCATCCGGCCACCCGCTCCGGCGACTAACCACCGACTCCGGCCTAAGCAGCGGTTCTCCGACTTCACGGCGTCCGCCTCACCCTACTGCTCTCCGTCGACTGAGCAGTGGCTGACCCCCTCCGCCAGTTCAGCGGCTGACCCCGCTCGAGCAGCGCTCTTCACTCTCTCCGGCCGAGACCACCGTTTCACCAACCGACGGCTGAACCCCACACTCCACCTCCAGCTGTTACTCTCCGACGGCCTCAGCAGCGTCGTTCCGTCCAGGCACTGCCTTTATCTAGCCGAGCATCGCTGCTCGTCCCCACGAGCCCGTATCACTCTGTCCGGCGTCCCGATTCACCCCCATGGCCAACCTTCTCCGACTGTCATCCCGCTGTCCACCGGTCTCCAGCGTACCACCTCAAGCTACTCCGGCCATACCCGACGGCGGTCCCCATTCTCCACGACTTCGGCCGACAGTATCCAATCCGGCCGGTAAAATCTCATCCGTCCGGCCGACTGAATCTCCCGCGGCGGCTCCGGCAGACCTTCCCCATCCAATCTCATCCCTGTCCAGCCACCAATCACCACCTCCTTAAAACTCCCTCTCTCTCTGTACTGTTCTCGAAGAAGAAGAAGGAGGAGAAGTGAGTAATGGCGGCTTACAAAATGGAGGACGACTACGACTACTTGTTCAAAGTGGTGCTGATCGGGGAATCCAGGGTTGGAAAGTTGAACCTGCTGTCGAGATTCATGAGGAACGAGTTTAGCCTCGAGTCCAAGTCCACCATCGGCATTGAGTTCGCCACCAGGAGCCTCAATGTCGACTCCAAGTTCATCAAGGCCTAGATTTGGGACACCGTCGGCCAGACTCCTCTCCGGTCGGCCAGCGTGGTTCCCACCACCATCATCATCATCAACATCATCACCACCACGTTCACTTGACTCTGACCATCCAAGGTTCTCCGGCCAGCAGCCCCCACACCAAGGTGAAATACCTCCCTTCCCCTCCCTATGTTGATATATAGATATATTTGGTGTAAGTATAATGTAGTACTTTTGATCTTTGTGTTTAAGGAGGGTGACTAGGGTTAGTGTTGAGATTGGGTTTAGTGTTGAGTTTTGAGTTTAAATACTATGGGAGATCTTGGGGTTTATTACGTGATACAATATACAATTCATGGATGTAAAGGATGAAGATTAAGTTAGGGTTATGAATGTTGGGTAAGAGATTTTAGGTTTCTTTTATTTAATTTATACATATTGTTTATTGACGACTAGCAGTTTTAAATGGGTGTGAAAAGGATATTTCGATACTAAAAACAGGGAATATACTGAGGTACAGATTTAATTGTCGTAGTATACTGTTGTGATATCAAGCATTGGTTAATATTATGAGCTAATATTTAATGATAAATATATTGAAGGAGTAGCTACTGACGGTGTTTATAACCGAGGGTTTAAGTAATTATTAATAACCAGTTACTCGAGGAAAATTATTTCATTTAAGGATAATGTGTAATGTACATGGTAATGGCTGAGAAGACTAGAGTAAAATTTAAGGATTTGATCCTGGCTTGAACTACTGAACTTTGTGATGAACAAAGTAAGATTGAGGTTTGGATTAATGATATGGTACAGATGTTTAATATGTATAGATGTGACATACTCTGAGTCAACCTTGGTCAACCCTCTAGCATCTTGTCCCTGTGAGTCGTGGCTGAGACTGAGTTTAGGTGTAGATGTGTGTCGTATCCCTACCTGTCGTGTGTTAGATTATTGATTTTTAGTTTGTATCTCATCTCTAGGTACTGCGGGACCTGAGGACTTGGACGCGGTACCGGATCCCCGTCATCAGCAGCCGCACGCAGGCAAGTATACCTTGCCACCCTGTATTTTAGTTACATATATTTATTGTTTTGTTATGTACATTGTGCACGTATTATTGCTGACGTTCGGTACTTCGCGTCCAGTTCACAACCGGGTGAAGACGTACGTCGTAACATCTTAGGAAGATTGTTGGATGATTCATAGTATCTCGATATGCGTACCTGAGTTTATCGACACCCCAGGACACACTCATACACTATGATCATGCCAGATTCATGTAGCCTGATACTGAAATCATGACCAAAGACTGGGACGATCTTAGGGTTGCGTCTGTTGAGTTATATCTGTGAGTCAAGACTGTAGTTAGAGGGTCAGGTTCAACGCACAATCGTTGACCGCTTGGGAAGGGGAAGACAGTTACTAGACGTTTGGGCTACTCTGCACGCGCTTATATATATATATATATAGTGATCCTGTATTATAGTGTAGTGGTATCACCCGTGTGTCTTTGTGGTTGGAGCTACGGTACGACCCATGTGTCTCTGTGTTTGGAGCTACGGTTTTATTTTAGAAAGCCCACGCGTCGAACGTTGTCTTTAAACAGTGTCACACTTATTTGGTTATGATAGAGTACCCTGTTGTTGCACTTGTACTTTATGTTTACTTGGCATGTTGTATTTTTGTACCTTGTTACGTCCCTCTGAGGACCTGGTTTCCTGCCAGTTTTGCAGCATAGATGATTATGGAGCATTTGGAGTTGTTGTTGGAGTTGCAGGTCTTGCGGGCATGGTACCAGGTACTCATATGATATCTACCAGCATTATGGTTATTTTATATTGTTTATTTCATCTGCTGTTGTAGCCTAGTTTTTATAGACTCATACTTCTTCTCGAGTCTATTCGAGTTAGTGTGTTATTGGGCGGCCGACTCTAGTACTATAGCTCTTTCTTGTATACTGTTGTACATTGTGGGTTGAGACATAGAGGTTTACATTCATGGAATATCTAGATAATGCCCTTTATATTACAGCTTATACGTATTCGAGTCAGACCAGAGTCTGGTCGAATGCGTAGCTGGCGTGTCACGTATTCCTGGTCCTACGTATTTTGGGACTGGGGCGTGACAACGTGTTGCAGCTGAGGCAGAACGTGGCAGACCCTAGCCACGTACTAGATCACTCGGAGATCGAGGTTGGTCCGACTCTTAGCTACCCTGAGCAGCCCATAGAGATCTTGGATCGCAGAGAGAAGGTGTTGTGAAACCAGACTATTTCTTTGGTTCGTGTTGCATGGAGACATCACTCTCCAGGGGAGTCGATCTGGGAGAGAGAGGACGAAATGTGCGAGCAATACCCTTATCTCTTCGAGACTTGAGGTATAATTCCTTATCTGATTTCGTTCTTGTTTTAGTTCAATCCAATTTCGAGGACGAAATTTTTTTTAGGAGGGTAGACTTGTCACTACAACATTTCCATATTAGGACACTATTGTAATTTCTCTGTTTAATTTAATTATATAAATAATTAGTGTGATGAGTTTTATTAAATAATTATGAGGTGTTCTTAATGTTAGGTTTTAGTTTAAACCCTAAAAACCCATTAGGTCTAACCTTGTGACCAAACCATAATTTGTATTCTAGTTTCTAGTGAAACCCTAGTTAGCATTGTAGTTTTAGATTATAAACCCTAGAAATGACTAAACCCTAATTAATTAAATTCCTTCATGACTAAACATGAAGGGTTAATTAATCCTTTGCATTTGAAACCCTAACCTTAGTCCTATATAATGAAGGAAAGCCTCCCTCAAGCTTCTTCATTCATGAAGAAAGCTCTAAACCTAGCCTCCATTAGAAAAAACCCTTCATTCCCCATAAATTCCAGAAATTAAAACCCTAGAAATCCATTTCCTCCTCCATCAAAGGAAATCAAGGAGCTTGGACCAAGAAGACTTGAAGAAAGAGGACCTACATTAGAAAACCATCTCCCAATAGGTAAGAATCCGAATTTAAACCCATTTGATTCTGTTTTTATTTGTTGTTGGCCATTAGGAGCCCACCATTGTTTAGATTTCGTATTTTTTGGGTTTCTCCATGAAAACCTAGGTGGATCTAGGGTTTGGTGTTCATACGGTTGTTTTCCCCAATTTCGTGGACCTTAAATCATAGGGGTATGCATTTAGACAGGATTACATCTCCTACCTATAGTCTAGATCTCGATTCTTAGGGTTTTGGTTGAGGATTCATGGGTTCTTAATGTGAAACCCGATTTCAGCCCCTAGGTGTTTGTAGGAATGCTCCATAGGGAAATGACTAATTCTATACCCTAGTTTCTTATGGTTTGATATGTATACTTGTAAATATATGCATACGTATATAGTGGTGTTGTTTGATTTGAAGGGTGCTGAGCAGTCAAGTTTTGGAGATGTGCTGTGTGTTGTGTGCATTGGGGGTCCTGTGCACAGTCGAGTTTTTGAGTTGTCTGTGTGTTTTGACAGTGGGAACAAGGGTAGGGTTGTGCAGTTTTGGGTTTTGTAGTATCGGTTATTAGGGTTTATTGGAGTATCAGTATTTTGAGGTTTTATTACTTGTGATGTGTCGTGTCCATGGGAGTCAGTGTGTCTCAGTAAGTATAAATAGTGTATCAGTGTTGAGTTCATTGTGTATCAAGTGATTCAGTGAAAGTTTTGTGTGAAGAATGTATCAGTGTGTAGACTGAGAAATTCTCAGTAAGCAGTGTGTGAGTGTGTGTGCCTGTGAGGCATGTGTGTTAGTATATCAGTAGGACTGTGTTCAGTGCCAGTTTATCAGTGAGTTAGTGAAGTGTAGAGGAGAGAGAGATCTGTGCAGTTTTTAAACTGAGTAGTGATTCTTAGTGAGGAAATGGTGTCTGCGCTTGTGCAAACAGTGCCATTTCAGTCTTAGAGTTATGTGTAAGTGTGTGGGGTATTTAGTTGTGTCATAGTGTTTAGTGCCTAGGTTTTTGAAGTATTAACTTCTCCCTAAGTATCAATTCCATCTTCACTGTGAACTGTGTGTGTATCTGTAACTGTGTGTGTGTGTGTGTATCTGTGAACTGTGTGTGTGTATATCTGTGTATGTGTATCTGTGAACTGTGTGTATGTGTATCAGTGAGCAATATGTTATGTATCAGTAGTTCTGTGAGTTGGGTTGTGTGTAGTCAGGCCCTGTGAGTTCAGTGAGGTATGAGTATTTTGAATAAGGAATTTTGGCTATTTGAGTATCCTATTTGGTTGTATCTAGGTGTAGTTGACTAGTGTATCAATAAATAGGTTTTGGCCATGCATGTGTAAGAATGAACAATTGTTCAGACCTACCTGGTTGATCCTACCAATGGCCTGTGGTTGTCTCAAGAGTATAGCTGTGTGTGTAGGTCTGGGCAACTTCAGTGAGTGAACTGAGTATCAGTGAGTTCACTATATGTGTGAACTATGAGTTTTCCTGTGTGTACTGTGTTGCAAGAAAGGATTTAGTGTGGATGTGCAGTTGTTGCTGTGTTCTTGCCTCAGTGCATCAGACCTTAGGGGACTGTATCAGTGAGTATCAGTGAGTGTCTCTATGATACTGACACTGTGTAGCAGTGTAGGGAATTGTGTTGTGTTGTATTTCAGCAGCTAGCTATTCAGTTCAGTGAGTGCAGAGTGCCTGTGTGACTGCTTGTGTGTGTGTGTGTATCAGTAAATAGGAGTTTTGGCTACTTGAGTATCCTATTTAGTTGCATCTAAATGTAGTGATCATGATGGATGTTTTGCTACCTTGAGTAAATTGTTCAGTTGGTTTTTCCTGTAAATGTGTGACTAAGCTAGAATTAATTTTGATTGGAAATCTTTCCTGTTGATTGCTTCCTAAGTCTATAGGTTGCTGCCTTATTTCCAGTTCAGGTTGCCTAGCCAGTAGCCTTAGGCTTGTCTCAGACTTAAGCCATGTTTGTGAGTCTCAACTGTTTCAGGCTGTGAAACTGTGAATGGTCCTTTAGATCAGTTATCAGTTAGTGAGTTAGGGTTAAGAGTTGTGTCTATCTAGTACCTACAGGGACCAGTATTTACACATCTATTGAGCTTTGAGATACCTAGTATCATGGGCCCAGTGACACCAAGGTATGATTAGTGTATAATAGTGAGGTGGTAGTAGTAGGTGGGTACTAGAAGTGTCGAGTTGGCAAGGTATTAACTAATTAACCTAGTATTGACCAGTAAATCTCAGAATTGACCTAGAGGCCTCGCATTTAATTAGTTCAACATGTTTATTTCCTTAATTCAATATTTTGACATGAAATTCCATAATTAGGTCATTGTGATCTCGCCTTGGACATTGATCCTCGCACCTTCCTCAGGACCACAGGCGAGTATATTCTCTGACAGTTTTCGTTTTTCTTGATTAAATCTATAATTTCAGTTGTATACTATACTTGACTCTGACATTGTGGATACACGGGTTAGCACCCTAGATACCCGTCATGAGGAGTCGTGATTGGAATCTATCGTGCTAGCTAGAGATGGAGAAATATTAGTAGATTATGTGATCATACCCAACTCTACATGCATCATAGCTCATCCCACATCTCACGTCGGGTGCGGCCTGACCATTACATACCTCATAGCTGTTATATATGATTAGCCTGACCATTACTTACATCATAGCTAACCAGATGGTTAGCCTGACCTACATGAATCATATCTAATCATATGTAACCAGCCTGATCTCGTCCCAAGCCGATCACATAATAAACTGATATTTCAAACACTTAGCCAGATATTTATTCTTTATTTCAGATTCACTTGTTCTAGCATTCACTTGTATATTGTTCATTGCCAGATATTCCATTGCTTATTTTATATTCTCTAGTACTCTATATTTCCAGTATTTATTTTATCTTGTATTCCTTACACTGTTTTATAGTTTTTGTCAACATAAATGAAACTGCTGTTTAGTGTTTGTGCTTCGCTCCAATCCTGATTGGATAACATTTTCAGAAGACTTGGAGGATTTCTGTCCTACCGACTACGGCCCGGGAGCAGAGGGTGATCTCATACCAGAAATCCCAGAGGAGTTACCCATCTTAGAGGAGATTCTACCTATATGCACTTAGACTATCATATTTCATGTATTATTGTACTAGACTGAGATTTGGGTTGTATTATTGTTGTGACTTTTGAGGACATCTATACTTTAGACTTGTGATGTATTTATATATGTGTTGGCTTATAATAGAACTCTTTATCCTCATTTCTCATCGTGCCAATTACTTTCATATAGCCTTGTGATTGAGTATATTATAAACTGTGGATTCATATATTATCATTGTCCTCCTTATGGAGTTAAGACCATTGACAGGATGAGTTATGTTTGAGACCTAGACAGCGTTCTACCGCCGATGCTGCGGCGTAGGCTGGACGTACCCATAGCTCATGCCCAATTTCCGGGTGCGGGTCGTGACAACCATACCGTCTGGACCCGGAGGATTCGTGATCTATAGCGATGCATCCGAGAAAGGACTAGGATGCGTATTTATGCAGCATGGGAAGGTTGTAGCCTATGCTTCTAGACAATTGAGAACTCATGAGAAGAACTATCCCACCCACGACTTAGAGCTTGCCGTAGTGATTTTTGCTTTGAAGCTTTGGAGGCACTACCTATATGGAGAAAGAGTAGAGATATTCATTGATCAAAAAAGCCTAAAATACGTCTACACTCAGAAGGACCTGAACCAGAGACAGAGACGTTGGCTCAAGGTGATGACAGACTTCGAGATTGAGCTACAGTACCATCCGGGAAATGCCAACGTAGTAGCTGACGCGTTTAGCAGAAGACCTATGGCATTTTTCTTGACTACCCAACAACATCTGCTGAGAGATCTAGAGAAGATGGTTATAGAAGTCGTTATGCCCGGAGTAGACGGACAATTGTCGAGTTTTCAGTTGCAATCGACACTAGTAGAGAGGATCAAGGCTGCTTTGCCAACAGACGTCAGATTCCAGAGGCTGGAATACAGACTGGACTGCGTATACATAAAGACAAAACTTTGAGATGTGGAGATCGCCTCTATATTCCAAATGTAGAGCTTCGGCAGGAATTGATGACAGAAGCACACAGTTCAACCTACTCTATTCATCCAGGAGGCACGAAGATGTACAGAGACTTGAGACAGTACTACTGGTGGCATGGAATGAAGAGAGAGATAGCACTCTTTGTGGCCAAGTGCCTGGTGTGTCAGCAAGTCAAGGCTGAGCATCAACGATATGCAGGATTGCTTCAACCGCTCCCTATACCGGGGTGGAAATGGGAGCATATCACTATGGACTTTGTTACGGGCTTTCCGAGGAGTCCTAGTGGTAAAAATACAGTATGGGTAATCATGGATAGACTCACCAAGTCTGCACACTTCTTACCCTTCAGAGTTGGGCAATCCAAAGAGGTCTTAGCAGACATGTACATGAGAGAGATTGTGCGACTGCACGGAGTGCCAGTTAGTATCGTGTCTGACAAGGATACGAGGTTCATATCTTACTTTTGGCGGAGTATGCAAGAGAGTCTCGGTACTCGCCTGAAGTTTAGCATAGCGTATCACCCACAAACAGATGGCCAGTCGGAGCGCACCATTCAGACATTGGAAGACATGCTAAGAGCGTGCATGCTTGACTTCGGAGGATCGTGGGAGGACCATTTGCATTTGGTCGAGTTTTCCTACAACAACAGCTATCAAGCGAGCATCCAGATGACTCCCTATGAAGCATTGTATGGAAGGAAGTGTCTTTCCCCAGTATGCTGGAGAAATATAGGCGATAGACAGATTCTCGGACCAGAGTTGGTTGTTCGTACAGTGGAGAAGGTGAAGAAGATCCAAGGACACCTACGAGCAGCACAGGACAGACAGAAGCATTGGGCGAATGCGCATCGACGATCCTTAGAGTTCTAGGTTAGAGATCACGTATTTCTAAATATCTCACCTACTCGAGGGACTATCAGATTCGGAAGCAGAGGAAAGCTGAGTCCGAGGTACATCGGACCATTCGATGTGTTAGAACGCGTCGGAGAGGTTGCTTACAGGTTAGCCTTGCCGCAGACTTTGGAAGGAGTCCATGATGTCTTCCATGTATCTCAGCTGAGGATGTACATACCAAATCCGAGTCATGTACTTGACCATTCAGAGATCACAGTCGGGCCGAGTTTATCATACCAAGAGAAGCCTGTTGAGATCCTGGACAGGAGCGAGAAAGTACTGCGAGGTCAGACTATTCCTCTAGTTCGCATCGCATGGAGACATCATGCACCAGGAGAGTCGACTTGGGAACGCGAGGAGGATATTAGACAGCGCTATCCCCATCTCTTCGAAGGATTAGGTACGTATTAGTTTTTTTTTATTTAGTCAGTATTTCTTACCATACATATGTGTTTAATTTCCAGGACAAAATGCTCTAAGGAGGGTAGATTGTAAACCCCTTCGACCAATTTAGGATTTATTTTTAAATTAAATCAAGAGACTAGAATTAATTTAGAATTAATTAGGATTAAGGTGCATCAATCATACGTCTTATTATACCTTGATGTTGCTTCGAGGATTGGAGCACCACACCAGTAGTCATCTTCCACCCAAGATCACGAACATCTCTTAGACATGCCAGACTACCCCCTGACTAGTGTGCAACCTTAGATACTCGTCATTGCATCTCACCTTAGTTACGCAATGTTCGTATTTTCGCCTTGAGCATTAATTATCAATTTATTTAGTTTGGGGCCAATTTCACCTCAAACAGGACCTGACCTAGCCCATGAACACTTTCATGTGGACCAGCCCCCACTCCCTCGAGCCCTGGCCGGCCCAAGCCCGAGGACAGCCCACAAATCTATATCACCTATATAAATATGCCTTCCCCTCATATTGAAACCCTAGAACACCACAAACCCCCATAACCCTAGCCGAATCCTTTCCCTCTTGCAACCGAGCTCTCCCTCCCCGACTACCCGACTTCCTAACCCCGCCACCACCGCCGCCTGACACCATCGGCGCCACCCTCCCAGACCGGACAACCACCGCCACTCCAAACCACCATCCGCCATTCGCCACCGCCTCCTTCACCATCACCAACTCCCTTCATTATAACCCGACCCCCCTTAGCCGCTGCCGACTGTCCCCGACTGCTTCCAGCATCTCCAACCACCATCGACCGACCGACCCCGACGTTCCCACAACCCGGCCACCCCCAGGCACCCTCCCAACCGCCTGCCGCCGCCGCCAGACCTGTGCAGCCGCCGCTGCGACGACTGCAGCTGCTGCTACGGCCTGCCGCAGCTGCTGCCACTGCCGCTGTTCCCTGCTGGCCGCCGACCAAAGATGTCCCCTCGCCGAAGTACACCCCCTCGACGAGCACAGGCCCTCTCCAGTCAGCCACGTCGAGGTAACCACCCACATTCCCCTCTTCCTCATGATATCGTCGTACGCGTAGCGTTGTGTCGTCGTGTCGTGTCTTGGCATGGACACGAGTTAGTTAATTAGGAAACACTAATTGAGTATATATGTATGCCTAATCAGATTGTTTAATGACTAATAAGTTAGTAATTAATAACTTAGTAAACGTCCTTGTAACAGAGATTGTTATTAAAGACTTGTAATGCATCAATAAAACCTGGACATCAACAAGTATGCTTAATATGGATGATAAGGACCATTAATTATACTAAATATAATTAGTTGGTGACTTATGACCTTAGTATTTTACTGTCGTGGGATACACGGTGACTGAAGACAGGGTACGTGCGTATCTTAGCTACATGCACCCGCGACTCTGTATTCGACCGACGTGATCCTTGCGTCAGTACCGAAGAGCAACGTAGTGTATATATTATGTAGTGTCTGATGATGGATTGCTATATTATATTGGTGTGTTTAGGATCATTGGATCAGCCAGGAGACACCACAGGAGCAGGCTATTGGCATTCACAGCTTGAGGACTCAGGCAAGATACCTTGCCATATTTACTGTCTAATTTAAATTATGCAGATGTTGTATTGTATCCTTGTTGCTCTTATTTTGTACAACTGTGCGCGCCCGAGATTGATTCGGGTGCAGTCGACGGATACGTCGATGATTAGTATGCTTGACCTAGTCCTTAGCAGACTCACCCCGTTGGAGGATACTCTGATATCTTCCGAGACCTGACACTCTTACACGTTTCACTGTGACATATTCATATTGGGATGCGGGTCCGCGTACTCGACTAGCTATCGGTGCGTGTGACATGCATCACGGTTAGTACATAACTAAGGGTTATTTTATTCATAGAGACTGGCATATAGATACGTGGTATGCACGTTGAGTATTCAATTTGTGTATCTACATTGGACGGGGAGGACAACTAGTAGACGTATGAGATACACCCATTGGAATTCGTAGTATCCAGAGGAACCACGGATCCAATGACTCCCATTATGCAGATTCCATGTTCTTCGCAGCGATATGGACGTTATATATACTATGCAGATTCCACGTTCTTCGGAGCAGTATGGACGTTATACCTACACCTACTCATACGTACCAATGTTGTCATCACATTGCATTCACTTAGATGGTTAGCACACCCTTTATTGTATTTATTTTATTCAGTATTTATATATGACATGCTTCTATGTTTCTTGTTACGTCCCTCTGAGGACCTGGTACCTTCCCAGATCTGGACGAGGCATATTACCCCACAGTGTAAGGCCCAGGATAGGAGACGAGGTACGCTATAGCTGAGGAGTTAGAGGTGCTACCGTCAGAGTTTCCGTGATCACTTGGTAGGCCTTCTGCCTAGGATTGGGTGCATCATTATCTAGTCAGCCGATGCCCTAGTCATTATCTTTTATCTATCATTTCAGTATTTTATTTCGTCATTGCAGTGGGTTTGTCCCCACTAGACATTCTTGGTTGTACTATGATATTTTGAGACTGGCGTTTATCTTCCAGCAGTTATTATTAGTACATTCTTGCTGTTTATTTGTGGATGAGATTAGATCACCTATTGTTGATTATATGGGACATGTTAGTATTTAGGACATCGTAGCACTCTTCGATAGCATCAATTAAATTGGGATATCCTTGGAGATGTGACAGCTGGCTATTGTCACGTGGTCTGGTTCCGTATATTTTGGAACTGGGACATGACACTTTTGTTTAGTTTTACATTTTTATCCTAAAATAACAAATTGAGTTCTAATAGACATTTTGTACGCAGCTATTGAAATAGCTGCTCTGACTACTCTGATCCCAAAACGAAACATCGTTCCCTTATTTTAGTATATGACAATCAAAGACGACTCCAATTAAAGCTAATGGAAACTAATTTGCTCTTTAATCTCTCTTTCATTTCCCAGCAGCATCGGATACCAACACCGACAAACATCAAGGGTATTCCAGTCAATTCCCCGTCCATCAATGGCATAATTATCGTGTTCACCTCCAGTGGCAGACAAGTAATATTCCCAAAGCACAGGACCATTTTTTCTGTTCCGCTAAATTCTGAAAAATGGTATAACAATGACAAAAGAAATAAAAGGCTTCTTCTTCAGCTTCTCTGTTCTCTTCCGAATGCTTTCCCACTCGGCGCTCTCTCTCCTCTCTCCTCCACAAAGCGAAAAAAAAAACCCTAATTTTCGTCAGAGAAAATGGGCTCTGGCGCCGGCGGTGCGCTCAACGTCAAGACCGCGGTGCTCGGACTCAGCCTCTACGTCCTCGTCCTTATCGGCGCCGCGGTTCTCGTCACCTCCCTCTCGCTCCTCCTCCTCTTCCTCCTCCTCCGCTGGCGCCGCAGGAGTAAAATGCGGGTGAAGCACGCATCTGGCGCGATCATCCCTGCCTCCACAAAGGTGATCGTCGAGATCGGCGAAGGAAAGGAGGTTTCGGCGTCGTCCGCGGAGGAGGAGGAGAGCAAGACCACCTCCGGCGTTGACGGGAACCCGGGATGCTCGTCGGTTATGGCGGGAAATATCGGGTGGGGCCGCTGGTACAGTCTGAGGGAGCTGGAGGAAGCCACCAATTGTTTCGACGCCAGGAACGTGGTCGGAGAAGGAGGCTACGGAGTCGTCTATCGAGCGGTTCTTCCCGATCGCTCCGTAGTCGCTATCAAGAATCTCCTCAATAACAAGTTAGTTGTTCAATTTTGCAAAAGAGGAAAGAAAAATGATTTTTTTGAAGTAGTAGTTTTATGGGGGATCATGTTACTTAGTTTATTATCGGAACATCGCTAATAAAAGTAACAGAGTAAAGTCATGTTTTGGAGAGCACACAATAATGGGCTTCTTATTTAGTTGGAAGAAACATTTAAGTAGCATTTACTGCTTTGTTCAGCTGAGCAATTGTATAATTTGGTATTAGCGAGAAACTACACTTTGGTCGAGCTTTGGTTAGGAAAGTACAACGGTGGATGACGTAAATCTTAAGATTCCACCGCTTATTTATTTATTTATTTTCTATTGTTTGGAGTAATGGAAAAGAAAGAAAAAAAATTACCTTTTATTTTTTCTTTTTTTAATTGTTTATCTTCGGAAATACATGAGATAGTTATATCATTTTGTAAGAGGAAAAAAAAAGGGTTACTGGTTCCTTAGCATAGTCGAGGGTAGAGTTGGTCTTTACTTCATAGAATGGTCGAGATTACCGGTCCCGCAGGTTTGGCACGAGTACTATATGTAGTCGTGGCATGATTGCTATTATTGTTGTTTTGGTACGAATTATGATGGGAACGGGGTCCATCCCCGTGATGAATAAACATGGATTTGATCCATGGAAATCGGTCACCCATGGTTGGGGTCGGCCAAGTACTTAACCATTTTTCTGGATGCAGTTTCTGTGACAAGATTCAGTTTTGGGAGGCTATTTCGAAGCTGTTGCAATCATTATTTGGCTCGGTCTTCAAAACAAAAGTTGTTGAGAAAAGTTTTCTCTTTCATCCAGGCTTTGAACCAGGTCATTTGGAGGTTTATTGAAGAAGTTATGACCATCTGAAGTAGTATATATATTTATATTCTGCATTCATTCAGTTTGCATGTAACATTGATGATAGATGAACGAATCTTGGGAGAAGGAACGAATCTTCCCTTTGGACTTCTCCATGAAACGAATGTGATGTACCCAAAAGGCATATCCTCCCTATAAATAGAGGGGAGATGGTGAAGGACCGAAGGTTGAACACGACAAGTAACAAGAAGGACAATACACAACTTGTAATTCTCACACTTGTAATCCACCTCAAGTGAGTTTTTGAGAGAAAGTGATTCTCAAGTTAAGTTGTACCAACTTGAGAGAATGCCCTTGTAATCTTTCATTTGATTATAGTGAAAACAGTTAAGAAGGGGCGGGCGGAGGACGTAGGCTCAAATTGAGCTGAATCTCGAAAAATCTTGTGTGTGTTCTCTCTCTTAACTTCTCTTCTCTTCCATTTTATTTTATCTCATCACAAAGACGGTAAAGGTCTTGTTTTTCCCAATAGTGGTATCAGAGTACAAGTTGCTAATCTTCTTGTGTTGAGATGGAGACTCCCATTGGTGACATTCGGATGATCAACTTGAATGGCCGCAACTGGATGATATGGAAGGCGAAGATGAGGGACCTTCTCTATTGCAAGGACCTCTATGCACCGGTTGAAGGAGAACTTCCAAGCCGAATTCCATGACGGTAGAAGAATGGAAGAAACTCGACCGGAAGACCATCGACACCATTCGACAATGGGTGGATGACACCGTATTCCATCATGTGTTGAATGAGACTTCGGCGAACAGCTTGTGGAAGAAACTTGAAGATCTCTACGAGAGGAAGACTGCTGGCAACAAAGCTTTCTTGATTCGGAAGCTTGTCAATCTCAAGTTCAAGGAAGGTGATTCCATATCTGAACATCTGAATGAAATTCAATGTACTGTTAATCAGCTTGCAGCTATGAAGATGGTGTTGGACGACGAGCTTCAAGCTCTTCTTCTGTTTAGCTCGTTACCGGATAGTTGGGAGACTCTGGTGGTGTCTCTTAGCAACTCCGCACTTGACGGAGTTGTATCCATGAACCAGTTACTAGCAGCCTCTTGAATGAAGAAATTCGAAGAAAGTCATCTGGATCCTCCCATTCTTATGCCCTTGTCACCGAGAATAGGGAGAGGAGCAAAAGCCGACAGCCTCAGAACCGAGACAAGTCGAGAGGAAAATCAAAGGCTAGGAAGGACATTAGTTGCTATCACTGTGGGAAGAGTGGACACATAAAATGGGAATGTCGCAAGCTCAAGCGAGAACAAAAGGAAGGAAGGACCAATGAGAAGCAAGAAAAGAATGAAAGTGCAGCAGTTGTCACTGACAATAAAATCATGCTTTTCTCAGCATGTGAAGAAGACAGTGTAAATCTCACTTGCCAAGACTCAAAATGGGTGATTGATTCTGGTGCCTCCTACCATGCTACTCCCCAGAAGAACTACTTCACTTTGCTTCGTGAAGGTAACCTTGGAATGGTAAAAATGGGTAACAAAAATTCTTCTCAAATTCTTGGCATTGGAAGTATTCGTGTTACCACTAACCTTGGAACAAAGATGGTTCTAAAAGATGTTAGATTTGTGCCCGATCTTCGTCTCAATCTTCTCTCCACCGGCAAGCTTGATGAAGAAGGATACACAAGCAGCTTTGGTAAAGGATGCTGGAAGCTTACCAAATGATCACTTGTACTGGCGAGAGGAAAGAAGTGTTGCACTCTCTACAAGACTTAGTTCCATTTAGAGAATGATGAACTTAGAACAATGGAAGGTACCTCTATGGATTTGTGGCACAAGCGGCTTGGCCACATGAGCAAGAAAGGACTACAAACTCTCGCAAGGCGACTACTTCCATCCATGCAAGGTACAACACAATCCTACTGTGATCATTGCTTAATTGGAAAACAACACCGTGTAATTTTTGTTAAAAATTATAACAAAAAAGGAAACCATCATATTGGACAGTCTATTCGGATGTTTGCGGATCCTTAAATGTAAAAACCTTTAGTGGTGCCTCCTACTTTGTGACCTTCATAGATGATGCATCTAGAAATGTGTGGGTGTATGTCATAAAAGCCAAAGATCAAGTCTTTGAAGTTCTCAAAGACTTCCATACCAAAGTAGAAAGAGAAACCGGAAAGCTCTTGAAGTGTATTCACACAGATAATGGTGGTGAGTATACTTAAAGGATGTTTGAAGATTATTATTCTAAATATGGCATTAGACACCAAAAGACTGTCCCAGACACACCACAATATAATGGGGTTACAGAAAGAATGAATCGCACAATTGTGGAAATGATAAGAAGTATGCTATCCTTAGCCAAATTACTAAAAATATTTTGGGGAGAGGCAGTGCGAACAGCCTGCTACTTGATAGACTTGTCCCCCTCAGTTCCTTTGGATGGAGATATTCAAGGGTTTGGAGTGGAAAGGATATTTTCTATTCCCACTTGCATGTATTCGGGTGCAAGGCATTTGTGCATGTACCTAAGGAGAAAAGAACAAAACTTGATGACAAAGCCATTTCATGCATCTTCTTAGGATATGAAAATGATGAATTTGGATATAGGTTGTGGGATCCTATAAACAAAAAAATTGTAAGGAGCATGGATGTTGTATTTTGTGAAGATAAAACATTTGCTGATTTTGGAAAAGAAGAAGAGCCACAAAATACTCACATTGTCCCAGATCCTATCTCCACACTTATTGTTATTCCTTCTCTTATGCCAGAAAATAATGATTTTCAAGATGTACAGGAAGAAGAAATTACAGGTTTTCCAGGTTCTGATCAGGGGGAGCATGAACATGCAGAACCGCGGCATATGGATCAGCCACCAACACCTCAGTTGAGACGGTCGGAGAGGGAACGACAACCCTCAACTAGATATCCTACTTCAGAATATACTATGGTGACAGATGCAGGTGAACCATAAAGTTTTCATGAAGCACAAGTCAATGAAGATCATGCCAAGTGGAAGAAAACTATACAAGAGGAGATGGATTCTTTGTATAAGAACCACACTTATGACCTGGTGGAGCTACCAAAGAACAGAAAATCCTTGAAGAACAAATGGGTGTTCAAAATCAAGAATGAAGGAAATGGCCAAGTCAAGTACAAAGCTCGCCTCGTGGTGAAAGGTTTCAGTCAGAAGCAAGGTATTAACTATGAAGAAATATTTTCTCCTGTTGTGAAGATGTCTTCTATTCGCGTTATTCTTGGTCTTGTTGCTTCCCAAGATTTTGAAGTTGAGCAGCTAGATGTGAATACTGCATTTCTCCATGGTGATTTGGCGGAAGAAATCTATATGGAGCAGCCAGAGGGTTTCAAGGTAAAGGATAAGGAATACTTAGTTTGCAAATTGAAGAAGAGCTTGTACGGGCTCAAGCAGGCACCGCGACAGTGGTATAAAATGTTTGATTCTTTTATGCTTGACCATAGGTACAAAAGAACATCTGCAGATCATTGTGTTTATGTCCAGAAGTTCACTGATAATGATTTTATTACTCTCTCTCTATATGTTGATGATATGCTTGTTGTTGGAAAAGATATGTCTAAGATTGACAGGTTGAAGAAAGAGTTAAGCAAGTCCTTTGATATGAAGGACTTAGGAGCAACACAACATATATTGGGAATGAAGATCTCTCGGGACAGAAGTGCGAGAAAGTTGTGGCTATCACAAGAAAGATACATTGAACATGTCATGGAGAGGTTCAATATGGTGAACTCTAAGCCAGTCAGCACACCGCTAGCAGCTCATTTTAAGTTAAGTGCACAACAAAGTCCAAGTCCTTCAAGTGAGAAGGAGAAGGAGGAGATGAAGAGCATTCCATTTGCCTCGGCCGTCGGAAGTTTGATGTACTCAATGGTTTGTACAAGACCCGACATAGCACATGCAGTTGGAGTGGTAAGTCGTTTTCTTGCCAATCCCGATAAAGCACATTAGGAAGCAGTAAAGTGAATCCTAAGATATCTTAGAGGAACCTCTAAATATTCTTTATGTTTTGGAGATGACAAACCTATCTTGGAAGGTTACACTGATTCTGACATGGCAGGTGACTTAGACAAGAGAAAGACCACATCAGGATACTTATTTACCTTTACAGGGGGAGCCGTATCATGGTAATCAAAGCTGCATAAGTGTATCGCTATATCCACCACAGAAGCTGAATATATTGCTGCTACAGAAGCCAGCAAAGAGCTCTTATGGATGAAGAATTTTCTAAAGGAGTTATCTCTCAAGCAAGAGAAGTACACTCTATATTGTGACAATCAGAGCGCCATTGACTTGAGTAAAAATGCTACCTATCACTCAAGGACAAAGCACATCGATGTTCGTCATCACTGGATCCGAGATGCTTTGGAGAATCGCTTGATGCATATTAAGAAGATTGATACAAGACAAAATCCGTCTGACATGACGAGAAGCCTTTACCAAAAGAGAAGCATAACTTCTGCCGTAGGAAGGCAGGTATGACTACTGTTTGAGAACTTTCTCCTCATAAGGATGGATGGGGAGATTGATGGGAATGGGGTCCATCCCCATGATGAATAAACATGGATTTGATCCATGGAAATCAGTCACCCATGGTTGGGTTTGGCCAAGTACTTAACCATTTTTCTGGGTGCAGTTCCTGTGACAAGATTCAGTTTTGGGAGGCTATTTCAAAGCTGTTGCAATCATTATTTGGCTCGGTCTTCAAAACAAAAGTTGTTGAAAAAAGTTCTCTTTCATCCAGGCTTTGAACCAGGTCATTTGGAGGTGTATTGAAGAAGTTATGACCATCTGAAGTAGTATATATATTCATATTCTGCATGCATTCAGCTTGCATGTAACATTGATGATAGATGAACAAATCTTGGAAAAATGAACGAATCTTCCCTTTGGACTTCTCCATACAACGAATGTGATGTACCAAAGAGGCATATCCTCCCTATAAATAGAGGGGAGATGGTGAAAGTTGAACACAAGTAACAAGAAGAACAATACACAACTTGTAATCCTCACACTTGTAATCCACCTCAAGTGAGTTTGTAAGAGAAAGTGATCCTCAAGTTAAGTTGTACCAACTTGAGAGAATGCTCTTGTAATATTTCATTTGATTATAGTGAAAACTGTGAAGAAGGGGCGGGCGGAGGACGTAGGCTCAAATTGAGCTGAACCTCGGTAAATCTTGTGTGTGTTCTCTCTCTTAACTTCTCTTCTCTTCCATTTTATTTTATCTCATCACAAAGACGGAAAATGTCTTGTTTTTCCTAACAAATTAAAGGGCTAGCTCCAAGCTAGATATAATTATTCTTGTTTTCTGGGAGTTGCTTTGAATAGTGTTGACAAAGAAATAGAGCAGCATAATTCACTGTCGTTTGCTGGACTGAAACATAATAAAAAAACGAATAATTCGTTTTTCCTTAAGCTCTCTGACTTTCACTGAAGCTATTATTCGTTTTTATAATCCACTTCTCCATAATGTATCAATTAAAAACTATGCACAGACCACAAGGAAATATGTAGAGAAAAAACCCACCCTTTTCTATTGTTTGAAGCCTATTAAGATCATGCTGATTATGCCTGAAAAATACTAGTCCCTGCTTGAATTATATGAAAAAACCAAATATATTAAGCTATTAGAATTTTCAATTGTCTGTGTTACTTGTATCCTTCTGAGTAATTTCTTGTTTTAGAACAACAAGAATGGAAGCAATACATTATGAAATACATTAAGCTATTAAAGGAACTTCATGATTAGGAGACAGCATGACTTCTTATTTGGACTAAAGAGTAGATACTTGCTGTGAATTGCAAAATAAATAAATATAAGGGGGGTCTTTGTGGTTCATAACAACAGTATTTGCTTTCTAACACTGAAAGGTTATTCCATAGGGGTCAGGCTGAGAAGGAATTCAAGGTGGAGGTTGAGGCCATTGGAAAAGTACGGCATAAGAACCTTGTTGGCCTGATTGGGTGCTGTGCTGAAGGTCCTAAAAGGTATATCTCTATTTTCCTTGTTACCTATGTCCAAGTTATTCGAGGTGATTCTGGAAATATAGAATTTGCAATCAGTTTTCCTATTAATGTGGCTCAATCAGAACAAGTACTCATATGTGCTATTGCCCATTCAGGATGCTTGTATATGAATTTGTAGATAATGGTAACTTGGAGCAATGGTTGCACGGAGACACGAGCCCAATCAGTCCACTTACATGGGATATTCGAATGAAGATTGCCATTGGAACAGCAAAAGGGTTTGTATTATTATTCTACATCCTTGATTACTCCAGTTAAATTATGATTTTCGAGTAATATTTTCAAATTCACAAATCATTGAAATTTTAGCTTGAGATGAAACTGCTTGCTGGTTTTCATACTCTAGGCGGTGTGTAATTCTTTCTCATGGAACCTTCTGAACTTTATATACTTCTGCTCTTAAAATGACATTCTTGCAGGATAGCATATCTTCATGAAGGATTAGAACCTAAAGTTGTGCATCGCGATATTAAGTCCAGTAACATTCTTTTGGATAAGCATTGGAACCCTAAAGTATCAGATTTTGGACTAGCTAAGCTCTTAGGAGCTGACTCAAGCTTTGTGACTACACGTGTGATGGGAACATTTGGGTGCGCTTGAAATTTTATCTTCAATGATTTTTTTCTTTTTCTTCTCTCTTTTCAATGAACACTAGGCCCTGTTTATATTGTTAAAAACTTCTGTAACTAAAGCAGACCTTTCCCCATAACTGATATTACATATTTATTTTATACTATATCTTGGTCAGGTATGTTGCTCCTGAATATGCAAGCACTGGCATGCTTAACGAAGGCAGTGATATCTATAGTTTTGGGGTACTACTAATGGAACTGATTACAGGGAGGAGCCCTGTTGACTATAGCCGATCAGCTGGAGAGGTGAACTTTCTATCTTAAATCTCTAGCTTAATGTCATATGCTTAGCCTAACTGATTTCCCTGGACCTAACTGCAGGTAAATTTGGTGGATTGGTTTAAAGTAATGGTAGGCGGTAGACAGGGAGAAGTGCTTGATCCAAGGATTGATTATCAGCCATCACCAAGAGCTTTAAAGCGGGTTTTTCTAGTTTGTTTCCGCTGTATAGACTCAGATGCTCATAAGCGACCTAAGATGAGTCAGATTGCACACATGCTTGAAGGAGATGAGTTTCCTTTTCGCACGGTAGGCTTATACCTTAACATCTTGTTTCCTGTCCATTTAATTTTAGCTTCTAAATGATTGGTTGTACAATACTCAAGACGTACTAGTTTTAGCATTTTTTTGCAAATGCTACCCCTAAACTGAGTGCCAATCATGTTAAATTACTTAACATAATGTTTGGCACCGTCACCCTTGTTTTGTTTATCATCTCTCTGAAGAACGGTAGTGCAGGGAAGGGGCAAACTATGCACCAAGAAAATTAGGGTTTCATCTTATTAACTTACCTAAGAATACTTCTTCCTAATTAACAGGATCAGTGTTCTAATAAAAAAACATGACCAGATTTTTCTGGATCTTGATAATGGAAATATGATCTTACCTTACATTGGTTCTTAAGCACCGAAGTTCTGGTTTTCTCACATATACACTATGATGCCTCTCTGCTACCCCCCCAACACCCCCCCCCCCCCCCCCCCACCACCACCAAACAAAATAAAATAAAATTTAGCATTGATACTAAGCGTGCTAAATTTTGAAATAAGCTCTGGATCTGAGGTTTGAATAACCCCTTAGTAAGTGCAACTGCCATCTGTAAGATATAATACTTTGGAT
This sequence comes from Iris macrosiphon, assembly GCA_036927795.1. Lineage (NCBI taxonomy): Eukaryota > Viridiplantae > Streptophyta > Magnoliopsida > Asparagales > Iridaceae > Iris > Iris macrosiphon. The sequence continues at coordinate 88,703,691 of JAYESA010000018.1, forward strand.
ACAATATGTTCTCAAAAGTGTCGGTCATTCTAGATAAGGGATGTATCCAAGTGTTGCACTAGGTTACTTCAATACTGATGGAAGCCTTTTTTTTACAATGAAGCTTCATAAGCTGTCCTGATGTAACTCCAACCTCTGGTATTAGTATATGAATCATCAAAATATCCGAGACAACATTTGCTGTAGACTGATACTCAGTTTCTGCACTTGTTTTGACAACAATCGGTTGTTTTTCCTTCGCCCATTTACCAGGTCACTACAAAGTATAATATTACCCCATCTATACCACATAATGTTTTCAACTCGCCCTAGTCTGTATTTTCAAATCTTTCTAACTTCATGTGGCCTTGAATGGAAAACATTAATTCCAACCTTAGACGTCCTTCCAAATACTATTTATTCCCATAACAACTTCTATACCGCATATATCTTCTAACTTTGCCCATTACAAAAGCTATGTAGGTTTATGTAGAATATGTTCTTAGGGTTTCTCACAGAAGACCCAATGTATAAGCATATGGTAGGGGTATATTAGGAAACCCAATGATGCGGACGTGATTTCATTAGCATTTCTACTATACGTCTAATTTTATTATTTAGGATTTCTATATCTGCGATGTTCGTTCGGGCGACGTCGGTACTGACTGAACCGACGTTTGCGGACCGTCGGACCGGGAGACTGGCTCGGTAGGAAAGGACACCATTATGGGGGGCTGTTGTGTTTGAACAGAAAACAACAAGAAAATTCTCTTCTGGGTAAACTTGGGAAACTGGATCCGTAGTTTGTTTTAGTAGAGGAAACTCGGTTTCAACGTAGGTAACATCCCGAGAGAAAAAATACTTCTTCAAGGTTGAAGAAAAATACTGATATCCTTTCTAATCTTTAGGATACCCGAGGAAAGCACATTGGATTGTCTTAGGATCTCATTTAGAAAGGGTCGGTCGGGTATCCCGAACATAGCACAAGTAACCAAAAGTTTTGGGAAGTAGAGGAAATGGTTTTCGTCGGAATATGACCGAGAAAAGGGAGTAATACTATTGAAAACCGACGATGGCATGCGATTAATTAGATAGCAAGCTGTAAGTACTGCATCCGACCAAATTTTTTTGGGAGTACGTGCTTGAAACATAAGAGCACGCGTTGTTTTCTAGAGATGACGATTTTTGTGTTCGGCACCATTCTGTTGTAGTGTGTAAGGACAAGAGGTTTGGTGGATGATGCAATTGCGGTACAGATGAGTATTGAACTCATGAGAATGATACTCATGACTATTGTCAGTTCGAAAGCATTTAATCGGGACACCAAATTGTGTTTTGATTTTTGCGTAAAAATTGTACCAAATTTTAAATAATTCGGAGCAATTTTTCATCAGGTAGACCAAAGTAACATGTGAGTAGTCATCAACAAATGTAACAAAGTACTTGAAATTCATCATTGATTCAACCGGACAGGTATCCATACATCAGAATGTACAAACTCGAAAGGAGCAGATGCAATTTTATTATGACTCACCGGATAGGGAACCTGGTGATGCTTAGCCAAATGACACGACTCACAATGAAAAATAACTGGAATATCTATATGCCCCTTATCGACAGTCTTTTTAGTCTTCAGGTCCTGAAAAACACAACCATCAGGAAAAAATGTTACCGAGCAATGCATGTCGCGAATAATCTGACTAATTGAATGTAAACTAAACGGGTTGCCAGGTGTATGTAATAGTGAATTGAGTGACAGTCCGGAAGAAAGACGGACACTTGTCCACGGACTGTTAGTGAACCACCATTGGTAATAGTAATATCGAAAACACGATCCACCGATACATATTTGCGTATCATACGTGTGTCGTCCGTCATGTGAGCAGACACACTAGTCAATTACCCACTAGTTCGACTTCACCACACATGCCGCGGAGTACCCGGCTCTGGATCCAGATGTGGATAACTCACCACGACGTTAAGCTTGGAACTCAAGAAAATCTGTATATAACTCTTCAGTTGTCTGGACAGATCGAACACCATCTTCAGGAGCATCTGATGTAACATTGGCGACAGGAGCTTTAGGACACTACCACTGGAAATGGTTTTGCAGACCACAGTTGAAGTATGTCCGCGGTCTTCATCACGACCGCCATTGTCTCATCCACTATCACGACCAACATCACGTCGTCCACCACGAAATCCAGCACGAGCAGTACTAAGAGCAGATCGATCAGCAGAAAAATCACCCAGAGTGGTCTCAACGACCTTAGCTGTCCGTAGGACACAATAGGTGAGCTTCCATCAGAGACGAAATATCAGATCCAACAATGATATATGAGCGAGCAGAGTCCGCATCAGGACAGAGAGATGGTAAGATATGCCATGACATGAAGCTGCTCACGTTGAGCCCTCACTTCATTGATATCCGTCATGAGAGGTAATACGCGGTCGACCTCATCAGTCATAGCCTTAAAGACTTGGAAGTTATCCTTATGAAATTTGTCTCCCGGATTTGTTCGGTATACACCAACGATCGAGTCGTAGATACGAGACAAATCACGTTTCCCATCAAATGTTGCCGCTAGGACCTCTAATAACTCCTTAAATGAATTTGTATTCTGAATCATGTCTTCCACTGATGGTTCAATAGAATTCATCAACTGGGTAAACAGTTGATTGTCATCTGTCTCCGACTGTTCAAATATGGGATAAGTCTCGTCTGGAGAGTTGTCAGTTAGATGTTTGGACAATCCCATTTCCCGAAGCGTCTTCTCGACTTTCTTTCACCATGTCGAGTAGCCCTTTAGTCCGTCCAAGCGTCGATCGACAAGTCGAATCGATGAAATCGTGATACCAGTACCCGTTGGTCCTGTCATTGCGTTTTCGATACTGATATTTGTCTCAGTGTTTGTCATTTTTCAGTGTTCCTGACTCGACCGTTGTGTTTGATCTTTCCAACCCGATAATCACATCAACTATGCAATGCGCTAGAAACGTGGTCAGAACAGACATGCACATGGGAAACAGAGATTGAATGTGAATCACACAAACCAGGACAGAGAGGCAACTCAGGTTATTGTCTGTTAGATCCTGATGTGAAGATCGAGTAAGGAAAGAAGCAAAGATTCATGCAAAACAAACCACTAGTCTGCTCTTTGTTAAATTCTTGATGCCAATGTTGAGAGTCAGATGTTCCAACAAACAAACTATTGTTTACCCTATGAGGATCCGAACAGTTAATTTCTGATGCCAATGTTGAGAGTCAGAGGTTCCAACAAACAAACTATTGTTTACCCTCTGAGGATCTCAACATTTTTTTAATGTGGAAAGACGGCTAGTGTTTGGGATAGGCGGCTGGGTTAGGGTTAGGGTTTATGGACATGTTTTTCAGTTTAGGAAAGATGGCTAGGGTTAGGGTTAGATTTTTTTTTCTGTTGGGGGTAGGTGGGGGGTGGGCGGGGGGGGGGGGGGGGGGGAGCGGAGCACAGGGGGGCGATGTTAGGGGGGCCGGTAGCGGGGCGGAGGGGGGGTCGGGGCATGGGGTCGTCGCCACGGGGGGGGGGGGGGGGGGCTAGGGTTAATAGAAAGTGAGAGAGCGAGGAATGGCTCTGATACCATGTAGTTTGGAAATAATAGGATGATTTTTATTGAGAAGAAGATTATATATATATATATATATATATATATGAGAGGTTAACCTCTCTCACTATTGTTCTACCCAATGTGGGACTAAAACCCAATACTACTAATACTTAACAATCATCATCATTCGTGTTATTATATACATCACCTAGACTATCAGGCCTCCAAAACACAATTTATTAAGTGTGACAGAAATAGTACTTAAAAGGCTTATACATTTGATAGTTTTTTTTTATCCTTAGGATCTAGTTGCTACAATACTTTCAATCCTAGTCTTTTCTAGATTGACTTGATAATATCTAAAGTCATGGTAGAAAATATACTTATTGCAATAGAAAGATTAGTTAAATAATTATATAAACACTATAATACTAAATATATCTATTATAGGAAAGAATAAGTATATTTATGAGCCACATGCGCTCCATATGCGCCTTAAAAGTAGGTGTGAGGTGTCTGCGTCAGATGTGCCTAGATGAATGGGCCTCGTCTTATCGGAGACAAGACACTAGGCTGAGCCTTGCTCCTCAGGCATGCCTTACGAGCTTTTCAAATAGTGCATCAGATATTGGAGAATATGCTCAACGAATTGAAGATAAGATCTGTTGGGTATACATCTTAAGACTTTCGGTGCAATAACAAAGGAGATATTAGAGTGAGTAACCATATATATATATATATATATATATATATATATATATATATATATATATATATGGATTAGATAGAAGAATAGAGCCTAAGGCGAGATTGGACACTTCATATTGGCTCAATGGTGGTATCAACCGGTTTACCCCAATAATCTAAAATCTTTGTAGAGATCCAAACAATTTTTCCGCTGACTCATAAGAAGTCTTTTTGTGAGCAACCTTAATGCCAAGAATTAGTACAAGGGACCAAGGTCTTTGATTATGAAAATAACATATAGATGATTCTTGACCCACACTAGAATAATCTTTGATTATGATACTTCCATACAAACAAAAACGTGAGCCTGATGGTAAATAAAAAGATGAATCAAAGTAATTTTTTATTATGATAATATCATTAGGATTGTGCTTTATAGTAAAGACTTATCGCAGCTCACAAGAGAGTGGCTAGAAGGCAATAGGATCATAAGTGTCATTAGACTGTAGAACCTGCATCTCCTCATACATAGTTGCCTACTACTATAAATGTTGAAGCCTACGGAAGGAGGAAAAAAATGGTGGAAAGAGAGCAAGAGTTTACACAAATAGAGGTGAGTTGCCAGTAAGAAACAAAATTAGCAGTATGATGCATATTATAAGTACATAATCTCTTACACACAGTACTATATATATCATTCAGTGTTGGCTCTAAGGGATCGCACAACCGAGTATCACAAACTCTCGTGGAAGGCAAAGGAGAAATATGAATTTATTGGTATTGATAGTGCTTGTTACAACTCAAAAAAAAGAGTTACAATTAGACTACTTAAATAGGTGAAAGCAAATAACTAATATGTCCTAAAGTTACTCCATACTTGGGACTACAATGTAGGATCTAGACCTACTCTCAAGGGTACTACTTCAATTACTAATAAGGACTTGGTCCTTAGTGAGAATAGGTCACATGGCCAGAGTTATTTCCTGATTATTGCTCACATGCTCCCCCCTAATCTGGACTTCACTTTGAGAGATCCTTGACTCCCTTAATCTAGATTTGATCAAGGTTGATAACTCCAAGCATCTGCTGCATCTCAGCGAATTTTACTTTGGCGAGAGCCTTCGTGAGAATGTCGGCACGTTGCTTTTCAGTGCTCACGAACTCCACCTTTATCTGCCCTCTTTCAACACACTCGCGAATGAAATGGAAGCGAGTATCAATGTGCTTACTGCGCCCATGAAACACTGAATTCTTCATCAGCGCAATTGCAGACTTGTTGTCGACATAGAGCGTGACTGGCTTAGGTTCGCGGCCAGTCATTTCACTAACTAGATTCCTCAGCCACAAAACTTGACACGCTGCAGCCGTTGCCGCCATGAACTCAGCTTCGCAGGAGGACAACGCGACAGTTTTCTGCTTCTGAGATGCCCAAGTGATTAGGTTCTGGTTGAGGTAGAACGCCATTCCGCTAGTGCTCCTCCTGTCGTCGATATCTCCGGCTAGGTTGCTATCGGTGAATCCGTGCAGTTCATCTTCACCATGTCCTCTTCCATACATGAGTCCATACTCAAGTGTTCCCTTCACATATCTGAGGATCTGTTTCACAGCCTGGTGATGCATGGTTGTTGGCTTCTCCATGTACCTACTCACCATTTCGACAGCATAACAAAGGTCCGGGCGAGTATGAGTTAAGTATCTGAGATAGCCAATGATTCGCCTATATTGCGTCGGATCGACTGGTGTTCCTTCAAGGTTCTTGCTGAGTTGCAGTTTAGCTTCCATGGGATACCTGGTTGGATTGCAATCTCCCATTCCAAACTGCTGCAAAACTCTCTTCGCATATGCTGATTGCTTCAGTATAATGCGATCACCCTGTTGGTCTACCTCTATACCAAGGTAGTAAGAGAGTAACCCAAGATCACTCATCTCAAATTTCTGCATCATCTGCTGCTTGTAAACCTTTACTGCAGTTGCTCTTGTGTCTGTGACGATTAAGTCATCAACGTACACTCCGACAATGAGTGCACCCTCCCTATTGCTCCTTGTGTACACAGCATGCTCTTGAGTGCATATGATGAATCCCAGCTCCTTTAAGCAGCTATCCAGGCGTGTGTTCCAGGCCCTCGGTGCTTGTCGCAAGCCATAGAGAGCCTTGGACAGCCTGTACACTTTGTGCTCCTGGTTCTTGACGACGAAGCCTTCAGGTTGAGCTACATATACCTCATCTTTGAGGTCACCATTCAGAAACGCAGATTTAACGTCCAAACGGTGAATCTCCCATCCGTGCTGGGCTACGAGGGCAATGATCAAGCGAACTGTGTCGAGTCTGGCAACTGGAGCAAATACTTCATCAAAATCAACTCCATGTTGCTGGACGTAGCCCTTTGCCACAAGTCTTGCTTTGTGCTTGAGGATCTTGCCTTTACTGTCTCTCTTCACCTTGTATTAAACCGATGGATTTGTGCCCAGATGGTAACTCAGTAAGCACCCAAGTCCCATTCTTCTCGATGGCTTCAACCTCCTTCATAGCTTTCCGCCATTCATGTTCAAGTGTAGCATCTTGAAAATTTGCCGGTTCTTCAGCCGACAAAAACTACATCTCTGGATCAAGAAAGGTCTCCTCAGTTTTAGCATATATGTCAACAATTGAGCGGTATCTCCTTGGCTCATTCGAGTCTATCGTCGATGTGGGTGAGCCGCTCGAAGTTGTGGCCGCAGCTTGTGATGTAGTAGGCTCCCTTGATGCCATTGCCGCTCTGTGCGTCATAGGTGTTGCCGCATCTCCTATGCCCTCCGGCGTGTTCATAGCTGCGCCCACTGCTCTCTGTGGAGTGATCACTGTCTCGACAACAGGATCTTCGACTGAGAGTTCTACCCAGCCTTGTGGTTCGGTACCATCACCATCGTTCCAATCCCATCTCCTTTCTTCCTCGAACACAACATCCCTGCTCACATGGATCTGGCTACGTTGAGGATTATAGAGACGGTGTGCTTTGCAGCCCTCTTCCACGCCTAGGTACACCAATGGCGTACTTCGGTCATCAAGTTTCTTATGATGAGGACCTGCAGTCTTCATGTGTGCGACACATCCAAACATCCTTAAGTGTTCGAGGTTTGTTTTCTTACCAGTCCAGGCTTCATACGGAGTGAGCGCACTGAGAGCTTTAGTTGGCAACTGGTTGAGCAGGTACACAGCATGTCTGACCGTCTCGCCCCACATACTTCTAGGAACATGCATGCTCTTGAGCAAGCTCCTTGTCGTAGCCATCACGGTGCGATTCCGACGCTCTACTACGCCGTTTTGTTGTGGTGTATATGGTGCGGTGAGGTGCCGTTGTATGCCTTCGCCTTCACAGAAGCTTGTGAATTCCTTGGACAGGAACTCACCTCCTCGATCAGTTCTTAGTGTCTTTATCTTGCTGTCACATTCATTCTCCATAAGAGACTTGAATTTCTTGAAAGCATTAAAGGCATCACTCTTTTCTTTGAGCATATACACCCACATCATGCGACGGAAGTCATCAACAAGTAGAAGAAAGTACTTGTTACCAGCAAGTGTAGCGGGTGTAATCGGACCGCAAATGTCAGCGTGCACAAGTTGCAGTGGCCTCTCAGCTCTGAAGCTTGCCTGCAGAGGGAACGGTAGTCGGGCTTGTTTGGCGATGAGGCACCCTTCACAGAGCTGGTTTGAATGAGAAATCTTCGGCAGCCCGGTGGCCATTCCCTTCTCTGCCATCATCTTGAGCGCGAAGAAATTCACGTGCCCGAGCCTTGCGTGCCACAACCAGGCTGGGTCTTGTACGTTGGCCATTAGACATATCGGCCCGAAAGATTCAAGAGCTATCTTGTACAGGCGGTTAGGTGATCTCCTCACCTTCATCAGTAGAATGTCGTTCCTGTCGTACACCCTCAAGTAGGAACCGACAATCTCCACCTTGCTTCTATCTTCTGTTAATTGACCAAGGCTCAATATATTACTTCTTAAACTTGGAATGAAGTATACCTCCGACAGAAGACGTTGTTCGCCATTCTTGCATTGGAACATGATTGATCCCCTGCTCTCAATCTGCACGGTTGAGCCATCACCGAACTTGACACGGCCGGTGATGTCTTGATCAAGGTCCTTGAACTTTCCTCGGTGGCCCGTCATGTGGTTGCTAGCGCCGTTGTCGAGGTACCACACATCGGTGTCGGCCGGTGCTTCTCCAGCAGTGCACAAGTCTGGTACTATCTTCTCTTCATTGAGCATGACTGGATTACGATCACTCCTCAGATCGGACGATCTGCGAGGACCCAAAGTGTAAAGAGAGACATGTATGTCTGCAGGAGAGGACAATGAAGTTTCTTAAGCGACTGGCCGCAGTGTTTGCTCAGAGGACAACACTACTTCTAGCCCAACCGAAGATTCCTACACTTGAGGAGGCTATCTCGGCCATGATCCAGGAGGAGACTGGCATCAAGCTGCAAGCAAGGACATGTGGTCCTCCTGAAGTGAAGTCAGCACTGGCGGTTGCCAATTCAGGCAGCACAGGACCTAAGGGAGATCCCCGACAGTGCTACAACTGCATGGAGGTGGGTCATCTGAGGTATGCTTGCACCAAACCACCCAAGGAAGGAGATTCATGTGGTGAACGTGGACAGTTTGGAGGATGTGGTCGTGGTCGTGGTCGTGGCGGTCGACGGGGTAGTCGAGAAGGTTATTGGACGAACCTGCTGGTAGCAGAAGGCGAGGAGGGAACTGATGGCGCCTATACTGAAGAGGATCAGGCACTGCTGGACATGCTGGAGGTACTCAGGAGAAAGCAGAGAGCGTCAAGCTATGGAGACAGGAGGAGTGGGACTGAGGAGGCGTCCACCTCAGTCTTCGCCAGAGGCAACGCTGCCATGTATGTCCATCCATCGGAAGGTACTGATGACTCACTCGCCCTTGCATCTATTTCTTTCCTTAGATCGTCGGACTGGATTGTCGATTAGGGTGCGTCTCGACACGTGACAGGGAATGCTAGTGAGTTCTCTTCCTACACTCACCTAGCATCGGCGGACATCATTCAAACAGCCGGTGGTACTTTCCAGCTAATGGTTGGTAAGGGTACTGTCGATTGTACAGGTTTAGTAAAATTATCCAATATTTTGCATGTTCATTTTCCAGTCAGTCTTTTGTCTATTAGTTCCAAGGTAGTCAAAGGCACAAGGCGCACTCGAGGCGCAAATGGTCTAAATAGTCTGAGGCGCAAGGTGCACTTAATGCGTGCGTCCGAGGGACGCGAGGTGCATATATATATATATATATATATATATATATAAACTATCATCATACTAACATTTTCTACTTAATGTTCGCAGGAACAAGAACAGAACAATATTCAAGGGGAGGAAAAAAAACAGTATGCAAAAAAATTGCATTGCAATGTGAAGTGCACCTTATGCATTGCAATGTGAAGTGCACCTTTTACTTTTCTTCATTACCATCAAAAGATTTTTCAATAGTCTCCTTAGCCTTATCCATTGCTTCATATATGTATCCCATTGCAGGTTTCTTTTCATTATCAACAAAACGAAGCACATTGACAAGTGGACCCATTATCTTCAAAGTAAAAGAGACTGTAGTCCAAAAAGTAGGCATAAAAATGACTTCCGATGCCTTACCTTTTTGCTTCCTTTGTCCATCTACTTCCCATCCACTTCTCCGACGTGAACGTGTTTCTCAAACAACTCTTTTGCTTATAAACACTTTGCAATGTAAGGAACGATGTCGCAAAGCGTGTGACTCCACATCTCACTAACTCCTTGTTGGTGAATTCCCACATCATGTTCAACACAAATGTGTGATTGTAGATAAACCCAACAAGATTTATTGCTCTACCAATGGTCCTCTTGATCTTATCAATCTTTCCAATATCTTCCAACATAAGATCTATGCAATGTGCCGCACAAGGTGTCCAAAACAAATGCTTCCTCTTTGCCTCCAAAAGTTTGATTATTAATATCAAAATCAAACAAGTCATAAAGATAGTAAAAATAAATATGTACAACTCATAAACTAACCGGCCAAGACATAGTTGCTTCCATTATCCGAAATCACTTGAACGACATTCTTTTCACTAATGCGTTCTATAAACTTGTCAAGAAGTTCAAACATCTTTTCTCTGGTCTTCACAAAAGATGAACCATCAATGGACTCCACAAACATAGTTCCTTTCGTACCATTGACCAAAAAATTGATCAACATCCTTTGTTTTCTATCCGTCCATGCATCGGACATAATAGAACAACCATATTTTTTTCAATCTTTCTTATGACCCTTCATCAAATCTTTTGTGTAATCCAACTCCTTTTTAAGGAGTGCCACTCTCAACTCATGGTAACTTGGAGGATTCAAATTTGGACCATAATTCCCAATTGCATTAATCAGTCTTGAAGCTTTCTAGACGCACTACATTGAAAGCTATTCCCGCTTGATAAAAGAAACGAGCTGTGTTGAATTGTTCTACCTCTTAGCTCTGTCACAAGCTTCATTCATGCTAATTTGTCTTGATTTTTCTCCCTTTCTTGTACTTTGGGTTCTACTTGTATAAAGATCCATTGGACCCATCAAATTAGATGCTTTTGTCTTCATCTTCTTGCTACTATCCGCTTCACCACCGCCCCATCCTCTTTTGTCTCTACCACCTCCATGCAAATCTTGGACTTCAATCTCTTCATCAACACCATAATCACCCAAGTGATAAATTGGCTCAAAAGTTTGAGACCTGTGTTTTCTTTTGGGTTATGTGGTTCTCCAACTCTTCCTTGACATCCAGAGGACATTTATCGCATGCTTTGGCATTCCTATACTTCCCAATTTGATGCTGCTTTGCTCGATATATACCACCTTTTGTAAGTTTGTCACAAAATAAACAAGTTACTAAATTGGAATCGTTAGGATCCGCCAAAATGTTGTACTTTCAACCTGGATCTTTTCGGTTGGAGTTAGAAGAGCTTGAATATTCCATTCCTTGATTTTCTTGGGTTGCTATTCTGTGAAAAAAAAATTATAGTGAGAATTTTGTTTGTAGGAACAATTAAAAAAAAAACTATACAAAACAGTATGTAATGGAAAAAAAACAGTATACAAAATTACAAAAGTAAAAATTACACTAAAAAAAAGGTAGATCAAATGGAAATGTATGCGGGACTCCATATCGATTTCCTCCCTTGGGTATGGATGAGCTCCAAGAGCAAATCGTCCATTCCCAGTTATATGTCCTCTTACATTATACCCCCCTATTATCATACAGTGACATATTAAAGGGCAAAACATCAACTAAAACTTTCAGAGAGACCTTCAATTGCTATATAATTGAAGCACTATATATATTAATTTTGAAGTACCAAAGTGGAGACAACAAAATTACTTAATAAACAAAGGCTATCATGCAAATATCTTGATCCTGGAGATATCTTAATCTTACAGGGGACGGTCAAGAATTCTATATTCTGCTTTCTGAGGAGTGATTCATGTATAATATAGCTACGCTTTGTTAAGGTCTACCCTAGCTACTTCGTACAGGAAAAAAGCTTCCATTCTACTGTAAGTATACAAAATGTATGCAAAATTACAATAAAAAACGAAAATAAGAGTATACAAAATTACAAAAAAATATTATACAAACAGTAAAATAAAAGTTCTATTCTGCCGACTTGAGAGAGAAAGAGAGAGATAAGAGAGATCAACAGAGAGAGATCGACAGTCTCTCGCTCGAGAGAGAGAGAGAGAGGGGGGATGGGGAGATCGCCTACCTGAGAAAGCTGCTGCCGCCGTCGGGTGGGAACTGCTGCCTCCGCCGTCGTCTGGTAAGTAGGATTTTTTTTTGCTTCTGCTTTGTTCTTTCTTTTTCTTCTTTGTTCTTTTTTTCTTTCTTTCTTTTTCTTCTTTGTTCTTTATTTCTTTCTTTCTGGACTGTTATTCCTGGGTTGCTGTTCTTGGGCTGCTTTTTTTTAAATTTTTTTGCAGGCCTGCTATTGCTGCTCCCTGGAAATGCATTAAAATAAAAAAAAATTAACAAGGCGCGCCTTACCCACCTCGCTCGTCTCCGGTAAAGGCGTGCCTTTTGTGCGCCTCGTCAACCTTGCCTTTCCTGGAGTCTTGTGAGGCGCTCTCCCTGAGCCTAGGGTCAAGGCATGCCTGGGGCACACCTTTATTTACACTGATTAGTTCTATAATCCTCCAACTAAAATACATTCTCTTTTGATATTCCTAAGGTGATCTTCCAGGAGAAGGAGACTGGACGAAGACTTGGGACTGGCACTTGGCATGATGGACTGTGGTACCTGGATCGGGAAGGACTAGATTCGGCATTGGTGTCTGTGGCAGAGAGGGCAGGAATGACAGGACCGAAAATGAGTACCGAGGATACTCCACCTTAGGCGGTTGGGACACTTCTCTTTTGGTATTTTGAGTAGGTTGTATCCATCTATTTATGAGAAAGCAAATAAGGAGAAACTAGTATGTGATGCATGTGATTTAGGCAAACTTACTAGGAGCTCATATGTTAGTGCGGGCCATATCAGCTCTTCTGTTTTTGATATTATATATTCTGATGTTTGGGGGCCGTGCGACACAACTACTATTAATGGTTACAAGTATTTCGTTTCTTTTATTGATTGTTTCTCTCATGTCACCTGGCTGTATTTGATGAAGAATAAGAGTGATGTCTTTGCCTGTTTTCGGGACTTTCATAAACATGTCCGGACTCAGTACAGAGTAGTGGTGAAGGTACTGAGGGCTGACAATGGAACAGAGTATACCAAAAAGCACTTGAGGAATACCTGTCAGCCCAAGGAATACAGCATCAGACCACCTGTTCCTACACACCAACACAGAATGGAATGACAGAAAGGAAGAACAGACACCTTCTGGAGGTGGTAAGGAGCATAATGATCGCCATGAATGTCCTACAGAGTCTGTCGGGACATGCAGTGTGACAGGCAACAACTGATCAACATGATGCCCTCAAAAGTACTGGATGGAAGTCTCTATGTGAAATATTGCAAGAAAATAATAGTGGGATACTCCCGCAGAAGGTGTTTGGCTGCGTATGTTTTGTGAAGGACAACAGATCATCTGTTGGAAAACTTGACCCTCGAGCAATCAAGTGTCTTTGTGGGCTATTTGGCGACTCAGAAGGGGTACGTGTGCTGGAGCCCAGTAGAGAAGAAGAGGTTTGTGAGCATGAATGTTCACTTCAGGGAGCTTGAGCCATACTACCGTCAGGAGGGAACCTCATCCATAGGCAACTCACCTGACACTGAGAATATGAGGCGAGAGGGAGATTGGTGAGAGAGTGGTGAGATTTAGGAGTATGACATGGAGGAACGGTTGAGGAGGAGAGTGAAGAGGAACAGGGAGAGGAGATGAGAGGTGTTAGGCCCTCGGCTCAGGGGGAGTACTTACCTACAACAGGAAAGAGAAGCAAACTGCAGGACCAGTACCTATAGTACTAGTGCCAAGTCTCTTGCCTGCGTCCGTCTCGACTCCGGAGACACCTACACCACCACCACCAGATTTTCCTTCAGGTGATATCATTCTTCCTACCCCTCCCACACCATTATCAGTACGGAGGACCACTCGCAGCGATACGAAAAATCCTCCTAATAGATATGGTTGGGACATTGCTCAGTTTGTTTAATATGATAACATCTCTTCTTCTCATGGAGCATTCATTGCGTCTTTGGATAGTATTACTGTACCTAACAATTGACAGGTTGCCAAGAACGATCCAAAGTGAAAAGCGGCGATGCACGAGGAGTTAGGGGCTCTTGAGAAGAACTACACTTGGGAACTGGTAAAACTGCCAGAGGGGAAGCGGACAGTCGGATGCAACTTGGTCTTTACTGTGAAGCAGAACCCAGATGGACAGGTTGAGCACTACAAGTCTCGACTGGTGGCAAAATGATACAGTCAGACGTACGACATTGACTATGACGAGACTTTTGCACCAGTGGCGAAGATGAGCACCGTCAGGACCCTGATTTCTTTGGCAACGAATGGTGAATGGAAGCTACACCAACTTGATGTGAAGAATGTATTTCTTCATGGGGATCTAGTGGAGGAGGTGTACATGGAGATACCACCAGGATTCTGCACTGATAAGACAGTAGGCAAGGTCTGCAGGTTGAAGTCCCTCTATGGACTGAAGCAGTCTCCTCGAGCGTGGTTTGACAGATTCAAGAGGGCGATTATAGGGATGGGATATCGGCAGATCAACGCTGATCACACTGTATTTTTCCGTCGGAGTGGAGGCCACATCACCATGCTTGCGGTGTATGTGGACGATATGATTATCACAGGAGATGATGAGCAGGAGATTGTCCGACTCAAAGGAAAACTTGGCAAGGAGTTCGAGGTGAAGGACCTTGGCCTTCTTCGGTACTTCCTTGGGATTGAGATTGCTCGAGAAGCAAAGGAGATTGTTCTTTCTCAGAAAAAGTATGCGCTAGACCTTCACACAGAGACAGGGATGTTGAGATGCAAACATGCAGTGACGCCGATCAATCAGAGGTTCAAGCTGGGTGCTGAGGCTGGAGAACCAGTTGACTGGAACAGATACCAGAGACTGGTGGACAAGTTGATCTATTTGAGCCACACACGTCCTGATATCTGCTCTGCAGTAAGTATGGTGAGCCGCTACATGCATGACCTAATGAAGGGTCGTATGGACGCAGTGTACCAGATTCTGAGATACTTGAAGGGTGCCCCCGGAAAGGAGCTGATATTCAGGAAGAATGATCACGTGAGCATCGAGGGTTACTGTGACTCTGACTGGGCTAGCTGTGCTGATGACAGGAGGTCTACCTCGGGCTATTGCATATTTGTAGCAGGCAACTTGGTCTCTTGGAGGAGAAAGAAGGAGTCAGTGGTACCCAGATCAACAGCTGAAGCGGAGTACAGAGCTATGACCATGGGAGTTGCAGAGCTGCTATGACTGAAAAGTATGCTGGTGGAGCTAAAGCTGGATCAATGAGCCAAGATGAAGCTGTGGTGTGACAACCAGTCAGCCATCAGTATCGCCAACAATCCAGTGCAGTATGACATGACCAAACACATCGAGATCGATAAGTTCTTCATCAAGGAGAAGTTGGACAGTGGACTACTGGAGCTAGGTCACGTTCCAACCAAGGATCAGATAGCGGACAGTCGGACCAAGGGACTTAGCTCTGTAGATATGATTAGAGGATGTGACAAGATGTGCTTAGTGAATATCTTTCGTCCATCTTGAGGAGGAGTGTTGGTATATTAGAATGTATTAGGGGATTTTATGTAAGATGAAGGGTTGTAAGGCTATATATATATATATATATATATATATATATATATATATATATATATATATATATAGTCGAGAGATTAAGATGAAAATATAACTCCAAATATTCTACACTAATCCAATGTGGTGACCAATAGATAATGGACTACAGGGTGCGGGAGCAATGCGGTAAGGAGTTGATACTGGAGAGTATGAGTAGTTTAACTACTCAGAACATAGGAATACTAACAGGAAAGTAACGAAGTTAGTAGATATATTGACTAGTATGAAGATTAATATAGTTTGTCTACAAGAAGAAAAGTAGAAGAAAAGTTGGTATACGAGAAATTAATAATATTGGATTTAAATTTTGGTAGGGTAGGGGTACTTCATACTTGTGGATAACTCATTTACAAATAGTATCATTGATATAGAAAAGAATATGAGGTGTGTTACTATTAGAGATGATGTTAGTAATGTTATAAGTTCAAGTATATAATTGAAAATGCTTAAATGGAATTTGAGAGCATATATATATATATATATATATATATATATATATATATATATATATAGTTGTAGTAGCATGAAATACGCTGAGGAATTGTACGCTTATTATACAGTCAAAACCTCCAACATACATGAAGTCCGGGTAAAGCAGCGTTTCAAGGTTGTGTGGCGTAAAACATGGCTTCAGAACTGCTCGCGTAAAACAGAGCTTCAGAGCTGTTTGGCGTATCATAGAGCTTCATAGATGCCCGCGTAAAGCAGCGCTTCAAGGCTGTTTTGGCGTAAAAGGTTGCTATGCGCGTAAATACGTTTGTCTTTAATGCAACGTAAAGTCATACGAGGAACTCTTCGTATTACTCGAATGAATCTGTCAGACAAAATAGTGAACCTGACTCCTGACAAAAGTACTGCACGACGATCGAGAGGACGGCTGTGATGATGATTTTGCACAGAGACCCAAACTGTCGCTTAGTGACATATCCTTGATACAAGTCGTTTTTACGCATTCAAGGAATACGCTGCCTATTCTACACAGGCAGAGACGAGCTTTTACGTTCAAGATGAGACGAAATCAGACGCCACATCAAAAACTGTTTCTCATACAGAGCTCGAGGCATATCTCGGCATTTAATGCACGAGATTGAGGCATATCTCTGCATTTAATGCACGAGATTTGGTTCTATCCTTTATAATTTTGTCATGACTGGGAGATCTAAAACTAGGGCTAATACGCTTACATCACCATCCTGGCATTTTACGCCAACCAGGCTATTTTCAATCATAGGAGCACGTTGTCACGCCCCAATCTCCCGCAAGCTCAATAGTCCCCGCTGAACGTGAAATCACCACGTTGCAGCTCTCCCGCGGGACAATTGTTCTCATCGGGACGTGATGCCGTACGAGCCTGGAGTTGCGCTCGTACAAGGCGATGTTGTTAAACACCAAAGTTATCATCAAAACAACCAAGTTACAGCGGAAGTCGTTTTGTGTACCAGGCACACATCAGAGTAATACGCAGCGAAGCTCTCGATAGGGTCCAAATGAAATGCCCCGAAGGCAATGCCACGAAGGCGATGAAATACTCTTGCTCTTTTCTCTAGCCCACAAAGGTACTTACAGTTCATACATCTTGTCTCGTATATCCAAGCAGCGCCACTACGCCTGCGTACCTGAAATATTGCCCACAAACGTGGGTCAGTACACAGCCGTACTGGTGAGCGGGGTAACCCACTCGTCTAAGCCGACACTAAGTAAAATAGTGAATGCAAACAGTTATATGGTGATCTTTCTAGTTGAATCCTAGATTCATTTCATGGCATAGGAATGACATGTTAAGGAAAGCTGTAAAGCAGTTTAAGCATACAAGCATTCAACTCAAACCAATCGACAAGCAGCTATATATAACCAACCCGAAGGTAACTAGCGTGCAATCCGTCCTACTCAAGTCATCGCTTGCACGATAACAATCGAACCATCAGTCTCTCCTCAATATCCATCCTCAACCAAAGTTTATATTCCAATCTCGAGTGCACACTCTTGCCGAGGCAAGGTGGCCGCGCCTACACGAAAGCCAAACCAACAAAAGAAAAGCAAGCCATCACTTATACTATATGAAGTCACTGGCAAAGCCATAAAGGACATTGATCGGACCAAGATCAATAGGGCAGTCCTACCCGATCCAGGGCTGGGCAGCTACTCCCTCCTGGTGGTATCGGACTACCAGCACTGCGCCCAATCGCGCAATGCCCATTGTTTCCTCCATGGTAGAACGGTCCCGGTGCCCCGGTGCCTCATCCCGTTCCAGGAAACCAAACCCTGTGCCACACAGGTTGTCCGTGACATGCAGACACGTAGGTATGACGAGAGGATCGAACATTCTCGCCCCACCAAGCGATCCTAGACTCGTTCAACCGATATCCAACCAAAGCATCCATAACCATTCTTCCAACATATCCATCCAACATATCCAACCAAGGATTCCAAAACCAAACCTCAACATATAGCCCAAGGCACCAAAATATGAAGTGTTTCCATAGACACAAGGCCTCTGCTCAACACAGTGTTTCATATTGGATGCAACACCCCAACTCGAGACAAACCCATGGCACAATGCCCTAACCGTGGCACAACGCCCTCGCCGATGCAGTTGTTCGGTTTCGAACCGCAACTGCTCGCTTTGCAAGACAAAGCGACCAAGTGATACTCGTGCACGGATGCACGCTCGCTCGCCCGAATTTCCGATATTCCCATTGCCTCAATGTGTCATTCCAACTTGTATAATTCCAACCGTCCAAGCATAATCCCAATTATCCAACCGACTGCCTCAAATGTATAATCCAACTATCGCTCCAACTATCCAACGCGTAAATCATATCAAGCCACAATCCTACCAAGCAACCGACGTACACTCTATGCACGCCTCAGTGTAGTGATACCCAATGTTTCAGCCCAAGTGTTTAAGCCTTTTACGTGTTTTCCATATTATTAGGCATAAAGGAGTAAAGGAGAAGGGAAAGAGCCCACTCACAATGTTTGATCCCGTTATGCATCATGTCCTGCCGATACGGCCAATCCCTTGAACCCGTGGTCCGATGCAAGCGCGATCTACTCAACTGGTATGACCGTGCGAGCAGGCCGTGCTCTCCAAATCATCCGACCGATCGGACTAAGGAAGACGGCATTATCGCTTCTATCCAGCTATCTCAGTACTGTTCTGAACGAACACCTGATTTCCATCGAACCCGCTAGCCATCTGCACATGAAACCTACTCAATCAATCCTTCTTCCCAAAATCCGACAATTCAAATGTAACCAGCATTTGGTTTATTTCACTCCGACTCAGCGTAACGCACCGTGCGGTTGCGGGGCGTTACATAATATACCACTTAAAAATCAGGTTCGTCCACGAACCGTGCTGGTACTCATTCCTATCATATGCCGCAATCCAATTCCATAGATCTGCTCTATGCAACTCACATATTCACGATTTTGACTCCGCATCTTGTTTCAGCTGAACGCTCGTATAAATTTCACGAATTCCCACATCCTCCTTACAGCTCAATACGAATTACTCGTATCGCTTAGTTTTGGATCGTACATATATTTAAGGCGTCCCTAAAATACATGCATTTCAGCCGAGCTTTGCGATAGCAAATTTGAACAATTTACAAGGGTATCTTTATGTTCGAGGCATCCATTTTGCTTTACTCCCAATTGAACCAAATCATGATTTTCATTCCAATATATTCGATTGAGCACTATTCTCAAATATGATGATTTTCCACCGACTCAATCAGTTCGTGTTCCAACTCAATCCATCCAACCATTTCTGAATCAGCACTAGCAACATCTCCAAATATTATCTCGTGCACCGAACGATCATCACAACCGATACTACCCCAACTAGGCGACTTACCCAAATATCAAACTTTGCTTAGATCAGCTCAGTCCAACACCTTTTTTCTGCCATCTCAAATACCTTGCTGGGTGAACATCTATATCGAGGTTCGTGTGTTCTACGAAGATCTCGCCGCCACGCCAAAGGGATAGTGCCACCACGTTTTCAACGTGGATACACTCGCCACAATTCTTAGGTTGCGCATGGAATAGTTCTTCGCGCTGCTTCCACTGCCTCGAAGCATAGAATATCACCTTTGCCTTCCGAACGAGCACGCTTCCCAGATCAAGTTCCGATACATCTTGTAAATCTGAGGCAAATCTGTCCCTTCCAGTATTCGCAAGGATTTGATCTGAACGAGCCGCTGCTTTAACTTCACGAGCTAGTTTTACAGTCGTCAATTCATATGAATGCTATTCCCTTCCAGGGCACGATGAGTCAGAGGCGATGCCATCGATAAAAATCTGCGACTCTGAATCTCATCAGTTGACTTAGGCCAATCCCACCATCGCTTCGATCTTTTGGCTGCCTCTTCAGCTGAAGACTATCTCAAGGGTCTCTCAAATCCAACACTCAGTCAATAAGCCAAATCTCATTGCTCACATCTGTCTTCGACGCATTCCCAAATACGCCGCCTCAAGGGTCGTTCTATGGGTTTACCATATTCAATCTCTGATTTGGCGGACAAGTCGGTAGGGTCAGCTGTCCCGAAGCTACGCTCGATAATTGTAAGTCATCACGATGGACAGTTACTATGAACCATGCTAGATCTCATCTCAAATTCGAGCCATAAACCATTCCATCCGAACGAACTTTCGAATCCGAGAAATTCATGCACTACCTCTGATGATCTGTCAACCAATGGCGCTTAACCACTTAGAGTCTTGCTATCTATCCAAGCCAAAAATCGACAACTGCGCTCGTTGAAACCGTCTTCCATCAATCCGTCGTTCTGCCCTGAATCTATCAAATTTCTGAATTGCCATGTTCGTCTACTCGCACCATCAATTGCAATGATTCTCAAAACTCAAGACTTGCTCAAATTCATATCCGTTTGCCGCATCCCAAAATGTACGTCCAACTTACTCGAGCAGCACAGTAATTTGTTCCGACGTTGCTCCCACATTTAACTATCTTCAAAAGTCCGTCCGCCATAATTATTTGCCTTCCGTTGTTGCCACAATCCGTTCACGTCTTCCGGAGAATACGTCTACCATCGTTGCACCATCTTGCCCAAAATTCTATTTTCGCTAAACCTGAGTCGACTTCTCGAGCAGCAATATCCAAAATCTTTCAAGTTTGTGTGAATCCATCGCATTGTCGATCCAAGCCAAGTTCGTGTTTCATTGTTCAACCATTAGCTCAAATGCGTTGCCCAAAAATTGTAGTCCGTGCTCGCTATCCTCCGATTAACCCATCGTTTCGCTCAAGCGTCTCCCAACTGTTCGTTCCGATCTCGTCCATCTCTTAAGCCCAACAATACTTCTATTTGCACAAGTCCGTTCTCGATTGCTCAACTCAACAATCGCTTGCTCCTTTTCTCATTCTTCCCAACTCAGCCGATGTGCACCAACCAACTTGTATTCCCGTTACCCGAGTCCGTTCAGGCAATTCCCATTGATGTCTAACCAAAATATTCCAAATGCCTTGCTCAATATGTGGTATCCCATATACCACTTCGAATCAAGTCGCTACTCGCATTACGATTTCTAGCACTTATCCAAAATCCGTTCGAACCATCCCTCATGCGTGATCATGCATTTCCCAATTCGAGTCTGACACAAAACTCAGGCAATCCCTGAATTATCCAAATCTTTCCATCAATCTCGTTATGCAACTCGTGCTATGTTCCATTCTCAATGCTTCCAGCTATTTCCAAACCGTCTGATACTTTCGCTATACGAGCAACCTGTGCAACGATCGTATTCCAAGTAGTCCAACCCAATACCCAACTGTTCCTCACATTTGTTGTACGAGCAACTCGTGCCAACTTATCCTGATATTCCCGAGCCAACTCAAACCTGCTCAACCGATGCGCCACAGCCAAAATTTCAACTTCTATCCAACACAATCGCTAGACGAGCAACTCGTGCAACGATCCATTCTCATCGAATGTTTCTACTCACAACATGCCGCATTACCAAATCTCGTATGCCAACCAACTGATCCATTGAGGCAATCAGAATCTCCCCGAACGACAAGCCAAGCCAACCCAACAAAAGCTCTCAACTTGTTGCACAAATGCAACAACGCCACCCAACTTGCTGCACGAATGCAACAATGTCTAACGAGGCTAAGCGATCCTACGAAAACCAACCAAGGCAACGCAACCAAGAATTACATGCAGCCACAACCAGCAATATATAGACTTATTGCATGAAGCATCCAATGCGGCACCGAGTAGAGTCAAGAGCTAAACGACACGCGGAAGCTATTTAGAGTTTGTGATGAAGCGAAGGACCAAGTTCGAAGAAATGAACCAGGCGCTCTGATACCAATTTGTCGCCCCCAAATCTCCCGCAAGCTTAATAGTCCCCGCTGAACGTGAAATCAGCACGTTGCAGCTCTCCCGCGGGACAATCGTTCTCATCGGGACGTGATGTCGTACGAGCCTGAAGTTGCGCTCGTACAAGGCGATGTTGTTAAACACCAAAGTTATCATCAAAACAACCAAGTTACAGCGGAAGTCGTTTTGTGTACCAAGCACACATCAGAGTAATACGCAGCGAAGCTCTCGATAGGGTCCAAATGAAATGCCCCGAAGGCAATGCCACGAAGGCGATGAAATACTCTTGCTCTTTTCTCTAGCCCACAAAGATACTTACAGTTCATACATCTTGTCTCGTATATCCAAGCAGCGCCACTACGCCTGCGTACCTGAAATATTGTCCACAAACGTAGGTCAGTACACTAAGCCGACACTAAGTAAAATAGTGAATACAAACAGTTATATGGTGATCTTTCTAGTTGAATCCTAGATTCATTTCATGGCATAGGAATGACATGTTAAGGAAAGCTGTAAAGCAGTTTAAGCATGCAAGCATTCAACTCAAACCAATCGACAAACAGCTATATATAACCAACCCGAAGGTAACTAGCGAGCAACCCGTCCTACTCAAGTCATCGCTTGCACGATAACAATCGAACCTGGATCTGATACCAATTTGTCATGCCCCAATCTCCCGCAAGCTCAATAGTCCCCGCTGAACGTGAAATCACCACGTTGCAGC
The DNA here is from genome assembly GCA_036927795.1 of Iris macrosiphon. Taxonomy (NCBI): domain Eukaryota; kingdom Viridiplantae; phylum Streptophyta; class Magnoliopsida; order Asparagales; family Iridaceae; genus Iris; species Iris macrosiphon. The sequence goes on from JAYESA010000018.1 coordinate 88,726,364, forward strand.
TCTCCCGCGGGACAATCGTTCTCATCGGGACGTGATGCCGTACGAGCCTGGAGTTGCGCTCGTACAAGGCGATGTTATTAAACACCAAAGTTATCATCGAAACAACCAAGTTACAGCGGAAGTCGTTTTGTGTACCAAGCACACATCAGAGTAATACGCAGCGAAGCTCTCAATAGGGTCCAAATGAAATGCCCCGAAGGCAATGCCACGAAGGCGATGCCTCGAAGATGATGAAATACTCTTGCTCTTTTCTCTAGCCCACAAAGGTACTTACAGTTCATACATCTTGTCTCGTATATCCAAGCAGCGCCACTACGCCTGCGTACCTGAAATATTGCCCACAAACATGGGTCAGTACACAGCCGTACTGGTGAGCGGGATAACCCACTCGTCTAAGCCGACACTAAGTAAAATAGTGAATGCAAACAGTTATATGGTGATCTTTCTAGTTGAATCCTAGATTCATTTTATGGCATAGGGATGACATGTTAAGGAAAGCTGTAAAGCAGTTTAAGCATGCAAGCATTCAACTCAAACCAATCGACAAGCTGCTATATATAACCAACCCGAAGGTAACTAGCGTGGAACCCGTCCTACTCAAGTCATCGCTTGCACGATAACAATCGAACCATCAGTCTCGCCTCAATATCCATCCTCAACCAAAGTTTATATTCCAATCTCGAGTGCACACTCTTGCCGAGGCAAGGTGGCCGCGCCTACACGAAAGCCAAACCAACAAAAGAAAAGCAAGCCCTCACTTATACTGTATGAAGTCACTGGCAAAGCCATAAAGGACATTGATCGGACTAAGATCAATAGGGCAGTCCTACCCGATCCAGGCTGGGCAGCTACTCCCTCCTGGTGGTATCGGACTACCAGCATTGCGCCCAATCGCGCAATGCCCATTGTTTCCTCCATGGTAGAACGGTCCCGGTGCCCCGGTGCCTCATCCCGTTCCAGGAAACCAAACCCTGTGCTACACAGGTTGTCCGTGACATGCAGACACGTAGGTATGACGAGAGGATCGAACATTCTCGCCCCACCAAGCGATCCTAGACTCGTTCAACCGATATCCAACCAAAGCATCCATAACCATTCTTCCAACATATCCATCCAACATATCCAACCAAGGATTCCAAAACCAAACCTCAACATATAGCCCAAGGCACCAAAATATGAAGTGTTTCCATAGGCACAAGGCCTCTGCTCAACACAGTGTTTCATATTGGATGCAACACCCCAACTCGAGACAAACCCATGGCACAATGCCCCAACCGTGGCACAACGCCCTCGCCGATGCAGTTGTTCGGTTTCGAACCGCAACTGCTCGCTTTGCAAGACAAAGCGACCAAGTGATACTCGTGCACGGATGCACGCTCGCTCGCCCGAATTTTCGATATTCCCATTGCCTCAATGTGTCATTCCAACTTGTATAATTCCAACCGTCCAAGCATAATCCCAATTATCCAACCGACTGCCTCAAATGTATAATCCAACTATCGCTCCAACTATCCAACGCGTAAATCATATCAAGCCACAATCCTACCAAGCAACCGACGTACACTCTATGCACGCCTCAGTGTAGTGATACCTAATGTTTCAGCCCAAGTGTTCAAGCCTTTTACGTGTTTTCCATATTATTAGGCATAAAGGAGTAGAGGAGAAGGAAAAGAGCCCACTCACAATGTTTGATCCCGTTAGGCATCACGTCCTGCCGATACGGCCAATCCCTTGAACCCGTGGTCCGATGCAAGCGCGATCTACTCAACTGGTATGACCGTGCGAGCAGGCCGTGCTCTCCAAATCATCCGACCGATCGGACTAAGGAAGACGGCATTATTGCTTCCATCCAGCTATCTCAGTATTGTTCTAAACGAACACCTGATTTCCATCGAACCCGCTAGCCATCTGCACATGAAACCAACTCAATCAATCCTTCTTCCCAAAATTCGACAATTCAAATGTAACCAGCATTTGTTTTATTTCACACCGACTCAGCGTAACGCACCGTGCGGTTGCGGAGCGTTACACACGTCGTATGCTATCTCCTCGAAATACGCCAACTTAGGCTATATTTGCAAAGGTACGTGATAAGGTTATTTGACCCAGAATACGCTCAAGACCTCAGTCAAGAAGGATAATTGACTATTTTTACGCTGGTTATCTATTATTCATGCAGCATCAAGCTTTACGCGGTATTTGGCTTTTACGCCAACATGACAGTTATTTGGCTTTTACGCCAATAAGACAGCTATCTGGCTTTTACGCCAACGAGACAGTTATTTGGCTTTTATGCCAACCATCTCTACGCGAGGGGCAGTTACCTACGTGACTTGCATGCCGTGATCTTCAAGAAGCAGTTATACGCGTTAACTCATAATGGGACACGCGTCACATGCGGATTCAGGAGATCATTCAAACGTGAGTAGCAGTTATTATAACCGCCGCGTAAAATGTGCAACTTTCTCCACAGTTGTGCTTCTATGCCGACTGGACAGTTATCGTGACTGATCTCTATAAATAGAGACCTCTAGTCACAGGGTAGAGATCAAGAGATCAGAGAGAGAGAGAGAGAGTACAGACAGAGAGTAGTGATTGACGACTTTGGCAACGAGAATCCAATCCCTCCTGCAATATTTGAAGCTTCTTCTTCTTCTACAATACTTCTTCATCATCGTGTGGTCTAAGGGACAAAGTGATCGACCGCAGATCAGACTCCTATAGCAATTTTTTTCCAGAATTATTTTTTTATTGTACTTAACATCCTCGTATAGGATTAATTGTACTCTTTTTTCTTGTTTGTAAACAAAGAAAGGGTTTCGTATAAACCTAGTTTCATTCTTTTGTTTATCATCAAACAATAGTCTGATTTGAGGAGAGTACTTAGATGAGAAAATTATGCAAGGAACGGGACGTGAGTATACGTTGTAAAGGAGATTAATGATTATGATAGCGTAAGTAAGTGAAGGTTATGGCTACGAAATGAGAAAAGAGGTAAGAAGAGGTGATATGTTCCTTGATTTTGTAGTCATATGACCTTATAGTTGGAAATAAGTGTTTTAGAAAGAGAAATATTTAATTAATTTTAAGCGGATTCAATATAGTCATGTAGATTATTTTCTTACTATAAAGGTTAATAATTGTGTAGAATTTTCTGTTCTAACTCCTTGAGGTACGCATAAAGCATGCACTCATTGGTTGAAGCCATTACGGTGGTGTACTCAAATCTTCACTAAGTAATCATTCCATTCGGTAAATGTTAATATTTTCTCTTAAGATCCAATGCTTCACATTGCACCAATCTTCACTAAGCCATTAGAAAAATGAAGAAGATGAGAAGTTTGACTTGGAAGTTGGAAAAAAGTAAGCATTTCACTTCTATAACATTTGCCACATTAGCTTCGCAATTTACCGACTATTGCATTGGAGAAGGATTTTAAATAAAATTGTCATTCTAGGTGGCAACAACTTTTTTCCAAAGTCACAATAGGGTTTGGAGATGATCACAATAGGCTTTGGAGATGATCTAAGGCCTCATCATGATAGTGAAGTTTAGTTTCTAGTCTGATAATTTATTCCCAGAGAGTACTTCAGTTTTTTTTTCTCCTGTGAGTTTTAACTGTATTCCATTGTCAGTGCATATATGACATCAGATTTAACTATACATATGGTTGGTAGAAAATGTGTCATAATAAATAAAACTAACGTGTTATATCCATTTTAGGAGCATCGATCACCTCGAGAAGCTGCCATCCCTTGTATTGCAGGACCAGGAGCCACATGTAAATTCCCTCTTCCACCCAAGAACATGCAGATTGCTGATTTCAAAAGGTCAATGTGGAGATGAAACAAATATTATTATTAAGAAGAAGATTTCCATAGCTTGTAAATACTTGTTAATGGGCAAAAGTAGTTTTTTATTTTTATTTTTATTTGTTTAAATTTGTTCAGTAATTATTTCTTCACCATCATGTTTACTCTTGTTAATTGTACTTTAGAGTGATTTCCTTTCATCATAATCATAGATAGGTTAGATCACAGTTATATGTACAAGTCTCTCTCTGATGTACTTCATGGTGTATGATAATCAATTTGAGTCCGCTTCTACAGCATCATTTATGGGCAATTACGAAAGTTGATTTTTGTTTAAAATGATTAAAACCTTATTCTGGTTTACATTTTCGAATGTACATTATCTTGTGGATAGTGGAGATCAGTGAAGTCCATACTATATGTTATATGCAACTGATGATACATAACTTGAACCATTTCAAGTTAAGAGTTCTGCTATGGATTAAAATTAAGGATGTTGATATGGTATGTTGGGTGTCATATTTAAGTATAGTATAAGCACATAGGAATATCTTGAGGACATATTTGGGATGCGAGAATATGTCACAGGATATTCCATTATGAGATTATTGTCATAATGATTGAGATCATTGTATTAATGACTGTAAGGCTATATAATGCCAATGAGACAATCAATAAAATCATCAACTAATTTCAACATGTTATCAGAGCCAAGTTTCCACAAACCTTAGCAGTCACCAAGCTTCCACAAACCCACAGAAGGATTTCCTAGATCTCCTCCACCGAACTCTTCCACGCCCCCCCTTCTTCCCTTCTCCGCCCTTCGCAAGCCGCCCTTCGCTGTTGTTGTCCCGTCCTGCTACTGCTGCGGCTACTACTGCTGCGGCTGCTGCGACTGCTGCTGCTGCGACGGCGGCTGTGACATGCGTGCTGCCGCCTCCGTCGCACCAGCACAAGACAGCGCCTAATAGGGATGCCTAGATCTGAAAAAAGGGGGAACATGTTCGGATCTATGAGCGGACGACGAGGACGAGCGTGAGTCGTGGAGCGGACGTGACGTGATTGGATAGACGACGCATCGATGGAGGAGATCATCAAGAAGCTAGATTCTGCAAAGGTGGCGACGTTGATGAAGTTGTTGACGATGTCGGCTGGTGAGAACACGACACGAACGTCGCCGGAGTTGAAGCTTTCCTCCATCGATCTGAAATTAGATGGACCAGCCACCTATCTGAGTTGGTCACGGCGGGTGAGAAGAACAATCGCAGGAAAAAATATGGAGGGGTTCCTGACGGGCGAGACGACAGAGCCGGACGAGGGCTCAACAGGACGTGATGAGTGGAAGTCCACTCATATGGTGATCTACATCTGACTTCTCAACTCCTTAGTCCAGTCTATTGCCGCCACAGTAGACGGTATTGAGATGGTGAAAGATGTGTGGGAGAAGTTGAGAAGGACCTATGATGGTGTAGGGAACAACTTACGGGTCTTCCAGATAAAGGGGGAGATTGATGACAACCGTACAGGGAGAGAAGACGATGCAGGAGTATGCCACGGAGTTGGAGCGTCTGTGGTTGGATTATGATCACTCCTCAGATCGGACGAGCTGCGGGGACCCTAAGTGTAAGGAGAGACAGGTGTGTCTACAGGAGAGGACGATGAAGTTCCTCAAAGGCCTGACTGCAGCTTTCGCACAGAGGACGGCCCTACTTCTAGCCCAACCAAAGATCCCTAGCCTTGAGGAGGCTATCTCAGCCATGATCCAGGAGGAGACACACATCAGGCTGCAAGCCAGGACAGGTGGTCCCCCCGAAGCAAAGTCAGCACTAGCGATCACCAGCTCAGGTAACATAGGATCTAAGGGAGAGCCCTGGCAGCATAACCGGCAGTGCTACAACTGTGGGGAGATGGGTCATCATCGGTATGCTTGTACCAAACCACCTAGGGAGGGAGATTCAGGTGGTGGATGAGGACCGTTCGGCGGACGAGGATATAATGGAGGACGTGGTCGTGGTCGAGGGGGTAGACGAGGCGGCCGAGGAGGTTATCGGGCGAACCTCCTGATATCAGAAGGGAACGGAGAAGCTGATGGCACCTTTACGGTGGAGGATCAGGCACTGGGAGACATGAGGAGTAGAACAGAGGAGGCGTCCACCTCATTCTTTGTTAGGGGCAACGCTGCCATGTATGCCCATCCATCAGAAGGTACTGACGAATCACTTGCCCTACACTCACCTAGCATCAACAGACAGCATTCAGACAGCTGATGGCACTTTCCAGCCAGTGGTCGGTAAGGGTACTGTTAATTGTACAGGTTCAGTAAGACTATCCAATATTTTACATGCTCCATCCTTTCCAGTCAGTCTCTTGTCCATTAGTTCTAGAATCCTCCAACTTAAATGCATTGTTTCTTTTGATATTTCTAAGGTGATCTTCCAGGAGAAAGGGACAGGACGAAGACTTGGGACTAGCACTTGGCATGAGGGACTGTGGTACCTAGATCGAGAAGGACTGGACTCAGCATTGGTATCTATGGCAGAGAAGGATGGCATGAAAGGACTGCAGCAGAGGACTGAGGATACCTTGATACTCCATCATCGGAGGATGGGACATTCTTCATTTGATACTCTAAGTAAGTTGTATCCAGAGATTTATGCAAAAACAAATAAAGAGAAATTAGTATATGATGCGTGCGAGTTAGGAAAACTTACTAGGAGCTTATATGTTGGCACGGGTCATAGGAGCACTTTTGCTTTTGAGGTAGTACATTCTGATGTCTGGGGTCCATGTGCTACTAGCACTATGAATGGTTATAAGTACTTTGTTTCTTTCATTGAGTGTGCCTCTCGTGTTACCTGGTTATATTTGATGAAAAATAAGAATGATGTACCTGCTTGTTTTCGAAATTTCCATAAGCATGTCCAGACTCAGTACAAAGTAGTTGTGAAGGTACTGAGGTCTGACAATGGAACGGAGTATACCAACAGGACGCTTGCAGAATACTTGTCAGCAAACGGAATACAGCATCAGACCACCTGTGCAAACACACCAACACAAAATGGAGTTGCAGAAAGGAAAAACAGACACCTTCTGGAGGTCGCAAGAAGTAGATGATCGACATGAATGTCCCACAGAGTCTGTGGGGGCATGCAGTGTTGACAGCAGCTCAACTCATCAACAGGATGCCCTCGAAGGTCGTCGGATGGAAGTCCCCATGTAAGGTATTGCAAGGCAATAATAGTGGAATACTCCCACTGAAGGTGTTTGAGTGTGTGTGTTTTGTGAAGGACAACAGGCCATCAGTTGGGAAACTTGACCCTAGAGCGGTCAAATGCATCTTCGTAGGCTACTCGGCGACCCAGAAGGGGTATGTGTGCTGGAGTCTGATAAAGAAGAAGAAGTTTGTTAGTATGGATGTCCACTTTCGGGAGCATGAGCCATACTACCACCGGGACGGAACTTCACACAACACGCCTAATACTGCCAGTATTAGGCGAGAGGGGGAGATGGAGAACTTGGTGGTAACCGATTTAGAAGTTTGGCATGGAGGTACGGAGAAGGGACAAGAAGGCGAAGGTGTTAGGCCTACGGCTCAGGGAGAGTTACTTACCTACAGCAGGAGAGAGAAGCAAACTGTAGGACCAGTACCGACAGTGCCAATGCCAAGTCTCTTGCCTGCGTTCGTCCCAACTCCTGAGGCACCGACACCAACCCCCCTTAAGGTGATACCCCCTCCTTCACAAGATATCATTCCCCCTACTTCTACTCCTCCTACACCACTATCTGTACGGAGGACCACTCGCAGCAATGCAGGAAATCCTCCAAACAGATATGGTTGGGATATTGCTCAGTTTGTTTCTTATGACCATATCTCTTCTTCTCATGGAGCATTTATAGCATCTTTAGATAGTATTACTGTACCTAACAATTGGCAGGTTGCCAAGAACGATCCAAAGTGGAAAGCGGCAATGCATGTACGACATCGACTATGACGAGACCTTTGCACTAGTTGCAAAGATGAGCACTGTCAGTACTCTGATTTCTCTGACAGCGAATGGTGGATGGAAGCTACACCAACTGGATGTGAAGAATGCGTTTCTTCACAGAGATCTAGTGGAGGAGGTGTACATGGAGATACCACCAGGATTTGGCACCAATCAGACAGTAGGCAAGGTCTGCAGGTTGAAGAAGTCCCTCTATGGACTGAAGCAGTCTCCTCGAGCGTGGTTTGACAGACTCAGAAGGGCGATGATAGGGATGTGATATCAGCAGATCAATGCTGATCATACCGTGTTCTTCCGTCGGAGTGGAGGCCACATCACCATGCTTGCGGTGTATGTGGACGATATGATTATCACCGGAGATGATGAGCAGGAGATCACCCAACTCAAAGGAAAGCTTGGCAAGGAATTCGAGGTGAAGGATCTCGGCCTTCTTCGGTACTTCCTTGGAATTGAGATTGCTCGAGAAGCAGAGGGGATTGTTCTCTCTCAAAGGAAGTATGCACTGGACCTTCTCACAGAAACTGGGATGTTGGGGTGCAAACCTGCAGCGACACCAATAGATCAGAGGTTCAAGATTGATGCTGAGGCTGGAGAACCAGTTGATCGGGACAGATACCAGAGACTGGTTGGCAAGTTGATCTATTTGAGCCACACACGTCCTGATATCTGCTTTGCAGTAAGTGTGGTGAGCCGCTACATGCATGACCCACAGAAGGGTCATATGGATACAGTGTACCAGATTCTGAGGTACTTGAAAGGTGCTCCCAGGAAGGGACTAATATTCAGGAAGAACAATCACGTGAGCATCGAGGGCTACTGTGATTTTGACTGGGCTAGTTGTGCTGATGACAGGAGGTCTACCTCGGGATATTGCATATTTGTAGGAGGTAACTTGGTCTCCTGGAGGAGTAAGAAGCAGTCTGTGGTGGCTAGATCGACAGCTGAAGCAGAGTACAGAGCTATGGCCTTGGGAGTTGCAGAGCTGCTATGGTTGAAGAATATGCTGGTGGAGGTGAAGCTGGATCAATGAGCCAAGATGAAGCTGTGGTGTGACAATCAGTCAGCTATTAGTATCGCCAATAATCCAGTACAGCATGACAGGACCAAATACATCGAGATTGATAGATTCTTCATCAAAGAGAAGTTGGATAGTGGATTACTGGAGCTTGGCCATGTTCCAACCAGGGATCAAGTAGCAGATGGACTAACCAAGGGACTCGCCTCAATGAGCATGATTAGAGAATGTGACAAGATGGGCTTAGTGAATATCTTTCACCCATCTTGATGGGGAGTGTTGATATGGTATGTTAGGTGTCATATTTAAGTATAGTATAAGCACATGGGAATATCTTGAGGACATATTTGGGATGCCAGAATATGTCACAGGATATTCCATTATGAGATTATTGTCATAATGATTGAGATCATAGTATTAATGACTGTAAGGCTATATAATGCCAATGAGACAATCAATAAAATCATCAACTAATTTCAACAAAGGAGCTCAAGCCCTAACCATAACCAGCCAACTAAGGATTGGTCTGACATTCCTGAAGCTTATTTATAAGCTGTGGTCACAAGCTGATGTGATAAGTTGTTTATCTAAACTGTTTGCTAATTCCTTCCTGAAAGTTGTTGCCAAAAGTAGTGTGTTTTGTAAAAATCTGTATTTCAGTTCTGAAACTATATTGGAAATGGCCAAACTAGACACTTTTTTGTAATATAAAGGTAATGTACATTAATGTAAAAAGGAATTTGATAAGCTGCAATAACCTTTGATAGTCTCTCCATGACCGATAAAAAGCAGTCCAAAATGGCCAGCAACTTCCCAAAAAAAAAATAAAGGCAAAAATAGCACTTTCCAAATACACATTGAAAAAATAAATCACTAAAAAATAAGCAGCAGCAGCAGTTCAGATAAGCAATCCTAAACCTAACCTAACTTGAATCAACTTATTTGCTCGAAATAATCTAAAAGATACCTAGAGTTTTACTATAAGAATTTTATATCAAACTATCAAAGTACCTAATAGGATTTTTCTCTTGGTTCGGCCTAACCTGACCGAACCTTTCATTTTCCCATGACCCAAAGGGAGAACCAGACAATTGTAAAGGCCCCTGTTGGCATGTCATGCTCCGGTGCTAGAATATGAAGAACGAAGGTATAACTCGGCCAATTACGCACTACAGAGTACGCCAGCATCCCGAAGGATTGTCGCATTTTGAAAAAGACGAGGAAGTTATCGCATACTAGCAATCATCTTGTATCTTAATCTAGACAAATACGAAAGCAATAAGATATCACATATATGAAAAATAGTAAGGCACTCCAAACGATATAACATAAATGATCTTGAAGCTGGTGTACAAAATGAAATACTAGCGGCGTTGTCAAATATACATGATAATACTACTAGTTGCAGTCTAGAATTTATATACAAACGTCATCCGTAGATGGTCAATATGCTCCTAGATATGAGGGTTAACGCAGGCTCTTGGCTAAATGCCTCACAGATTTAAGGAATTAGGAAAGAAAAGTTTGTTCCTTTCCTTTGTTTGGTAGCCACAAACTCGGAAACTATTTTTCTGACAGAGAAAATAATAGGGGAAGATGGTTCCTCTAAGAACCCATATATGATTGATTTTTTCTTCTCCTTTTTCACAATTATTACGAAAATCTAGGATGATAATATCCCTACGAAAATGTGTTATTTTATATTTTACCCATTACTTTTGGATTTGTAACGACCCGTGCCCGCGATATCGGGTACGAGTGCGTGATTAAGTCCAGCCTACACTGTCGTTGACAGCAGGAGTCAGCTGTCTATACCTCATGAATCTCCAAGTCACGTAAATCAATCATAAGTCACAACTCTAATAACGATAAATAATCCAAACACACGCACAACACCATAGTCCACTAGTATGATCTTTGTATATGATACATCTCATCTCATTCGGAAACAAATATGGTAAATCATAAAATATACAATCATCAAATACATCAATAAATCAAAATAATATATGCTAGTCCTCCATGTAGCTCAGCTGCCTCAAGTGTCACCTCCATGATATATGTATCAACTATACAGTCAGGACGGAGCAAAGTATATCTACACAATACTAGAAGTAAAATGTGAAATAACATGAACAGAAAACAATAAAGAACAAGTACAATCAATATGCACAAGTAAACAATCTAACATGCGATTTGAATATCTTTGTCGCGGTGGACAACTAAAAGTGATCTGGCGTCCCGCATGTGACATGCGACAGCTACTCTTTACGGTTTGAGAATGGGGTCATCCACACGCAACTCTGGTATTCCCCTTCCGACACCAATAACACGATACAAGATATGACACAAGGTACAATGGCATGGCACGAGATACAATAAACACGATACGAAATACAATGAACACGACACGCAATCACCGTGTGTTCTACTGTCACGAAGCATGCAATAAAACGAATATACTAGCAAGATGCACAATTGGTAGGAATTGGCAATAAATAATAAATAATGAATTACGGGAATTTAAAGAGGAACTTGCAATGGAAAAGCAATAATAAAAACTTGCAATAAATCATGAAATACGATAACAAAAGAAGCATCGTGTAGAGTACTTGCCTCCGGTCCAAAGCTGTATTCGCTCTAGTGTTCACCTAAAAAAATAATATTTCCTTATTAGGTTCCATCACTAGAAAATCATATTTAATTACCAATCTAAAATCCAATAAAACCCTCTTATACAACTTTATTTTTATTTTAAAATATAAGGATATTATTGGTATATTGATATAATTTTTCTTTCCTTTCCCGAACCAACCAAACATTGGAAAAAAATCAAATGGTCTTTCTTGGATGCTTTCCTTGTTTTTCAAACAGATGAAAGAAAACCTAACATGAATTCTAATTTCCCATCCCCATGAAAAAGAAAAGAAATTGATTTTCCTTCTGAGAACCATACAAGGCCATAGTGTACTGTAAAAAAAGAGTAGATCAAGGAGAGAAACCCACTCAATCTCCCGTGTCGAGGTTATGTGAGTGTAGTTTATTGAGGGAGAGCGCTGGCAGATCCTCGGACTTGACTATGATATATGGTCATGCAAAACAAGTGGGGTCAACCCCAATAGCAAGTACAACAAAGGAAGTTCGAAAAAAATATTGATACCCCAGAGACAATATAATCAACAAATTCTATTTAATAAACAACAAATTTCAGAAGACATGGAAAATGAAACGTGAAGTACAAGAGATAGTGTGATATGAAGGCACAATCACGAAAATAAATGGCAATATGAAACTTGCTAAAGATGGAGTAAAGACACAATAAAGACAATCAATATAAACAACCAAGGAAGTCCTACAAATTGCTACATTTGTCTACCTAATTTATCCTCGATGCAAATTTTTATTAGTTATCTACATAGGTTATCCTAATTATCCACCAGGATATATGTTACAGGATGCAAAACTGGAAAGGCATATAGAATAGAGCATAACATAACAAGGCTGGTCATCTACACAATCAATATCAGGATGGTCATCTGTATTATCAATATCATAAGAAAATTATAGCATATTAGGGTAGATCATGAGCTCCCTCACAGAATTCACCGAGTATGGTAGGTTAGCCAACAAGTTGCATGAAAATCAGAATCCTCCCTCCCAAGTGATCTATGTGATTGTGCTAGTTATACTTTACCCTACAAATGTTTTGATTCCCAAGTTGTAGAAACTCGAAGAATAAACCAATATGTCATACCGACCTAGATATTGTCAAGGATACGATAATACGAGCGTCCATCAATCAAATCGTATGCAGTCATGTATGTTAGGGAGAATGGAAACACTAGTGGTTATTGATTTGACCACTAGGTTAAATGGAATTCATGATATTATACGCATGTCAGAGTGCAAGCAGAAAATAAATACAGAGGTTCTCATCACACCATAGCATTATCGGGGCAATGTATGTTACGAGTTATACTCGAAACAGTCCCTTGAAACTAAACCACATGTAAGGGACAATATATTAGGGGTATATTGACAGTATCACTAAAATTAGATTTAGTGACGTCAAAATTATCACTAATGATTAAAAAAATATTGCTAATTAGCAATAGCGGTGTAATTATAGACGATTGAACGTGGTCATGTTTCTCATATCGTAGACAAGAAAAACGTTATAAAATGTCACTGTAGTGATGAATTCAGCGACGTCTATTATCGTCACCACTCTGCGATGCTTAGCGCCTTGTGTTACCAAATTGGCAACACCGTAAATAAGCAATATGGGTCACCAAAACATTAACCTAATTAGCTACATTTTTATTTTCTTTTTAGTAACTTCTCTAATGTAATGGCAAAAGTTTGCCATGTCAGCTAAGTTTCGACATCACGACGATGTGCTGCAACGTCTTTTGTTTAAAATTTAGCGTCATGATCTACGTCGCTAATCCTTCAAGTTAGCAATGTATTAATGACCTCAGTGTCACGCCCCACTACATGAATACGAAGAACGGGGATATTGCTCGTCCATCTATCCAATACTGAATATACTAGTATCACGTAATATAATTATGACTGTACCTAGACAAGGGATATATGCTATAATACAAGTCCTCGATGGTCTCACAGAACATGCTATGTATCAATCAGCCAAACAAGAAATATGAATATAGAATATATAAGATAAAGTAATAAGTGTCACGATCCACACCCGATATAGGGGTACGAGAACATGGGTACGTCCAGCCTACGCCGCAACATCGACAGTAGAACGCTGTTTGGATAACTATACTATCTAGCAGTAATGATCATCAAGATATATAATACCACCAATGAAATATGAATACTCAATCACATAACTATAAGATGGAATAATCACACGAATATGATATAAAGAACTGAAGAGTCAAGATACAACTCACAAGACATAAATAATATCTAATGAGTCTCAAATATAATAAAGTACTAACTATCAAAGCTGGAGACAAATCCAGTACAATAATAAGCCTATCTACTAAGCTATTGGTAAAGTGTTGTCTGCTTCAACCGGGATGAGTCCCTCCTGAGCCATAGTCTCTAGCTCAAAGCCAACTACGTCCTGAGGCCCGTATTGAGTAGGATACCACTCCTCAGTGTCATCCGAAAAAAAAATATCCAGTCAGGAATGGAGCAAAGTACACCTCTAATAGCAGTTACAATAAATGATAAAAATTATGTAACAGTAAATAGGGAGCATATACTAGATAAATAGAGAATGGCAGAAATATACTGAAATAAGAAAATGCGAGAAATACATACAAGAGGTACTAACATCATATATGGGAATAAAGAGATACAACTATCTAAGTGAGTGAGTACTAGCTTCAACATGTGATCGGCTTGGGTACTGCTCAAGAACCACGAGCCTGGTTAATCATACGTACGGTGTATGAGTAACACTATGCAAGAAAATAAGAACTGCGGGGGTATGATCACATATCTACACTAAATACTCTCCGTCCCCAACTGGTATAATGTATCCAACCATGACATGCTATGACACGGGATTCTTTGAGAAGGGATCTAATCTTCTCATGAATCAGTGTCCATACATGTACAAGAACACTGGGGCTCGCACAAGAAATATGTCAGAAACTACCAGGAATAACATCTCATGACGGGATCCCGGAATACCAATCCGTGTAACCAAGTGTAAAAAAATCAAGGATATCTATACTAAATACAACAAACATAGAGGATATCATAAACGAAAAACTATTAGAGAATGTACTCGCTTGGAATCAGGTGAACTATATCAAAGATGTCTGAAATGGTGCCTCAGAGACCTAAATATGGAATATTACATAAGTACAAGGTTTTGGAATGAATACAAGTCAAACTAGTCCATTTCTAGGTCTTTAAGCCATCTCTAAGGGGAACTAGGCCAAAATAGTCAAACGAGGTCAGCTCTAAGTCAAACTAGTTAAACTAGCTACTTCTAGGTTGTATGAGTCCATCTCTAGGATATTGGGTCCATACAATATGTATTTAGGCTATATTAGCTATATTAGGATACTAGGATATCGATACTATACCGTATCGTAAGATACGTAATATATATAATATAAAAATACTATACAAAATATATAAATATAATATTTACTAGTATCTCCTAGCTAACTAACACTAAATGGATACCTTGGCTTTGAACCAACTCGGTATCAAACTATCTACACCCCTTCTTGCATACCAATACCCAATACCTTGAGTTAACTCCATTACCTTGACATTACCTAGTATAACACAAGGTAATACCAAACTTAGCTAAACACTTAACTAACTATCTATCTTAACCAATATTATCTAAAGTCCCTATAGAACCAACTCTAATATCATAACTTAACATCCCATTCTAACATAACATAACTAACAGTCACTAGAATCTAACTTATATAACTAACAGTCATAACTTACTACATATTAACATACAATACCAATTATAACCAAGTTTTATAACCAATTACTAATACCACTACCAATTGACACTTAAAATATGGTATCTAACCAAACTAGACTAACAATCACTACTAAAATTACTAACAGACATCACTACTTCAACATACTAATATAACTAACCTACTAACATGCATCAACCAATCACCACAGCCCCCCCAATAGTTCTACTGATGTTGCTCTGTCCTTGTTAAAACACAGCAAAATATGACCCCAACAACCTGCTGTGCATACAGTGCACACCAAACTCCAACCCGATAGTGCATTGTGCACTCTCCAAACCCGATAGTGCATTATGCACACTCTCTCATCTCCTAGCTGTTGAATATGACCCCCCCTCTAATAGTTGACACACCACTCTAATAGTCCACAAGTGAGCTCAATTCAGTCTACACCTGTGCAACAGTCCCCAACTCTTCCAAAATAGTCTACATAAGCCCCCATCCATTATACATTTAAATACGCATCAGTATATTGTAAAAATATAGGTAAATGATTATATAATCAATATGTAGCTATATATATCATATATACAACTCATATACAATACTTAAAATAGCTAACACAAATCCAAATAGAGTATAGCACAATATAACAAACATGTGGAGTGTATCGCACCCGTATCACACTCAAACTATGATACGCTTGCGATACGGCTCTAACACATCACCAAACGTATCCTGAAGGACACAAACAAGTCTAAAATCACATTTAGAAGTAATACGAAGAGCTAGCTACTCAACTACGTATCCGTGTCAAAATGTGACATGCTCAAACCCCCCGTATAGAAGAAAAACCCCTGAATCAAGCTGTATCACCAAATTATCATGATACGGCCCACACGTATCCATTTGTGGATACGACACTAGCCTCACACAATCAAATATATGTCAATTTGGTCTAATTGACTATTGACAAACACATGGTGAGCAATTTTGGATTTTCTCTAAAATTGACACAAAATACATGATAACTTTCACAATAGGTGTCCCTAGTAGTCAATTCTTCTTCCTATAGGTATCCCTAGTACATAGGTGAGTTTCAAATGATTAAACTACAGATTTATAGACTAATTAAAAGAAAAAAAAATTGAATTATACCTATTGGGAGATGGATTCCCAATGCAAGTCTCTAATTATATACAAAGAGCAATTAACTTGTGCAATCTCTTTCTCCTTCTAGATCCTTGCCTACTCCTTTCTAGAGCTTATAATAGTAAAATAAGAAAGTAATTGGAAGAGAATTTGATAAGAATTTGGTGGACGGAAGAGAGAATTTATGAAGGAAAATTCTAGATCTAAATTTTGGATGAAGAAAAAGAGAAGATAGAAACTCCTCTCCCTTAATAGTGGCTGGCCCCTCCTTGGCCTCCAAGAAATGTATAATATCTATTTTGCACCTATGGGCTTGTCATGAAGAAATGTAATTAAGGAGAAAGCTACTACTCCTAATGGTTTGACTAATCAAATCACTATCTTAATGAATTGGGCTAAAATATTGGGCTCAAGTCTAAAAATAAATGTTGGTCCAAGAGTCAAGTCTAGTCTAGTTAGGTCTACTAACACAAGTCCAAACAATAATGCAACATCTAACAATAAATAAATAATCCTGTAAATAAATATACAACATGCACAAACTTTAGGAAATGACTAAAAATGCCCTTCCTAGAAAATGTGGTAGTGACAAATTTAACCCCCTTAAAATAATTTCATCCTCAAAATTCAAAGACGAAACTACCCCTAGAAAAGCAAAACAGAACAAGAAAGAACATACCTCAAGGAACAAACAGATACGGGTACCGCTCTCGCATTTCATCCTCCCTCTTCCAGGTAGATTCACCCGGAGAGTGATGCCTCCATGCGACGCGTACCTAGGGAATGGTCTGGTTCCTCAGCACCTTCTCGCTCCGATCCAAAATCTTAACTAGCTTCTCAGATAGCTGAGAGTAGGGCCCAACTCTATCTTCGAGTGATCCAATACATGAGTAGGATCCTCCACATGCCGTCTCAATTCTGACACGTGAAACACATTGTGCACTCCCTCCAATTCAGGTGGTAAGTCTAGTCTGTAGGCAACTGCACCGACCCTCTCGAGAATACTGAAGGGTCCGATGAATCACGGACTAAGCTTTTCACCTCCACCGAAGTGAATCATGCCTCATGTCGGAGAAATCCTCATAAACACCAGACCTCCAACCTAGAAAAAATACAAACTTAAGGACTTAATCTATGACAAACAACCAATATCAATCACAAAATAAAACATAAAGCTATACCTCAAACTCCAAGGGTCTCTGGTGGCTATCGGCCCAATGCCGATGTCTATCCTGTGCCACCCGAAATCTATATCTAATCAGCTTAACCTTCTCCGCTGCATCCACCACCATCTCTGGCGCTAGCAAAGTTCTCTCTCCGACATCATCCCAAGACAAGGGAGTGCGACAACTCCGACCGTACAGAGCCTCAAATGCTGACATCTCTATACTAGCCTGATAACTATTATTGTAAGCAAACTCTACCAAATGAAGATGGTCCTCCCTAGATCTCCCAAAATCTAGTACACAGGTGTGCAGTATATCCTCAAAAGTCTGAATAGTCTTCTCTGACTGTCCATCAATCTGGGGGTGATATGCAGTACTGAACTTGAGCTGGATGCCCAAGCTTGCCTGCAAAATCCTCCAAAAATGAAAAATGAAATGACTATCCCAATCTAAGACTATGCTGACGAAAACCCCATGTATCCTGACGATCTGCCTCACATACATATCTGCCAGCTTCTCCGTTGACAAACCCACCTTGAAAGGCCAAAAGTGGGCCGATTTGGTCAACCTGTCAAATCTGACCCAAATTACGTCTTTTCCTCCTGGAGATCGTGAAAGTCCGGACACAAAATCCATAGTAATGTGCTTCCACTTCCACTCTGGAATGGATAATGTCTAAAGTAAACCGCCTGGCCTTTGTCTCTCGGTTTTTACCTGCTGGCACACTAAGCATCTGGATACAAACAGTGCTACCTCCCTCTTCATGCCATACCACCACACACTCTCTCGCATATCTCGATACATCTTGTTGGCACCTGGATTAATGAAATACTGGGAACGATGCACTTTCTGCAACACATTCTCCCGCTACTCTCTACTAGGCACACACAGTCTAGTACCGTGCCACAAAGAACCATCCTCAGCAATGGTGAAATCATCCTCCAGTCCTGCTCTTACCTGGGCTTTGATGCTCCTCAGAGACACATACTCATACTGGGCTGCCTTAATCCTGTCCATCAACTTTGAATATATCTGTAAACCCCATATTTGCATCGCAATCCCAGAAACTATCACCTCAATGCCTAAGCTCTCCAGATCCTCCAACAAATATTGGTCCTGCGTTCAAAAAATAGCTACCGGATACCTGCTTAAGGCATCGGCAACTACATTGGCCTTCTCTGGGTGATACTGTAATGAGATGTCAAAGTCTTTCATCTACTCGAACCACCGACGCTGCCTCATGTTCAGCTCATTCTGAGTAAAAACGTACTTCAAGCTCTTGTGGTCTGTGAAGATCTCCACACGCTCTCCGTACAGATAGTGTTTCCACAACTTCAAAGCAAAGATGAGCGCTGTCAACTCCAAATTGTGGGTAGGATAATTTTTCTCATGAGGACGTAATTTCCTGGATGCATAGCAATCACCTTCCCATTCTGCTGAAGAATAAAACCAAGACCTTTTCCCGATGCATCACTATAGATAGTTAAAATAGGAGAAGACGTCAACCTCATCTTCAATTCCCGATGCATCACTCCAGACCCTGATGGTAACGTCAAAATAGGAGTAGACGTCAACCTCATCATCAATTCCTCAAAAGTAGCCCGACACTCCTCTGTCCAAACAAACTCTGCGTCCTTCCTTGTGAGTCTGGTCATCGGCTCAGCAATCCTTGAAAAATCTTGCATAAACTTCCTGTAGTAGCCTGTCAGACCTAAGAAACTTCTGATCTCTGCCACTGAACTCGGGGTCTTCCAAAACTCTACTGCGGTGATCTTCTTCGGGTCCACTGAAACCTATCACCAGTCACAATATGCCCTAAGAACTCTACCTTGTCCAGGAAAAACTCACACTTGGACAGATTCCCATATAGCTTTTCCTTCCTCAATACCTCCAACACAATCCGCAGAGGCTCCTCGTACTCCTCTGGCATCTTCGAGTATATGAGAATGTCATCCATGAACACCACCATGAACTTGCCAAGGTACTGGTGGAACACCTTGTTCATCAAATTCATAAGCACCGCCAAGGCATTAGTTAACCCAAACGACATCACCATGAACTCATACTGGCTATACCAAGTGTTAAAAGCAGTCTTTGGAATGTCGTCCTGCTTTACTTTCACCTGGTGGTAGCCTGATCTCAAGTCTAACTTAAAAAATACCTTGGCGCCACTCAACTGATAGAACATGTCCTCAATCCGTGGTAACAAGTATTTATTCTTGATAGTAAGATTATTTAATGCCCTGTAATCGATGCACATGCTACCGATCCATCCTTCTTCGGTACAAACAACACCGGGGCTCCCCACGGTGAAGAATTAGATCTGATAAACCCCTTATCCTACAGTTAATCCACTTGCTTCTTCAGTTTGACTAGCTCGCTGTTGTTCATTCTATAGACATGCAGTAAAATTAGCTCTGCACCTGGCACCAAGTCTATAGAGAACTTAACATCTCGATCTGGTGGCAATCCTAAAAATTCCTTAGGAAACACATCCAAGAACTTTGCTATCAAGGAATACGGTAAGTCATTGTCTTCCACCATAGCTCCACAGATAATGTCTTCTTCCTGCTCCATAGCTCCTCTAGCAAACTCAAACTATGGTTCTCCTGGCGGGCTAAACAAAACTCTAACTCCTCTGCAATCTATACTAGCATAGTTCCTACTCAACCAATCCATCTCGAGTATAACATCGTAGCTCAAATGTGGCATTAGAAATAAACACGCACTCAACTCTCGCCCTCCCAGAGTAACTCTTCGGTCCTTGCAAACATTTCTAACCAGGATAATGCCTCCCCCTATCATGATCTTGCAAGTCCTAAGCAAAGACTCAGCTACCAAATAATGCTTCAGAGCAAAAGAAACTGACACAAAACTATGTGAAGTACCACTATTAAATAATGCTAAAGCTGAAATAGAATTAAGGAGAACAGAACCTGCGATGACATCTCCGGTTGGCTCGGCCACCTCGACCGTCATAGCAAATGCTCATCCCTGAGGTGCACCTCCGTGATGCTGGTATTGGAGGTAACGCTCTGCTGGGTCGGAAGCGACAGTCCCCTCAGCTGTACTGCAGGTGGCCTCGCCTGTGCTCTCTGAGTTGCACGACGAGGGTTGGAAGTATATTCTCTCATTGGCTGCCCATCTGTGCCACAATACAGACAAACTCCCAACCTTCTCCTACAAACTTTCCAGATATGGCCGGTCTTCTTGTAGTAGTTGCAGGAAGTGTGCTGTGAGTATTTCTGCTGCTGATGTAGTACCTGGTGAACTGGCGCCCTAGTTGGAGCCTGGTACTACTGTGGCTGCTGAAAAGGCTTAGACAGGAGATGAAGACGCTTAGCAGGCACTGTGCTACTACTAGCCCCCATAAAAGAGTTGTGGTCTCTCTTGGGCTTTAAGCTTAACTCTCGCTCAACCTTGCGTGCCTCCACAAGTATCTCATAATATATCTCATAGAAAGACGGAATGAGGATCTTCACTTCCTAGTTCAGACCCTCACGGAAGCGGATAGCCCAAATCTCTAGCTCCCTCACTAAGTACTTCGCAGATTTGCTCAACCTCTTGAACTCTGCGACGTACTCCTTTACGGATATGCTCTCCAGAGTAAGGCCCTCAAACTGCCTCCCCAAGTCCAATCTGTCCGTCCGAGCAAAAAACTCTCTCTTGAAGAGGTCCTTAAACATCTTCCAAGATTGTCCTATATCAGCAAGAAGTGGCTCATTCCTGAACCAAGTACATGCGATGTCGAATAGCTGAAGTCCCACTGCCTCAACCTTCAAATCGTCAGTAAGATGGGACACCTTCATGAGATGCTCGATATCCTTGAGCTATTCATCAGTTTAGACGATGCCCTCGATCCCCTTGAAGACCCGAGGTTCCATCTTCTTGAATTCCTGGATATTACCCGACCGAAGTTGGGCAACCTGTGGAATAACCTGCTGCTAGACCAGAGCTCCTCTCTCTACTACAGCAAGGGCAAGCTGATGAGCACTCTCAATACCCTGTCGTAACACGTCGGTCTGCCTCTGGTGAGCCTCTGATTGGGCGCTCTGAGCCTCCATCATCTCACAAAATAATACGACCAACTGAGTCACATCTGTCGGCATGAAACATAGAAGTGGAAGTCCCTCAAACACAGTTGGAACAGTCCTTCGTACTGGAGGTAGACCCCCGAATACAACTGATACGCCAATCACCGGAGAAGTGACTGGTGCAGGCCCTCGGAAAGTCGCAGATCTTTCAGAAGCTGCTTCTCTCTTCTGTGATCGAGTCTTAGGCGGCATCCTGAGGCAAAGCGAAAGGAAAGAATCAATATGGAACAAGATAGAATGTATTCAAAGAAGGAAAATTAAAGATCAATTATCAAGTATCAAGGAAGAATGGTTGAAATGAACAATAGAGTTTTTTTCTAGATGTGATTGAGTATTCTGAGCCTATAGCCTATATCCTATATCCTAAAGCAGGCTCGTAATAGCACTCAAATCAGAGCACCACTACGAATTATACTAATTACGACATCGAAGTCCTGTATGGGCCACTAATAAAAATGTGCCATGATCCGCACCCGATGTAGGGGCACGAGAATGTGGGTACCTCCAGCCTACGCCGCAACATCGGTGGTAGAATGTTGTTTGAGTAACTATACTATCTAGCAATAATGATCATCAAGATATATAATGCCACCAATAAAATATGAATACTCAATCACATAACTATAAGATGGAACAATCACACGAATATGATATAAAGAACTGAAGAGTCAAGATACAACTCACAAGATAGAAATAATATCTAATGAGTCTCAAATATAATAAAGTACTAACTATCAAAGTTGGAGACAAATCCAGTACAATAATAATCCTATCTACTAAGCTACTGGTAAAGTATCGTTTGCCTCAATCGGGATAAGTTCCTTCCGAGCCACAGTCTCTAGCTCTAGGCCAACTTTATCCTGAGGCCCATAGTGAATATGATACCACTCCTCAGTTTCATATGGGAAAAATATATGCAGTCAGGATTGGAGCAAAGTACACCTCTAACAGCAGTTCTAATAAATAATAAAAACTATGTAACAGTAATTAGAGAGCATATACCCGATGAATAGAGTATGGCAGGAATATACTGAAATAAGAAAATACGGGAAATATATACAAGAGATACGAACATCATATATGGGAATAAAGAGATACAACTATCTAAGTGAGTGAGTACTAGCTTCAACATATGATCGGCTTAGTTACTGTTCAAGAACTATGGACGTGGTTATACATATGTGTAGTGTATAAGTAATACAATGCAAAAAAATAAGAACTGCGGGGGTATGATCACATATCTACATTAAATACTCCCCGTCCCTGACTGGTATAATGGATCCAACCAAGGCACGCTATAACACGGGATTCTCTGAGAAGGGAGTTAATCTTCTGATGAATTAGTATTCATACATGTACAAGAACAACGGGGCTCACACAAGAAATACGCCAGGAACTACTAGGAATGATATCTCATAACGGGATCCAGGAATACCAATCTGTGTAACCAAGTGTCAGAAAATCAAGAATATCTACACTAAATACAAGAAACATAAAGGATATCATAAACGATAAACTATCAGAGAATGTACTCGCCTGAAATCTGGTGATTAGTATCAAAGATGTCTGGAACGGTATCTCAAACACCTAAATATGGAATATTACATCTATACAAGGTTTTGGAATGAATACAAGTCAAACTAGTCCATTTCTAGGTCTTTAAGTCATCTCTAAGTCAAACTAGGCCAAAACAGTCAAACTAGATCAACTCTAAGTCAAACTAGTTACTTCTAGGTTGTATGAGTCTATCTCTAGGATATCGAGTCCATACAATATGTATTTAGGCTATACTAGCTATATTAGGATACTAGGATATCGATACTATACCGTATCATAAGATACGTAATATATATAATATGAAAATACTATACAAAATATACAAATATAATATTTAGTAGTATCTCCTAGCTAACTAACACTAAATAGATACCTTGGCTTTGAGCTAACTTGGTATCACATTATCTACACCCCTTCTTGTATACCAATACCCAATACCTTGAGTTAACTCCATTACCTTGATATTACCTGGTACAACACAACGTAATACCAAACTTAGCTAAATACTTAACTAACTATCAATCTTAACATATATTATCTAAAGTCCCTATAGATCCAACTCTAATATCATAACTTAACATCCCATTCTAATATAACATAACTAACAGTCACTAGCATCTAACTTATATTACTAACAATCACAACTTACTACATACTAACATACAATACCAATTATAACCAAGGTTCATTACCAATTATAACTAAGAGTCACTAGAATACACCACTACCAACTGAAACTTAACATATGATATCTAACCAAACTAGACTAACAGTGACTACTAAAATGACTAACAAACATCACTACTTTAACATACTAATATGACTAACCTACTAACATGCATCAAACAATCACCACACCCCCTAACAGTTGTACTGCTGTTGCTTTGTCCTTGCTAAAACACAATAAAATTTGACCCCAATAACCTGCTGTGCGCACAGTGCACATCACACTCCAACCCGACAATGCACTGTGCACACTCCAAACCCGACAGTGCATTATGCACTCTCTCTCATCTCCTAGCTATTGAATAGGACCCCCTATAACATTTGACACACCACTCTAACAGTCCACAAGTGATCTCAATTCAGTCTACACCTGTGCAACAGTCCCCAACTCTTCCAAAATAGTCTACACAAGCCCCATCTACTATACATCTAAATATGCATCAATACATAGTAAAAATATAGGTAAATGATTATATAATCAATATATAGCTCTATATATATATATATATATCATATATAAAACTCATATACAATACTTAAAATATCTAACACAAATCCAAATAGAGTAGAGCACAAATAAACATGTGGAGTGCATCGCACCCGTATCACACTCAATCTTTGATACGCTTGCGTTACGTCTCCAACAAATCACCAAACGTATCCCGAAGGACATATACAAGTCTAAAATTATATTTAAAAGTAATTCGAAGAGCTAGCAACTTAACTACGTGTCCGTGTCAAAACGTGACATGCTCAAACTCCCATGTCGAAGAAAAAACCCCGAATCAACCCGTATCACCAAATTGTCATGATACAACCAACACGTATCCATTTGTGGATATGACACTAGCCTCACACAATCAAATACATGTCAATTTGGTCTAATTGACCTATTGAAAAATACACGGTGCACTAATTTCAGATTTTCCCTAAAATTGATATAAAATACATGGTAACTTTCACAATAGGGGTCCCTAGTAGTCAATTCATCTTCCTATAGGTGGCCTTAGTACATAGGTGAGTTCCAAATGATTAAACTACATATTTATAGTCCAATTAAAAGGAAAAAACTTAATTGTACCTATTGAGAGATGGATTCTCAATGCAAGTCTCCAATTAGATGCAAAGACCCCTTAACTTGTGCAATCTCCTTTTCCTTCTAGATCCTTGCCTCTTCTTTCTTTCTAGAGCTTCTAATGGTGAAATAGGGAAGTAACTGGAAGATAATTTGCTAAGAATTTGGTTTAGGGAAGAGGGAATTTGGGAAGAGAAATTCTAGATCTAAATTTTGGATGAAGAAAAGAGAGGATAGAGAAACTCCTCTCCCTTAATAGTGGCCGGTCCCTCCTTGGCCTCCAAGAAATATAAAATATCTATTTTATCCCTATGGGCTTGTCATGAAGAAATGTAATTAATGAGGAAGCTTCTACTCCTAATGGTTTGACTAATCAAATCATTATCTTAATGAATTGGGCTAAAATATCGGGCTTAAGTCTAACTAAAATAAATATTTGTCCAAGAGTCAAGTCTAGTCTATTTAGGCTCACTAACTCAAGTCCAAACTATAATGCAACATCTAATAATAAATAAATAATGCAATAAATAAATATACAACATGCGCAAAATTTATGAAATAACCAAAAATTCCCTTCCTAGAAAATATGGTAGTGACAATAAGGCATCCTGATGCTCTATTAAAAAATCATAAAGAAAGTTATACAAAATAGGAAGCTAGCATAATGTTAAATAATACATGATCACATCATTAGTTGTAGTTTGAATATAGAAACAATCATGCTGCAAAAATGGCTAGGAACATGCTCTCATAATAAACATACTAAACAAGTGCATTGCGGTTTAACGCTTCAAAAGAATAAGAATAAAATCATGAGTAGGGCAGAATAAACACACTCAGGATCCGCGGTGGCCTTCTGTCACGCCCCAGTCCCAAAATACCGAGGGACTGGACGCGCGATAATGGCCAGCAGCACACACCGATGGACAAACCCAATTTAATGGATCAATCGAGGCGTACTTAAGCTGTAATACAACAATAAGGGTCTAAATATACTAATCTCATCCACAGAAATGAATATACAATATCAGAATCATAAAGCAAGATCAATCTCAATAAAATATAAACTCAGAAAATAACCCGATAATGAGTCTGATACATCTGTCAAGATACAAGAATAAAGATAACCACGGCAAATACTGAGTATAAAAACAGTATATACTCAGAAGATACCCTCAGGGATCACTCGTCTACTGGATCTGGTACTGCTCCTGTGCCTACTCCTGATAATGCTCCTGCTAATGCTCCTGTCCTGTATACCTCGGGATCGATCTCGTCTGCTAATCCTGGGGACATAATCCGGATCCAGGTCCTCAGGGGACATAACAAGGTACAGATAATACAAGCCAAAATAAATGTAGTGCAAAAATAAGGAAACAATAGGGTAAACTATATAACCAGCTAAGTGATATGCAAGATGAGAGCAGCACTATAACTCAGGCTGAAACCACTATAAGCTCTGTGTCGGGGAGCCGGTAGCAGTGATATCATGGGGTTGTCTAGCTCAGAGAGAGACTGAGATGCTGGCATAATATAATCAACCTGTAGCCTGTGTGACTCTCCCCACCCGATGTACTCATACGTCTCATGTCCACGAGGCCCCATGTCCATGTCACGCAAGATCATATCTAATGCAGCAAGTCATATAATGTCTATGAATATAATGTCTAAGTCATAAAACCTGTATCCTATACAGAATCACCTTGAATATCTCAAGAAGATTTTGTCTCATGAATTGTGTCAAGTATCCTGGGTTATGATGTACTTGGTAAGACAAGTACGAGAAGTATAGGGTCTCGGTATCCATGTCTAGATGACTTTACACAACTCTGCGTACAGTGTTGGCACCCGACTATTAATTGAACGCTAAGTAAGTCACACGGTCCTAGGTCAAGCATATACAACAATGTATAAATAAGTCAAGGAAATAAGTAACAAAACTGCAGTATTGGCAAGGTACACTTGCCTGGGGTCCTGACTCCAACTGTAGCTCTGGTCTCAGTGGGTTCTGCAGGAACTCCTTCGGTTGCTGAAATAAACTTCACCATCAGATTTAGAAAATATCAAATAGCTAGAAACGCCTATCCTTGAGTCTAATTTGGACACAGGGACAAAAATGACAGTTTTTTTATCAAAGCGGGGTCCACGTGTGGGCCGCTTTGCACCGAAAAACGTGTCAGAAGCAATGGTCTCCAAATTCATCAAACTTAGTATCAATAAGTCCAGAACGATGATATAAACCCAACGGAACTTCCAGAATTGGATTCCGATAAGCCGGTCACAAAATCGTCCGTCAAGTGGAGCCGCGGGGCCCACGATACGCGATTTTGTCAACGTTCTCAGAATCGAACCAAACTTGGGTCACAGGACTAGCGTATTGTCGGTGAGTCCGATGGCGCGAGTCCGATGGTGCGAGTCCGATGGCACAAGTTTTGTTTCGATCCGAGGTGTGTACACAAAGTTACACGTATTCCAGAAAAGGCGGATACGTGGCATTGTCGACGGATACGCGTTGATTCCGGTGTGCACGCACATCCAAATCAACTTCTGCGAAATCCTGCATGTCCGTATCAACGGCGCGCATGTTTCGGTGAAGACCGCACGCGACCAAGTCATCCCGTTTGGCGGGGCGCACTCAGTTCTGGGGTAAAATAGGGCATTATTTTTCCTGTTTTTGGATCGCGGTTCGCGATCGCACATGACACGATGCACCGAACGGGTTGCACGGGCATCGAAGGGGTTACACAGTCTATGCATCACAACCGATGGAATAAAAAACAGAACAACGAGGAGAGAGAACGGGTTACCTGAACAGGGCTACGTGGACTGGGTTCTCGTATCGGTGAGTCAACGCGACACAGCGACACGATGTCTAGTTGCTGTGTCCGGTCTGTGTCCATTTTAGGGTTTCTGCTGGAGTTCGTCGGAGCTGGCCGGAGATGAGGGAGGCGGAGGCGGCTTGGATGAGGCTCTGTCGGAGGCGGCAGAGGCGAACTGTCCGGCGCCGGTGGCTGCTTGCCGGGGCTGGGTCGACAATGGCTAGGGCACGACAGTTCGACGGTGGCGGAGGATCTCGAGGCGGCTGGGAGTTCATCGAGGTCGGGGTTCGTCGTCGAGGAGGAGGTTGGCGTCGAGGCGAGGGGCTCGACGGGGAGAGAGAGACAGGGGCTGAGGGCGGAGGAAGGAGGAGGAAAGGCGGTCAGAGTGGGGGAGTTCGTCGGTGGAGCGAAGAGGAGAACAGGGGGGGGGGGAGACGTCAGGGGCGATGGGAAGAGGTGGTGGCAGGAGGCTAGGGTTTCGTCGAGTGGCTACGGGTCATCGGTAGGAGGTGGTGCTGGTGGTTGCGGGATCAAGAGAGCGGCAGTGGTCGGAGAAAGGGCGGAGGACGGGGAGGGGAGAGGGCTTATCGAGGCGGAGAGGGGGTTATGGTTCAGGCGACGCCGGGCGGTCGAGGGGGTTAAATAGGGATAGCCGCCATCAGAACATTATTCGGATTAGGTTTCCGAATGGGTAACGGGTCCGGGTCACCGGGTCGGGTCTGAGAGGATCCGACCCGATCCGCTAAACATGAATGCGGGTTCGGGTCTGAGGGTTTCGGGTCGACGGGTTTAAATCCGACCCGACCCGTTAAGGTTGGGTTCAGTTTAGTTGAACCGGGTCTGGGTTGGTTTGGGTTGGTTTGGTTCAATTGAACTGGGTTTATTTCTAGGGTTTAATTCGGTTTATTTAAACTTAGTTTTTAGGGCTTTAAAAATGCTTCCGGGGCCCAATAAATTCTCGAAAAATTATCCTATGTCTAGTTTTTCATTTTACACCATAAAATATTATTTTCATAATATTTTAATATTATTTAACATCATTTAAAAATACTTTAATCATAAAATACATTATTTTAATTACATAAAATTACAGAAAATTATGAAATATCCAAATTAAAAATTCTTGAAAAATCAGGGGGGTTACACCTTCCTCTTGTGAGAGCCATCGGAATAAAAGTACGGTGGATCCTCCAGTTCTGCTACTAGATCTAATCAAATAAAATCAAGGTCAACCCTAATATCAAGTACCATAAGAAAGAAAGGGTGAATAAAACAAAAACCTAATGGTAGCAGTACATAGGGACCTGGGTAGTAGCTTAGGTCTTTAGCTTATCGCCGGAACAATAATCCAATCGTGCAACAAATAAGGACAAGGGATGAACCACTACACCTAGATATCCTACATCACCAAGACTACTAGCAGGTAATATAATACAAGCACTAGTGATTTAATAGAGAAACCAGTCAATTAATATGACTTGTTATATTAATATCAAGGTTATCGCAAGAATATAATATATTAAAAGTACGATCTCAGATACTTTACCTTCTAATGAATCTACGTATTTTAGGTTATTTATCAATTGTCACATCCAGTCCCAAAATACGCAAGATAAGGCCATGTGGCAATAGCCAGCTATGATTCAAGCAGACTTTCGTCCAACTCGAATACGTATAAGCGGCCTAGATCTAATTAAGTCTACATATATCAACAATAAATCCACAACACTATGAATAATGCTAAAAATAATGATAAAATAATAACTATGGTAGAATGATAAGAAGGCATCAACTAATGATACCTGAAATCCCGAAGAAGAAGTAACCCCAATAATCCTATGCCAAATCTCAATAATAGCCTGAAAGAAAGTTAGGTCCTCAGTGGGTGTAGCAAGATACATAATATACATGCCATATGAGGTACAATAAATAACATATGAAGGCATTACACAGGTGATCCATGAAAATAAATAGATGATCAAATAACACTACTATTGTGGAAGCATAAAATGTCTCTGCGCCCTGACCACCCTATGCCAGTAAAAAGTGGGAGTCTAGCTACGCTGGAAGTTCTCTACGCCACCCCAAGTCAGTAGAAGCCCACACAATCCCCCTCGGTGCCATTGAGATATCATGCACCTACGCCTTTGTCCTACGTCAATGTTAGGTCAAATCAGATGCCGACAGAGCATTAAATGATAGAGACTGGCGATTGTTCGTGCTCTACGCCTCTCTGACATGCAACAGTTGTGTAAGTGGAAAAACAAAAATGTTAACACAAGCATAATGATGATTCCTTCCATGGAAGGAAGAAGCGCAGACTGCCACATGTCTTACTTCTTGGCAGTATTTATGACGAGGATGCAGTGCAGGTTGCTAGCCGTTCCACGTGAAGACAAAACAACCATAACTGTTCGTACTCTATGCTCGACGGTTGTAATTTCCACTAAAGGGCGTGACATGGCCACAACATGGGTCGCCACGTATCCCCTTTTGGCGTGATATACGGTTGTTAGAGTAGTAGCATAGGATATCCATTGGCACAACGGTTACAATTGCAAGTAAGTATTGTAACGTGGCCTTAGAGTAAGCCTCCACATGCCAGCCATTTTGGCGTGATGCATAGCTACCAGAGTAGTGGCATAGGTTGACGATTGACAAAGTGCACAGTCGACAGAGTCATGGCACAAGCTGCCAACCGGTCAGAGGTGCAGTTGTCCGAGCAAACCATAAAATTAATCCTATTCCTTGTACTAAGTGTCACACACACTGAAGATGACATAGCTAGTGATCCTATATATAGAGGCACAGAGTGGCGTAGAGGCAAAAAGAAGCAAGTTTTGCTGTACCCCGTACAGAACTCCCAAGCTGGCTGTTTTGCCAATAAATAACTCGGGACTTGCGCTATTTCAAAGGACCGAAGGTCAAAGATTCAAGAGATTGATATCTAGTACGCAATCGTAGCTCGAGGTTGAGAGATTAAGGGTCACGAGAGTATTGGAAGCTAGTACACTGTTGAGAACTTGAGCCTTCGTGTCAACCAAACTCTTCTCTATAGTGCTTGTGTGCTAGAGTCAGAAAGTTTTTTTCATCTTCATATCGGATCGTCAACGGAGTAGAGAAGTCGACTGCAGACTTAATCTCCACTGTGCCACTTTTCGAGAATCTTTTCTTGTATCTAGAATTCCTTTTGTACTTAGGATTTTTTGTGAGCAAAAATAAACACTTTTTTATACCATTATATGAGAAAGTGGCAAGATTTTACTATAGAAAATGGGAGAGGAAAACAAAAAAATGGCGACTTTGTCGCCCCCATTTTTCCAAATAGGAGTAATTTGGAAATTTAGCCTAGTTGTTTAATTTTAGGAATATAATATAAATTAGTGTGCTATAAATATTCATTTGATGCTTGTATTAATTAATTATTTATTAGTGTGCTATACATTTATTTAATGACTTGTATTATTTATTTATAGATAGTGGGCTAGCCTATTAGTTAGACTTGACACTAGTGAGCCCAATTAGACTTGTAATGATAACTTATTGAGCCTAACATGGACCAAGTCCAATAGACCCATTCCCACCAATTAATTAAGGAGAATTAGCTTAATTAGAATTAGTTAGAAGCTTTTCAAATTAGCCCTTCCCTAATTTTATCCATAACTAATCAGTAGGAACATATTGGACATTGACAATGACTTGGAGAAGGGGGAATAGGGGTCGGCCACTATAAGGTGTAACTCCTTTCTCCTCTTCATTTACTTCTTTATTTATAGATCCCCAATTCATAGATCTCTAATTCTTTCATCCCTCCATCAATTCCCTCAATTCATTCACATTTTTCTCTCATTCTCATCACTCAAGAAGCCTTGGTGCTTGGAGAAGTAAAGAGCACAAGGAGGAGGAGCTTTGGTGGCGAGATCGTGTCCGGACCATGCCCATTGAGCATTTCAATGAGAATTCATCTTCCAATTGGTAAATTCTGAACTTCTACTTTATTCTAGCTCCCAAATTATGCATTTAACTCTTAGGAACACCCCAATGGCATAGGGCTACATATAGGAAGAAGTTCTAGGCTATTTGGTTGTGTATGGTGATTGTTACATGATAATTTGTGTCCAAATAGGGGGAATTACGAGATTGACACATCGAGTATATATCATAAGACTATTTTAGTCTAATTAGACATAGATCGGGGTTATGGGACTAGATACGTGTCTACAAATGGATACGTGTAGGCCATATCATGGAATTTTGCGATACGAGATGATACGGGACTCATTTTGGGTAATTTGTGTAAAATTCCATTAATTCCTATTGTAACCAGTTATAATAACTATTATTATATGTAATTGATTTGTGAGAATGGTTATTTGTGGAAAATTGGAACTTTGGACACCTCATTGAAAGTTTATCATGATTTCCGTAATTAGAGACTCTTAGTGTTTGATTAAATGCCTTAATATATTATATAGATATGTGTATATGTTAATAGGTGCTTATATATATATATATATATATATATATATATATATATATATATATATATATATATATATATATATAACTATACTCATATATCTATGTTTCTATTATGTATATATATGAATGTGGTTGTGTGTGTAGGGTAAATGTGATCAGTGACCAGTGGAGTGTGTGTTCTGTGTATAGGTAGAAGAGAGGTCGGGTTGACCTAACAACAATAACATGAGGAGTTTGTTATTGTTGCATTTGGTATCGGATGATGGTACAAAGGGGTTCGTGTATCAGATTTTGTATCACCTGGAGCTCAGAAATCACAGTATCAGTGAAGCAATGCACTTATGGCAATTGCACTGACCATCAGACATAAGATGAAAAGGAGATTTGGGATGAAGAATACAATTATAGTATTAGCTACATTATTGCTGCAATATAGCAACAGATATCCTAGTGATTGGGCTCAGGTAATGAATTAAGAGAAGGCTTGTACAGGCAATGGGTAAGGACTCGGGCATATAACAGTAGGGTATAAATTGTACTGCATTGGATACATGAGGGGAAGGAGTTGCTTATTAGTAATAATGGTTGTATTAGTAGAGGAATATACTAGTGGGTGTATCTTTAATTTAGTCTCTCTATTTTTCAGTTGCTGTCCGTTGAGTTCATTTGAACTAATTTGGGAATCAGGGGTCAGTGGCGAGATGCCGTAGTAAGGGGCAGTTGGAGTATTCAGTCGCCAAGTTGAGGATGGGGTTCAATCAAGTGGGGAGGATAACTTAGTATCAGTATATGTAGTATAGGAATCTTCAGATAAGGGGTGAGATCATGTTCAGGCATTAGAGGAGAAGGGGGTACTATGTATCAGAAAATTAGGAATGGGGGTTTTTAGAGAACTGAGCATTCTTTGAGGGGGATTAACTAGATAACTGTTAGTGCCTATAAAAGTCCAGTTAGTAATTAGGTAGGCTATCAGTGTATTTGGGATTTGGATACTGTGTGTATGGATGTTTGTATTAAGGATATGAGGAATAGATAGTGAGCCATTAGCTCGAGTCATATAGGTAGTCATGTGTGTATCAGTTACTGATTCATGCAAGTAAGTCTTGTAGTAAAGGCCAAGCAAAGGAAATGCAGATACCAAGTTATAAATTAGGGACAATAGTAATGAGGAGCTTAATGTCATGTTCAGGATCAGTCTCTGTACTGATGGAGTGCTGGGTTTGGTGCTCAGCAGGGCAGTAGAAGGAAGTATGGTGTTAGAACTGCAGGTAGCAGTTGGTTCATGGGGCATTAGCATATTACTATTTAATTAGTAAAGGTTAGTTATGGTATCAGTGGTGCCTTAGATTATATATGGTTATAAGCAAGTATGGTATTATACTAACTAGTTTGTCTTTGGATTTTATGTAATAACCTAATATAGCCAGTACATAGCTAGTATCAGCTAGATAATGGCCATTATAGACTATAAACTCAGTTTGAACCTAGAAATTAGTGTATGACCTTGAAATAATTTAGAAAGCATTTTAGTGCATCATTTAACTCTTTCTTCTCATTTACACCATTTAACTTGATATTCCTCTATAGGATTTTGTGACACCAGCTCGGACACCGAGTTACCCTTTTTGCTCCGGACCAGAGGCGAGTACATATCTCTGTTAGTTTTTATTTCATGATAGTGTATATATTGCATGTTCTAGAATAGTTTACTTAATTCTGATACAGTGGCTATACAGACTGGTACTAAACAGATCCTGTCATGGGTTGTTATCCCCTACCATATTCAGTGGGTACTCCTTCACATGTATTTTATCGTGTGTATCGGGTATTGATTATCGTGTACTTCATGTTCATATACTGCACGTGTTCAATATGCCCATATTTGTGTATGTAACGTGTCGTAATTGGATCCATGAGTATTGATTGGGGACGGGGGAGTAGGAGTTGGTTATGTGATCAAGTCCAAGTGTATTCGTGTACATGTCGATTATATATCACACATGTAATCGAGTTACCATATTGTATTCATGTTCAACCCAAGCTGATCACATAATGAACTTGTACTCTATGGCACATTAGATAGTTTGATCTATTTCTATTTATTTGCAGTTATTCATATTGCCTGTTCTTCATTCCAGTATATTACCTATTCACTCTAGTTCATTCTATTTCCTATTGCTAGTTATCATGTATTCTCTTCTATTATTTGCCATATATGCTTTACCATGTATTTAGAACTGCTTTCAGAGGTATGTACATCGCTCCAATCCCGATTGGATATATTTTTTGGATGATTGGCTTGTGAATCAATGTCCCACTTATTATGGGTCACAGGACAACTAGAAATTAAAGGATTCTCCCCTAGAGTAGGAGGACCGAGTGCCAATGTATCAGGAGGATTAGTTATATATTTTGGATATTGTATTAGTTTTATTTCTAGACTCATAGCATGTATATATTATTTTGGGAGTGGTTATGTCTAGACTTATGGATTTGGACTTGTGGATGTATTGTGACTCTTATTTTTCTCTCTTTTATTCCATATCGTGCTTTCATTCTCCTTTAGTTTTATTTTATGATTGAGTATTGTTTACAATTATCATATACAATATTGTTACTCCGTCTGGAGTTGAGATGATATTGATAGGTACCCTATATATATTGTATGAGATGTTTAGATAGTATGGTTGACCCAGACAACGTTCTACCGCCGATGCTACGGCGTAGGCTGGACGTTATTCACTATTCGTGCCCTTATTCCGGGTGCAGGTCCAGAGTCGTAACAAGTGTGATATCATAGTAGAACTCTAAGTCTGAGATACTACTACGAGCCTACTTTAGGATATAGGATATAGCCTAAGAGTATACTCAATCATAACTAGGTAATATTTCCAAATATCTGTTTTGATATCCTTATCTATTTGAATGCTTGCTTTACTTTAAATAATTCTATCATTCTTTATTGATATCGTATTTTACTAAATATTGATTCCTTTGTTTTAATCTATCTTCAGGATGCTGCCGAAGACGCCTTTCCAGCATCGGACGTAGTGTCAGCGAGGTCGGTCACTTCATTGCCTCTGAGGGCAGCACCAGTAGACACTGTTCCAACAACTTCAGTTCAGAGGTCCGCTTCACCAGTCCAGGTGGGCATTTTTGTAACAACTTTTGGGGGTGCTCCACCTTCGGTACCGAGGACAGTGCCTACAGCTTCAGAGGAGCTTCCACCTCCACCACCCACAGTTGATCAGACGTAGGTGTTTGTACTCTTTTAGCAGATGATAGAGGCCCAGCAGTGCCAATCAGAGGTTATGAGATAGGGCATTGAGAATGCCTACCAGCTTACACTCGCCGGAGTCGAGAGAGTTTCCTTAGTCCAGCCACATGTACTCCACCTCAGTTTATCCCGCAGTAGCCGAGGCCGGGGACGATCATAGACTTTAAGAGGATGGGGACGAAGGACTTTGAAGGCACTGAGTGGATTGTTTATGCTGATGATTAGATCGAAGATATTGTAAGAAACATGCGGCTAGCGCAGATTCCAGAGAGGTTACAGGTAGAGGCCGCAGGGAGCATGATGTTTGACTTCGTATTGACTTTGTTCAGGATGGACCCCAGGATCTCAGCACCTGGACTTACTTGGAAAGCTTTTAAGGAGCTTTTCAAGAAATAGTTTTTATCGGATGTCGCTCTGACATCTCTAGGAAGCTAGTTTTAGTATCTCGTCCAGGGCAGCATGACGGTGGACAAATATGCAGTAGTGTACTGCAGATTTGGTCGCTTTGTGGAGGGACAAAATCCTTGGAGAAAGACCTGAAAGTTCGTAAAGGATCTGAACAGGGAGATCAAATTTCATACTATCGGTCATCGTACCACTATATATCCGGAGATCCTAGCACAGGCACAATAGGCTGAGGATCATTTGGAGCTTGGCTCCAAGAGGATTAGGGATCCTTCAGGATCTAGCAGTAGTGCGGGCCCAGTAAAGCTGCCTCATTTTTTATAAGAGCATCAGAGATACTTCCAGCAGCCGAGGCAGTAGTTCTCCCACCAGCTAGAGTACCAGTACAGCAGGCACACCAGATTCAGAGGCCAGCTATTTCTTGCCCATGTTGCAAGAAGCTGGGATATGGATGTGATGCATGTAGGATGAGATTGGGCCAGTATTTGTTCTACAGATTAGGAGACGACCAGTTGAGGGCTTGTCCTTGAGCTCCAGCTCATCCAGCTCAGGGCGGGGCCCAGGCACAGAAAGTACCAGCGAGACCACCAATAAGAAATAAGATAGGACCTCCGTTGCCGACACAGTAGCAGAGGTTCATACAGCACCAGAAACAGTAGAGAGGTGCACAGCAGGGGCGAGCTTTTACCTTGACCGTTGAGGAGGAGGAGCCAATTGGAGATGTCATTCATGTTAGTCTATCTTGATTCTTTTCTAGCTCATGCTTTATTTAATTCTGGTTTTTCACATAGTTTCGTATCTGTATCTTTTGCTTTGAAGCATCATCTTGAGGCTGAACCATTGGCGAGAACATGCAAGATTATGACCGAGGGTAGCATTATACTGGTCAATGATGTTTGCAGGGATTAAAGAGTTTCTTTGGGAGGCCGAGAGTTGAGCGCATGTCTACACGTAATGCTACTTTCGGTCTATGATATAGTACTTGGGATGGATTGGTTGAGTAGGCACCATGCTAGTATCGATTATCATGGAGGCAGAGATTTATTTCAGACGCAGGAGGGCCAGAGTTTGAGTTCGTCAGAGGAGAAGTAGAGAAAAGGAGACTTTTGGGGAGCTATGGTAGAAGATCAGAAGTCGTCACATCCGTTGATTGCAGAGTATGTGGACGTCTTTTCGGATGAGTTGTCGGGGTTGCAACTAGACCGAGATATGGAGTTCTCTATAGACTAGGTACCAGTGTAACCTCTTTATCATGAAATTCTAGCTTAAATGTTGTTATTAGGTTAATTTGAGACAATTGGAATTTTTTTATAATTTTTGGTTAATTAAAAACTAGTAACACTAATTTCTTAGGACTTTCAAGAATTTATTGCAGGGTCAAACTTAATTAAAAACATTCTAAACTTTTATTTTAGGTTCTAAATAATCAAATATATTTCAAATTTTTTTTGATTATTTTTAGCATTTATTTTGAGTTAATTATGCAAAACTGAATTAAAAACTAATTTCAGAAAAAAAACCCCTAATAAAACTAACCTACCCAGTCAGCAGCCAGCCTGGCCCGCGTGTCAGCCAAACCTGGCCCAGACAGCAGGGCAGTGAGAGAGGGGGGGTGAGTGTGAGTCGAGCCGGGTCACCGAGCCGACCTCGAGCCGAGCCAAGTCCGAATTCGACTCGGACTCAGCCGAGCCAAGCCGGGATGAACCCTAGTCGTTCGATCGGAGCGAATAATAATGGATTGCTGCCATGTGGTGCACTCCAAGCCGTGGCTCATTCTCTCTCCTCTCTATATATAGTATTCTGGTTATAATTTCTAGGATTTTTTTTAGATCATCTAGGGTTCCTTTATTTTCCAAAAGCCATTACTCATAGCTTCGGACTCCAAACGTAGCCTAATTTCTTGTGTTAGAACCATATTGAGGTTAGTTTTCTGAATATATAATTTGTTTTATGAAACTATTAATATTAAGTTCTGAAAAATTCGTAAAGCATAGTATATCCGAAGATAGATGTGTCTCGGTGCTTTTGCGATTCTGGGAGAACCAGGAATCAGAATGATGAACCGTTTCAAGTTTCGAAAAGCTAATGTTAAGTTCATCGATATATATTTTTCCTAGAATTTAATCTAGAATATTTCTGTGATGTTAATTCTATAGAACTTCTAGGTTAGCAAATAATCACCGTTACACAATACGATTTTGGTATGTACAATAATTTTTAAACAAATTTGAATTCGGATGAGCCATAAATTCTAGCATATTGGTGACACAGAAATCTATAGAAAATAATGCATGAAAGTCTAGTTTGTATCGGTTGACTTTTCGGTTAACAGATCGTCTCGATTTGCATGCCATGAGTCTCGAGTTGATAAAATTCAGTTTCTTTGGACAAAATTTAGGAATTAACCTAAAAGTTAGAATAATAAGATTAAAATAGGATTTTAGAGTAATTATTCCAGAATTAAATAAATTAAATAACTTATCTCTTGATATGGTAACATATCATACGTAGGATTTGGACTTTGAATTGGGACCTGATCCAACCACAACTAAGGACCACAAGCGAGTATATTTTCGTGATTACTTTCAGTGCTTGATAGTCTCTATAATGAATGCTTAGTATTAATTATTTGATTCTTGATACTTATTACACGGATTAGTACGATAAATTCTTATTATGAGATACGTGACTGTTCTGGATTATTGTTATTTCTTCGTGACTGGTTTGGAATCCATGTTGTACTCGTAGGAAGGGAAAATACTTAGTGGACTTGTGAACTACCCTTTTTATCCCATGGTCTTACTAGAATAATAGCAGCTATGCACGACACGTGTGGTTTGCCGGATTGTACCCTTTAGTCATTCACATATCAACAAGGTATTTCAAATCACATAGAGTAGTTGTTCCTATCTGTTCTTCCATACATTACAGTAATTTCTTTTGTTGCTTAGAGATATTGTACTACATCTTTGCCATGACATGACTTTAGCATTTAGTTATTCTAGTTGCCTTATTGTGATTTCAGTTTTGTTGCTATCATATATTCTTTACTATTTATTATCTTATAGCTTCTACCATGTGTTGGAACTATTTTACTATGATGTACTCATTTCCTTCCTGACTGGATAAACATATTTTAGGTGACTACGATGATGATACAATCTCTACACATTATGGACCGTATGCTAGCGACATAATAGAGCCTGATCTTGCCCTTCCGGAGGATCAGAGAGAGTTAGCAGCTCAGATACCGTCTATAATGGAGTAGTTTAGTAGAGTAGTTGGTTTTGTTAGTTATTTTGGACCGGATTGTTCTTCGACAATTTTTAAAGTATTTTGAATATTATACTTTGGCTATTTAGTTTTTGGAAAGACTCATTGGACCTGCATCGAGACTATTATTTTATTATTATCTTGGTGCATCCATTTAAACTAGTGCCTGTGATTGAGTATAGTGTGGAGATGTATATATGTTGTGAGTTATAGATTATACTTATGGCTTATTGTACAATATTCTACCGCCGATACTGCGGTGTAGGCTGGACGTACTCATGACTCATGCCAAAATCCAGGGTGCGGGTCGTGACACATTTTTATGGTGGCCCATGCAGGTCAGGTTTCGCAAAAGGTTGTGAACTAGTTATGGTACTCAAGTTAGATGTATGACTGTGAGCCTGCTATAGGATATACATACTAGGAATAAAAAAATACTCAATCACAACTAGGGATCCCATATACTCAACTTGCTAACCCTTATTAATTCCTTTCGATCAATCAGACCTCTTTCATAATTGATTGCCCTTCTTGAATACTTTCTTATCTTATGTCATATCAATTTTATTCTTGTTGTTTTCAACATTTTAGAATGCCACCCAAGACTAGAGCACGCGGTTCCAGAGCCAATGGTGCTTTCCCTACACCATCTGTATCACAGGAGGCCTTATCAGCTGGATCGGGGAGTCCTCCTCCTCCTCCTCCTCCTCAGCCATTACACGAGCTCTTCAGAAGCATGATGGAGGTTCAAAAAGCTCAAGTAGAGGCCCAGAGACAGCAGACAAAAATGCTGAGAGAAGGAATAAAAAATTCCCAACAGGTTGCCCTAACAGCCATAGAGAGGGTTGCCGAACAACCACAACAGCAGGCCAATCAACCGAAGGTGGGTAACATCCAGGACTTTAAGAAGATGGAACCTCAGACATTCAAGGGGACAGAGGGAATCCTCTACGATGATGAGTGGCTCGAGGATATCGAGTGAATCATGAGAGTTTCTCGGCTTTCCGAGGACCTAAAGATTGAGGCTGTTGGCTTGCAGCTTCACGGCATTGCTCATACTTGGTTCAAAAATGAGCCTAGGATTGCAGATCCAAACATGACTTGGGAGTAGTTCAAGGACCTCTTTAAGAGAAAATTATTTTTTGCAGTAGCCAAAGGGGTTCTGGAGAAGCAATTCCAGAACTTGGAGCAGAACGAGATGACCGTGGATGAGTATGCTACGGAATTCGGCAGGTAGAGCCAATTCACAGAGTACATAATGAGGGACCCGGAAGATAGAGCTAGACGATTCAAAGAGGGCTTGAACCAACAGGTCAAGGTCCATATTTCTTTGGCTCATAAGACTTTTGCTGACATATTGGCAGAGGGTCAAAGGGTCGAGGTGGATATGGGTCTTCAGAACAAGTAGAACATGAATGCTATTGGTGGTGGTAGTAGTCAGGGGTAGGCAAAACGTCCATAGTTTCAGCCAAGGACCTTTCAACAATAACAACATCAACAGTACAGTGCCCCAGCTTAGTAAGTGCAACAACAGCCACATAGACAAGTGCAACAAGCACCCCTATGCAACTATTACAAGAAGCCAGGGCATTCATGGGAGATCTGCCGTAAGAGATTAGGCGTGTGCTTATACTGTGGATCACCTGCTGATCAGATGAGAGAGTGTCCTACCGTACCTCCTATAGGAGGATCCACATCCCAGAGAGGACCAATTGGACCACCAGTGGTCCCGCAGCCAAGAGGACCCCCACTTCCTACGCAACAACAGTAGTTTTTTCAACATCAACAAAGGGGAGTACCTCCACAAGGCAGAACTTTTGCCATGACCGTAGAGGAGGCTGAGCCGACTGGTAAAGTGATAGCAGGTTCTATTCTTCT
This sequence comes from Iris macrosiphon, assembly GCA_036927795.1. NCBI lineage: Eukaryota > Viridiplantae > Streptophyta > Magnoliopsida > Asparagales > Iridaceae > Iris > Iris macrosiphon. The sequence goes on from JAYESA010000018.1 coordinate 88,767,534, forward strand.
CGATTCTATTTCTATTATTGCCTTATTTGATTCTGGTATATCGTATAGCTTCATATCTGTATCCTTTGTGCTTAAGCATAGTTTTGTAACAGAACCCTTGAGTAAGAGTTGCAAGATCACGACTGGTGGAGGCACTATCCTAGTCAGTGATACTTGCAAGGGACGTAGTGTTACCTTGGGAGGCCATAATTTGGATGCTAGTTTACTCGTAATGCCACTTTCGAGTTTTGACATTGTCCTTGGAATGGATTGGTTGAGTATGCACCATGCTATCATAGACTGTCATGGATGACGTATACTGTTCCGCCCTCCAGGAGATTCAGAATTTGAGTTTGTTAGGGGAGAAGTTGAGCAGAGTGATGGGATTATTTATGGAGCCATGGTAGCAGAGAATGACTTACCACGCCCTATTATTGTAGAGTTTCTAGACGTATTTCCTGAGGAGCTACCAGGATTTCCACCGGACAGAGATCTTGAATTTTCTATTGACTTAGTGCCTGGGGCAGAGCCAGTGTCGCAACAGGTCTACAGGATCAACAACAACGAGCTAGCAGAACTAAAGAAGCAGGTTGATGAATTGCTAGACAAGGGTCTTATTAGATCGAGTTCCTCGCCATAGGGAGCCCCGGTCTTATTTGTATGAAAGAAAGATGGGTTGGTGCGAATATGCATTCATTACAGGACTCTGAACAACCTCACCATCAAAAATAAATATCTGTTACCAATGATAGACGATCTTTTTGATCAGTTGAGCGGTATGAGGGTATTTTCGAAGATTGATTTGAGGTCTGCCTATCATCAGTTGAAGGTAAAAAAAGAAAGATATTCTAAAAACGGTATTTTAGACAACATATGGCCAATATGAATTTATGGTGATGCCATTTGGGTTGACTAATGCCCCGGCAGTCTTCATGAACTTGATGAACAAGGTGTTCCACCAGTATCTTGACAAGTTCATTGTAGTATTCATAGATGATATGTTGTCTATTCGAAGACACCGGAAGAGTATAAGAAGCATCTAAGGATTGTGCTAGAGACCCTTCGGAAGGAGAAGCTCTATGGAAAACTCTTGAAATATGAGTTCTTCCTAGATAAGGTAGAGTTCCTTGGGCATGTGGCATGTGGTGACTAGAGACAGAATATCGGTGGATCCAAAGAAGATTGCTGTTGTAGAGTCTTGGACTACTCTGAGTTTTGTTGTAGAGATCAGAAGCTTCTTAGGATTGGCTGGGTATTACAGAAAATTTGTGAAGGATTTTCCCGGATAGCAGAGCCATTGACTAGATTCACTCGAAAGGATGTATAGTTTATATGGACCGAAGAATGTCAGGCTGTATTTAATGAGCTAAAGAAGCGGTTGACCACAGCGCCTATTTTGACGGTGCCATCGGGGACGGGTAGATTTGTCATTTATAGCGATGCTTCGGGGAAGGGCTTGGGATGTGTTCTAGAGCAGAACAAAAAGGTGGTAGCGTATGCTTCTAGACAGTTGTAGCCACATGAGAGAAACTATCCCGCTCATGACTTGGAATTAGCAGCGTTGATCTTCCCTCTAAAGCTGTAAAGACAATATCTGTATGGATAGCGTATGGAAATATACACTGACCACAAGAGCTTGATGTATGTGTTTACGCAGAAAGAGCTAAATTTGAGGTAGCACAGGTGGCTAGAATTGATGAAGGATTTTAATATTTTACTACAGCATCATCCAGGAAAGGCTAACATAGTTGCCGATGCCTTGAGCAGATATACAATAGCGATGTACTTGACAACGGATCGCCACTTATTAGTAGACTTGGATAGCCTGGGCATCGAGGTTATTGTTCCAGGAGTGGAGATGCAGATGATGGTTATGCAGATTCAGTCGGGGTTGATGGAGAAGATCCGAGAGACACAGTACCAGGATGAAGGTCTGTTAACCTTAGAGCTCAGGTGCTGGCAGGATCGATGGATGACTTCTCTATTGCAGAGGATGGTTCACTAAGGCAAGGGACTAGGTTATGTGTGCCTAGTGGGGATCTACAGGAAGAGATCATGCAGGAGGCTCATCATTCCCAGTTTTCTATATATCCGGGAGCTAAAAAGATGTATAAGGACCTGAGGGAATACGTGTGGTGGTATGGGATAAAGCGAGAGATAGCATATTTTGTCTCTAGATGTTTAGTGTGCCAGCAGGTCAAAGCCGAAAGACAGAGACCAGGAGGATTGCTATAGCCACTACCAATTCTTCAGTAAAAATAGGAGCATATCACGATAAAATTTATTTTCGGACTTCCACGTACTCCAGGAGGTAAGACGCGATTAGGGTCATTGTTGACTAGCTAACCAAATCAGCCCACTTTTTACCTTTTAAATTGGGATTGTCCACGGAGAAGCTCGTCTATTTATATATGAGACAGATAGTCAGGCTGCATAAAGTTCCAGTAAGTATCGTGTTTGATCGGGATAACAGATTTATGTTCCACTTTTGGAGGAGTTTGTAGCCTAGCTTGGGTACCCAACTCAAATTTAGCACTTCTTACCACCCTCAGATGGATGGACAGTCAGATAGGGCTATTCAGACGCTCGAGAATATGCTTCGGACATGTGTACTAGATTTTGGTGGCTCGTGGGAGGATTATCTTCACCTGGTAGAGTTTGCATATAATAATAGCTATCAGGCCAGTATCGAGATGTCTCCTTTCGAGGCTTTGAACGGTAGGAGATGCCGAACTCCATTAACTTGGGATGACATAGGAGAGAGAGAGAGTACTTTTGGGACCAGAGATGGTAGTTGATATTGCAAAAAAAGTGAAGCAGATTAGAGAGTGTCACCCTCATATTTTCATTCAAAAGTAGTTTGGTAATTGACATGGGTATTTTATTTTAGGATATATTATATTTAAATATTGTGCATGTATAATATTTAATTATTGTATATTTATTTATTATTAGTTATAGATTATTTTAGATTTGAGTAGTGGACCTAACCTATTTAATTAGTTGCATGAACCCAACATTTTAGATTGGTTTAGTTTGAGCCCATGAATTAGGCCCATGGATTAGGAGGTTGTATTAATTAGTGTAACCATTAGACTAGAACCTTTCCTCCCTAATTAATTTCTTCATGAGAGGCCCCAAGGGGTAAATAAGATATTTCATATTGCTTGAAGAGGTGTATATGGCCGGCCATAGAGGGAGGAGAGAGAAATTATTTAACTTCACAATTCCCAATTCCTTTAGATCTAGTTCTTCCATCTTTCAATTTTCTTCATTCCCTCATCAATTCTCCATCAAATCTTCACAAATTCCTTTCTTATTCTTCATTGGAGGCTTCTACCTCAAGGATCTACAAGAAGGAAGCAAGGAGCAAGAAGGAGGAGGCCAAGATCTACAAGGAGAGGAGCTACTTTACATTTGGGCACTTTTTATTGGAAATCCATCTTCCAATAGGTATATTTCAGTTTTTCCCCCTTTTAATAGACTCTAAATTTAAGATTTAGCTATGAGAAACCAACCTACATGCATAGGCTACCCATAGAAATTGGTTTTAGGTTCATAGAAGACATACGGTGGAAGTTATGTGCATTTTGGTACCAATTTTAGGGGAATTCTGAGATTGGCACATGTAGTATTTATCATTTGGTCTAATAGATCAAATTGATATATGATTGCTTGTTTATGACTAGTGTCATATCCACAATTGGGTACGTATACGCCATATCTCGTTAATTTGACAAAACGGGTTAATTTTGGGGGTTTTCCTCCGACACGGGGCCTTGTACATATCACATTATGACACAAATACGTAGTTAATCTAATTACAATATGCATTGTTCATATTTAGTATACTAGACTTTCTCGTGTCCTCCGGGATGCGTTCGGTTGTGTGTTGGAGCCATATCGCAAGCGTATCATAGAGTTAGTGTGATACGGGTTCGGTGCACTCCACGTGTTTAGTGTTTTGCTCCCGTTTCTATATGTACATATGTATTTATTTATCTATATGATATTTATGTAATATATGTATGTATATATTAGTGTATATGATTAAGTGTATATGTGTGTAAGTGTATATAGTTATATCTATATGTATATATATATATATATATATATATATATATATATATATATATATATATATATATATATATACACACATACACACACACACACACACACACACACACACACACACACATATATATATATATATATATATATATATATATATATATATATATATATATATATATATATATATATATATGTGTGTGTGTGTGTGTGTGTGTGTGTGTGTGTGTGTGTATATATATATATATGTGTGTGTGTATTAGTGTTTACTTGTATATATGTATGTGTGTGTTTGTGATTATGTGTGTGAGTGTTTATATGGATATACGTATATGTGTGGATATATATATATATATATAGATATATATAGCAGTGTACATAGATGTGTATAAGTGTATGTACATTTGTGTTTGTGTGTGTGTGTGAGGGGTATCAACAACACTGTACAGCAGGATCGAGCAGTGGCAAGATTGGAGTTCAGCACATGGAGCATACACATCAGAGGCATCGAGCTACTTACAGTTGGTTTTAGCCAACTATACAGTTCAGTAGCTCGTGCACTGAACTGTGCAGTGCACCACAAGGATGGCACCCAGTTCAGAAAATTGAGGCAGTAGCAGCTCTAGCAGGGTGCTATATAGTGTGTAGTGAGTGCATAAGTGTGCTCGAGCATATTGCTCAGTGTAACTGTGCAACACAACTCAGGCAGGAAGTCCCTGAGGGAACACAACTCCCTGCAGCAGAGATGCACAACATTTGCAAGAGGCAATGTGCAGTCAGTTTCAGCAAGGGTGCTCAGCAGGGTGATACGCATTGGTGCAAGGCCAAGGTATCCTAATTTTATTGTTTTATTATAATATTATAATTATTGACTTGCATATATATCTATATAGTATTTTTATATAATTAAACTTGCGTATCTTAGGATACAGATTTTTGAGTGCCTTTTTGTATCTTAGATTAGCTTGTATAGTTTAGTTTCATAGTGCATTGACTTAGTGACCTAGTGTTAGACTCTTGCAACCTAGATTTCATCAGTTTGACCTAGAAATGATTTATTGACCTAGAATTGCATCAACTTAATTTATTTTTCATTCTTGAACCTAGTATTGATGCAATATATCATATTAGGTCTGTGTGACACCAGCTTGGGCATCGAGAGACACACCTAGCTCAGGACTTCAGGCGAGTACATTTCTTTGATAGTTTTAATTCATAATATTGTATATATGCATGTTCTAGAATTGTATACTTCATTTCGAAACAGTGATTTCTTGGACTTGTACTACATGGATCCCGTCAGGAGATGTTATCCCCTACCGTGTTCAACGGGTACTCGTGTACATGTATATCATCGTGTATAGGGTGTTGATTATATTTTATGTTCACACACTGCTCGTGTTCAGTATACTTATTCGTGTACACTCACCGCTCGTGTTCAGTATACTTATTCGTGTACACTCACCGCTCGTGTTCGGTGGTTATGATATTCGTGTACACCCACTGCTTGTGTTCAGTGGTCATATTCGTGTTCGTAGCGTGTTGTGATTGGATCCATTGGTATTAGTTGGGGATGGGAGAGTAGGAGTTGATTATGTGATCAAAACCCCATTGTTATATCGTGTACATTCTGATTACATACCTCACTTGTAATCGTCTTACCTGATCATGTTCACCCAACCCGATTACATAATGAACTTGTATTCTGAGGCACATTAGTTTAGTTTGCAGTTTACTTCACCATATTGTTGATATTCATATTGTTGATCTATATTCTCGTACATTACCTGTATACTTATTGTTAATTCATTCATATGTTTAATGATCTTGTTTTCATTTCTATTATCTTTTTTATATGCTTGATTATGCTATTGAAACTACTTTCAGAGGTATGTACTTCGCTCCAATCCTGACTGGACATATTTTTCCAGATGACTGGCTTATAGAGCAGTGTCCTACATTCTACAGGCCGTATGACAGCGTACCTATAGAGGATACTCCTACAGGCCAGGAGGACTTAGTTGCAGAGCCCAAGGAGGTCTAGTTTTTTTTGTGTTGGATTGTATTAGACTATTCTTTTATGGTGATTCATAATTTTATTATTTTATATTATGGATTGTATCTTATTCTTTCCTTCGCTATTCCATTCATGCATTATCTTCCTTAGTTTGTTTTGTGATTGAGATTATTTATACTTGTGAGAAACCATATTGTTCCTCCATTTGGAGTTGAGATGATTGACAGGTACCATATTATATTGTTGAGATATTAGATAGTTAGAAATGACCCAGATAGCATTCTACCGCCTATTCTGCGGCGTAGGGTGGACGTAACTACGTACTCGTGCCCGAATATACGGGTGCGGATTATGACAGATTTTTAGTGGTGGCTCATGCACGTCTCATCTATCAGACGATATCACACTACTTGCGACTCTAATATACGATTTCGTAGTTGTGCTCGTCTAGTTTACTGCTACGAGCCTGCTTTAGGAAATATGATTTAGGATGAGAGTTTACTCAATCACAACTAGGAAAAATTTCAAAATCCTTTTTTCAAATCCTTATCTGTTGAATATTGCTTTACTTTGAATAAAGTTATGTCCTTCTTTGATGATATCGTATCATATGCAATATTGATTCTGTATTTTAATCTATCTTCAGGATGCCAACGAAGACGCGTTCCCAGCGATCAGCTGCCACGACAGCGCGATCAGTCACTTCATCACCCATGAGAGCAGTACCCTCAGATGATGGTCCAACACCTACATTCAGGAGGTCAGCTTCACCGGTCCAGGTGAACGTATCAGCAGCAACTTTCAGAGGTGCTCCACCTCCAGTACCGAGGACAGGGCAGACAGCTTCCGAGAATCTTCCACCTCTACCACCGGTAGTTGATCAGACGCAGATGTTTACGCTCTTCCAACAGATGATAGAGGCACAATAGCGACCATCAGAGGTCATGCGACAGAGCATGGAGAATGCTCACCAGATCGCGCTTGCAGTAGTGGAGAGAGCTACTACAGCCCAACCACAGACGTCACCACCTCAGTTTATTCCTCAGTAGCCGAGGTCGGGTACCATCATAGACTTCAAGCGAATGGGCTCGAAGGACTTCAGAGGCACAGAGGGGACCCTCTATGCGGATGATTTGATCGAGGACATCGAGCGAAATCTACAGCTGGTGCAGATTCCAGAGATGCTACAGATAGAGGCAGTGGGGTGTATGATATTCGATATTGCATTGACATGGTTCTGGACTGACCCCAGGATTATTAGTACCAGGACTCACTTGGGAAGCCTTCAAAGAGCTTTTCAAGGAGAAGTTCTTTCCAGATGTGGTTCTTACATCCTTAGAGAGCCAGTTCCAGCATCCAGGGAGTTATGTCAGTGGACGAGTATGCGGCGGAGTATTGTCGACTATGTTGCTTCATGGAGGGGCAGAACCCTAGTGGCAGAGCCAGGAAGTTCAGGAAGGGCCTGAACCGGGAGGTCAAAACCCACACCAACAAAGATCCTACCGCCACCTTCGAGGAGATTTTCAGACAGGCAGAGAGAGCGGAGGATGACTTAGAGCTTGGCTCAAAGAGGCCGAGGGACACAGGAGGATCCAGCACCAACACAGGTCCAGCAAAGAGGCCTCATTTCCAGCAGTAGCACCAGAGGCCTTATCAGCATCAGAGGCAGCAGTATCACGGGTCAGCTAGAGCACCGGCAGATGCATCAGATCCAGAGGGCAGCAGTTCCTTGCACTTTTTGTAAGAAGCATGAATACAGATGGGACGCATGCAGGATAAGGCTAGGCCAATGCTTATTCAGTGGATCGGGAGATCATTAATTAAGGGCTTTTCCTAAAGTCCCAAATCGTCCAACTTAGGGTGGAGGACAGGTACAGAGGGCACCCGCTAGACCACCAGCGGGGCAGCAGAGAGGACCTCGTCCACCGCAGTAGCAGTAGTTTGCCCAGCATGAGTAGCACAGAGGAGCGCAATGACAGGGCCAAGCTTTTGCCTTGACTGTCGAGGAGGAGAAGCCTGTTGGCGATGTTATCTCAGGTTCAGTTTATCTCGATTCCTTTCCAGCTCATATTATGTTCAATTCTGGTGCTTCTCATAGCTTTGTATCTATATCTTTAACTTTGAGGCATCGTCTTGAGTCTGAACCATTGACGAGGACTTGCAAGATCATGACCGGGGGTAGCATTATCCTGGTCAGTAATGTTTGCAAGAACCAGAGAGTTTATTTGGGAGGCTGTGAGCTGAGCGTATGTTTACTCGTAATGCCACTTTCGAGTTACGATATAGTACTCATGATGGATTGGTTGAATAGACATTACGCTAGTATTGATTATCGTAGAGGCAGAGTTTTATTTCAGACGCTAGGAGAGCCAGAGTTCGAGTTCGTCCGAGGAGCAGAGCAGAGCGAACGTAATTTCTGCAGAGCTTTGGTAGAAGAGCAGGAGCCGCCACATCCGTTGATTGCAGAGTTCTTGGATGTCTTTCCAGAGGAGTTACCGGGGTTGCCACCGGACAGAGATGTGAAATTTTTTATAGATTTAGTGCCAGGTGAAGAGACGATATCTCAACATATCTATAGAGTAAACAATAGTGAACTGGCAGAGTTGAAGAAGTAGGTGGATGAGTTGCAAGACAAGGGCTTTATCCGTTCTAGTTCATCCCCATGGGGTGCTCCGGTACTTTTTTTACCAAAGAAGGATGAGTCGGTACGTTGTGTATCGACTACAGGGTACTTAACAACCTCACTATCAAGAAAAAATATTCATTGTCGTGGATTAATAATTTGTTTGACCAGTTGAGCAGAGCGAAGGTATTCTCAAAGATAGACTTGAGGTCAGGGTACTACCAGGTGAAAGTGAAGAGGGAAGACATCCCGAAGACAGCTTCAAGAACTCGTTATGGGCAGTTCGAGCTCTTGGTGATGCCGTTTGGGTTGACCAATGCCCTGACAGTATTCATGAACCTGATGAACAAGGTGTTTTATCAGTACCTGGACCAGTTTGTTGTAGTCTTCATTGATGATATTCTGATATATTCAAAGATCCCAGAGGAGCACGAGCTGCACTTGAGGATAGTTTCGAAGACCCTCAGGAAGGAGAAGCTGTTTGGAAAGTTATCAAAGTGTGAATTCTTCCTTGATAAGGTTGAATTCCTTGGGCATGTTATTATATGATATGGAATCTCGGTAGACCCGAAGAAGATTTTAGCAGTTGAATCGTGGTCTACCCCAAGTTCAGTAGCAGAGATCAGGAGTTTTCTTGATTAGCGGGCTACTACCGGAGGTTTGTTCAGGACTTTTCCAGACTTGCAGAGCCGATGACTAGACTAACCAGGAAGGACATAGAATTCGTCTGGACTGAGGATTGCCAGTCAGTATTTGAGGAGCTGAAGAGGAGGTTGACTACAACTCCCATCTTGACATTGCTATCAGGAGCAGGAGGATTTTCTATTTTTAGTGATCCATCTGGGAAGGGTTTGGATTGTGTGTTACAGCAGCACGGGATGGTGATTGCCTATGCTTCTAAGCAATTGCGCCCGCATGAGAAGAACTACCCTACCTATGACTTGGATTTGGCAGTAGTTATCTTTGCTCTCAAATTATAGAAATACTACTTGTATGGAGAGAGTGGATATCTGACCACAATAGCTTGAAGTATGTGTTTACACAAAAAGAGCTTAACATGAGGCAGCGGCGATGGTTGGAGCTGATGAAAGACTTTGACATTTCCTTGTAGTACGATCCAGGAAAGGCCAAAGTAGTCGCAGATGCCTTGAGCAGGTACCCCGTGGCTATGTTCTTGACTAGAGACAGACATTTATTGGCCGATCTTGACAGTTTGGGCATTGAGGTACTAGTTTCTGGAGTCATAATACATATGTGGGGACTTCAGGTACAGTCGGAGCTGATAGACCTGGTCAGAGCCGGATAGTATGAGGATGATTCTCTGATGAGCATCAGAGCACGGGTTCAGATAGGGATAGCAGAGGACTTCATCATCACAGATGATGGATCATTGCGATACGGTACCAGATTGTGTATACCGAGAGGAGCATTGTACGAGGAGATTTTGCAGGAGGCACATCATTCTCAGTACTCTATGCATCCAGGTGCCAATAAGATGTATAAAGACATAAGATAGCATATATGGTTGTACGGTTTGAAGTGGGAGGTATCTAGCTTTATGTCCAGATTTTTTGTTCGCCAGCAGATCAAGGCGGAAAAACAGAGGCCAGGTGGATTGCTTCAGCCTTTACCTATTCCAGAGTAGAAATAGGAGCATATGACCTTGGATTTTGTATCAGGACTTCCGTGTTCTCTAGGAGGTAAAGATACGATTTGGGTCATCGTGGACAGGTTGACCAAATCAGCCCACTTTCTGCCATTTAAAGTGGATACATCTACGGAGAAGCTCACGAAAATGTATATGCACCAGATTGTCAGATTGCACGGTGTTCCAGTGAGCATAGTCTTGGATCGGGATAGTCCTTTCATGTCCCACTTTTGGAGGAGTTTGCAGGCTATCTTGGGCACTCAGCTCAAGTTCAGTACCGCTTATCACCCTCAGACTGACGGACAGTCGGAAAGGACTATTCAGACTCTCGAGGATATGCTACGCACCTGTGTTTTAGATCTTAGAGGTTCTTGGGAGGATCATCTTCACTTGGTATAGTTTTTATACAACAATAGCTGCCAAGTCAGCATTGAGATGTCACAATTTAAGGCGTTGTATGGACAGAGATATCGCACTCCGTTATCCTGGATGATGTCGGTGAAAAAGCTTTATTAGGACCAGAGATGGTAGTAGATGTAGCCGAGAAGGTAAAACTTATCAGGGATAGACTTCGAGTGGCACAGGACAAACAACGATATTGGATCGATAGCTACCAGAGACCTTTGGAGTTTGAGGTATAGCTTTAGTTTTGATTTGCTTGTGTTTGATTGTTGTTTGTTAGAGTGCTAAGGTTATGTTTCGTGCTAGGTTGGTGGGCTGGTTTTCTTGAGGATTTCTCTGACGTGTGGCATAATTCATTTCGGTGGAGGCGGGAAGCATAGTCAGCGATTCATCGGACCTTTAAGTATTCTTGAGAGGGTCGGTGCAGTTACATATAAACTAGAATTACCACCTGTATTAGAGGGACTACACAACGTGTTTCACATGTCACAGCTGAGACGGTACGTAGCAGATCCCAGTCATGTGTTGGATCACTCGGAATAGAGGTGGGCCCTACTCTTAACTATATAGAGCAGCCAATGGAGATTCTGGATCGGAGAGAGAAGGAGCTGAGGAACCAGACGATTCCTTTGGTGCGTGTCGCATGGAGGCATCACTCGCCAGGAGAGAGTACTTAGGAATGAGAGGCCGAGATGTGCGAGCGATATCCATATCTGTTCGAGCCATGAGGTATCATTCTTTCTTGTATTGTATTGTTTGCTTTTGGTAGTTAGTTTCTTACTTAATTTCGAGGACAAAATTTTTCTGAGGTGGGTAGGATTGTCACCCTCACATTTTCATTCAAGGGTAGTTTGGTAATTGACATGGATATTTTATTTTAGGATATATTATATTTAAATATTTTGTATGTATGATATTTAATTATTGTATTATTTATTTATTGTGAGTTGTAGATTATTTTATACTTTTGTAGTGGACCTAACCTATTTAATTAGTTGCATAAACCCAATATTTTAGATTGATTTAGTTTGAGCCCATAAATTAGGCCCATGGATTAGGAGGATGTATTAATTAGTGTAACCATTAATTAGTGTGATACGGGTGCGATGCACTCCACGTGTTTGGTGTTTTGCTCTCATTTCTATATGAACATATGTATTTATTATCTATACGATATTTATATAATATATGTATGTATATATTAGTGTATATGATTAAGTGCATAAGTGTGTAAGTGTATATAGTTTTATATATATATATATATATACACACACACACACACACACACACACACACACACACACACACACACACACATATATATATATATATATATATATATATATATATATAGGTGTATTAGGGGTCATATGCATATGATTGTGTATATGTATTAGTGTATAGAGTAGTATATGTCTATATATATATATATATATATATATATATATATATATATATATATATATATATAGCTGTGTATTAGTATTTACTTGTATATATGTATGTGTGTGTTTGTGATTATGTGTGTGAGTGTTTATATGGATATACGTATATGTGTGGATATATATATATATATAGATATATATATATATAGATATATATTGCAGTGTACATAGATGTGTATAAGTGTATGTACATTTGTGTTTGTGTGTGTGTGTGTGAGGGGTATCAATAGCACTGTGCAGCAGGATCGGGCAGTGGCAAGAGAGGAGTTCAGCAAAGGAAGGATGCACAGTAGAGGCATCGAGCTACTTACAGTTGGTTTCAGCCAACTGCACAATTCAGAAGCTTGTGCACTGAACTGTGCAGTGCACAACAAGGATGGCACCCAGTTCAGCAAAGTGAGGTAGTAGCAGTTCTAGCAGGGTGCTCTGTAGTGTGTAGTGACTGCACAAGAGTGCTCGAGCACACTGCTCAGTGTAACTGTGCAACATAGCTTAGGCAGGAAGTCCCTGAGGGAACATAACTCCCTGCGGCAGAGATGCACAACATGTGCAAGAGGCAATATGCAGTCAGTTTCAGCAAGGGTACTCCACAGGGTGCATCCAACTGCACAATGCTCAGCAAAGAGAAGAGCAACTACACAGCAACTCGGGAAGAGGACTGCACAGCTAACTGTGCATACAGCAAAGGAGGCACGGGTTAGCACATAAATTTTAGGAGTATCTGCACAGTGTGTTTTTACTGTGCAGTATCAGTGTTAGTATCAGTTTCAGTTTTAAGGTATTGGGTATATGAGGTATTGGTATGTATATTGTTAGTAGTTTAGTTATATATATACTTGATTATGTAATTAGTTAGTTATGTATTTAGTGTGTAGTATTTATACCTAGTTAGTTAGATATGTGTTTTGGGTAAGTTAATATTATATTATAGTTAGTATCTAGGTATTGTATTATATTGTAGTACTTAGTATATAGTTTAGCTATATGTATATTATATTAGTTAGTATGGTATTGTATTGATTAGATAGTTAGTCTTGAGCATTGATTATAGTTAGTTTCTATATTATATTGATATATATATATATATTATAGTGTTAGCTTATAGTTAGTATATTAGTTTGGGGTTTTATATATCTATTTGTATTAGTTATATGTTAAGTATTTTGGATTACCACGGGATACCAAGGAAATACCAAGGTATTAGGTCGATACCCAAGGTATTGAGTTTGGGTATCGAGATAGGTGTGATACGCATTAGTGCAAGGCCAAAGTATCCTAATTTCATTGTTTTGTTATAATATTATAATTATTGACTTGTATATATATCTAAATACTATTTTCACATAATTAAACTTGCGTATCTTAGGATATGGGTTTTTGAGTGCCTTTTTGTATCTTAGATTAGCTTGTATAGTTTAGTTTTATAGTGCATTGACTTAGTGACCTAGTGTTAGACTCTCGCAAGACCTAGAAATGGTTTATTGGCCTAGAATTGGATCAACTTAACTTAATTTTCATTCTTGAATCTGGTATTAATGCAATATACCATATATAGGTCTGTGTGACACCAGCTTGGGCATCAAGAGAAATATCTTGCTCAGGACTTCAGGCGAGTACATTTCTCTGATAGTTTTCAATTCATAATATTGTATATATGCATATTCTAGAATTGTATACTTGATCCCGATATAGTAATTTCACGGACTTGTACTATATGGATCCCGTCAGAAGATGTTATACCCTACCGTGTTCAGCGGGTACTCGTGCATATGTATCTTATCACATATATTGGATATTGATTATATTTCATGTTCACACACTGCTCATGTTCAGTATGGTTATTCGTGTACATCCACCGCTCGTGTTCGGTGGTTATGATATTGGTGTACACCTACTGCTCGTGTTCAGTAGTCATATTCATTTTCGTAGCGTGTCGTGATTGGATCCATTGTTATTAGTTGGGGATGGGAGAGTAGGAGTTGATTATGTGATCAAAGCCCCATTGTTACATCGTGTACATTCTGGTTACATATCTCACTTGTAATCGTCTTACCTGATCATGTTCACCCAACCCGATCACATAATGAACTTGTATTCTGAGGCACATAAGTTTAGTTTGCAGTTTACTTTATTATATTGCTGATGTTCATATTGTTGATCTATATTCTCGTATATTACCTGTATTCTTATTGTTCATTCATTCATATGTTTAGTGATCTTGTATTTTATTTCTATTATCTGTTTTATATGCTCGATTATGCTATTAAAATTGCTTTCAAAGGTATATACTTCACTCTAATCCTAATTGGATATATTTTTCCAGATGACTGGCTTATAGAGAAGTGTCCCACATTCTACGGGCCACATAATGGCTTACCTATAAAGGATACTACTACAGACCAGGAGGACTTAGTTGCAGAGCCTGAGGAGGTCTAGTTTTTTTGTGTTGGATTGTATTAGACTATTCTTTTATGGTGATTCACAATTTGTATATTATTTTATATTGTGGATTGTATCTTATTCTTTCCTTCGATATTACATTCGTGCATTATCTTCCTTAGTTTATTTTGTGATTGAGATTAGTTATACTTGTGAGATACCATATTGTTCCTCCGTTTGGAGTTGAGATGATTGACAGGTACTATATTATATTATTGAGATGTTAGATAGTTAGAAATGACCCAAACAATGTTCTATCGCCGATTCTGTGGTGTAGGCTGGGCGTAACCACGTACTCGTGCCCGAATATTCAGGTGCGGGTCATGACAAAGAGAGACTTTGTGTGGCTCAGGACAGACATAAGCACTGGATCGTTGCTTGAGGTTGGACCAAGCCTCCGTTATCCGGAGCACCCTATAGATATCCTAGACCGCAGAGATAAAATGCTTCATAACCAAGTAATTCCCTTGGTTCGTGTCGCTTGGAGGAATCGCCCTACCAGTGAATCCACTTGGGAGCGGGAAGATGAGATGAGAGGTTGACCCCTATCTTTTCGCACCATGAGGTAATTTTCTTCTTGTATTTGTTCCCTTTAAATTTTATGGACAATTTTTTTTAGGAGGGTAGACTTGTAACCTCCGTATCATGAAATTCTAGCTTAAATGTTGTTATTAGGTTAATTTGGAGCTATTAGAATTTTTTCACAATTTTTGGTTAATTAAAAACTAGTAACACTAATTTTCTAGAACTTTCAAGAATTTATTGTAGGGTCAAACATAATTAAAAATATTCAAAACTTTTATTTTAGGTTCTTAATAATCAAATATATTTTCAAGAATTTTTTGATAATTTTTTGATAATTTTTAGCATTTATTTTGAGTTAATTATGCAAAACTGAATTAAAAACTAACTTTTAGAAAAAGAAAACCCTAATAAAATCAACATACACAGTCAGCAGCCAGCCTGGCCCGCGTGTCACCCAAACGTGGCCTAAATAGCCGAGCCCAGCGATCAGTGAGAGGGGGGGTGAGTGTGAGTCGAGCCGGGTAAACGACCAGACCTCGAGCCGAGCCGAGTCCGAATTCGACTCGGACTCAGCCGAGCCAAGCCGGGCTGAACCCTGGTCGTTCGATCTGAGCGGGCAGTAGCGAATTGCTTCTATGTGGCACAATCTGATCCATGGCTTACTATCTCTCCTCGATATATATATAGTTTTCTGGTTATAATTTCTAGGATTTTTGTTTTAGCCGATTTTGGAGGAGTTGTCATCTAGGGTTCCTTCATTTTCCAGAAGCCATTACTCATAGCTCCGGGCTCCAAATATGGCCCAGTTTCTTATGTTAGAACCATATTGAGGTTATTTTCTAAATATATAACTTTTTTCATGAAATTCTGAATATTAAATTCTGTAAAATTTGTAGAGCATAATATGTCCAAAAGTAGATGAATCTAGGTATTTTCATGATTTTGGGAGAACCAGGAATCAGAATCATGAACCATTTAAAGTTTCGGAAAGCTAATGTCAAGATAATTGACATACGTTTTTTCTTGAATTTAATCTTAAATATTTATGTGCTGTTAATTCTATAGAACTTCTAGGTTAGCAATCAACTACCATTGCACACTACAATTTTGGTATGTGTATTAATTTCCAAACAAATTTTAATTCGGATAAGCCATAAATTCCAGCATATTAGTGATGCTAAAATCTACAAAAAATCATACATAAAAGTCAAATTTGTATCGGTTAATTTTTTGGTCAATAGATCACCTCGATTTGCGTGCCATGAGTCTTGAGTTGATAAAATTCAGTTTCTTTGGACAAAATTTAGGAATTAACCTAAAAATCAGAATAATAAGATTAAAATAGGATTTTAGAGTAATTATTTCAAAATTAAATAAATTAAAATAACTTATCTCTTGACATGGTAACATATCATACGTAGGATTTAGACTCTGAATTGGGACCTGATCCAACCACAGCTAAGGACCACAGGCGAGTACATTTCCGTGATTACTTTCACTGCTTGATAGTCTATATATTGCATGCTTAGTATTGATTATTTGATTCTTGACACTTGTTACATGGATTAGTATCATGGATTCTTATTATGAGATACGTGACTGTTCTGGATTATTGTTATTTCTTCGTGACTGGTTCGGAATCCATGTTGTACTCGTAGGAAAGGAAAATACTTAGTAAACATGTGAAATACCCTTTCCATCCCATAGTCTTACTGGAATAATAGCAGCCATGCACGACACATGTGGTTTGCTAAATTTTACTCCTTAGTCGTTCATATGTCAACAAGGTATTTTAAATCACATAGAGTAGTTGTTCCTATCTGTTCTTCCATACATTATAATTATTTCCTTTGTTGCTTGGAGATATTGTACTACATCTTTTCCATGACAGGACTTTAGCATTTAGTTATTCTAGTTGCCTTTTTGTGATTTTAGTTTTATTGCTATCATATATTCTTTACTATTTATTATCTTATAGCTTCTACCATGCGTTGGAACTATTTTTACTGTGATGTACTCGTTCCCTTCCTGACTGGATAACCATATTTTAGGTGACTACAATGAGGATGCAATCCCTACAAATTATGGATCATATGCTAGCGATATAATAGAGCTTGATCTAGCCCTTTCGGAGGATCACGGAGACTAAGCAGCTCAGATACCATATGCAATGGAGTAGTTTAGTAGAGTAGTTGATTTTGTTAGTTATTTTGGACCGGATTGTTCTCCGGCAATTTTTTTAAAGTATTTTGAATATTGTACTTTGGATATTTAGTTTTTGTGGAGACTCCTTGGACCCGCATCAAGACTATTATTTTATTATTATCTTGGTGTATTCATTTAAACTAGTGCCTGTGATTGAGTATAGTATGGAGATATAAATAAGTTGTGAGTTGGAGATTATACTTGTGGATTATTGTATAGCATTCTACGCCGATACTACGGTGTAGGCTGGACGTACTCATGACTCATGCCTAAATTCAGGGTCCCGGTCATGACAGCCAGGTGCAGAGCCGATAACATATCACATCTATAGGGTGAACAACAGTAAACTGGTAGAGTTGAAGAAGCAAGTGGATGCGTTACAGGACAATGGCTTCATCCACTCCAGTTCATTACCGTGGGGTGCTCCGTTATTATTTTACCGAAGAAGGATGGGTCGGTACGTATGTGTATCGACTATAGGGCTCTCAACAACCTCATTATCAAGAATAAATATCCATTGTCGCAGATTAACGATCTGTTTGATCAGTTGAGCGAAGCGAAGGTATTCTCCAATATAAACTTGAGCTCGGGGTACCACAGGTAAAAGTGAAGAAGAAAGACATTCTGAAGACAGTTTTCAGGACTCTGTATGGGTAGTTTGAGTTCTTGGTGAAGCTATTCTGGTTGACCAATGCCCTAACGATATTCATGAACCTAATGAATAAGGTGTTTCATCAGTACCTAGATTAGTTTGTTATGGTCTTCATTGATGATATATTGATATATTCAAATACCCCGGAGGATCAAGAGAAGCATCTGAGGATAGTTCTAGAGACTCATAGGAAAGAGAAGCTGTATGGAAAGCTTTCGAAGTGTGAGTTCTTCCTTGATAAGCTTGAATTCCTCGGATATGTAATTACAGAAGATAGAATTTTAGTAGACCCAAAAAAGATTTTAGCAGTTGAGTCATGGTCTACCCCGAGTTCAGTGGCTTTGATCAGGAGTTTTCTTTAATTGGCAGGCTATTACCCGAGATTTGTTCAGGATTTCTCCAGGATTGCAGAGCCGATGACTAGGCTGACCAGGAAGGACTTGGAGTTCGTCTTGACTGAGGAGTATTAAGCCACTTTTGAGGAGCTAAAGAAAAGGTTGACTACAGCTCAAGTGTTGACGTTGCCATCGGGGACATGAGAATTTTTCATATACAGTGATGCTTCGGGTAAAGGTTTGGGATGTGTGTTGTAGCACAACGGAAATGTGACTGCCGATGCTTCCAAGCAATTATACCCACATGAAAAGAATTACCCTACCCATGACTTGGAGTTGGCAGCAGACATTTTTCCTCTAAAGCTGTGAAAATACTACTTGTACGAAGAGCGTATGGAGATCTTTATAGACCATAAGAGCTTGAAGTATGTGTTTACACAGAAAGAGCTCAACATGAGGCAGTAGCGATGGTTGGAGTTGATGAAGGACTTTGATATTTTCTTGCTGTACCATCCAGGAAAGGCCAACGTAGTCGCTGATGCCTTGAGCAGGTATCCTGGAGTGCTGTCGTAGGCACCCAAAAATAAAACCTTTACTCTTAAAATTGTATGTAGTAGTGAGAGTAAGGTTTGTTTCCACGGAGAGTAATTAGTTAATCTTTATGCTATGTAAAATAGGATGGGGAAAGATTTTTGAATAAAAGAAAATTAAAAAAAGCTAAAAACAATTAAAATATTAAAATGATCAAAAAAATAAATGTTGGTCTCAGTCAACATCCACCATTAGAATCTTAAAATTGATCATCGATGCAAGTATATATTAATTCATACTTTGAATATTCATCGTTGGAATTATTTTTCTATCTCCTTTAGCCATAATTAATTAAAAACAAGCAATTTAATTAATCTTAACTACTAAACAACCCCAGACAAGCGCTAAAGGTTTAATCTAGTAACGTATTAAACTCGATGAGATCGATGAAGTAAAACAACACAAGCACAAACAGTTGCATTTAATTTTGTCAAAAGTTTTCCTCCTAAGATCTAATAAAACAAAGCAGTTCATTAAATCTTGGTTGCTTCACAAATTAGAGGGATCGAACAATTACGGATTCGATATCTAATTTAGCATTAGATTATCAGAAATAATAAACTAGTATGCATCCTAGTCATTAAACATGATAATCATGAAAATATGCATAATAAAATATTCGATACTCAAAGCACAAATAAAAAATATAAACACAGATTAGATCTCACAAGTTTTATTCATTCCAAGGCTTATGTTCCTTCGACCAACAAGACTTTAGCCGCACATGTTCATGAAAACTTCAAAGAAAGGGTTGGAGAAGAATGAGAAGAGTTGCGTGTTCTATTTTCTTTTTTCCTCTTAATTTCTACCCCTTTTATACACTCTAAATTAGTTGTTTGAAGCCCACAATATCTTCCCATAAATCCTTTAGAAGTTACAACCCCCTAAACAATAAAATAAAATCTTTGAACAAGTTGGGAAATGGTTAATTCAGTTCCACTATTCGTACACAGCATAGTTGACTCAACTTCAAGCCTGATTTGCTCCATGATGCAGTTAAAATCTCGTAAAACTCAAAATAGTAAAATTGTACCTCTATCTCTTAGATTTTTGAATCAATTTGGATCAGCTCGAATGGACTTTGGATGAGCAAGTTATGACCATTTTACTACAATGTGTCAAAACTGTCCAGAATTGATAATTAGCTCTATTTTGTATTTAGTGACTCCAATTGCATCATAAATCAAAATATAAAAATAATGAGGATCTTTAGACATCAAATAATCATAAAAGAGTATACATTAAGGAATAAAAATATAATATTTTATATTTTTATCAAATACCCTCACACTTAACCTTTGCTCGTCCTCGGGCGAAACTCTAATTACTTTTCCAAAAAAAATCAAGGTTGCAATGTTATAAATAAAAATAACCAAGCTCTTCAAAACTCGTAACATATCATGAACATATATTCTTAAACAACTTCTAATTAATTAGTAGGTATTTTCAATTAAAAAATGGAGTAAACTAAATATATACCCTCACGGGAATAAACACTCAACTCTCATGTGTTTGAAGGTATATATTTCACTCAAATTTATTCTAGAAGAAATGATCTACCATAATCTTGCATATCTTCTCATTCTCCACCATTGGGATCACATGAATAACATAAATCATAAGGGCTTTTCATGTGTTGTAACGTGACTTAGGATTAGGGTGAGATATATTTGGTAGTGTAGCTCAAAAGCCATCAAAACTAGTGGAGCAAAAATGAATCAACTCAAGCTCAATATAAAATATGTAAAATCAATCACACCATTTTGCAACGTCTTTAATTTGGCTTTTAAAGCATTTAAACAATATAAAACAACTTACACCCCCTTTTTTTCTTTTTTCTATTTTTTTCTATTTTTTTTGAACAATAATTGAACTTAGGAAATTTGAGGATAAAAATATGTTCCATTTTGTTGGTTGTAACCAAACCACAAATTTAGACACCCCCTCACTTATTTCTTTATACACCCATACATATCATAATGATCAACAATGCTCCACTAGCTTTGCGACTTGGGTAAAGGTATAAATATTATAGGTTGAAAGCTTGTAATGTTGGTTTACCAAGAAAAAGACAATAAAGCTCAAAGGGGTTCAATAAAAAGAAAATTAATTACAAGGTGGGCTATTTGGTTTATGTAATGCATAACAAAGATGGCCTTAATTATGTTCATGCATGCATGTGTCAATGTGACCTCGAAGAGAATCAAAGCAAGTTTTAGAGAAACAAATCAAAGGAAGAATATCTCTCATGAAAGAAAAATGAGACTGATGTGTTAGTCTAAAGGCTCAAAACCTTACTGGCTTTTGTCTACCAAATTTAGATACTACCATTTTCAAGAAAAATAACTATACTAATTAATTCTAAGTTAAAAAAATTACTTCTTCAATCATGTTATGAATTTTTCAAATTTAGTTGAATCTTACTCATGACATACACAACCAAAAATCATTAAAAATCACAAAAACAAAATTCTTTTATTTAAAAAAACAAAAAATCTATTTTTTTTAGAAAAATACAAACTCAAACTGCTTAAAAAAATTAAATCTTCTCCCCCACACTTAAAACAGACATTGTCCCCAATGTATGGTTAAATGCAAAGAAAAGACAAAATAACCAAAAATAAAATGCGAGAATAAAAACAAACTTCCCTTGGGCTGCCTCCCAAGCAGCGCCTTTGTTTAATATTGTCGTTGGCTTGACTCTATGCACACTTGATATAACTAGGCAGGGATTTCAAGTCTAGAATGCATGCCTGCAAAACATAAGGTAATGAATGGTCTTTTGTCATAAGTTGGTAACGAAATATATGGAATGTTATTTGACTGTTGTCTTTTTTTTGGAAGATCGTTCAACACTGCAACAGTTTTATGTAAGTTAGTATTCAAAGCTAACTCATGTTCTTTCTCAAAATTCTCACTAATGGCAACTTTTACTCCATCTTTTCCATCAAGTTTAAATTTTTTTTTTTGCATTAGGTACTACATCGTCATTAGGAATGTTCGTGTCTGCAACGATATTTTTCTCTTCGGCTTGTTATGAATATGCACGTGCTTCTTTTTCTGGAATGTCAACCACTTTACCACTTCTCAAAATGATAGGACATGGAGTTACTTTTGAATTTCCTATCGTTTGAGATGGTAATTTCTCTAAGCTTTGTGCCTCTAGCTTATTAATTGTAGTTGTCATTTTGCTCATTTGATTTTTCAAACTTTCGATACTAGCCCTCGTCTCCTATTAAAATTGTAAGTTATTAATGGCAATAGACTTAACAATATCTTCTAAAGAATACCAAAATTAGAAGTTTGGCTCGATTGTAGGTATTGTTGCTTATATTGCTGGTAACTTGGGCAATTTTGAGTTGCGGGCTGATTTAATTGTGGACTCTCATAGGTAAAATTGGAATGATCTCTCCATCCTTGGTTGTATATGTATGAATAGGGATCATAATTCATTTATGGTAGTCCAGGAAAACCACATGCCATATTCACTTGTTCATTGGGCTCCTCTTGAAGAGTTGGACACATATCGGTTGGATGCCCTGCTACTAGACAAATCCCACAAACCTTTGTTATTTTCATGTTACCTACAACCATCTGACGAACAAGCAAAGTTAAACTAGAAATTTGTTGTTCTAGGAAAGAAACATTTACCTCATCAGCATGCCTAGATGAAAGATCTAGCCAAGTGCCAAATAATTGAGAATTGGTCGCCATTTTGTATTATCGAACTTTCTTTTTGCGCTAATAAATAAAAAAATATTTAATTACAAGAATAAAATAGAGGACACTAAAAGCACAAAAATTAACTAAAATTACTTTCCGACAATGGCACCAAAATTTAGAGTGCTGTCGTAGGCACCCAAAAATAAAACCTTTACTCTTAAAATTATATATAGTAGTGAGAGTAAGGATCGTTTCCACGGAGAGTAATTAGTTAATCTTTATGCTATGTGAAATAGGATGAGGGGAGAGTTTTGAATAAAAGCAAATTAAAAAGAGCTAAAAATAATTAAAATATTAAAATAATCAAAGAAATAAATATTGGTCTCAGTCAATATCCACCATTGGATTCTTAAAACTGATCATCGATGCAAGTATATATTAATTCATACTTTGAATATTCATCGTTGGAATTATTTTTTATCTCCTTTAGCCATAATTAATTAAAAACAAGAGATTTAATTAACCTTAACTACTAAACAACCACAAACTAGCGCTAAAGGTTTAATCTAGTAGCGTATTAAACTCGATGAGATCGATGAAGTAAAACAATACAAGCACAAGTGGTTGTATTTAATTTTGTCAAAAGTTTTACTCCTAAGATCTAATAAAACAAAGCAGTTCATTAAATCTTGGTTGCTTGACAAATTAGAGGGATCAAACAATTACGTCGATATCTAATTTAGCATTAGATTGTTAGGAATAATAAACTAGTATGCATCCTAGTAAGTAAACAAGATAATCATGAAAATATGCATAAGAAAATATTCGATACTCAAAGCACAAATCAAAAATATAAATACAGATTAGATCTCACAAGTTTTTATTCATTCCGAGGCTTATGTTTCCTTCGACCAACAAAACTTTAGCCGCACATGTTCATGAAAACTTTAAAGAAAGGGTTGGAGAAGAAGGAGAATAGTTGTGTGTTATCTTTTCTTTTTTCCTCCTGATTTCTACTTCTTTTATACACTCTAAATTAGTTGTTTGAAGCCCATAATATCTTTCCACAAATCCTCTAGAAGTTACAACCCCCCAAACAATAAAATAAAATCTTTGAACAAGTAGAAAAATGGTTAATTCAACTCCACTATTCGTGTACAGCATAGTTGACTCAATTTCAAGGTTAATTTGGTCCATGATACAGCTGAATCTCGTAAAACTCAAAGTAGTAAAATTGTACCTCTATCTCTTAGATTTCCAAATCAATTTGGATCAGCTCGATTGGACTTTGGATGAGCAAGTTATGACCATTTTACTACAAGGTGTCAAAAATGTCTAGAATTGATAATTTGCTCCATTTTGCATTTAGTGACTCCAATTGCATCCTCGATCAAAATATAAAAATAAAGAGGATATTTAGACATCAAATGAGCATAAAAGAGTATACATTAAGGAATAAAAATATGATATTTTATGTTCTTATCAGTGGGCTAGCCTATTAGTTAGACTTGACACTGGTGAGCCCAATTAGACTTGTTATGACAACTTATTGAGTCCAACAAGGACCAAGCCCAACAGACCCATTCCCACTAATTAATTAAGGAGAATTAGATTAATTAGAATTAGTTAGAAGCTTTACAAATTAATCCTTCCCTAATCCTATCCATAACTAACTAGTAGGAATATATTGAACATTGCCAATGACTTGGAGAAGGGGGAATAGGGGCCAGCCACTATGATGAGGCTCTTCCCTCTCTTTCCTCTTTATTTACTTCTTTATTTCTAGATCCCCAATTCATAGATCCCCAATTCCTTCATCCCTCCATCAATCTCTCTCAATTCATTCATATTTTCTTCCCATTCTCATAATTCAAGGAGCCTTGGTGCTTGGAGAAGCAAGGAGCTCAAGGAGGAGGAGCTTTGGTGGAGAGATCGTGTCCAGACCGTATCCATTGAGCATTTTATTGGAAATCCATCTTCCAATTGATAAATTCTAAATTTTCTCTTTATTCTATCTCCCAAATCATGCATTTGACTCTTAGGAACACCCCAATGGCATAGGGCTACATATAGGAAGAAGTTCTAGGCTATTTGGTTGTGTTTGGTGATTGCTACATGATAATTTGTGTCCAAATAGGAAGAATTACGAGATTGATACATCAAGTATGTGTCATAAGACTATTTTAGTCTAATTAGACTTAGATCGGGGTTGTGGGACTATATACGTGTCTATAAATGGATACGTGTAGGTCGTATCATAGAAATTTGCAATACGAGATGATACGGGACTCATTTAGGGTAATTTGTGTAAAATTCCTTCAATTCCTATTATAACTAGTTATAATAGCTATTATTCTATGTAATTGATGTATGTAAATGGTTATTTTTGGAAATTTGGAACTTTGGACACCTCATTGGAAGTGTATCATGATTTTCCTAATTGTAGACTCTAAGTGTTTCATTAAATACCTTAATATATTATATAGATATGTGTATATGTTAATAGGTACTTATATATATATATATATATATATATATATATATATATATATATATATATATATATATATATATATATGTATATAACTATACTCATATATCTATGTTTCTATTGGGTATATATATATGAATGTGGTTGTGTGTGTAGGGTAAATGTGATCAGTGACCAGTGGAGTATGTGTTCTGTGTGTAGGTAGTAGAGAGGTCGGGTTGGCCTAACAACAACAACATGAGGAGTTTGTTGTTGTTGCTGTTGGTGTTGGATGATGGTACAGAGGGGTTCATGTATCAAATTTTGTATCACTTGGAGCTAAAAAATCACAGTATAAGTAAGGCAATGCACTTATGGCAATTGCACTGACCATCAGACATAAGATGAAGAGGAGATCCGGGATAAAAAATACAATGACAATAGCTGCTACATTATTGATGCAATATAGCAACAAATATCTTGTGATTGGGGCTCAGGTAATCAATTAAGAAAAGGCTTGTGCCGGGAACGGGAGTAAGGACTCGGGCATGTAACAGTAGGGTATAAAATTGTAGTGCACTGGATACATAAGGGGAAGGAGATGCTTTTGAGGATTGATGGTTATATCAGTAGAGGCATACACTAATGTGTGTATCTTTAATTCGGTCTTTCTGTGTTTTAGTTACTGTCCATTGAGTTCAGCTGAACAGACTTGGGAATCAGGAGTCAGTGGCGAGATGCCATAGCAAGGGGCAGTTAGAGTATTCAGTCACCAGGTTGAGGATGGGGTTTACTCAAGTGGGGTAAATAGCTTAGTATCTGTATACAGTGTAGGAATCTGCAAATAAGGGGTGAGCTTATGTTCAGGCATTAAAGGGGAAGGGGTACTATGTATCAGAAAATTAAGAATGGTCTTGTTAGAGAACTGAGAATTCTTTGATGGGGATTAACTAGATAACAATTAGTGTCTATACAAGTCCAGTTAGTAATTAGGTAGGGTATCAATGTATTTGGGATTTGGATAAGGTGTGTATGGATGTCTGTATTAAGGATATGAGGAATAGACAGTGAGCCTTTAGCTCGAGTCCTATAGGTGGTCATGTGTGTATCAGTTACTGATACGTGCAAGTAAGTCTTGCAGTAAAGGCCAAGAAAGGGAAATGGATATACCAAGTTATAAATTAAGTACATGAGTAAGGAGGAGCTTGATGTCATATTCTTGATCAGTCCCTGTACTGATAGAGTGTTGGGTTAGGTGTTCAGCAGCGCACTAGAAGGAAGTACGGTGTTAGAACTGCAGGTAGCAGTTATTTTATGGGGCATTAGCATATTACTATTTAACTAGTAAGGGTTAGTTATGGTATCAGTGGTGCCTTAGATTATATATGGTTATAAGCAAGTATGGTATTATACTAACTAATTTGGCTTTGGATTTTATGTACTAACCTAATATAGCTAGTACATAGCTAGTATTAGCTAGATAATGGCCATTATAGACTATAACCTTAACCTAGAAATTAGTGTATGACCTTGAAATGATTTAGAAAGAATTTTAGTACATCATTTAACTCTTTTCTCTCATTTACACCATTTAACTTAATATTCCTCTATTGGGTTGTGTGACACCAGCTCAGACACCGAGTTACCCTTTTTCCTCCGAACCAGAGGTGAGTACATATCTCTGTTAGTTTTTATTTTATGATAGTGTATATATTGCATGTTCTAGAATTGTTTACTTAATTTTGACATAGTGACTACACGGACTGGTACTAAATGGATCATGTCATGGGATGTTATCCCCTACCGTATCCAGCGGGTACTCTTTTACATGTATTTTATCGTCTGTATCGGGTATTAATTATCGTGTACTTCGTGTTCACACACTGCTCGTGTTCGGTATGCCCAAATTCGTATTCGTAATGTGTCATGATTGGATCCATGAGTATTGGTTGGGGATGGAGGAATAAGAGTTGGTTATGTAATCAAGCCTAAGTGTATTCGTTTACATGTCGATTATATATCGTACGTGTAATCGAGTTACCATATTGTATTCGTGTTCAACCCAAACCGATCACATAACGAACTTGTACTCCATGTCACATTAGCTAGTTTAATCTATTTTTATTTATTTGTAGTTATTTATATTGCCTGTTCTTTATTCCAGTATACTACCTGTTAACACTAGTTCATTCCATTTCCTATTGCTAGTTATCTTGTATTCTCTTTTATTATTTACCATATATGCTCTACCATGTATTCAAAACTGCTTTCAGAGGTATGTACTTCGCTCCAATCTTGATTGGATATATTTTTCAGATGATTGTCTTATGGATCAGTGTTCCACTTATTATAGCGAACCATTAGAGGATTCTCCCATAGAACAGGAGGACCTAGTGCCAGTGTCTCAGGGGGATTAGTTATACATTTTAGATAGTGTATTAGTTTTATTTCTAGACTCATGTCATGTACATATTATTTTGGTAGTGGCTATGTCTAGACTTATGGATTTGGACTTGTTGATGTATTGTGACTCTTATTTTCCTCTCTTTTATTCCATATTATGCTTTCATTCTTCTTTAGTTTTATTTTGTGATTGAGTATTGTTTACCATTATCTTATACCATATTGTTCTTTCATTTGGAGTTGAGATGACATTGACAGGTACCATATATATATATTGTATGAGATGTTTAGATAGTATGGTTGACCCAGACAACGTTCTACTGTTGATGCTGCGACATAGGCTGGACGTTGTTCACTACTCGTGCCCTTATTCCGGGTGCGGGTCATGACAGAATCTGCTAGGATGACCTTCTCCACTGACGAGAAGATAGTGGCACAATCTGAAGTCACGGAGATTGGTACGACGCAGAAGATATTGTTCGGGAATTCGAACAACAAGCTTTTGAGGAGATGCACTTCGTGGTTAGCTTAAGCCCTTCACTGTAGTAGAAAAACCTAAGAAGGTTCGAAAGACTTGGCTTCCCAAGGCTTGCAAGGCCTACCCGAATGTCACCGACGATGAGGAACAAGCTATATCTACTTGTAGTCCAGTGAAGGCTCAACGCGCACATACGCTACATGTACAATAGTCGAACGACCCAGACATTATCGGTATCCCAGCCTAGACAGGCACATACACGACTGTCGGCCCTCCCAATGAGCAGGCCATGTCACCGCGCTCTATGCATGGAACTAGGAGAGTGAAGCAACTAGATTTTAGCAAGGAAAAGGCTCTGTCCATGCTTGGTCCAGTGAAGAAAGCATATACACACTACTTGTCATGACCCGCACCTAGTATAGGGACTCGAGTACGTGGGTACGTCCAGCCTATGCCGCAACATCGGTGGTAGAACATTGTCTAGGTCAACAATATAATCTAAACATCTCAGAAAATATTTATAATATACTTGTCTAAATATCTCAACTCCCTCCTGTAGGATAATATGATAATATGATAATGGTAATCAATAATCAATCAAAATAAAAAACTAGAGGAAGATATGATACGATATATAATAGAAGGAAAGAAATACAGAGTCACAATACATCACAAGTACAAATCGAATAGCGTAATCTTAACATAAAGATCTCAAAAATAATACATGCCAATAGTGTGTAACTGATATATACAATATCATAAATGAACTAGCTAAGTCTCATCGACTGCTGGTACTATCTCAACGTGCTCAATGGGTGCTAACTCAACTGGTTCGCTATCCTGTGGCCCGTAGGGTGTAGGACACCATTCCTCTAATGAATCATCTAAAAAATATATCCAGTCAGGATTGGAGCAAAGTTCAACCCAATAGTAGTTCCAATAATTGATAGAAACTATGAGACAACAATAACAACAAAAATAAATGATGAAAGTAACTGAACTATTAAGTATCATAAGAAAGAGTATTATGGTAAATAATAGAATTAAACTGAGAACAATATGGTGAGGAACATCAATGTAATGAACAGGACAAAAAGAAAATACAATAATAAAATATGCCTTAAAATACTAGTAAGATAATGTTATCGGTTTCGGCCTAACACGGGCTATATATAAAAGGTGAGCTAGCGTATCACGAGCTACATTAAATTATGGGCTATAAGGTATGATCACATATCCACTAATACTTTTCCAACCCCCGACTAGTACACGGATCCAAATCATGACACGTTATAACACCGATATCACGATGCACGGTCTATAATATCATGCACTATGATCACGATCTAAATAGTCAAAAAATATCACAATGATCAATGAGCAATCACGAAGAGCGACACGGCGATCACTGAGTAATCACAATAATAATATCTCATGACTGGGATCCACGTATACCAATCTGTGTCACAAATGTGACTCAAATTACTCAATACTAAATACATGTAACATAGAGACTATAAAATAAAGAAACTATCAGAGAATCTACTCGCCTGTGGTCTTGAGCAACAAGTATGATACAGAGCTGGTGTCACACAAATCTATATATGAAATATCATGTCATTGGGTGTAAGAAAATGATAATTGAGCTAAAATGCACTAAATATGATTTTTTACATCAAGGTTAGTCAAACTAGGTCAAACCAGGTGTTTACCTTCATTCTAGGTCCAACTCTAGCCTCTAGGTGGATCACAAGGGTAAACTAGTTGATGCTAGGTCATTACCTTAGTGTATAATTAATACCTTAACCAATATCTATTAATTTAAAACCCTACCTATGTATAGTACCTTAGTTACTGACACTGGTACTCATGTCCCAAAGTAACACACTCACTAATACTCAAACACCTCACTCTCAATACCATATCTAACATTCCCATAGCCTAAACACCTAATACCCAAGCCCCTTGCCATGCACTGTTGTTGCATCCTATGATATTATTCAGTGCACATAGTGCACTGATACCTATCCTCCTTCACCAATCTTGCTGATACTGCTGCTATTTAAGGTCAATACTGCTGTTGTTGATCATTGCACATAGTGCTCTTTACTCCTCTTCACCAATAGTGATACCCGAGTCTCCTCCTAAATTACTACAATTGCTGATATATAAATCAGCATCTTCTCCCTCTCTAATATGTGATACACAACACCACACTAAACCCCCAACATCGATACACCAACTGTCAGTCTCCTCTCACCTGGGTTGCATTTCCATATTAGCTCACATTCCAAGTCTAGACTCAGTTCATTAGTGTACTGCCCATTGCCACAGAAACAAGCTCCTCATCACTAACATTGACACACTGCCATCTGTTGAAACTAGATCATATTTTTTGCCCCCTTAATTTGATACACAATAGTGTATCACTGCTACTACTGATACTAATTAGTGCACACAGTAGACTGATATCTATTTCCTCTCCCCTTGACAACTGATATAGTTGCTGCCATTTGTTGTATCTCATAGAACCTGACACCACTGATACACTGCCCCTTAACTTGATTTATAAAGTTACCACTTCAGTTCACACCCAACTTCTCTCCTCCTCTCATTCAGTCACACAAGCACATCCTTCATCAAGTACACATAACCATATACATATTTATATATATATACATCTAACCATGTGCATATAGTTGCCCAATCAAAACATAGGTGCACTTCCCGACATACTTACTGACATGTCACAGTTCATGTAATTAGTGCATTAGCTATTCTCACACACACAGTCACAATTACTTACAAAAGCACACACATACTACACATCTAATTTAGTAAGCATATGCACTATATAACATTCATATATATATATATATATATATATATATATATGTACTAGTAACATACTTATAAATATACAATATGACAATGTCCCTCTATCGAACACCTTGAGCACACAATCTAGATACTCAAACTATGGTATGATACAACCTCACCCAAAGCACCAAAAACCCCAATAACTAACTAATACTAATTATACATCTCAATTACATCTATATATAACTAAAGTGATTTGTTACAATAAAAATTGAAGAGTAATTACACTACCATGCACAAATTCCCCAAAATGATCCTCTGTATCATAGCGTATCATAAAATACCATGATACGCTCTACTCGTTTCAAATTCTGGACATGTATCTAGTCTCATTCTATCAATCTAAGTCTAATTAGGTCTAATTGGTCTCATTACACACACTTTATGCATCAATCTTGAAATTTCTCTAAAATGGGCACAAAAACCTATGTAGAAATCACAATAAGGGTCCTATGAACCTAATTCTTGTTCCTATGGGTTGCCCTAAGCAAAGAATAGTTTCCTAATGGTCAAATACATGAATTAGAGTCTAAATTATAAGAGAAATTAGAATTTACCTATTGGGACATGGATTCCCAATGAATTGTTCAATAGGACAAAATTAAGACACAAGCTCCTTGTCAATTTCTCCCTCTTCAAGTGATCCTTGCAATCCAAGCTCCAATTCTCCTTAGATGATATAATTGGAAGAGAATAAAAGTGAATTGGGGGTAAATTTAGTGGAGGGATGAAGTGATTGAGGGAAGAACACAATTAAGGATCTAATTAGAATAAACTAATAAAAGGAGAGAGAGAGAGAGAGAGAGAGAGAGAGAGAGAGAGAAACTCCCCTCTATGGCCGTTCCCCTTTCCCCCTTTCCAAGTAACTACACAATATCCAATATGCTCCCCACTACTTAGTTATGAGCTTTAATTAGGGAGAAATATATTAGGAAGCTTCTAATTCAATATAAAACTAATCTAATCTTGATTAATTAATTAAAGGGAAAGAGTCTAAAGGGCCTAATCCAATGTTGGCTCAATGTGTCATGACTAATTTAATTTAGTTCACTAGTGACAAGTCCAAATAATAGGCTAGCCAACTAATTAAGAAATAAATATCAGAACACAATAAATAATTAGTAGCACAATATATAAATATTTAATCACTAAATATAATAAATAAATAAAATGTCTCATCTAAAAATGTAGTAGTGACAAGTCTAACCTCCTTAGAAATTTTTTGTTCTCAAAATTTAAGAAAATAACTAATACTACAATAAGCAATCACAGTAGAAAGAATGATACCTCAAGGCTTAAGAGACAAGGGTATCGCTCATGCATCTCGGCTTTCCTCTCCCAGGTAGACTCTTCTGGAGAGTGAAGACTCCACATGACGAATACCAAGGGAATTATCCAGTTTTGCAGTACCATCTCAATGCGATCTAGAATCTTCAATGGCTGCTCTGGATTATAGAGAGTTGGACCCACCTTGATCTTTGATTGGTCCAATACGTAACTAGGATCTTCCATATACCATCTCAGCTCTGACATATGGAACACACCATGCACTCCCTCCAATGCAGGTGACAAGTCTAGTCTGTAGGCCGCTGCACCGACCCTCGTAAGAACACTGAAGGCTCCGATGTACCGTGGACTAAGCTTTCTACCTCCACCAAAGCGAATCATATCCCGTATTGAAGAAATCCGCAAGAACACTAGATCACCAATCTAGAACAAACATAGCCTTAACACTCTATCTAAAACAAAGCAATCACAAGCAATACAAACAAAATCTATATCTCAAACTCCAAAGGTCTCCGGTAGCTATCACTCCAATGCTGCTGTCTGTCTTACGCCACCCAAAGTCTATCTCTAATGAGCTTCACCTTCTCAGCTACATCCATAATCATCTCTGGTCTCCTTAACATCTCCGTCCATATAAAGCGTTGAATGGTGACATCTTATTACTGGCCTGATAACTGTTGTTGTAAGCAAAATCTACCAGGTGAAGATGATCCTCCTAAGAGCCTCTGAAATCCAAAACACAAGTACGAAGCATATCCTCGAGAGTCTGAATAGTCCTCTCCGACTACCTATCTGTATAGTGGCGATATTCGATACATAACTTGAGCTGGGTACCCAAGCTAGCTTACAAACTCCTCCAGAAGTTGGTGTTAAGCGACTATTCTGATCCAGGATGATGCTCACAGAAACTCCATGCAATCTGACAATCAGTTGCACATGCATCTCCGTTAGCTTCTACATAGATGTACCCACTTTGAATGGCCAGAAGTGGGCCGATTTGGTCAACATGTCCACGATGACCCAAATTGCGTCTTTACCACCTAGAGAACGTGGAAGTCCCGAAACAAAATCCATGGTAACATGCTTCTACTTCTACTCTAGAATGGCTAAAGGTTGAAGTTAACCACCAGGAACACTAAATATCTGGATAGGAAGCGCGTCCCTCTCGCTTCATACCATACCACCATACATGCTCTCTCAAATCTCTATATATCTTGTTAGCACATGGATGTATAGAGTACTGCGATCGATGCGGCTCCTGAAGAACCTTCTCGTGCAACGTCCCACTTGGCACACACAATCTGGTACTGTGCCGTAGTAAAGTCCTCGGATAATCTCATCCAAACCTATGCTCTGATACTCCTCAAGGACTCATCATCATACTGCGTAGCTCTGATCCTGTATTTTAGCTCAGACTGTATCTGCAATGCCCATATCTATATCTCGATACTAGGTACAAGCACATCAATACCCAAGCTCTCAAGATCGGCTAATAAATGTATGTCCGTAGTCAAGTACATAGCCATTGGATAACTACTTAAGGCATCAGCGACTACGTTGGCCTTTCCTGGATGGCACTGCAATGATATGTCTAAGTCCTTCATCAACTCCAACCACCGCCGTTGTTTTATGTTTAGCTCTTTCTATGTAAATACGTACTTTAAGCTCTTGTGGGATACGCTCTCCGTACAAATAACATTTTTACATCTTTAGAACAAAAATAACCATTGCCAACTCCAAATAGTAGGTAGGATAATTCTTCTCATGAGAACGTAATTGCCTGGAAGCATATGCAATCATCTTCTCGTTCTGCTGCAGGACACCACCCAAACCCTTTCCTGAAGCATCATTATAGATAGTGAATCCACCTAATCCCAATGGCAATGTCAACACTAGAGCTGTCGTCAACCTCTTCTTCATCTCCTCAAAAGCGGCCTGACACTCCTCTGTCCAGATAAACTCCACATCCTTCCTGGTCAGCCTAGTTATTGGCTTTGTAATCCTAGAGAAATCATGTCCAAACTCCTGGTAATAACCTGCTAGCCATAGAAAACTCCTGATCTCTGCCACTTAACTTGGAGTATCCTATGACTTCACTACTGAAATCTTCTTTGGGTCAACTATCCTATCACCTGTAATCACATGATCAAGGAATTCAACCTTGTCAAGGAAGAACTCACACTTTAAAAGCTTTCCATAAAGCTTCTCCTTCCTGAAAGTCTCAAAAACTATCCTCTGGTGCTCCTCGTGCTCCCCCGGGGTCGTCGAATACACCAGAATATCATTAATAAGCACCACCACAAACTTATTAAGATACTGGTGGAACACCTTGTTCATCATATTCATGAATACCGCTGGGGCATTGGTCAACCCAAACAGCATCACCAAGAACTCAAACTAGCCATACAGAGTCTGAAAAGCTGTCTTCAAAAAATCCTCCTACTTTATTTTTACCTGGTGGTAATCCGACCTCAAGTCTATCTTCAAAAAATATCTTCGCTCCGCTCAACTGATCGAAGAGATCATTAACCCGCGGCAACGGATATTTGTTCATGATAGTGAGGTTGTTCAGAGCCCTGTAGTCGATACACATTCGTACCGACCCATCCTTCTTCAGTACAAACAATATCAGAGCACCCCATGGTGATAAATTGGATCTAACAAAGCCTTTGTCCGGCAACTCATCCACTTGATCTTTTAATTCTGCCAGTTTGCTGTTGTTGACCAAGATATCGGCTTTGCGCCAGGCACCAAGTCTATAGTAAAATTAATATCTCTGTCTGGCGGCAAACCCGGTAACTCCTCCGAGAAAACATCCATGAACTCTGCTATCAATGGATGTTGCAACTACTTCTCTTCCACCATGGATCCACAGATGGCATCCTTACTCTGCTTCGCTGCTCCTCTGGCGATCTCAAACACTAGCTACCTTGGCGGTCTAAACAAAAATCTGCCACCACGATAATTTATACTAACATGGTGCCTACTCAAATAATCCATTATGAGTACAATATCGTAGCTCGAAAGTGGCATTACGAGTAAGCACGCACTCAGCTTCCAGCCTCCTAGTGTGACTCTTCGATCTATGCAAAGATCACTGACCAGGATAATGCCATCCCCAGTCATGATCTTGCAAGTCCTAGCCAAAGGTTCAGCCTCTAAACGATGCTTAAGAGCAAAAGATACATATATAAAACTATGAGAAGCACCAAAATCAAATAAAGCAAAAGCTGGAATAGAATCATGAAGAACTGAACCTGATATCACATCTTCGAATGGCTCTTCCTCCTCAACTGTCATGGCAAAAGCTTGCCCTTGCTGTGCACCTCTCTGCTACTGTTGAGTCGGTAAATAAAGTCGTCTCTACTGTCTTGCATGTGTGTTCACTGGTGCTCTCTGTGCCGGTGTTGTTCCCTGACCTGCTCGAACTAGAGCCAATAGACACTCCCTCAACTGGTGGTCTAGCTCTTAAGTATAGAGGCACACTCCAAGCCTCTTCCTGCAGACCTTCCGTGTATGCCCAATCTTCCCATAGTGAGTGCACTACGGGGCCTGGTATGCCGATCTTGGGGCTTGGTGTGCATGCTGCACTATTGCCCAAAATGGTGCATAGAACTACTATCTCTATGGCTGGAAGGTCCTCTACTGCTAGAAGTGGGTCGCTTGGCTGGACCCACACTACTACTAGCTCCCCCTGATGTGCATCTTATCCTCTTGGACTTGAGATCCAAGTCATCCTTAGCCCTATGTGTGTAAACCCCCTCAACCAATTTAGGATTTATTTAATTTAAGTGGAGAAACTAGGATTTATTTAGATACAACTAGAATTAATGCGCAACAATTTAAAGACTTAATACCCCGTACCGTAGCTTTGAGGTTTGGAGCGCTACACTAGTAGTTACCCTCTAACTAATTAACGAGACATCCCTTAGACACGCCAGACTACCATCTGACCTTGTGTGACATTTAGATACTCAATATTGTGCTCCAAATGGAGCTGCACAATATTGTTACAAACATCTATGTATTATCCCAATAAAATCAATTCCTCATAATTACCCTTTTCCAATTGAATTTAAGACTCAACCATAACCCAACTCCGCGTAACCCAAATATGGGCATTGACCTATTCTGAGCCTGCTACGCTCGTGACGCTTGTGTTCCACCTAAATCTAGTTTCTTGTATTTTCAATACATTAAATAACACCATGCGCCTTGCTTTTAATAAAATTAAATTAAGAGAAATTTTACCTCAAGCAAGACCTAACCAAGCCCGGAGCATCTCCCATGAGGACTAGCCCCCATACCGAGGAGTCAGACCAGCCCAAAACCGTTAACCCTAGTCCCCTCATATATGTATAAATACACATCCCCTAACCTAAAAACCCTAAAAAACCAATCTCATTCCACCTCAAACCCTAGCCGACCCCTTCTTCTTAATCAAGCATCCCCGACCGGACAACCATCCCCACCGTCTCAGGCCGCCACCGCCACTCCAAGCCATCACCGCCCGACCGGATACCCATCCGCCACCATCTCCTTCCCATCAACCGTATCAACCTCCCATCAAGAACCGACTGCCCCGACCCCAGACACAGTCTCCAGCACCCCCGACCACCGCTGGCAGGCCTACCTGACATTCCCCTATGACCCGACCACTACCCAGGCCAGTTCCAACGCCGCCCCGCCGCTGCAGACCGTCGCTCCCGCTGCTGCGACTACTGCTGTTGTTGTGACCGCTGTTGCCTCCGCTTCTCACTGCCGTACGACACCAGAGCTCCGCCCACGACAGAGAACACGTCGACGAGACCCCCCTGGTTCTGTCGATCAGGTACTCGATCACCAACCCCTCCTTCCTTGTATCCCATCGTCATACATCGTGTCAGGTAACGTTGATTGGACACGAATAATGAAAATGAAACCCTATATGTTGTATGTATATTTATTTAGGTTAGATGGTAATTAATTAGATTAGATAGTGATTAATAATGAGTAATCACCCTAATGATATGAGATTGTCATCCAGGACTAGTATTTCACCCGAATACCGGGACATAAACCAAGTATGATTAAACATAGAAACCAAGGACGTATTCGTACAAACCAAAAATAGTTGGTAAACCCCCTTAACTTAGTAAATTATTATCTCAAGACACACGTTGACAAGGACAGAACACGTGTACATCCTAGCTACGTGCACACGTGACACTGTCTTCGATCAGTCGTGAACTTGTGACAGTTCCTAAGAGCAACGTAGAGTCTGCTTATTGTCTTAGTGTCTGATGTTAGATTGCTATATTATATTTTGTGTTTAGGACCATTGGATCAGCCAGGAGACACCACAGGAGCAGGATTTTGGCATTCACAGCTTGAGGACTCAGGCAAGATATCTTGCTATATTTACTGTTTAAATTAAATACTGCATATGTTGTATGCTATCTTGTTGTTTTATTTCATATGACTGTGCGCGTCCGAGATTTACTCGGGTGCCATCGACGGATGCGTCAATGATTTAGTATACATGACCTAGTCCGTAGTAGACTTACCCCAGTGGGAGAATACTCTGATATTCTCCGAGACCTGACACTTTTACACGGTTCACAGTGACATTCATATTGGGATGCGGGTTCGCGTACTCGACTAGCTATCGGTGCGTGTGACATGCATCACGGTTAGTACGTAACTCAGGATTATTTTATTTGTAGAGACTTGGCATATAGATACATGGGATACATGTTGAGTATTCGACTCGTGTATCTATATTGGGCGGGGAGGACAACTAGTAGGCGTATGGGATACACACATTGGAATCTATAGTATCCGGAGGAGCCACGGATCCAATGACTCCTATTATTTAGATGCCACGTTCTTCGAAACGATATGGACGATATATTATTCAGATGTTACGTTCTTCGGAGTGATATAGACGATATATTATTCAGATGCCACGTTCTTCGGAGCGATATGGACGTTATATTATGCAGATGCCACTCTCTTCGGAGTGTAGATGTATATGCCTATGCCTACCCATATGTACCAATGTTGTCCTCACATTGTATTTCACTTTAATGGTTAGCACACCCTTTATTGTATTTATTTTATTTAGTATCTATATATGGCATCTTTCTATGTATCTTGTTACGTCCCTCTGAGGACCTGGTATCTTTTCAGATTTGGACGATGCTTATTGCCCCACAGTATACGGCCCAGGACAAGAGACGAGGTACGCTACAGCTGAGGAGCTAGAGGTGCTACCGTCAGACTTTTTGTGATTAGTTGGTAGGCCTTCTGCCTAGGATTGGGTGCATAATTATCTAGTCAGCCGATGCCCTAGTCAATATCTTTTATATATCATTTTAGTATTTTATTTCATCATAGTAGTGGGTTTGTCCCCACCAGACATTCTTGGCTGTACTGTGATATTTTGAGACTGACGTTTATCTTCCAGATGTTATTATTATTAGTACATTCTTGCTATTTATATTGTGGATGAGATTAGTTTACCTGTTGTTAATTTTTATGGGACATGTTAGTATTTAGGACAGCGTAGCACTCTTCGTTGGATCCATTAAATTGGGATAATCTCGAAGAAGTGACAGTTGGCTATTACCATGTGGCCTAGTTCCATATATTTTGGGACCGGGGCATGACAATGTGCATCTATCAGGATCTCCTTTAATTTAGCTGTGCGTTGTCTCCTAGTGAGTGATTTGACCTCCCTGATCAAACCCTTTCGGAACTTCTTGACCTTCCCTAGGGGATTCTGTCCCCCCAAAATTTTTCCCAATCTACAAAACTCCACGGCGTACTCGTCCACCTTCATGCTCTCCTGGACGAGGTCTAGGAACTGGCTCTTTAGGGTACTCAGAGCCACGTCCGAAAATAACTTCTCCTGGAAAAGCTCTTTAAAAGCTCCACAAACCAATCCTTGCACCGCGGTCTACGGGCCTGTACAGAACCATATCAGGGCAATATCAAACATATGGTTACCCACTAACTCCACCTGTAGACTCTCTAGAATTTGTGCAAGTCACAGGTTCCTTTCTACATCCTAAATCTCATCATCGGGGTACAAGATCCCCTCTATGTCCTTAAAGTCCTTGGGCCCCATCATCTTGAAATCAATAATGGTACCCGGCCTCGGTTGCTGTGGTGCAGAACGAAGTGGTACCACCTGTGGCTGAGCAAGGACAACCCTCTCTACTACTGTAAGTGCTAGCTGATGGACATTTTCTATCCCCTGCCTTATCACATCTAGCTGGCGGTGCTGAGCCTCTGCCCATGCCTTCTAGGTCTCCATCATCTCCCAAAATAGCATAAATGTCAGTACGACATCGACTGGTGCTGGTGGTGGTGGAAGCTCATCTGAAACTATTGGCTCTGTCCTCCGAACTGGAGGTGGAGCACCCTCAAAAGCTGTTGCTGATTCCCCCACCTGAATCGGTGAGGCAACCCTAATAGCTGGAGAAGGTAGAGCAGTAGCTGTTGTCTTGCCTCTGAGGTAACGAATTAACTGACCTCACTGAAACTGCTCCAGAGCACTGGGATCTGGTCTTCGGCAGCATCCTGAAGACAGATTCAAAACAAAAGGATCAATATTGCACAAGATATGATAGCATCAAGGAAGGACAATAGTATTTTAAAGAAAGCAATTATTCAAAATAATAAAGATAATAAATCAATAGATTGGAAATATTTCCTAGTTGTGATTGAGTATCCTCTCATCCTATATCCTTAGTCCTATATCCTAT
The DNA here is from genome assembly GCA_036927795.1 of Iris macrosiphon. Taxonomy (NCBI): domain Eukaryota; kingdom Viridiplantae; phylum Streptophyta; class Magnoliopsida; order Asparagales; family Iridaceae; genus Iris; species Iris macrosiphon. The sequence continues at coordinate 88,807,401 of JAYESA010000018.1, forward strand.
AGCCGGCTTGTAGTAATGCTCTAAGTCTGAGCACTACTACTTAGAGAAGACATGCATGGGCCACCACAAAAATGTATCATGACCCACACCCGATGTAGGGGCACGAGTACGTGGGTACGTCCAGCCTACGCTGCAACATCGGTGGTAGAGCGCTATCTAGGTCAACAAACTATCTAAACATCTCACAAAAAATATATGATGTATCTGTCAAGATATCTTAACTCCTAAATGGAGGACAATATGATAATATTATAATGGTAATCAATACTCAATCACAATATAAAATTATAGGAAGATATGGCACGATATGGAATAGAAGAAAAGAAATATAGAGTCACAATACATTACAAGTCCAATTCCAATAGCCTAATCTCAACACAAATATCTCAAAAATAATACATGCCAATAGTGTCTAACTGACATATACAATATCATAAATAAACTATCTAAGTCTCATCGACTGTCGGTACTATCTCAACATGCTCAATGGGTGCTAACTCGCCATTCTAGGGCCCATTATGTGTAGGACACCAGTCCTCTAATAAATTATCTAAAAAATATATTCAGTCAGGATTGAAGCGAAGTACAACCCAATAGCAGTTCCAATAATTGACAGAAAGTATGAGACAATAATAGAAACAAAAATAAATGATAGAAGTAACTAAACTTGTAAGTATCACAAGAAAGAGTATCATGGTAAATAATAGAATTAAACTGAGAAAAATATGGTGAGGAACATCAATGTAATAAACTGGACTAAAGAAAAATATAATCATAAAATATGTCTTAAAATATTAGTAAGATAATATGATCTGGGTCGGCCTAACACGGGATATATATAAAAGGTGAGCTAGTTTGATCACAAGCGAGTTGCATGATTTGCTTGCTATCACGGCTACACTAAATCATGGACTATAAGGTATGATCACATATCCACTAATACTTTTTCAACCCCCGATTAGTACACAGATCCAAATCAAGACACGTTATAACACATATATCACGATGCACGGTCTATAATATAATGCACTATGGTCACGGTCTAAATAATCACGAAGATATCACAGTAATCAATGAGTAATCATGAAGAGCGACACGACAATCACTGAGTAATCACAATAATAATTTCTCATGACGGAGATCTACGTATACCAATTCGTGTAACAAATGTGTCTAGAATCAAATATCTCAATACTATATACATGTAACATAGAGACTATCAAATAAGAAAACTATCAGAGAATGTACTCTCCTATGGTCTTGAGCAACAAGTATGACTCGGTATCCGAGCTGGTGTCACATAAACCTATATATAAAATATCATGTCATTGGGTGTATGGATCACAAGGGTAAACTAGTTGATGCTAGGTCATTACCTTACTGTATAAGTAATACCTTAACTAATATCTATTAACTTAATACCCTAGCCTTTTTATAGGACCTTAGTTACTGACACTGGTACTCATGCCCCCAAGTAACACACTCACTGATACTTAGTGTCACTACCCGATTCTAGAAAATAGGGTTTTTTTTTTATTTGGTAAATTGTGTATTATAATTAATTAATTATATTTATATTTATTTAGTGATTGTATTATTTTTTTAATAATTGTTTTAGGGTTTTGGCTAGCCTGGACCCATGTCAGACCCTAGTGGACCCATGTCCGATCCGACCAACACCCTTGTGAGGATTATTTTGGAGCTTAGAAATATTTATTATATTTTTAGTGGGTTAGTTGGAGAGATTTGGAGTTAGTTTGGGGGCTTTTGGAACCCGAAACCCAAAACCGAGTTGCGGGAGGGCATTTTGGACTTTCCTACATGTAAACTCCCTTTATTACTAGTGGCCGGCACCTACCTACCCCCACACCCGACCGTGAGAACCAGTAAGCAGCAGCCCCCTTTCCCCTCTCTTCATATTCTACTTATTTACTTCTTCTTCTTCTCCACTTCTTCTTTCTTCTTCCTTCTTCTTCAAGGTGAGTTCTTCTTCCTTCTTTCTTCCATTTCTTCTTCTTTATGCTAACCCTCACCTTGCATTTTTCTCTAACCTAGGTGTGTGGAGCCTAGATTTAGTGTGGAGGCTAGAATTGGAGGCTTGGAGCTTGAGGGAGGTGATTCCAAGTAGATCGGAGACTTTGGCCTTGGGATTTTAACTTCCAAGAGGTAAACCCTAACTTTTCCCTTGCTAATTACTTTTATGTAGTGTAATTAGTGTTGTAGAACCTTCCTAGACCCTAAGCCTACCCGTGGGAGGAAGTTGGAACTAGTTTGGTTGAGTTTAGAGACTTTGACATTAGGTTTTATGTCAATTTCGGGTGGAATTCGAATTTAGCCCAATTTTTGGAGATGCCCTAGGTTAGACGGACCTAGGTAGACATTTTCAGGTATCTAGAGGGTGAGTGTGTGTCTCCGTTCGGACACGGGAAGCTGTGTCATGGAGAAACGGGCATTTCGGGCAAAATTGGGGTTTTTCGTCGTCGCCGATTCTAAGTGCGTGCGCATTTCTGCCACGGGCCTAGAATCGATGCGGGAGTACTTTTTCTAGGATCTAGGCATCGTTTAGGATGCGTGGGTAAATTTTGGGCCGATTCCGAGTTCGTTTGGTGTGCGTTTCAGGAGATTTTCCGAACCGCGCACCACGTGTTCGTTAAAATTACCGAACGGCCATTTCGACTTGGTTTCCTTGTTTCGGGCTTGTACGTGCGTTGGATTAGTATCGGGGAGTGTGTGCTAGAGTTTTCGAGTTATATTTTATATATTTTAGGGTGTTGGTGAGTGTCGGGGCCGTTGGGCGTGCGTTGAAGAGTGTTGTGTGCGTGGTTGTGCGTTGTGGTTGAGTGGTGTTTGTGTCCTTATATATATATTTATATGTGTCTATATATATATATATATATATATTTATATATATTTGTATGTGTGTTTATGTATATATATTATATATATATGTGTGTATTTATATCTATGTGCTTGAGTATGTATATGTCTATGTGTATATATATGTATATGTATAAGTGTGCTTGGGTGTGTATATGTATATATATATTTAAATGTGTATGTGTATGTGTATATATATATTGAGTGTGTGTATATATATATAAATAGGTTTTTATATATATATATATATATATATATATATATATATATATATATAGCTATGTATATTTATATGTGTGTGTGTGTTGATGTGTGTTTAAGTGTGTGTGTGTATTAGTGTTTGTGAGTGTGTTAGTGTGAGTGTTAGAGAGTATATATAAGTGTGTATATATATATCTATCTAGTAGTATATATATATAGATATATGTATGTATATATATATAGTTATATATATATATGTATGTATATAGGAGTGTGGGTGTGTGTGTATGTGAGATGGAGGGGAGGAAGAGAACAGCAAGCAGTGGCAGCAGCTGCTGCTGCACTGCAGCAGCAGCACAGCAGCATCAAGAGGCACAGCAGCAGCAGTACATGCTGCAGCAGCAGGGACAACACCAATAACAGCGAGCAGCAGCAGTATTTCAAGCCAAGGGCAGCAGCAGCAGTTCGAGCAAGCATGCAGCGAGGAGCGTGGTGAGGTTTAGGAATGTTAGAGTAATAGATAGATTAGATAGATTGATAGCTAGCTAGACTAAATAGATAGCTAGATAAATAGGTTGATAGTTAGATAAGTAAATAGATAAATAGGTAAAGTAGATAGTATTATAGATTAGATACTTAGATAGATAGATATATCTATCAATAGATAGATAGTTACCTAGATAGGTAGATAGATAGTTAGAAGGGTAGATAGATAGCTAGATACTTAGATATATATCTATCTAAGATATAGATATCTATATACCTATAGTTATATATATATGTATAGGTAAGGTAATGGGTATTTGTATATGTGTGTGTGGATATCTATATATATGTACATAGGTACTTAGATATATAAATATATGGTAGATATATATATTTCCTAGCCTAGATTAATAACTAGGTGTATAATTATTAGCTAGATAGCTAGTTAGATGGGTTTGAGAGCGGTATCTCAATACCTTGAGATATCCAAGATATTGAGTTTCGAGCGGGGTATTTGAGCATTAGCCTAGGAAAAGTATTGGAATAATTTTTATATGTTTATGTATATATATTTATGCGTGCTAGCATAGGTTTTAGCGGGTTTAGGCGGGGTGCGTGGCCTAGGGCGAGGTATCGAATACCGAGGGTATCCCGGTATCTCGATTAGGCGAGTTTGAGAGTTTAGTAGCTTAATGAGCTTGGTTTGACCTAGAATTTCAGGGGCACCCTAGTTTGACCTAGCTTTGACCATAATTGTCCTCGTTGACCATATAAGTCAACGTTTGACCTAATTTTGACCTAGAGTTGACTTTTTGGACTTCGAGTTGACTTTTTGACCCAAATTTCATCGGTTTGACCCGTTCGACCTTGAATAGCCCTAGAAGCCTATTTTTAATTATTTTATATCAGTTTAACTCCTTAGAATTCTGTTTAATTCTGCTTTTCGCATTAGGTCCTTGCGACACCGGTCCGATCTCGATCCTCATCAGTTGCTCAGGACATCAGGCGAGTACCTACCTCTGATAGTTTCTATTTCATGATAGCGTTTATATCACCTGTTCTAGAACTATAATACTTGATTCTGACACATTGTTATACGAGCTGGTACTAGTGGATCCCGTCATGAGATGTTATCCCCCTTACCGTGTTCAGCGGGTACTCTATCACGTGTATTTCATCATGTGCTTCGGGTATTGATTCTCATATGCTATCATGTGCTTCTTGTGCTCTCGCCTTCATGTGCGCGAGCTATTATCATGTACATAGCGTGTTGTGGTTGGATACAAGAGTATTAGTGGGGGAGGGGAGTAGGAGTTGGTTATGTGATCAAAGCCAAACAGTATTCATGTGTATGTCGGTTATGCAACTCACGCATAACGGAGTTATCATAGTGTTTTTCATGTGTAACCTAAGCCGATCACATAACGAACTTGTGCTCAAGGCACTTAGCTAGTATTCATGTTTCTCACCTGCAGTTACTTTTCCACTACTTGTATTATTCTCCAGTTTACATTGCAGCTATTTATTGTGCTCCAGCATATATTTATTTCCTGTGCATCTTGTATACTTTTCTATTGCTCGTCATACACACCTTACCATGTATTTGGAGTTGCTTTCAGAGTTATGTACTTCGTTCCAGTCCTGACTGGACATATTTTTTCCAGAGGATCCTGAGGACTATTGCCCGACGTTCTACGGGCCGGGTGTTGACGACTGTTGTGACCCCGGGATCGAGGAGGTGTGTACAGAGGAGACGACTATAGCGCCCTATTTAGCTAGGTGGGTTTCCTGGGTTGTTTCTAGTGGTTTATTTTCTGGATGATTGTACTTATTCTTTTGTTGCTATGAGATTATGGCCTTTGACTGTATATTTTTGGATATTGTCTTGCTCTTTGGTTCTGTTTCTTGTTTATATCATATCGTGCTTTATTTCTTCCCCTAGATTTTGTGATTGAGAGTTCATATATATATTGCGTGGTTGCCCTCCTTTTGGAGAGGATTATTCATATATATATATTGCATGGTTGCCCTACTTTTGGAGAGGTCATGGCAGATTTTTCTGTGAGTTATATAGATAGTTGGTTGACCTAGAACGGACCTTTACAGCGTTCTACCGCCGATTCTGCGGCGTAGGCTGGACGTACCCACGGCTCATGCCCAATTTTTGGGTGCGGGTCGTGACACGTTTTTGGTGGCGGCCCATGCAGGTCTAGTTTTTAGGTTTACCTGCAATAGGATATAGGCTGAGAGAGTGTGCTCAATCACAACTAGGACCCTTCCTGATTTCTTTTGCTATCTTTAATTCTCCTAAAATTGTTTTCTTTTGCAATATTACTGTCCTTCCTTGATGATATCGTATCTTACACCGTTGGTGATGTGATCTCAGGTTCTGCTATTCTTGATTCCATTCCAGCTCTTGCTATATTTGATTCCGGTGCTTCCCATAGCTTTGTGTCTGTATCTTTTGCTGTTAGACACCATCTTGTTGCTGAACCTTTAGCTAGACTCTGCAAGATCACGACCGGGGGTGGTATCATCCTAGTCAGTGATGTCTGCAGAGACCGGAGAGTTACCTTGGGAGGCCGGGAGTTGAGTGTGTGCCTACTCATAATGCCACTTCCGAGCTACGATATGGTACTCGAGATGGATTGGTTGAGTACGCATTGTGCTAGTATAGATTGTCGTGGAGGCAGAGTTTTGTTTAGTCCGTCGGGTGAGCCAGAGTTTCAGTTTGCCAGAGGAGCAGCGGAGCAGAGCGAGGGAGTCTTCTGCGGAACCCTGGTGGTAGAGCCGAGGTTGCTACATCCACTGATAGAGGAGTATATGGATGTCTTTCTGGAGGAGTTGCCAGGGTTACCTCCGGACAGAGATATGGAGTTCTCTATAGACTTGGTGCCAGACGCAGAGCCGATATCCTAGCACGTCTATAGAGTCAGCAACAGGGAGCTGATAGAGTTGAAGAAGCAGGTGGATGAGCTTCAGGACAAGGGATTTATCAGATCTAGTTCTTCTCCGTGGGGTGCTCCGGTACTTTTTGTGCCGAAGAAGGATGGGTCGATACGAATGTGTATCGACTACAGGGCTCTGAATAACCTCACAATCAAGAACAAGTATCCGCTGCCGCGTATTGATGATCTTTTTGACCAGTTGAGCGGAGCGAGGGTGTTTTCCAGGATTGATCTGAGGACAGGCTACCACCAGGTGAAGGTCAAGAAGGAGGATATTCCGAATACAGCTTTTTGGACCAGATATGGACAGTATGAGTTCTTGGTGATGCCATTTGGGTTGACTAATGCCCCGACAATGCTCATGAATCTGATGAACAAGGTGTTCCATCAGCATCTGGACAGGTTTTTGGTGGTGTTTATAGATGATATCTTGGTGTATTCGAAGACCCCAGAGGAGCACGAGGAGCACCTGAGGATAGTGCTGGAGACTCTCAGGAAGGAGAAGCTTTATGGAAAGCTTTCGAAGTGTGAGTTCTTCCTTGACAAGGTAGAATTCCTTGGTCATGTGGTGACTGGAGAGGGTATCTCGGTGGATCCGAGAAAGATTATGGCAGTTGAGGCATGGAGTGCTCCGAGTTCAGTAGCCGAGGTCAGGAGTTTCTTGGGACTGGCAGGTTACTACAGGAGATTTGTTCAGGATTTTTTTCGAATTGCAGAGCCGTTGCCCAGGCTGACTCGGAAGGACGTAGAGTTTGTTTGGTCAGAGGAGTGCCAGATCGCCTTTGATGAGCTGAAGAGAAGGTTGACGACAGCTCCAGTGTTGACGTTGCCATCAGGTTCTGGAGGATTCACTATCTATAGTGATGCATCGGGGAAGAGACTGGGTTGTGTATTACAGCAGAATGGGAGGGTGATTGCCTATGCTTCCAGGCAATTACGTCCTTATGAGAAGAACTACCCTACCCACGATTTGGAGTTGGCAGCGGTCATTTTTGCTCTGAAGTTGTGGAAACACTATTTATACGGAGAGCGTGTGGAGATCTTCACAGACCACAAGAGCTTGAAGTATGTGTTTACCCAAAAAGAGCTGAGCATGAGGCAGAGGAGATAGTTGGAGCTGATAAAAGACTTCAACATATCGTTGCAATATCATCCAGGGAAGGCGAACGTAGTTACGGATGCATTGAGCAGGTATCCGATAGCTATGTGCCTGACTACAGATCGTTATCTTCTGGCAGATCTAGAGAGCTTGGGCATTGAGATAATAGTGCCTGGAGTTGAGATGCAGATGTGGGGACTGCAGATTCAGTCAGAGTTGGTAGACCGGATCAGGGCTACACAGTTTGAGGATGAGTCCCTGAGGAGCATCAGGGCGCAGGTTCAGATGGGATTAGCAGATGACTTTACCATTGCTGATGATGGTTCTTTACGGCACGGTACTAGATTGTATGTGCCGAGTGGATCGTTGTGCGAGGAGGTTCTTCAGGAGGCGCATCGATCCCAGTATTCTATGCATCCAGGTGCCAACAAGATGTATAGAGATCTGAGATAGCATGTATGGTGGTACGGGATGAAGCGGGAGGTAGCGCGCTTCGTATCTCGATGCTTAGTGTGCCAGCAGGTGAAGGCGGAGAGGCAGAGGCCAGGAGGTTTGCTCCAGTCGTTACCTATTCCAGAGTGGAAATGGGAGCATGTGACCATGGATTTTGTTTCTGGACTTCCCCGTTCTCCAGGCGGGAAGGATGCGATTTGGGTCGTCGTGGACAGGTTGACCAAATCGGCCCACTTCCTACCATTCAAAGTGGGTACATCTACAGAGAGACTAGCAGAGATGTATGTGCGCCAGATAGTCAGACTGCATAGAGTTCCAGTGAGCATAGTATCAGATCGGGACAGTCACTTTACTTCGTATTTCTAGAGGAGTCTGCAGGCTAGCTTGGGCACCCAGCTCAAGTTTAGTAGTGTGTATCACCCACAGACAGATGGTCAGTCAGAGACGACCATTCAGATGCTTGAGGACATGCTTCAGACTTGTGTTTTGGATTTCAGAGGCTCTTGGGAGAATCACTTGCACTTGGTAGAGTTTGCTTACAACAACAGCTACCAAGCCAGTATCAAGATGTCACCTTTTGAGGCATTGTATGGACGGAGGTGTCGCACTCCGTTATCATGGGATGATGTAGGTGAGAGAGCTTTGCTTGGCCCGAAGATGGTGGTTGATGCAGCAGAGAAGGTCAAGTTCATTAGAGATAGACTTCGGGTGGCGCAGGACAGGCAGCGGCATTGGGTCGATAGCCACCGGAGATATTTGGAGTTCGAGGTATAGCTTAGAATCTAGATTTTGTTCTTGTGTTTGCTTGTGATTGCTTGTTTTAGACTAAGTGCAGAGACCTTGTTTGTGCTAGGTTGGAGATCTGGTGTTCCTGAGGATTTCTCCGACGCGGGGCACTATTCGCTTCGGTGGAGGCGGGAAGCTTAGCCCACGTTATGTCGGACCCTTCCGTATCCTTGAGAGGGTCGGCATCGTAGCGTATAGGCTTGAGTTGCCGCCTATGCTGGAGGGAGTTCATGATGTGTTCCATGTGTCGCAGTTGAGACGATACGTGGCGGATCCCAGTCACGTATTGGATCACTCGGAGATTGAGGTGGGCCCTACTCTTAGCTATCCAGAGCAGCCGGTAGAGATTCTGGATCGGCGGAAGAAGGTGTTGAGGAACCAGACTATTCCCTTGGTTCGCGTCGCATGGAGGCATCACTCTCCAGGTGAGTCGACCTGGGAGAGGGAGGATGAAATGCGCGAGCGATACCCCTATCTCTTCGAGCCCTGAGGTATGGTTCTTTTCTTGCATTCCTGTCCTAGTTTCGTCTTTCGAGGACGAAATTATTTTAAGGAGGGTAGGCTTGTCACTACCCTATTCTAGAAAATAGGATTTTTTTTGGTAAATTATGTATTGTATTTAATTAATTATATTTATATTTATTTAGTGATTATATTATTTTTTTAATGATTGTTTTAGGATTTTGGCTAGCCTGGACCAATGTCAAACCTTAGTGGACCCATGTTCGACCCGACCAACACCCTTGTGAGGATTATTTTGGGGCTTAGAAATGTTTATTATATTTTTAGTGGGTTAGTTGGAGAGATTTGGAGTTAGTTTGAGTGCTTTTGGAACCCGAAACCCAAAACCGAGTTGCGGGAGGGCATTTTGGACTTTCCTACATGTAAACTCCCTTTATTACTAGTGGTCGGCCCCTACCTACCCCCACACCCGACCGTGAGAACCAGCAAGCAGCAGCCCCCTTCCCCCTCTCTTCATATTCTACTTCTTCACTTCTTCTTCTTCTCCACTTCTTCTTTCTTCTTCCTTCTTCTTCAAGGTGAGTTCTTCTTCCTTTTTGTTCCTTCTTTCTTCCATTCCTTCTTCTTTATGCTAACTCTCACCTTGCATTTTTCCCTAACCTAGGTGTGTGGAGCCTAGATTTAGTGTGGAGGCTAGAATTGGAGGCTTGGAGCTTGAGGGAGGTGATTCCAAGTAGATCGGAGACTTTGGCCTTGGGATTTCAACTCCCAAGAGGTAAACCCTAACTTTCTCCTTGATAATTACTTTTATGTAGTGTAATTAGTGTTGTAGAACCTTCCTAGACCCTAAGCCTACCCGTGGGAGAAAGTTGGAACTAGTTTGGTTGAGTTTAGAGACTTTGACATTAGGTTTTGTGTCAATTTCGGGTAGAATCCAAATTTGGCCCAATTTTGGGTGATGCTCTGGGTTAGACGGACCTAGGTAGACATTGTTGGGTGTCTAGAGGGTGAGTGCGTGTCTCCGTTCGGACACGGAAAGCCGTGTCGCGGAGAAAAGGGCATTTCGGGCAAAATTGGAGTTTTTCGTCGTCATCGATTCTAAGTGCGTGCGCATTTCCGCCACGGGCCTAGAATCGGCGCAGGAGCACTTTTTCTAGGATCTAGGCATCGTTTAGGATGCGTGGGTAAATTTTGGGCCGATTCCGAGTTCGTTTGGTATGCATTTTAGGAGATTTTCCGAACCACGCACCACGTGTTCATCGAAATGACCGAACGGCCATTTCGACTTGGTTTCCTTGTTTCGGGCTTGTGCGCGCGTTGGGTTAGTATCGAGGAGTGTGTGCTAGAGTTTTTGAGTTATATTTTATATATTTTAGGGTGTTGGTGAGTGTCGGGGCCGTTGGGCGTGCGTTGGAGAGTGTTGTGTGCGTGGTTGTGCGTTATGGTTGAGTGGTGTTTGTGTCCTTATATATATATTTATATGTGTCTATATATATATATATATATATATATATTTATATTTATATATATTTGTATGTGTGTTTATGTATATATTATATATATATGTGTGTATTTATATCTATGTGCTTGTGTATGTATATGTCTATGTGTATATATATGTATAAGTGTGCTTGGGTGTGTATATGTATATATATATTTAAATATGTATGTGTATATATATATTGAGTGTGTGTATGTATATATAAATAGGTTTCTATATATATATATATATATATATATATATATATATATATATATATATATATATATATAGCTATGTATATTTATATGTGTGTGTGTATTGATGTGTGTTTAAGTGTGTGTGTGTATTAGTGTTTGTGAGTGTGTTAGTGTGAGTGTTAAAGAGTATATATAAGTGTGTATATATATATATATATATCTATCTAGTAGTATATATATATAGATATATGTATATATATATATATGTATGTATATAGGAGTGTGGGTGTGTGTGTTTGTGAGATGGAGGGGAGGAAGAGAACAGCAAGCAGTGGCAGCAGCTGCTGCTGCACTGCAGCAGCAGCACAACAGCAGCAAGAGGCACAGCAGCAGCAGTACATGCTGCAGCAGCAGGGACAGCACCAATAACATCGAGCAGCAGCAGCATTTCAAGCCAAGGGCAGCAGCAGCAGTTCGAGCAAGCATGCAGCGAGGAGCGTGGTGAGGTTTAGGAATATTAGAGTAATAGATAGATTAGATAGATTGATAGCTAGCTAGACTAAATAGATAGCTAGATAAATAGGTTGATAGTTAGATAAGTAAATAGATAAATAGGTAAGGTAGATAGTATTATAGATTAGATACTTAGATAGATAGATATATCTATCAATAGATAGATAGTTACCTAGATAGGTAGATAGATAGTTAGACGGGTAGATAGATAGCTAGATACTTAGATATATATCTATCTAAGATATAGATATCTATATACCTATAGTTATATATATATGTATAGGTAAGGTAATGGGTATTTGTATATGTGTGTGTGGATATCTATATATATGTACATAGGTACTTAGATATATAAATATATGGTATATATATATATATTTCCTAGCCTAGATTAATAACTAGGTGTATAATTATTAGCTAGATAGCTAGTTAGAGGGGTTCGAGAGCGGTATCTCAATACCTTGAGATACCGAGGTATCTCAATACCTTGAGATATCCAAGGTATTGAGTTTCGAGCGGGGTATTTGAGCATTAGCCTCAGAAATATTTTGACATATTTTTTATATGTTTATGTATATATATTTACACGTGCTAGCATAGGTTTTAGCGGGTTTAGGCAGGTGCGTGGCCTAGGGCGAGGTATCGGATACCGAGGGTATCCCGATATCTCTATTAGGCGAGTTTGAGAGTTTAGTAGCTTAATGAGCTCGGTTTAACCTAGAATTTTAGGGGCACCCTAGTTTAACCTAGCTTTGACCATAATTGTCCTCGTTGACCGTAAAAGTCAACGTTTGACCTAGTTTTGACCTAGAGTTGACTTTTTGGACCCCGGGTTGACTTTTTGACCCGAATTTCACCGGTTTGACCCGTTCGACCTAGAATAGCCCTAGAAGCCTGTTTTTAATTATTTTATATCAGTTTAACTCCTTAGAATCCTGTTTAATTCTGCTTTTCGCATTAGGTCCTTGCGACACCGGTCCGATCTCGATCCTCATCAGTTGCTCAAGACATCAGGCGAGTACCTACCTCTGATAGTTTCCATTTAATGATAGCGTTTATATCACTGTTCTAGAACTGTAATACTTGATTCTGACATATTATTACACGAGCTGGTACTAGTGGATCCCGTCATGAGATGCTATCCCCCTTACCGTGTTCAGCGGGTACTCTATCACGTGTATTTCATCATGTGCTTCGGGTATTGATTCTCATATGCTATCATGTGCTTCTTGTGCTCTCGCCTTCATGTGCGCGAGCTATTATCATGTACGTAGCATGTTGTGGTTGGATCCAATAGTATTAGTGGGGGAGGGGAGTAGGAGTTGGTTATGTGATCAAAGCCAAACAGTATTCATGTGTATGTCGGTTATGCAACTCACGTATAACGGAGTTATCGTAGTATTTTTTATGTGCAACCTAAGCCGATCACATAACGAACTTGTTCTAAAGGCACTTAGCTAGTATTCATGTTTCTCACCTGCAGTTACTTTTCCACTACTTGTATTGTTCTTCAGTTTACATTGCAGCTATTTATTGTGCTCCAGCATATATTTATTTCCTGTGCATCTTGTATACTTTTTTATTGCTCGTCATATACACCTTACCATGTATTTGGAGTTGCTTTCAGAGTTATGTACTTCGCTCCAGTTCTGACTGGGCATATTTTTTCCAGAGGATCCTGAGGACTATTGCCCGACGTTCTACGGGCCGGGTGTTGACGACTGATGTGACCCCGAGATCGAGGAGGAGTGTGCCGAGGAGACGCCTATAGCGCCCTAGTTAGCTAGGTGGGTTTCCTGGGTTGTTCCCAGTAGCTTATTTTCTGGATGATTGTACTTATTCTTTTGTTGCTGTGAGATATTGTAGCTATTATGGCCTTTGACTGTATATTTTTGGATATTGTCTTGCTCTTTGGTTCTGTTTCTTGTTTATATCATATCGTGCTTTATTTCTTCCCCTAGATTTTGTGATTAAGAGTTCATATATATATATATTGCGTGGTTGCCCTCCTTTTGGAGAGGATTATTCATATATATATTGTGTGGTTGCCCTCCTTTTGGAGAGGTCATGGCGGATTTTTCTGTAAGTTATATAGATAGTTGGTTGACCTAGAACGGACCTTTACAGCGTTCTACCGTCGATTCTGCGGTGTAGGCTGGACGTACCCACGGCTCATGCCCAATTTTCGGGTGTGGGTCGTGACACTTAAACACCTCACTCTTCGTACCATAGCTAACATTCCCATATCCAAAACACCTACTACCCAAGCCCCTTGCCATGCACTGCTGCTGCTGTATCCTATAATATTAATCAGTGCACACAGTACTCTAATACCTGTCTTCCTTCACCTATCTTACTGTTACTGCTACTATTTAATGTCACTCCTACTGTTGTTGATCAGTGCACATAGTGCACTGATACTCCTCCTCACCAATGCTGATACCCGGGTCTCCCTATAAATTACTATGCTGCTGCTATTTAAATCAGCATATTCCCCCTCTCTAATATGTGATACACAATACCACACTAAACCCCCAACTTTAATAAACCAACTGTCAGTCTCCCCTCACCTGGGTTGCTTTTCCATATTATCTCACAGTCTAAGTATGGACTTAGTTCATCAGTGCACTGCTCATTGCCACAGACACAAACTCCTCATCACTCATACAGGCACACTGCTATCTCTTGAAATGCGATCATATTTTCCTTCCCCCCTTAATATGATACACAACAGCATTTTACTGCTACTATTGATACTAATCAGTGTACACAGTGCATTGATACCTATTTTTGCCCTCATTGACAACTGATACAGTTACTGCCATTTGTTGTATCTAATAGAACCCGACACCACTGATACACTGCCCTTTAACTTGTTTTATTTTGATACCACTTCGGTTTACACCCAACTGCTCTCCTCCTTCCATTCAGTCACACAAGCACATACTTCATCAAGTACACATAACCATATACATATTTATATATATACGTCTAACCATGTGTAAACAGTTGCCCAATCAAAACTTAGGTGCACTTCCTGACATACTTACTGACATGTCATAGTTCATGGAATTAGTGCATTGGCTATTCTCACACACACAGTCAATGTAACTTATAGTAAGCACACACACACACACACACACTACATGTAAACCCCCTCGATTTATTCTGTAGATAGTTAAGGTGGATTTGGAAAATTTTAGTTTTAGAAGCAGATGTTGAGGTTTAGAGTGGAGATAGGTTTATCTGGTATTTAATTCATTAAATTAAAACCCTTGGCGCGCCCTATCATTTCTTAATTATTCGGAGCCCAATATCAGCCCATAAATTTGATCGGACTATTGTACTTCTGACTTGACTCGCCAATTTAGGCACTGGACTTTTTCGTCACTCAAAATCTATTTTGTTGTGTTCTAAATTAATTGCACAATTTTTCGAAAACCGTAATCCATATTTAATTACGTGTCGGACACCTGTGTTGTTACCCTCAATTTTGAGATACCAACTTAACCCGTTGAGCCGGACCAACTAAAGGGTCCAAGACTGACTCCAAGCCCCCACCATTTTTGACCATTGCGTCATTTTCGGATTTTGACCCCAAGTGCTCCCATTTAATTTAAAAAGCGCGGGACACTTTAATTCTATTTAAATCAGGGATACCAATTTTGTCGAATTCTATTTTAATCCATAATTAATCCCGTTGGCCATTAAATTAATTCTGTGCCAAACCCCCAACACCCCCTCGCCGTGCAAATCATCAACCGCAATTTTCTCCATAATTGTTGCGTCATTTTATGTGTTCATGTAATTTTCCGAATTTATGGGGCTAAGTTGCAATTTATTGATTTTGGGTGTCCTCACCCCATTGGCCATGACCAAATGGAGAGCCTACCATCCTTTGACCAAGTCAAGCCTCCCCCTCCCTCTCTTTTGGATAAAGAATAAATTTCTTCATATGTTATCTACACCACACGTTTGAAAGGGGTAAATCCTCACCATCCAATCTCCACAAAAATCCCCTATTTAATGTTTCATCAAGCCCACATCCCAAGCAAGTCCTAATCCCCCTACATTTGGGAAACCCCCTCTCTCTCTCTCTCCTCCCTCTTCCATTCCCAGCCGAACTTCATACTTCTTCTTTTCTTCTTCTTCTTCCTTTGTTCTTCTCCTTCTTCCTTCCTTCATCACACTTGGAAACCCGGCTCCCAAATTCGGCCAAGCCCTCCGGTGAGCTGACTGTGCAAGCCACTCCGGCCGCCTCCCCCTCGGAGCACCCGACATTACCCTACAGCAGCTCCCCCGCCCAGCCCGACTGTGCGGCTCCCCATCTGTCAGCACAACACATTCAAAATCCGGCCGACTGAAGCTCTCCGGCCAACCTCCCATCTCCGGCTAAACTCCCCCTGGGCTACTCTTCCTTCTCCGCTGGAACCTCAACGAGCCGCTCCTCCAGCCTACACATCATGACCACCGTCTCCGGCCAAGGGCACCGCCATGGCTGCTCTACTCCGGACTTCACCGACCAACCATCCACCCCTCCACGTCCAGTCGACCGCCTCCAGCGGCTCCCTCAACCACCACAGCTCCACCCCCATCCCCGACTTCTCCATCTTCTCATTGCACATCCGCCTGACTCCACCGCGGCTCCACCCTGCCACCCGGCCACCGCACCTCCATGAGCCGGCCAACCTCCACTCGGTAGCAGCGTCGACACCACTGTAATCGTCTCCCCCTCGGCCTCTCCAGTCGGCCATCCACCGCCGAGATCCACCCGCTGCACCCACGAGCCAGCCACCCGACGTCGACTCATTCCTGTTGCTACTGTCGACCCCACTCTCCGACATCAACAGCCCGCACTCCGCCTCCACGACAGTGCACCCGCAGCCCCGCTGCTCTTCGACGACAACCCGTCCCCCCCCCCGACGAACTGCTGCTTATCGACATCCCCTCTCCGGCCATCCTCGGTTCATCGGCCAGCAGTCACCTCGCCGAGGTGATACATTCCCTTCCCCTCTCTTTGCTTATATTCCTGTTGAGTTAACTAGGTTTTTGTTATATATTTTGTTGGTGTATTGTAGTGTTGATGATGAACATGGACAATAACTTGAGATTAGGGATTAAAGTGGTGTTAGGGTTTAATGGAGGTTAGGGTTTATGGTTGCATAAATTAAAATGCATTTAAATAATTTGCATGAAGGTTGGGGATTTGAATTTTAATGAGATATTATGAATATTATGGAAGTGAATGATTTTAGATTTAGTTTAAGGTTTAAATATGGTTTGTTGAGTTTGGGGTTGAATGCATCAAGATTTTGAGTATATTACGTTGTTTTTACATGTATGTTAATTATCCTTAAAGAGCAGGTAATTTATGGTGAAGGGGTGGTGATATCATTAAGATGCTCATTATTTTGAGGACTTGATAACTAGTGACAAAAATCGATTGAGGAATACGAATATGTAATTGTGTACCATACATAGTGAGAAGGGTTGGAATACTTGAGTAATGTTCGTGAGGGTTTGATAGACAATGATTATTAGATAAGAGCTGGCTTATAATAAAGAGTTAATTGAAGAGTAGTTCATATGGTAAAGTGGTAATGAAGGTTATAAAGGAAGGCCTAATAGTTAAGGAATAATTATTTTTGAAGAAGACATAATTAAACGTGATGCTAATGTCTATAAAGACAAGAAGAGACTGAGGATTGGATCAGGGTTTGATTAATTAAATATCGTGATTAAGATTGGGTTGATGATATTGTACAGGGGATTAG
Source organism: Iris macrosiphon (assembly GCA_036927795.1). Taxonomy (NCBI): domain Eukaryota; kingdom Viridiplantae; phylum Streptophyta; class Magnoliopsida; order Asparagales; family Iridaceae; genus Iris; species Iris macrosiphon. Next base: position 88,824,680 of record JAYESA010000018.1, read on the forward strand.
TTGAGTAAATGAAGCGTACTCCGAGTCAACCTTAGTCAACCTCCTAGTGTCTTGTCCCTGTGAGTTGTAGCAGAGTCTGAGTTTGAGTGTAGTTGTGTGTCGCATCCCTGCTTGACATAGAATAGACTATTGATTATTGGTTTGTATCTCATCTCTAGGTACTGCGGGACCTGAGGACTTGGACGTAGTACCAGGACCCCGTTATCAGCAGCCGCACGCAGGCAAGTGTACCTTGCCACCCTGTATTTCAGATTACAGTTATTTATTATTTCTTTATATACATTGTGCACGTATTTATGATGACGTTCGATACTTCACATCCGGTTCACAACCGGGTGAATACGTATGTCGTAACGTCTTAGAAAGATTGTTGGATGTTCGTAGCATCTCGATATGCATACCTGAGTATATCGACACCCCAGGACACTCATACACTGTGATCGTGCCAGATTTCTGTATCCTGATACTGACATCATGACCAGAGACTGGGATGACCTTAGAGTCACGTCTGTTGAGTTATTTCTGTGTGTCGAGACTGCAGATAGAGGTTCAGGTTTAGCGCACAATCGTTGACCGCTTGGGATGGGGAAGACAGTCACTAGATGTTTGGGCTACTCTGCACGCCCTTATATATATATGTATTATTTCTATAGTAATCTTGTATCTAGTGTAGTTGTATCACCCGTGTGACTCTTTGCCCGGAGCTGCGGTACGTGCCGTGTATTTTCGTGTCCGGAGCTACGGTTTTATTTTTAGAAAGCCCACGCGTCGAACATTGTCTTTAAACTGTGTCACACTTGTTTGGTTATAATAGAGTACCCTGTCGTGCACTTGTACTTTCTGTTACTTGGCATGTTGTATTTTTGTACCTTGTTACTTCCCTCTGAGGACCTGGTTCCCTACCAGTTTTGCAGCATAGGTGATTACGGAGCATTGGAGTTGCTGTTGGAGTTGCATGTCTTGCGGGCATGGTACCAGGTACTCATATTATATCTACCAGCATTATGGTTAGTTTACATTATTTATTTCATCTGCTGTTGTAGTCTAGTTTTTATAGACTCATACTTCTTCTCGAGTCTATTCGAGTTAGTGTGTTATTGGGCAGCCGACTCTAGCACATATAGCTCTTTCTTGTATACGGATTTATATTGTGGATTGAGACATAGAGGTTTACATTTATGGGATATCTAGATTGTGCCCTTTATATTACAGCTTATACGTATTCGAGTCAGACCAGAGTCTGGTCGAATGCGTAGCTGGCGTATCACGTATTCCTGGTCCTACGTATTTTGGTACTGGGGCGTGACATGTTTTTGTGGTGGCCCATGCAGGTCCGATTTAAATCGTCTTGGTCACCTGACTGTGCCAAGCGAGCCTGCAAATTAGGAATAAATGTTATGATTGTTGAATAGGATCTAAATCTATAATCGATTTTAAAACTCTTTGTATGTGATTATCGCCCTTGGACTTCCACTTTGCATTCATTCAATCTTCATCAATATCGCTATCCTTGTTTCTCGTCCCCTATTGTTCGGGAGACGAATGCTTGTGACTGATGATTTCCCTCCAGAAGAAAATCGAAGACCAGACGGCAGAAGACAGAATTCGTATACCTTTCTCTGAGAAGATTGTTACCTTATCAGGATAGATTGATGGGTTCCTTGGATTCTAGAACTAGTGTGGAAGGTTGGCAAGAGAGTTGGACCCAGTAGTACTCTACCCGTGCTTGAGGTAACAGTGATTTTAGGAGTACTGAGAGCTAGAAGGATTGTTGATCATGACCTAGAATAATTTACGAAAATGCATAGCCTGATGTTGGAAACTAGTAGTGCTATATGATAGCAATACTAGGAACGATGATTATGAGCTAGAGGAGATAAAAATTTTAGGATCTCACTTGAAAGATAATAATCGGATTCCAGGAATTCTAGTATGTGCTTGAGGGATACCATTATTGTACTTGTGACTTGGAGAGAGGAATAATGAAAAGAAGAAATTCGAGAAATAAAATTTTAGGAAAAACCTTGAGGAGAAGGGAAATTATACATGAGGCAAGGAAACATTTTCTTTTGAGGATTGATGTTGAAAATAGAACAGGAGAATTTATCTTGAGATTAAAGTCTAGACTATGACATTACCCTAGACATGGATTGGTTGAGCCAATACCACGCAATGCTTGATTGCCGTCGTGGTTGTGTCATCCTTAGACCACCGGATTACCCTGAGTTTGAGTTTCTTCAGAGAGCATGGGAGCATGGTACCCATCTACCTTAGGGGTATACAACGTAGGAGGTGAACCAGTATACCGCCATATTATATTAAGGTTTGAAGATGTGTTTCTAGAGAATCTTTTAGGCCTGCCACTTGACAGAGAGATAGAATTTGCTATAGAGTTGACTCCAAGAGTTGAGCCGGTTATGTTCCCGTCTTCAGACTAGCACCGATAGAGTTGGTTGAGTTAAAGGTCCATAGTAGAGGATCTCTTAGACAAGGTTTACAGTCGGGCTAGTGTTCCTCTATGGGGAGTACCCATCTTAGTGTACCGAAGAAGGACGGGACGGTACGGGGCAGAACAATTTTAGGGCATTAAGGGCTATAACGATAAAGAACAAGTACCCTATGTTGTGCATCGATGATTTATTTGATTAGCTTAGTGGCGCATATGTATTCTCGAAGATCGATCTCAGAACAGGCTATCATCAGATCAAGGAACGGAGAAAGTACTTCCGAAGACGGCTTTTCGGATGTCGTATGGATACTATGAGTCTCTAGTCATGCCATTTGGCTTAACCAATGTACCGGCAGTATTTATGAGTTCGAGGAACAATATTTTCCACCAGTACTCGGATAAGTTCGTAGTGATAATTATTGACGACATCTTGGTTTATTCCAAGAGCCGGGAGGAGCACGAGAGACATCTCAGGATTGTGTTGGAGACGCTGAGACAGGAGAGACTGTAGGCCAAGCTCAGCAAATATGAGTGATGATTAGATAGAATATATAGTATACGCATCACGACGACTAAGGGTGCATGAGAAGAACTATCAGACACTCGATCTAGAACTAGCTGCAGTGACAATTGTACTAAAGCTATGGCGATACTACCATTATGGAGAGCGTGTTGAGATTTATACAGAACACAAAAGTCTGAAGTATGCCTCCACAAAGAAGGAGCTCAACATGAGACAGAGGCATTGGCTAGAGTTGATGACAGATTATGATATCGAATTGCAGTACCACCCTGGCAAGACGAAGGTAGTTACGACTCATCGCCAGATGTTAGAGGATTTTCAGGAACTCGGGATTGAGATTATATTGCCAGGCATGGACGGACGGATGGCCCGACTCGAGGTTCATTCCACATTCATTGAGAGGATCAAGGCAGCCTTGCCTACAGATACGATATTTAGACAATTGCGAGAAAGGACAGAGGCCGACATGCAAACATGACTCAGGATTCATGAAGATGGAACATTGAAGTATGGAGATCGCCTATACGTTCCGAGTGGCGAGCTACGCCAAGAGTTGACAACCGAGGCTCATAGCTCGATTTATTCTATTCATCCCGGAAGTACGAAGATGTATCGAGAGTTGAGGCAGCATTTTGGTGGCATGGGATGAAGAGAGAAATTGCAAGATTTGTGGCAAAGTGTTTAGTTTGTCAGCAAGTCAAGGCTGAACATCAGAGGACTGCAGGATTATTGCAGCCACTTCCCATTCCCGAGTGGAAGTGGAAATACATTACCATGGACTTCGTCACAGGATTCCCGCGGAGCCCTAGCGGGAAGGATGCAGTTTGGGTTGTCGTAGACAGACTCACCAAGTCTGTATATTTCTTGCCTTCAGAGTTGGGCAAACCACAGAGATACTCGCTGACATGAATATGGGACAGATAGTACGATTACATGGAGTGCCTGTCAACATCGTATCGGATCGTGATTCCAGATTTACGTCACATTTTTGGCGGACTATACAGGAGAGCCTAGGAACTCGTCTCAAGTTCAGCACTGCATATCATCCACAGACTGATGGTCAGTCAGAGCCCACGATACAGATATTAAAGGATATGTTGAGAGCGTGCATGATTGATTTTGGAAGATCTTGGGAGGACCACATACACTTGATAGAATTCTCCTACAATAACAGTTACCATGCCAGCATACAGATGGCACCTTATGAGGCACTGTACGGCAGGAAATATAGGTCGCCAGTTTGTTGGAGTGACGTGGAAGAGCATCATATATTTGGTCCAGAGTTGGTGACACAGACAGTGGAAAAGGTCAAGCAGATTCAGAGCCACCTGCGCGCAGCACAGGACAGACATAAACACTGGACAGATGTGCACCGCAGACCATTAGAATTCAAGGAGGGTGACCATGTGTCTTTGAGGATATCGCCCACTCGTGGTACCATCAGATTCGGAGACAGAGGCAAGCTGAGTCTGAGGTACATCAGACCTTTTGACATCTTGGAACGAGTTGGCGAAGTAGCTTACCGTCTTGTATTACCTCCATCATTAGAGGGAGTACATGACGTATTTCACATATCGCAGCTGAGGAGATATGTCGCAGACCCTAACCACGTGCTTGATCATTCGGTGATTACAGTCGGGCCTAATCTGTCTTACATAGAGCAGCCAGTTGAGATCCTCGATCGTAGCGAGAAGACTTTGAGAGGGCAGACGATTGGCAGGGAAGCACCATTCACCAGGCGAGTCTACTTGGGAGCGCGAGGATTCGTTTTGGCAGCGATTACCGTACTTATTTGAGGAGCAAGGTACGAATTTACGTACGGCATTTGATTACTAGTTGTTTTAAAATTCTTTTAGATATTATCGTGCTTTACTTTTAATTTCGGGGACAAAATTTTTCTAAGTTGGAAAGAATGTAAACCCACACGATTTATTCTGTAGATAGTTAGGGTAGATTTGGAAAATTTTAGTTTTAGCAGCAGATGTTGAGGTTTAGAGTGGAGATAGGTTTGTCTGGTATTTAATTCGTTAAATTAAAAACCTTGGCGTGCCCTATCATTGCTTAATTATTCGGAGCCCAATATCAGCCCATAAATTCTATCGGACTATTGTACTTCTGACTTGACTCGCCAATTTAGGCACTGGACTTTTTCGTCACTCAAAATCGATTTCGTTGTGCTCTAAATTAATTGCACAAATTTTTAAAAACCGTAATCCATATTTAATTCCGTGTCGGACACCTGTGTCGTTACCCTCAATTTTGAGATACCAACTTAACCCGTTGAGCCGGACCAACTAAAGGGTCCAAGACTGACTCCAAGCCCCCACCATTTTTGATATTTGCGTCATTTCTGAATTTTGATCCAAGTGCCCCCATTTAATTTAAAAAGCGCGGGACACTTTAATTCTATTTAAATCAGGGATACCAATTTTGCCGAATCCTATTTTAATCCTTAATTAATCCCGTTGGCCATTAAATTATACCCGTGCCAAACCCCAAACACCCCCTCGCCGTGCAAATCATCAACCGCAATTTTCTCCATAATTTTTGCGTCATTTTATGTGTTCATGCAATTTTCCAAATTTAAGGGGCTAAGTTGCAATTTATTGATTTTGGGTGTCCTCACCCCATTGGCCATGACCAAATGGAGAGCCTACCATCCTTTGACCAAGTTAAGCCTCCCCCTCCCTCTCTTTTGGATGAAGAATAAATTTCTTCATATGTTATCTATACCACACGTTTGAAAGGGGGTAAATCCTCACCATCCAATCTCCACAAAAATCCCCTATTTATTGTTTCATCAAGCCCACATCCCAAGAAAGCCCTAATCCCCCTATATTTGGGAAACCCCCCTCTCTCTCTCCTCCCTCTTCCATTCCCAGCCGAACGTCATACTTCTTCTTTTCTTCTTCTTCTTCCTTCGTTCTTCTCCTTCTTCCTTCCTTCATCACACTTGGAAACCCGGCTACCAAATCTGGCCAAGCCCTCCGGTCAGCTGACTGTGCAAGCCACTCCGTCCGCCTCCCCCTCGGAGCACCCGACATCACCCTACAGCAGCTCCCCCGCCCAGCCCAGCTGTGCGGCTCCCCATCTGTCAGCGCAACACATTCAAAATTCGGCCGACTGAAGCTCTCCGGCCAACCTCCCATCTCCGGCTAAACTCCCTCCCGGCTACTCTTTCTTCTCCGCTGGAACCTCCACGAGCCGCTCCTCCAGCCTACACATCACGGCCACCGTCTCCGGCCAAGGGCACCGCCATGGCGGCTCTACTCCGGACTCCATCGACCAACCATTCACCCCTCCACGTCCAGTCGACCGCCTCCAGCGGCTCCCTCAACCACCACAGCTCTACCCCCATCCCCGACTTCTCCATCTTCACATTGCACATCCACCTGACTCCACCGCGGCTCCACCCTGCCACCCGGCCACCGCACCTCCATGAGCCGGCCAACCTCCACTCGACAGCAGCGTCGACACCACTGTAATTGTCTCCCCCTCGGCCTCTCCAGTCGGCCATCCACCGCCGAGATCCACCCGCTGCACCCACGAGCCAGCCACCCGACGTCGACTCATTTCTGTTGCTACTGCCGACCCCACTCTCCGATATCAACAGCCCGCACTCCGCCTCCACGACAGTGCATCCGCAGCCCCGCTGCTCTTCGACGACAACCCGTCCCCCCCCCGACGAACTGCTGCTTATCGACATCCCCTCTCCGGCCATCCTCGGTTCTTCGGCCAGCAGTCACCTCGCCGAGGTGATACATTCCCTTCCCCTCTCTTTGCTTATATTCTTGTTGAGTTAACTAGGTTTTTGTTATATATCTTGTTGGTGTATTGTAGTGTTGATGATGAACATGGATAATAACTTGAGATTAGGGATTAAAGTGGTGTTAGGTTTAATAGAGGTTAGGGTTTATGGTTGCATAAATTAAAATGGATTTAAATGATTTGCATGAAGGTTGGGGATTTGAATTTTAATGAGATATTATGAATATTATGGAAGTGAATGATTTTAGATTTAGTTTAAGGTTTAAATATGGTTTGTTGAGTTTGGGGTTGGATGCATCAAGATTTTGAGTATATTACGTTGTTTTTACATGTATGTTAATTATCCTTAAAGAGCAGGTAATTTTTGGTGAAGGGGTGGTGATATCATTAAGATGCTCATTATTTTGAGGACTTGATAACTAGTGACAAAAATCGATTGAGGAATACGAATATGTAATTGTGTACCATACATAGTGAGAAGGGTTGGAATACTTGAGTAATGTTCGTGAGGGTTTGATAGACAATGATTATTAGATAAGAGCTGGCTTATAATAAAGAGTTAATTGAAGAGTAGTTCATATGGTAAAGTGGTAATGAAGGTTATAAAGGAAGGCCTAATAGTTAAGGAATAATTATTTTTGAAGAAGACATAATTAAATGTGATGCTAATGTCTATAAAGACAAGAAGAGACTGAGGATTGGATCAGGGTTTGATTAATTAAATATCGTGATTAAGATTGGGTTGATGATATTGTACAGGGGATTAGTTGAGTAAATGAAGCGTACTCCGAGTCAACCTTAGTCAACCTCCTAGTGTCTTGTCCCTGTGAGTTGTAGCAGAGTCTGAGTTTGAGTGTAGTTGTGTGTCGCATCCCTGCTTGACATAGAATAGACTATTGATTATTGGTTTGTATCTCATCTCTAGGTACTGCGGGACCTGAGGACTTGGACGTAGTACCAGGACCCCGTCATCAGCAGCCGCACGCAGGCAAGTGTACCTTGCCACCCTGTATTTCAGATTACAGTTATTTATTATTTCTTTATATACATTGTGCACGTATTTATGATGACATTCGATACTTCACATCCGGTTCACAACCGGGTGAATACGTATGTCATAACGTCTTAGAAAGATTGTTGGATGTTCGTAGCATCTCGATATACGTACCTGAGTATATCGACACCCCAGGACACTCATACACTGTGATCGTGCCAGATTTCTGTATCCTGATACTGACATCATGACCAGAGACTGGGATGACCTTAGGGTCGCGTCTGTTGAGTTATTTCTGTGTGTCGAGACTGAAGATAGAGGTTCAGGTTTAGCGCACAATCGTTGACCGCTTGGGATGGGGAAGACAGTTACTAGATGTTTGTGCTACTCTGCACGCCCTTATATATATATGTATTATTTCTATAGTAATCTTGTATCTAGTGTAGTTGTATCACCCGTGTGACTCTTTGCCCGGAGCTGCGGTACGTGCCGTGTATTTTCGTGTCCGGAGCTACGGTTTTATTTTTAGAAAGCCCACGCGTCGAACATTGTCTTTAAACTGTGTCACACTTGTTTGGTTATAATAGAGTACCCTGTCGTGCACTTGTACTTTCTGTTACTTGGCATGTTGTATTTCTGTACCTTGTTACTTCCCTCTGAGGACCTGGTTCCCTACCAGTTTTGCAGCATAGGTGATTACGGAGCATTGGAGTTGCTGTTGGAGTTGCATGTCTTGCGGGCATGGTACCAGGTACTCATATTATATCTACCAGCATTATGGTTAGTTTACATTATTTATTTCATCTGCTGTTGTAGTCTAGTTTTTATAGACTCATACTTCTTCTCGAGTCTATTCGAGTTAGTGTGTTATTGGGCAGCCGACTCTAGCACATATAGCTCTTTCTTGTATACGGATTTATATTATGGATTGAGACATAAAGGTTGACATTTATGGGATATCTAGATTGTGCCCTTTATATTACAGCTTATACGTATTCGAGTCAGACCAGAGTCTGGTCGAATGCGTAGCTGGCGTATCACATATTCCTGGTCCTACATATTTTGGTACTGGGGCGTGACATGTTTTTGTGGTGGCCCATGCAGGTCCGATTTAAATCGTCTTGGTCACCTGACACTGCCAAGCGAGCCTGCAAATTAGGAATAAATGTTATGATTGTTGAATAGGATCTAAATCCATAATCGATTTTAAAACTCTTTGTATGTGATTATCGCCCTTGGACTTCCACTTTGCATTCATTCAATCTTCATCAATATCGCTATCCTTGTTTCTCGTCCCCTATTGTTCGGAAGACGAATGCTTGTGACTGATGATTTCCCTCCAGAAGAAAATCGAAGACCAGACGGCAGAAGACAGAATTCGTATACCTTTCTCTGAGAAGATTGTTACCTTATCAGGATAGATTGATGGGTTCCTTGGATTCTAGAACTAGTGTGGAAGGTTGGCAAGAGAGTTGGACCCAGTAGTACTCTACCCGTGCTTGAGGTAACAGTGATTTTAGGAGTACTGAGAGCTAGAAGGATTGTTGATCATGACCTAGAATAATTTACGAAAATGCATAGCCTGATGTTGGAAACTAGTAGTGCTATATGATAGCAATGCTAGGAACGATGATTATGAGCTAGAGGAGATAAAAATTTTAGGATCTCACTTGGAAGATAATAATCGGATTCCAGGAATTCTAGTATGTGCTTGAGGGATACCATTATTGTACTTGTGACTTGGAGAGAGGAATAATGAAAAGAAGAAATTCGAGAAATAAAATTTTAGGAAAAACCTTGAGGAGAAGGAAAATTATACATGAGGCAAGGAAACATTCTCTTTTGAGGATTGATGTTGAAAATAGAACAGGAGAATTTATCTTGAGATTAAAGTCTAGACTATGACATTACCCTAGACATGGATTGGTTGAGCCAATACCACGCAATGCTTGATTGCCGTCGTGGTTGTGTCATCCTTAGACCACCGGATTACCCTGAGTTTGAGTTTCTTCAGAGAGCATGGGAGCATGGTACCCATCTACCTTAGGGGTATACAACGTAGGAGGTAAACCAGTATACCGCCATATTATATTAAGGTTTGAAGATGTGTTTCTAGAGAATCTTTTAGGCCTGCCACTTGACAGAGAGATAGAATTTGCTATAGAGTTGACTCCAAGAGTTGAGCCGGTTATGTTCCCGTCTTCAGACTAGCACCGATAGAGTTGGTTGAGTTAAAGGTCCATAGTAGAGGATCTCTTAGACAAGGTTTACAGTCGGGCTAGTGTTCCTCTATGGGGAGTACCCATCTTAGTGTACCGAAGAAGGACGGGACGGTACGGGGCAGAACAATTTTAGGGCATTAAGGGCTATAACAATAAAGAACAAGTACCCTATGTTGTGCATCGATGATTTATTTGATTAGCTTAGTGGCGCATATGTATTCTCGAAGATCGATCTCAGAACAGGCTATCATCAGATCAAGGAACGGAGAAAGTACTTCCGAAGACGGCTTTTCGGATGTCGTATGGATACTATGAGTCTCTAGCCATGCCGTTTGGCTTAACCAATGTACCGGCAGTATTTATGAGTTCGAGGAACAATATTTTCCACCAGTACTCGGATAAATTCGTGGTGATAATTATTGACGACATCTTGGTTTATTCCAAGAGCCGGGAGGAGCACGAGAGACATCTCAGGATTGTGTTGGAGACGCTGAGACAGGAGAGACTGTAGGCCAAGCTCAGCAAATATGAGTGATGATTAGATAGAATATATAGTATACGCATCAGGACGACTAAGGGTGCATGAGAAGAACTATCAGACACTCGATCTAGAACTAGCTGCAGTGACAATTGTACTAAAGCTATGGCGATACTACCATTATGGAGAGCGTGTTGAGATTTATACAGAACACAAAAGTCTGAAGTATGCCTCCACAAAGAAGGAGCTCAACATAAGACAGAGGCATTGGCTAGAGTTGATGACAGATTATGATATCGAATTGCAGTACCACCCTGGCAAGACGAAGGTAGTTACGACTCATCGCCAGATGTTAGAGGATTTTCAGGAACTCGGGATTGAGATTATATTGCCAGGCATGGACGGACGGATGGCCCGACTCGAGGTTTAGTCCACATTCATTGAGAGGATCAAGGCAGCCTTGCCTACAGATACGATATTTAGACAATTGCGAGAAAGGACAGAGGCCGACATGCAAATATGACTCAGGATTCATGAAGATGGAACATTGAAGTATGGAGATCGCCTATACGTTCCGAGTGGCGAGCTACGCCAAGAGTTGACAACCGAGGCTCATAGCTCGATTTATTCTATTCATCCCGGAAGTACGAAGATGTATCGAGAGTTGAGGCAGCATTTTGGTGGCATGGGATGAAGAGAGAAATTGCAAGATTTGTGGCAAAGTGTTTAGTTTGTCAGCAAGTCAAGGCTGAACATCAGAGGACTGCAGGATTATTGCAGCCACTTCCCATTCCCAAGTGGAAGTGGAAATACATTACCATGGACTTCGTCACAGGATTCCCGCGGAGCCCTAGCGGGAAGGATGCAGTTTGGGTTGTCGTAGACAGACTCACCAAGTCTGTATATTTCTTGCCTTCAGAGTTGGGCAAACCACAGAGATACTCGCTGACATGAATATGGGACAGATAGTACGATTACATGGAGTGCCTGTCAACATCGTATCGGATCGTGATTCCAGATTCACGTCACATTTTTGGCGGACTATACAAGAGAGCCTAGGAACTCGTCTCAAGTTCAGCACTGCATATCATCCACAGACTGATGGTCAGTCAGAGCCCACGATACAGATATTAAAGGATATGTTGAGAGCGTGCATGATTGATTTTGGAAGATCTTGGGAGGACCACATACACTTGATAGAATTCTCCTACAATAACAGTTACCATGCCAGCATACAGATGGCACCTTATGAGGCACTGTACGGCAGGAAATATAGGTCGCCATTTTGTTGGAGTGACGTGGTAGAGCATCATATACTTGGTCCAGAGTTGGTGACACAGACAGTGGAGAAGGTCAAGCAGATTCAGAGCCACCTGCGCGCAGCACAGGACAGACATAAACACTGGACAGATGTGCACCGCAGACCATTAGAATTCAAGGAGGGTGACCATGTGTCTTTGAGGATATCGCCCACTCGTGGTACCATCAGATTCGGAGACAGAGGCAAGCTGAGTCTGAGGTACATCAGACCTTTTGACATCTTGGAACGAGTTGGCGAAGTAGCTTACCGTCTTGTATTACCTCCATCATTAGAGGGAGTACATGACGTATTTCACATATCGCAGCTGAGGAGATATGTCGCAGACCCTAACCACGTGCTTGATCATTCGGTGATTACAGTCGGGCCTAATCTGTCTTACATAGAGCAGCCAGTTAAGATCCTCGATCGTAGCGAGAAGACTTTGAGAGGGCAGACGATTGGCAGGGAAGCACCATTCACCAGGCGAGTCTACTTGGGAGCGCGAGGATTCATTTTGGCAGCGATTACCGTACTTATTTGAGGAGCAAGGTACGAATTTACGTACGGCATTTGATTACTAGTTGTTTTAAAATTCTTTTAGATATTATCGTGCTTTACTTTTAATTTCGGGGACAAAATTTTTCTAAGTTGGAAAGAATGTAAACCCACACGATTTATTCTGTAGATAGTTAGGGTAGATTTGGAAAATTTTAGTTTTAGCAGCAGATGTTGAGGTTTAGAGTGGAGATAGGTTTGTCTGGTATTTAATTCGTTAAATTAAAAACCTTGGCGCGCCCTATCATTGCTTAATTATTCGGAGCCCAATATCAGCCCATAAATTCTATCGGACTATTGTACTTCTGACTTGACTCGCCAATTTAGGCACTGGACTTTTTCGTCACTCAAAATCGATTTCGTTGTGCTCTAAATTAATTGCACAATTTTTTAAAAACCGTAATCCATATTTAATTCCGTGTCGGACACCTGTGTCGTTACCCTCAATTTTGAGATACCAACTTAACCCGTTGAGCCGGACCAACTAAAGGGTCCAAGACTGACTCCAAGCCCCCACCATTTTTGATATTTGCGTCATTTCTGAATTTTGATCCAAGTGCCCCCATTTAATTTAAAAAGCGCGGGACACTTTAATTCTATTTAAATCAGGGATACCAATTTTGTCGAATCCTATTTTAATCCTTAATTAATCCCGTTGGCCATTAAATTATACCCGTGCCAAACCCCAAACACCCCCTCGCCGTGCAAATCATCAACCGCAATTTTCTCCATAATTTTTGCGTCATTTTATGTGTTCATGCAATTTTCCAAATTTAAGGGGCTAAGTTGCAATTTATTGATTTTGGGTGTCCTCACCCCATTGGCCATGACCAAATGGAGAGCCTACCATCCTTTGACCAAGTCAAGCCTCCCTCTCCCTCTCTTTTGGATGAAGAATAAATTTCTTCATATGTTATCTATACCACACGTTTGAAAGGGGGTAAATCCTCACCATCCAATCTCCACAAAAATCCCCTATTTATTGTTTCATCAAGCCCACATCCCAAGAAAGCCCTAATCCCCCTATATTTGGGAAACCCCCCTCTCTCTCTCCTCCCTCTTCCATTCCCAGCCGAACGTCATACTTCTTCTTTTCTTCTTCTTCTTCCTTCGTTCTTCTCCTTCTTCCTTCCTTCATCACACTTGGAAACCCGGCTACCAAATCTGGCCAAGCCCTCCGGTCAGCTGACTGTGCAAGCCACTCCGTCCGCCTCCCCCTCGGAGCACCCGACATCACCCTACAGCAGCTCCCCCGCCCAGCCCGGCTGTGCGGCTCCCCATCTGTCAGCGCAACACATTCAAAATTCGGCCGACTGAAGCTCTCCGGCCAACCTCCCATCTCCGGCTAAACTCCCTCCCGGCTACTCTTTCTTCTCCGCTGGAACCTCCACGAGCCGCTCCTCCAGCCTACACATCACGGCCACCGTCTCCGGCCAAGGGCACCGCCATGGCTGCTCTACTCCGGACTCCATCGACCAACCATTCACCCCTCCACGTCCAGTCGACCGCCTCCAGCGGCTCCCTCAACCACCACAGCTCTACCCCCATCCCCGACTTCTCCATCTTCACATTGCACATCTACCTGACTCCACCGCGGCTCCACCCTGCCACCCGGCCACCGCACCTCCATGAGCCGGCCAACCTCCACTCGACAGCAGCGTCGACACCACTGTAATTGTCTCCCCCTCGGCCTCTCCAGTCGGCCATCCACCGCCGAGATCCACCCGCTGCACCCACGAGCCAGCCACCCGACGTTGACTCATTTCTGTTGCTACTGTCGACCCCACTCTCCGATATCAACAGCCCGTACTCCGCCTCCACGACAGTGCATCCGCAGCCCCGCTGCTCTTCGACGATAACCCGTCCCCCCCCCCGACGAACTGCTGCTTATCGACATCCCCTCTCCGGCCATCCTCGGTTCTTCGGCCAGCAGTCACCTCGCCGAGGTGATACATTCCCTTCCCCTCTCTTTGCTTATATTCTTGTTGAGTTAACTAGGTTTTTGTTATATATCTTGTTGGTGTATTGTAGTGTTGATGATGAACATGGATAATAACTTGAGATTAGGGATTAAAGTGGTGTTAGGTTTAATAGAGGTTAGGGTTTATGGTTGCATAAATTAAAATAGATTTAAATGATTTGCATGAAGGTTGGGGATTTGAATTTTAATGAGATATTATGAATATTATGGAAGTGAATGATTTTAGATTTAGTTTAAGGTTTAAATATGGTTTGTTGAGTTTGGGGTTGAATGCATCAAGATTTAGAGTATATTACGTTATTTTTAGATGTATGTTAATTATTCTTGAAGAGCAGGTAATTTATGGTGAAGAGGTGGTGATATCATTAAGATGCTCATTATTTTGAGGACTTGATAACTAGTGACAAAAATTGATTACGGAATACGAATATGTAATTGTGTACCATACATAGTGAGAAGGGTTGGAATGCTTGAGTAATGTTCGTGAGGGTTTGATAGACAATAATTATTAGATGAGAGCTGGCTTATAATAAAGAGTTAATTAAAGAGTAGTTCATATGGTAAAGTGGTAATGAAGGTTATAAAGGAAGGCCTAATAATTAAGGAATAATTATTTTTGAAGAAGACATAATTAAACGTGATGCTAATGTCTATAAAGACCAGAAGAGACTGAGGATTGGATCAGGGTTTGATTAATTGAATATCATGATTGAGATTGGGTTGATGATAATGTACAGGGGATTAGTTGAGTAGATGAAGCGTACTCTGAGTCAACCTTAGTCAACCTCCTAGTGTCTTGTCCCAGTGAGTCGTAGCAGAGACTGAGTTTGAGTGTAGTTGTGTGTCGCATCCCTGCTTGACGTAGAATAGACTATTAATTATTGGTTTGTATCTCATCTCTAGGTACTGCGGGACCTGAGGACTTGGACGTAGTACTATGACCCCGTCATCAGCAGTCGCACGCAGGCAAGTGTACCTTGCCACCATGTATTTTAGATTACAGTTATTTATTGTTTCTTTATATACATTGTGCACGTATTTATGATGACGTTCGATACTTTGCGTCCGGTTCACAACCGGGTGAAGACGTACGTCGTAACGTCTTAAAAAGATTATTGGATGTTCGTAGCATCTCGATATGCGTACCTGAGTATATCGACACCCCCGGACACTCATATACTGTGATCGTGCCATATTCCTGTATCCTGATACTGACATCATGACCAGAGACTGACGACCTTAGGGTCGCGTCTGTTGAGTTATTTCTGTGTGTCGAGACTGTAGATAGAGGTTCAGGTTCAGCGCACAATCGTTGACCACTTGGGATGGGGAAGACAGTTACTAGACGTTTGGGCTACTCTGCACGCGCTTATATATATATATGTATTATTTCTGTAGTGATCCTGTATCTAGTGTAGTTGTATCACCCATGTGACTCTTTGCCCGGAGCTGCGGTACGTGCCGTGTGTTTCCGTGTCCGGAGCTACGGTTTTATTTTTAGAAAGCCCACGCGTCGAACATTGTCTTTAAACTGTGTCACACTTGTTTGGTTATAATAGAGTACCCTGTCGTGCACTTGTACTTTCTGTTACTTGGCATGTTATATTTCTGTACCTTGTTACGTCCCTCTGAGGACCTGGTTCCCTGCCAGTTTTGCAGCATAGGTGATTACGGAGCATTGGAGTTGCTGTTGGAGTTGCATGTCTTGCGGGCATGGTACCAGGTACTCACATTATATCTACCGGCATTATGGTTAGTTAATATTGTTTATTTCATCTGCTGTTGTAGCCTAGTTTTTATAGACTCATACTTCTTCTCGAGTCTATTCGAGTTAGTGTGTTATTGGGCAGCCGACTCTAGCACATATAGCTCTTTCTTGTATACTGATTTATATTGTGGATTAAGACATAGAGGTTTACATTTATGGGATATCTAGATTGTGCCCTTTATATTTGTAAACCCCCAGAGATTTAGCTATTTTAATTTAATATAATATTTAAAATTAATATTTTATTATTAATTTGGATTAAGTAAATAAAAGTATCCCTTAAAAATATTTTCCATAACTTTAATTTTTAGGAGCACAACATTTGTCATTATCTCGAAACAAATTTTATATGCATGATCTAGACGAGCCCACCTTAATTTATGATTATCATATCCCACTCAAACATATCTCCTTGTGCTCTACTTTTAATGTAAAATATTCGGGTCAAAAACTTAATTTCTAGCACCTACAGTGCAACCGTTGACCATTCCGATTTAAATTGGAGATCCAATTTCGACCAATTCTTTCGACCTAATGTATAATCATGATCTATACTAGGTCTAAGACACACATGATACATGTATCCCACTCTATTGAACCTCTATGTGCTACCTACCCTCAATAGTCACAAATGACCAATTTCTTAGTGAATCGGACCAACCTAGTCAAACTAAACCGCAACGACCCGAACCTGAACCAACTAGAAGTAGTTGGACTTAACCTAGGTTGACTAAGCTAGGTTTGACCATCCATATTAAACATCATTTTAGTTTTGGAAAGCCATGGGTTTACTAAATCATTAGGATGAAATGTGAAAGGAAAGGGGTTATAACTTGTGACATTTCCTTACCCCATTGGTAACTCCAAACCCTTCCCCTCCCCACTAGGCTGTCCATAACCCCCCTCTTTTCACCTCCCCCATTAGAACCACCTGAAGAAAACTTCTTCCTAACTCTCTTCCTCCCACTTTTACTTCACAAACCATCTCCAAATTCCTTCTCTATCTCCCTCCACACCTTCATCCATCCAACCCTACCCAGGCTGAATCTTAATTCAGCAATACTCCTACCAATCCGGCCCTATCTCCATCCACAGTAAGTATCTTTCTTTAAATTTTGTATTCTTATTTATCTCTCTGTCCTTATCACTTTCTCTTCACAAACCTTTCATCAAAATTCATTCTAAGTTTCTCAAAAACAGCCCTACATCAGAGGTGTCCAGGCTGAATCCGAATTTAGTGTATCCTCTTCTCAGGCCACTCCACCTCCTCCATAGCCTACCACTACAGCACCCAAATATCCTTCTCCTACCTCTCCTTAACAAGTTTCATTTATAACTAATCACCTAAATCATCCTACAACTCCCCCAAACACCCCTTACAAAATGAAGACACCCTGCTGAATCCGCCAGCAATAGCACCACTTAAACACCTTGTTGCCACCAATTCCAGGACTAAAACCCCTTCAACAACTACCCTATCTTCATCCACTACCTCTCTCCTAATCTCTCTAATCCGCAAATTACTTGGAAAAATATTTTGAACCCCGGACAGTAGCTACGAGACGAAGTGTCCAAATCTGGACAGATTTGTGCAAGCAGTGCACAACCCTCTTTTGCCTTCCCATTTTACTTTGGTAAGAGCTCCAACTCCTCTTACTCAACCCTTCCTACATGTACTTCATATCCTTATTAAATTTCACTAACTTTGTATTCATATTTTTATGATATTATACTAAGAATATTTATTACTTCTCATGTCTAGACTTGAATGTTATTTATGCACTTGTTGTCCTATTCACTTTGCCATGATCTAAAACCCAAGCAACCACTTGCAAAATATAATTTTTACTCTAATTATCACTAAATTTCAGAATGTATAAATTTTGTTTAGGGTTTTATATATAAATAAATGCATGGTTGAGACATGATTAAATATTGTGCAACTAGTAGTACATTTTGCCTATGTTTTATGATAGCTAGTTTTATTGTTTATAAACACTATGTTGGAATATAGAAGATGTCATGCTAAGGTTGTTCACTAGTTATAGTAGTGCTTGAACACATGTTTCATGACAAATAGAAGAAAGAAATGAGGTATATGCCATGATCTTATTATAAATTCATATTTGACTTGTCTATGTATACTTGATATTTTGTAGTAGAACGAGATTTGTATATAGTTGGATGAACATATATACTTGAGAAATATAGTATGTGATTGTTTGTGATGACCCTAACTTGACCTATTGTTAATGCTCATGTGCATGTTTTAATAGACAAAACTAACCCTAAGTTGGTTAACATAGTTTGACACTTAGTGAATACCAAGGTTGATGATATGTTGTATATAGAAATCTAGTGTGAGAACACCTAGTACCTATATGAACCTTTGTTATAACCATGTTTATGAGGCTTGATGATGTTATGTGACTAGTAGGCTTGGTGTTTACACACTTTCTTGGTCCTTGACTAGTGAACCTTAGCCAACCTACTTTGTTAGAACCCCAAATTATTTTAGACTCTAAATAATTGATGGCATTGTATAAGTGGTATCCTTGGTTAAATTAGATCATAATTGTCTAATGATTAATGACGTAGAGTAGTTGTACTCTTGTGCATGCTTAGTGAACCATGTCATAGTAACTAATTTTATGATATTATATATTTAGGCTCTTGGGATCGCACGAGCGTGAATTCGAGAGCAGGTTCTTTGTATTATCAACTTGGAGTTCCAGACAAGTGTACCTTGCCAACTTGCAGTTCTGTTATTTATTACTTTGACTTAATTATAAAAATTATTGTACATGCTTAAACCTAGGGCCGTGTGACTTACTTAGCGTCCGATTAATAGTCGGGTGCCAACCCCATACGCAGAGTTGGGTACGTCATCTAGAAATGGACATTCGTGACCCTTTACATTCTAGTACTTATTTTCATCAAGTACATTATAACCCAGGACACTTGACACCATACATATGACAGAATCTTCCTGAGATATTCATGGTGATTCTGTGTAGGATGCAGGATTGACATAGACATTATATTTATAGAGATTATATGACTGGTTGCATTAGATATGATCTCACAAGACATGGACATGAGACATTATGGACATGAGACGTGTGGTTACATTGGGTGGGGAGAGACATACAGGCTACAGGATGTTCTATATATATCTACTACTATTGTGAGGTTGTAGACTCTCGAGCAGAGCTAGACCCATTACTTGTTATTACTGCTACCGGCTTCCCGACACAGAGCTTGTAGCGGTCTCAGCCTGAGTACTAGTGATGCTCTCACTTGTATTTCACATAGATGGATACATAGTTACCTTATTTATTTCATTTACTCTTGTACTGCATTTATTTTGGCATGCTGTTTCTTGTACCTTGTTACGTCCCTCTGAGGACCTAGTCCCTTGCCAGTTTTGCAGCATAGACCGTTGTGAAGCCTGCCTGGAGTTGCTGATGTGTGTTGCTTTATCTTACAAAAATTGGTGCCAGGTACTTATATCTTTTCTTCCGGAGTCATGGTTATTATTCATATTATTTATTCATCTGCTGATATAGCCTAGTTTTATAGACTCATATTCCTTTCTCGAGTCTATTCGAGCTTATGTGTTACTGGCGGCCGACTTTAGCACATGTAGCTCATTCTTGTATATTCTGATCAATATGGATTGAGGCATAGATATTTATATTTACTTGATTATATAGATAGTGACCATTTTAATACAGCTTATACGTATTCGAGTCGAACTGGAGTCTGGTCGAATGCGTCGCTGGCATGTTACGTATTCCTAGTCCTACGTATTTTGGGACTGGGACGTGACATATTTTTGTGGTGGCCCATACAGGTCTTGATTAAATTATTTCGGTTACTTTTCAATACCGAGCGAGCCTGTAATCAGGATTAACAGTATTAGTATCTCAATCCACAACTGATTTGAAAATTCTTTAGCATTTGATTATCGTCCTTGGACTTCATAATTGTACTCTTTTATTTCCCTCGGCATCCTTAATATTGTTTATCATCTCTCCATATTTCAGAGAGATGAATGTTCGTGCATGGTGTTTCCTCCAAAAGCAGATCATTGTCAAGGCGGAAGAAGACATGCTAGATATAAATTTTTGAGAAGATGGTTACCGTTAATAGGATAGGTAGATAGGTTATTCCTATATGCTAGAGCTAGTATAGATTGTTAGCATAAGAATTGAATATAGTATTAGAGGCCTAGAACTAATAAAACCTTACCCTTGCTTAAGGTAGCCATAATTTGGAAGTATTAGAAGTTAGCAAGATGGTTTAGAATACTTTATGGAATACATAGCTATATGCTAGGGATCAATTGTGGCTCATGATGGTGATACAAGAAATTATATTATGACCTTAAGAAATTGGAACCTTACGTAACAGGCGATAGTGGTTAAATCTCTAGTTGTCTTGTGACTTTTAGTATCAAAATAGATCTTATCACCCCTTAAATTATTGATGACTATAGGTCTGGACTAAATAGATATATAGATTGCTAGAACTAATGTTTGAGTAATTAGATTACTCAAGTACTAAAGTATAGCTTTCGAAATCAAATTAGATGTATTTGATTAACTGGATTGTCAGTATTAATTGAACAAGTGAGTACCACCCATTGACAAGCTAGTATCTGTGATAGAGAAAATAGGTTGAAGGATGAGAGTTTTATGTTATAGTCTTGAGTTAGATATAGTGAATTGCCTATAATAGATGATAAGCTATAACAAGATGGTATCCATATAGTTTGGATCAAGGGTATACATGGAATGGACAAGGAGAAAATCTCAGGTTCAAGGTGAAGAAGGTAGAATGGTAACAAGAAGAGTCACGAGAAGTACATGATCTTGAGCATTTTAAATTAAGAGAAAGATCTAGGAAGGACTAAAGATTTATCACTCAGCAGTTGCCTAGAAGATCTATACCACGAAGCGGAAAGTACTGGGTAATGATTGACGAAGCTTATAATTGAAAACAAGATTAACATAAAAAAAAAAGATATGAAGGTGAGTAGGAAACAAATGATAAGGGAAAGATATTATGGTCGCATAATCCAAAGAGAAGGGATTGTGGTATGGACTTCAGGAATAATAATTTTAGCATTTATGAATTATAATACTTTTAGATTTTGAGAATTTAGTACGAGTAAAAAAAAAATGTTGATCAGTCTCGAAGTGATATGAATTTTAAGGAATTAAACACAGGTTCAGAATCACATACTGACTTGTTAGTCATTCTGTAGAGGATTATCACAAGACCCTTAGATTATAGATTTACATATGGTAGAAAAGTGTAAATGGAAGATAGAAGTCTTATATGAATGATAGCTGAATATTGTGAATTTATACATAAACTTATTAGGGTCAGGGATTTAGATTTTTGACTAATAGGGTATGATCTTGCTGGACCTATCCTCAGTAGTAGGTGATGAGAACCTATTTTTAATTTACCATAGCCGATAGAATTTTGGATTTTAAAAATCTTATTCTTTTTATTGTATTGATTATATTTTTATCTAGGGTATTTAGAATGATTGAATAGATATTTATTACATAATTTCTATATATATATTTTTGTACTACGTATTTGAATAGGGGCTTATGTCGTATTTTATTTCTCTTAGGAATCATTGAGTTGAGATTCTAGACTATGTATGACTGACTGACTAGATTAGACTTATTGCTGCTAAGAGCAATTATAAGAAGTTAGATTAGAGTATTTTATTGGGGATACTATAGGTTGATGACGTTGTACCAGGGAAAGAATAAAAATATAATAGAAGTCTTAGCTGTAGAATAAAGGATTTAGATACAACATAGGTAGTCTTGAATATTTTGTGCTTGTAAGATTTTAGTGCCTAACCCATGCACTCCTTTGAGAGTTAAGATATGGCATTATTTTTCTTGTTAATATTGAAAGATTCAAACTGAGTTTGTGTTGCGGCATCCTTGTGAAACCTAGGCCTATAGATGGTGAATTTTTCTAGATGACGATTAGCATGATAACAATAATGAGATAGTACATGGTGGTGAAAATATATTTTGTGGACCAACAGCCTTAGACGATTAAATTGTATGTATATGAAAGTTTAAGGTTTTTAGAATGGGTATGAGTAAGTACCAAGATATATTTATATATTTAGAGATATGATGAGTTGTGGTTGGAGAGATAGATTTTGAATTTCGAGGACGAAATTTTTCTAAGGTGGATAGATTGTAAACCCCCAGAGATTTAGCTATTTTAATTTAATATAATATTTAAAATTAATATTTTATTATTAATTTGGATTAAGTAAATTAAAGGAACCCTTAAAAATATTTTCCATAACTTTAATTTTTAGGAGCACAACATTTGTCATTATCTCCAAACAAATTTTATATGCATGATCTAGACGAGACCACCTTAATTTATGATTATCATATCCCACTCAAACATATCTCCTTGTGCTCTACTTTTAATGTAAAACATTCGGGTCAAAAACATAATTTCTAGCACCTACAGTGCAACCGTTGACCATTCCGATTTAAATTGGAAATCCAATTTCGACCAATTCTTTCGACCTAATGTATAATCATGATCTATACTAGGTCTAAGACACACATGATACATGTATCCCACTCTATTGAACCTCTATGTGCTACCTACCCTCAATAGTCACAAATGATCAATTTCCTAGTGAATCGGACCAACCTAGTCAAACTAAACCGCAACGACCCGAACCTGACCCAACTAGAAGTAGTTGGACTTAACCTAGGTTGACTAAGATAGGTTTGACCATCCATATTAAACATCATTTCAGTTTTGGACAGCCATGGGTTTACTAAATCATTAGGATGGAATATGAAAGGAAAGGGGTTATAACTTGTGACATTTTCTTACCCCATTGGTAACTCCAAACCCTTCCCCTCCCCACTAGGCTGTCCATAACCCCCCTCTTTTTACCTCCTCCATTAGAACCACCTGAAGAAAACTTCTTCCTAACTCTCTTCCTCATACTTTTACTTCACAAGCCATCTCCAAATTCCTTCTCTATCTCCATCCACACCTTCATCCATCCAACCCTACCCAGGCTGAATCTTAATTCAGCAATACCCCTACCAATCCGGCCCTATCTCCATCCACAGTTAGTATCTTTCTCTCAAATTTTGTATGCTTCTTTATCTCTCTGTCCTTATCACTTTCTCTTCACAAACCATTCATCAAAATTCATTCTAAGTTTCTCAAAAACAGCCCTCCATCAGAGGTGTCCAGGCTGAATCCGAATTCAATGTATCCTCTTCTCAGGCCACTCCACCACCTCCATAGCCTCCAAACCATCACTACAGCACCCAAATATCCTTCTCCTACCTCTCCTTAACAAGTTTCATTTATAACTAAGCACCTAAATCATCCTACAACTCCCCCAAATACCCCTTATAAAATGAAGACACCCTGTTGAATCCGTCAGCAATAGCACCACTTAAACACCTTGTTGCCACCAATTTCAGCATTAAAACCCCTTCAACAACTACCCTATCTTCATCCACTACCTTTCTCCTAATCTCTCTAATCTACAAATTACTTGGAGAAATGTTTTGAAGCCCCGGACAGTAGCTACGAGACGAAGTGTCCAAATCTGGACAGATTTGTGCAAGCAGTGCACAACCCTCTTTTGCCTTCCCATTTCACTTTGGTAAGAGCTCCAACTCCTCCTACTCAACCCTTCCTACATGTACTTCATATCCTTATTAAATTTCACTAACTTTGTATTCATATTTTTATGATATTATACCAAGAATATTTATTACTTCTCATGTCTAGACTTGAATGTTATTTATGCACTTGTTGTCCTATTCACTTTGCCATGATCTAAAACCCAAGCAACCACTTGCAAATTATAATTTTTACTCTAATTATCACTAAATTTCAGAATGTATAAATTTTGTTTAGGGCGTTATATATAAATAAATGTATGGTTGAGACATGATTAAATATTGTGCAACTAGTAGTACATTTTGTCTATGTTTTATGATAGCTAGTTTTATTGTTTATAAACACTATATTGGAATATAGAAGATGTCATGCTAAGGTTGTTCACTAGTTATAGTAGTGCTTGAACACATGTTTCATGACAAATATAAGAAAGAAATGAGGTATATGACATGATCTTATTATAAATTTATATTTGACTTGTCTATGTATACTTGATATTTTGTAGTAGAACGAGAGTTGTATATAGTTGGATGAACAGATATACTTAAGAAATATAGTATGTGATTGTTTGTGATGACCCTAACTTGACCTATTGTTAATGCTCATGTGCATATTTTAATAGACAAAACTAACCCTAAGTTGGTTAACATAGTTTGACACTTAGTGAATACCAAGGTTGATGATATGTTGTATATGGAAATCTAGTGTGAGAACACCTAGTACCTATATGAACCTTTGTTATAACCATGTTTATGAGGCTTGATGATGTTATGTGACTAGTAGGCTTGGTGTTTACACACTTTCTTGGTCCTTGACTAGTGAACCTTAGCCAACCTACTTTGTTAGAACCCCAAATTATTTTAGACTCTAAATAATTGATGGCATTGTATAAGTGGTATCCTTGATTAAATTAGATCATAATTGTCTAATGATTAATGACGTAAAGTAGTTGTACTCTTGTGCATGCTTAGTGAACCATGTCATAGTAACTAATTTTATGATATTATATATTTAGGCTCTTGGGATCGCACGAGCGTGAATTCGAGAGCAGGTTCTTTGTATTATCAACTTGGAGTTCCAGGCAAGTGTACCTTGCCAACTTGCAGTTCTGTTATTTATTACTTTGACTTAATTATAAAAATTATTGTACATGCTTAAACCTAGGGCCGTGTGACTTACTTAGCGTCCGATTAATAGTCGGGTGCCAACCCCGTACGCGGAGTTGGGTACGTCATCTAGAAATGGATATTCGTGACCCTTTACATTCTAGTACTTGTTTTCATCAAGTACATTATAACCCAGGACACTTGACACCATACATATGACAGAATCTTCCTGAGATATTTATGGTGATTCTGTATAGGATGCAGGATTGACATAGACATTATATTTATAGAGATTATATGACTGGTTGCATTAGATATGATCTCACGTGACATGGACATGAGATGTTATGGACATGAGATGTGTGGTTACATTGGATGGGGAGAGACACACAGGCTACAGGCTGTTCTATATATATCTACTACTATTGTGAGGTTGTAGACTCTCGAGCAGAGCTAGACCCATTACTTGTTATTACTGCTACCCGGCTCCCCGACACAGAGCTTATAGCGGTCTCAGCCTGAGTACTAGTGATGCTCTCACTTGCATTTCACATAGATGGATACATAGTTACCCTATTTATTTCATTTACTCTTATACTGCATTTATTTTGCATGCTGTTTCTTGTACCTTGTTACGTCCCTTTGAGGACCTGGTCCCTTGCCAGTTTTGCAGCATAGACCGTTGTGAAGCCTGCCTGGAGTTGCTGATGTGTGTTGCTTTATCTTGCAGGAATTGGTGCCAGGTACTTATATCTTTTCTTCCGGAGTCATGGTTATTATTCATATTATTTATTCATCTGCTGATATAGCCTAGTTTTATAGACTCATATTCCTTTCTCGAGTCTATTCGAGCTTATGTGTTACTGGCGGCCGACTTTAGCACATGTAGCTCATTCTTGTATATTCTGATCAATGTGGATTGAGGCATAGATATTTATATTTACTTGATTATATAGATAGTGACCATTTTAATATAGCTTATACGTATTCGAGTCGGACAGGAGTCTGGTCGAATGCGTAGCTGGCATGTTACGTATTCCTAGTCCTACGTATTTTGGGACTGGGACGTGACAATATTACAGCTTATACGTATTCGAGTCAGACCAGAGTCTGGTCGAATGCGTAGCTGGCGTGTCACGTATTCCTGGTCCTACGTATTTTGGGACTGGGGCGTGACACTACATATCTAATTTAGTAAGCATATGCACTATATAACATTCAAATATATATATGTACTAGTAACATACCTATAAATATGCATGATGACAATGTTCCTCTATCGAACACCATGAGCACACAATCAAGATACTCATACTATGGTACGATATAACCTCACCCAAAGCACCAAAAACTTCAATAACTAACTAATACTAATTATACATCTCAATTACATATATATACAACTAAAGTGATTTCTTACAATAAAAATTAAAGAATAATTACACTACCATGCAAAATTTCTCCAAAATGAGCCCTCGTACCATAGCGTATCACAAAATATCTTGATACACTCTAATCGTGTCCAATTGTGGATACGTATCTAGTCCCACACAATCAATCTAAGTCTAATTAGGCCTAATTGGTCTTATAACACACACTTGATACATCAATCTCAGAATTCCCCAAAAATGGGAACAAAAATCTATGTAAAAAGCACAATAGGGATCCTATGAACCTAGTTTTTGTTCCTATGGGTAGCCCTAAGCCAAGAAAGGTTTTCTAATGGTCAAATGCATGAATTAGAGTCTAAATTATAGGAGAAAAATTAGAATTTACCTATTTGGAGATGTATTTCCAATGAATTGCCCAATAGGACACAATTAGGACATAAGCTCCTTGTCAATTTTTCCCTCTTCAAGTGCTCCTTGCAATCCCAGCTCCAATGCTCCATAAATAATGTAATTGGAAGTGAATGAGAGTGAATTAGGATAAATTTTGTGGAGGAATGAAGTGATTTGGGGAAGAACACCATTAGGGATTTAATTAGAATGAACTAATAAGAGAGAGAGAGAGACTCCCCTCTATGGTCGACCCTCTTTTCCCCTTTTCCAAGTAACTACACAATGTCCAATATGTCCCCTACTACTTAGTTATGAGGTTTAATTAGGGAGGGCTATATTAGAAAATTTCTAATTCTACATGAAACTAATCTAATCTCCTTAATTAATTAAAGAAAAAGAGTCTAATGGGCCTAATCCAATGTTGGGCTCAATGTGTCGTGACTAATCTAATTGGGTTCACTAGTGACAAGTCCAAATAATAGGCTAGCCCACTAACTAATAAATAAATAGCACAACACATAATAAATAATTATTAGCACATAAATATTTAATCACTAAATATTATAAATGACAAAAATGTCCTCATCTAAAAATGTGGTAGTGATACCACTCCTCAAGATGGCTAATTGCGCACCATGCAAGAGACTAAGCCACCACGGTTACCTCTATCTAAGCTATTGGCCCTACTACACGTAGGCCCAAACAACACATCCCATACACAGAAGGAGGAAAACTGACCATTCTTCCAACTCTAGACGTGCTCAACTTAGCACACAGCTACTCGTCCATAGCTTTGTGGATGACACCCTTGGACATGCTAGTATGCCACCCGAGGGAAGGAGATCGCTACGTTATCGCAACAAAGTTCACACGAGTCAGGATAACCTTGGCGAAAGAGAGCAACTCGATGCTAAGGGGCACCTGGACTAGTGTTCACTTAAGCCTCTTTGCATGTGCCCATATGTCAAGAGAAAACAAAAATAATACCCAGACGTTCAGCCCAGTCTACTGTAAAGTGCCTACCTGTGCATAGAAAAACACTACCAGAATAAGTCAAAATAGCGACGCCCAAAAACGTCGCTAAATAACAAAAAAACGTCGCTAAAAATTTTAGCGACGTATTTAGCGACGTTTTCACGCAGTCGGGAAAAACCAAGTCGCCGAAAGGAAAAACGTCGCTAAACGTCGCTATGCCGACGTATTTTAGCGACTTTTTTGTGTCGCTAAATTTAGCGACGTTTAGCGACTCCGAGTCACTAAATAGCGACGTTTATTAAAGTCGCTAAACGTCGCTAATTAGCGACTTATATAGCGACGTAACAGCGACGTATTTAATGACCTGGCAGTACTGCCATGTCAGCAATTTGCGACGTACAGCGACATATTTAGCGACGTTTAGCGACGAATTTAGCGACGGCTAAATGCACGTCGCTAATTAGCGACTTTTTTAGCGACTTATAGTAACGTCGCTAGACGTCGCTAAACGTCGCTAAATACGTCGCTAAAGTTACAAAAAAATTAAAAAAAAACCTGAATTTTTCCAAACTATTATTCCTGCAATTTATAAATTTCTAATTTAAAATATACCCGGAGCAACCCTCCGTTGAATTCTATGGGTTCGTCGACCCCTTCGGTGGAACACTCAACACCGGATTAACAATATTGAATATGAATAAAAGTATCACAGTCATACAATTAATACACACAAATATTATAGACAGACAATAAAAGTTTTACAGTCACACAAAATGGGCATAAACAGCATCACAGTAACACAAAAAGGGCATAAACAGCATCACACTCACACAAAATGGACATAAACAGCATCACATAATATATAAGTATCAGAGTATCACAGTAACACAAAATGCATAATATATAAGTATATGAAACATTATAGTATCAATCTCGAGGATTTCCAAAATGGGGCAGATACCAGTCCCTTAAATACTGCGCATAAGCAGCGTTAATGTTATCAAGCTCCGCTATGGGTGCTGGGTGACTGGAACTCCCCGTCTGAGATACCGCCGCGATAGGTGCTGGGTGACTGGAACTCCCCGCAGGTGGTATCTCTTCCTCCCTAACAGTAGTCGGCATCACTTCCTCCTTAACAGTAGGAGGCATAACTTCCTCCTTAACAGTAGAAGGTGTCGCTCTCTTGGGTGCCATCTGGTAAGATAGATGAAAACAAAGAATTAGCAAATTGACTATGTAGCAGTATAGATCATTCTAAAGTAGATTATAAAGCTTTATGTATCATTCTAAAGTAAGATAGATGAAAACAAAGAATTAGCTATTGGAACGGAAGCATAATTTAATTAAATAGCACACCAATTAATATTAAATCACTAAAAATAAAATAACTATACAAAATGACAAAATTATCCTCATCTAAAAATGTGGGGGTGACACTAACCAATACACCCACTGACACTGCATTACCCAACTTACACTAATTACTTAACTTTCAACTGAACATCGCATCATCCAGGCCCCCCCCCCTTTAGTCACTTCATAGTTCAATATTACCACCACATACATGCTATCAAGATACACACCCTCAAACTTTCTCACTTGTCATTTACTACTGCCACTGCTAACATTTTTGTTAAAATTTCATCACTGAACTTCTGCTCTTCTAATTATCAGATTGCACAGAGCACCATGTATGTGCTTGAGCAACTGACCTTCACTCCCTCCCCAGGCTCATTTCTCCATGCTTGTACAACCTGTGTATAATCCATACTCAAACACGATATTACATTCATACACTCACACACCCACAGGCACAAGTATCTCATCATCCTTACAACACTTAAGTCACTGCTATTGAGCAGTGACTCTCCTCCCCTTAGTACAACTCGAGCACCAATTGGCTCCCTCACACAGATACAACAGCAGTACCAACTACCAATACTTCCCCTATCTCTTGCGGTGTTGCTCTCTCTCTAGCAGTGCAACATAAGTTGCAGCTGTTACTGATACTTCATAGCCCGACCACAGCACAGTGCTGCCCAACCCTGTTGTGTAAGCACCAAATGATGTGTACTGATATGTGCATATCACTCTACACTGCTATCACAGCTTCTATAAGCTAACCAACACACCACTTATTCCCCCACTGCCACATACACACCATTAGTCACACAGGCACCTCATTAGTTAAGGGACACACACACACAACCACGAAAATACACACACACACACACTCACACACACACACACACACACACATATATATATATATATATATGACATCTACACAAATACATATATCATAGCCTCCAATATAACACACACACTAGCATTTAAACAAACACTTTAAGTGTATAACTAGAAAATTATGATACACATCCATTGAGAAGCCCAAAATCCTAAAGCCCCTTAAAAATCAACAACAAAAAGTAACCTAAAAAAACACTTACAAGCAAAGCAAACCCTAACCCTAATCCTAACCCCAGGTCAAAAAACCTAACCCTATCCCTAACCCTAACCCTAACCCCAACCCTAAACCTAACCCCTGCGTCTGTGTCTGTGTGTCGTGTGTGTGTCGTGTTTGTGTGTGTGTCTGTGTGTGTGTCGTCTATGTGTGTCGTGTGTGTGTGTCTGCGTCTGTGTGTGTGTGTGTCGTGTGTGTCTGTGTGCGTGTGTCGTGTCTGTACGCGTGTGTCGTGTCTGTCAAGTGTCTTGTGTCAGTGTCACATGAGAGAGAGAGAGAGAGAGAGAGAGAGAGAGATTACCTAGAGCTCGAGGAGGAGGAGGGGGAAGCCGGAGTAGACGCAGCCGTGGAAATCCGGTCGCCGGAGAGGGGGGGGGGGGCGGGGGAATTCGAAAGGTTTCGAAATTTTCGACAAAATTTTCGACAGACGGAGAAAAGAAAACCGAGCCCTAATTAAACAAAAATTAGCGACGTTTAGCGACGTCACATAATTACGTCGCTAAAATTAAAATTAGCGACGCAAATGAAGTCGCTAAATACGTTGCTAAATTTTTTTGATATATACGTCGCTAATTACGACGCTAAACGTCGCTAAATCAGATATATTAGCGACGTTTAGCGACCTTAATTGAACTTATAGCGACTATCCTTTTAAAATCTTAATAAAAGTCGCTAAACGTCGCTAAATGTCGCCATTTAGCGACGTCTAGCGACGCGTTTTACAGAGTCGCTGATTTAGCGACGTTTTAACTAGACGTCGCTAAAATACGTCGCTAATACCGCTTATTCTGGTAGTGAAAGAAGTTGACGATATCAACGAGTTGGGCGCATAAGCCCCAATCCGTGCAGAAAATCAGAGCTGGGGGACCTGTGCCCAAATCTCTACTATGTCGCACGACATACAAACTCGTACAGGCCAAGACGGGGCCATGCTGAGGCCTTGTGTCAACAATTGTGCGCAAAGAATGAAGGACTGTGTCGAGCTCCAAGCCTACGCTCAGGGGGTGGCAATCCCATAATCAAGCCAGCGCAAAACGAAGCTCAACAAAACAACGTTCCAACTCCTCCCCTTGATCTGCGTGATATGATTAGTCAAAAGTGAAAGGACAGGAGGTTGTCCACCACAGCCAAGGCGCTTCTCCCATATTGTGCCAACATCATAATTAATTGTTGTTGTGTAAAGGTAAGGGAGGTCCATCCAAAGTCAGTCTTCCAACGATTTTATATCATTGCTTCTACCAGACGATGCTTCAGGCAACCCATACAGGATGAAGAGGGCAAAGAGGAGCTATCCTTCGTCCCGTGCTACATATCTTGGGCCCCCCTCGCGGTGTTTTCATTTCTCGAAGAGGAACAACTATAACATTCACTATCCAAAATACCGTACAAGAATAATAATAAAATAAATAGAACACACTAGTAAATTTTGTGAGTATTTTTGTTTTAAAATACTAAGTAGCACAATTATAATTTTATAATGATAATAATATAACACTAGGATTCATGTGGCTCAAAGAGACTCATATTAAGATTTAAAATTATGTTTAAGCTATTTTAGAATTTTAGGAGTTTTTCTAGAATTTTTGGATAATTAAAACTTAAGAAACATATTTTTTTAGGATTTTCATAATTTACTGTACAACTATACATGCATATTTTTCTACAAAATATTTATTTTAGGTTTAAAAAGGCCATATATTTTTTTTATAATTTTTTTATTTTTGTAAATATTTTAGGAATTATCTGGAGTTTATTTAGTTAAAAACTATTTAATATTTAGTTTTGAGGATTATCTTAAATCATAAAAGAAAAAAAATACTTACAGACTCGCACCCCAGAACCAGGGCCCGCACGTCAGCCACTCAGGGCATGCAGACGAGCGAGTGGTCATTGATAGCCGTATGTGTACGGGATTATTCTGGGTCCGAGCCGAAGCTGAAGTTAAACCGGACTAGAATTCTAATCCGACTCGGAGCCGGCTGCGTTGTGATCCATTGGATCTCCAGTGGGATCAGCGAGATGCTTGACATGTGGTGAGATACCGAGCCGCTGCTGCTCTCCCTAGTGCTATATATATATTATATTATCATTATCTCTTATTATTAAATATTTAGGAGAGAGAAATAGGGTTTTGTAGAGAGGTTTTTAGGGTTTCTTGATCTTCGCAAAACTATTGCGACTAGCTCTGGACCCCAAACAAGCTCCAGTTTCTTTTGTTAGGATCATCTTAAGTAATCTTTCCAGATCTTTAACCCGTCTCATAAAATTTTGAATGTATTTTTCTAAAAATATCTTTGAGTGTCAGTTGTCAGAAAATTATACGTTTTACTTTTTCGAGATTCTGGAAGATCCCGAACTCATTTTCACGAACCATTTGAAGTTTTGAAAAGCTGACACAAAAAATTATAACATATATAATATCTAGAATTTAATAGGTTAGTTTATTATTCTGTTTACTTTGTTGAACATATGGGTAACTAGTAAACCAATAAAATTGTAATCCGTATATCATATCAGCAATATCATTTTACCAATCAAGATTTGATGAAACCGTCGATTCCAGCGTTCTTTGTCACGCCCCAGCCCCAAAATATATGGGACCAGGCATTGGCAATGGCTAGCTGGTAAGACTCTAAACGGTTTTTCAATTTAAGGGACCCATCGAAGTGTACTTGCGATGTCCAAGGTCAAGTGATCCAGCTTTATATCTCTTAGATCCAAAAGCTAACTATCTTTCAATCCATGATAAATAAATCTTAAGAAAGAACGATAGGCATTAGTAGTCTACATCCTAATAATATCTTCATCCGAATAGGTCAAGAGGATAATACAGGCCTATAAACACTAGGCTATAAAAGATGAAAATAAAGAACATAATAGATGTACAATGAAAGACTTGATACAAATACCTAATAACAATACCTGTATACCGAGATGATACTCAGCATCAGCTCGAGCAGAACTCAACGTCAACCAATATTAGAAATTTGGCAGGAGACCAGGTCCTCAAAGTGACATAACAAGATACAAAAGATATATGCCATAAAGTAAATACTGAATAAACATAAGGGTGAACTAACCAACTAAGTCAATGCACTTTGAAGACAACTTTGGAGCATATGGGTAGGTCAAACCTAAATAGGAAAACTGGCATAATATAGAGCTAGAGTCCAAATATATATGTTGGCCTATATCATCGATTAACATAGCACAATTAGTGACCACTGCCTGATATACCGACAAGCATATATGCCTATAACCGGGTAATAATAGCCCATAACCGGGTAACATTGAGGCTTATAGTCATGTAGTTCCATCCAGAGACTACGGTAAACTAATATTTTCGTCCCATATGCCTACTAATTGTCTTCCCTGCCCAATAATATACAAGTCATGACTACGACATGGACATCTCGTAACTATAATGCTAGGTCATAAGTAAACTAGAGCTATCTCAACTACATGATGTACCTTCATATGTGCTACTGGCACTGATAGCCAGTCGAGTACGTAAGCCCGTGCCCTAACATAAACGCACATAGTGCCATGAATAGTATGTATCCCAGTTTTGGGAGATATGATAATAACTCCACAATTTTAGGTATGTCAACTAGTTACTAGGTCAATACACAAGACTAAGTATCGACGACTTCGTCAACTACACCTGAGGAATTCTCATACTCATTTAAATATATTATATTCAGAGCAGAAGCATATAAACAATATTAATTAAGTTTAAATAGTAGAACAAGGCAAGATATACTTGCCTGGATCTCCAAGATGAGAATACTGCAATCCTGATCACGTACTCATGTTCAAACTGTCCCGAGTGCCTATATTTATATAATAGTATTGAATTAGTCTCCATTATAGAGTTTGCTACGCATGCACAAGAAAACTAACTAATACACATATGGTTGATTATAAAACTAGAGTTTTGACACAATTAAGAGAAAACTAGCTTTAAAAAATAGTTTTGGTCTTCCGGTCACCAAATAACTCGTTAACTTAAATATTTATAAATAACCCTAAGTTGTTATGGTTCCTTATTTAATACTTAACATGTAATACTTGGTGTTCTTCCTACTAAGATTAGTCATAAACAGTGTGACTTAGTAATCATACCTAAATCTTCTTTTCAAGTGTTAACCTATTTATAACACTAACTAGGGTTAAATATCAAGTTCCAACTAAACAACTAAACTATAAAAACATATTTGCACTATTCCTAAACCATTTTAACACATGAAAATATGTCACAATTAGTAGGGTTAACTATATTTATTACTATTGTCACAACCAGCACCCGGAATAAGGGCACGAGTACGTGGGTACTTCCAGCCTACGTCGCAGCATCGGCGGTAGAACGTTGTCTAGGTAACAATACTATCTATAATATCTCACAATAATATATAATCTGTCAATGATGTCAACTCCATAAGGAGGATAAGATAAAAATAATATAATGTCAAATCAATACTCGATCATAATATAATCTATAGGAAGATGAATAGCACGATAAAGATATAAAATAATATAAAAGAAGTTCTAATACAAGTCTAGAAATAAATATCTCAAACAATAGTAATGAATCTAAGAGTCTAGCTAACTCAAATACAACATAAGTCTCAAATATAGTACAACTCAGAGTATCTCAAAGTAGAATAATCCAAATACAATATGAATGCTAGGCTCTAAGTCACTACTAATGGATCCTCTACTGGAACGGAATCCTCCTGAAGCTCCTGGATGTAACCCTCATCTACTACTGGTCCATAGTATGTGGGACAAAAGTCCTCGAGATCCTCTGAAATATATATCCAGTCAGGATTGGAGCGAAGCACATAAACTAACAGTAGTTCAATTTAAATTGATAAAAACTATAAAATAGTGAGTAATGAATATACATGATGGAAATATAATAGTAGAATATATGAAAACTGGAGAGGCAATCAAAATATTATAGGTATATGGTAAACAGTATAAAGCAGATAAATGTAAATACTAGTCGGTATGAACGAGAAAAAGAGAAATAGAAATACTAGCTAAGTGCCTTAAAATATTAGTTATTATATAGTCGTCTTAGGATAAGATCAGGCTCTACCATATATGATTGGCTATGCACAATAACAGGTAAGGGATTAGGTCAATCAAGTATAATTGACTATGCACAAGTACATGTAATAGGATCAAGCCAATCATATATAGGAAGCTTTGCACAAGTAATAAGATCAGGCTACACCCTCGTTTGGTGAGGGTGAGCTATGCAAAAGTAAGTGGGGGTATGATCACAAAATTGACTAATACTTCCCTATCCCCGGCTAGTAGGATGGATCCAATCACGACTCCTCATGATATGTATCTATGATACTAGCCCATGAATCCACTATGTCAGAAATTAAATATAATACTATAGAACAAGAATCATAATAATCATCAAAATAATAGAAACTGTTAGAGAATATATTTGCCTTTGGTCCTGAGCAATGGTGAGGATCGAGGCCCAAAATAGAGTCACAAGGACCTAAATATGAAATATAAGTGTCAATAAGTGATATTAGAGGATATACATGGTTAACTAACATGTTATGATAATTCTAGGCTACTTCTAGATCCATACTAGGGTATACTAGTCATTACTAGACTAACTAGGTTAATACCTTGTTATACTAGGTTTCTTAGATCTTAACGAGGTCAATTATACAAAATTAGCCTTATACTAACTAGTTAGTGGTCATACTAAAGTATACTAAATAGTACTATTTAATACCAATTATTGTTAGCTATACTAGATAGTTCACTAAACATTCTATCATATACCTTACTGTAGCCACAACTCTAACTAATACCATTGTATATATACTAATACCCAGACAAGTACCCTTTAATTGACCTCAACCTCATATCTAAACTGTTTGTATCATAACCTATGTTCAACACCTTAGCAAATACACCTATTAACAAGTTCTGATACTCAACAGATACCCCATACTCAACACTGTTATATATATATATATATATGTATTATATGTACTTCTATTTTTACTCAATATCTGAACCCATGTATCCTCTCATGTCTGATACACTATCTGCCCAACTTGCCACTCCCTACAGTCTTTGGTACCTATACAACCTGCCCCAAGATCACTGCACATCCTACTTGCACTCACATTAGCCCAAATGTTCATCAATTAGTCAATCTGAAATAATGCATAGAATCAGTTGAACCACAAAACCTATAACCTGGTTCAGCCTTAAACCAATTCTGTGTGCACATACCCACATATGCCTCTAGCCTTGTTGTATATGCAGAATAATTTGCAATTGCCTAGTGCACTATAATGCTGTATAAAATTGCCATTTGCATCAAGTACCTGCAGCACTGAGTTGTTGTGAACCCCCACTGCAACACTTAACTACTGCCCAGTTCCATATGTTGCTGCCTATTTCAGCTGAGCTCCCACTCTTCTGCAACCCGACCCCAATCTCTCTAGCATACACCAATACTCTATACCATATCTACAGAGCACTGTATATATATCTCCACCAATATCACAGCCAACAGAGGTACACAAGTCACAGTACGTTGTAACCTACACTACATAACACTCATCCCGATACCTCTCACCTCCTACACTTGCACAAGCCTGACACGGATGCACATCACCACAGTCAATACTCACTTGTGTGCTACTATCTAATATACAAACTCTACTCACAGATATAATGCAACACTTAAACACAAGTTATAATATATCAAATACCTGGTGGGCATCCTTACACTTACTAGTGTCAAGTATGAT
Source organism: Iris macrosiphon (assembly GCA_036927795.1). Lineage (NCBI taxonomy): Eukaryota > Viridiplantae > Streptophyta > Magnoliopsida > Asparagales > Iridaceae > Iris > Iris macrosiphon. The sequence goes on from JAYESA010000018.1 coordinate 88,861,569, forward strand.
ACACACCACTAATACATATCAACAAGCACCCATGATATATACACCCATGTAGATACCCCCATGATACTCATAACATGTTATGATACTCTCCTCCTCATCACAATAGAAATAAATTACACCTAAAATTATGACGCACACATGCATGTAATAGCTAAATATAATGAAATGAAAGAGAAATTACTACAATTGAATAAGAATCCCCAAAATATTAACTCGTATCATGACGTATCATGACGTATCATGATATGCCCTACTCGTATCCAATTATGGACACATATCTACCCTTACAATATCAAATTAGCTATAATTAAACATATTTCACACAATGACACACACTCTGTGTACCAATCTCAGATTTTCCCTAATTTTGGCTTAAAACTCAATGCAAAAGTCACCATAGGGGTCATATGAACCTAGTTCTTCGTTCTATAGGTAGCACTAATGCATGAATGGGTTCCTAATGCTCAATTAAAATAATTAGAATCTAATTAGAGGAGAGATTTTAGAATTTTATCTATTTGGAGATGGATTCTCAATGAAAACTCAATATAACACGATTTTGATGAAAGCTCCAAGCCAAACTCCATCTTTTCTAATGTTCCTAGCAATCCAAGCTCCTAGTGTTCTTTAAATGATGATTAGGGAATGAATTGCGAGTAGTTTGGTAGACTTTGGTGGAGGGATGAGTCAATTTGGGAAAGAACACCAATTAGGAAATATTTTGGATAAAAAAATGGGAGGAGAGAGAATCTTCTTCCCTATAATTAGGGCCAACCATGAACTCTTCCTCAAGCAACATACAATGCCCCATTTCCCCCCTAATCATTCATGAAGGATTTTTAATTAAGGAGGTTTAGTTAAAGAAGCTTCTCTTCCTAATGAGGGTTCAATCTAATCTTTAATTAGTGAGAATTGTTAGCTAATTTGGGTCCAAAGTGACTAGTCTAATAAGTTGGTCTAAGTTGTCATATCAAGTCTAGTTAGGTTCACTAGTGTCATGTCTAATTATCTAGTTTAATCTACTAACCAATAATGACATTAGACACAATATACAACTTACACATTTATATAAATAAAATATAAACACATTACTTACAATAATACAAAATGACAAAAATATCCCTATTCTAGAAATATGGTAGTTTCTGTGCTACCACATACATGTTGGAACGACCTCTTCTGCTATTGAAAATGGGGACGCTTGGCGGTTCCTGTGCTGCCACTCGTACCTCCAAAATATATTGTGACTCATTTTGGGCCTGAGATTCGGATCATCCTCAACAATCTTGGCATCTATCAAGATAGCCTCATAGGTAGCTTTGCAACGACCAGAAGTGCAAGACTTAATCTCTCTCATCAGCCCCTTACTGAACTACTGGGCTCATTCTACTGGGTCCCGAATCATGGAGGTACAAAATGGCTCAAACGGCAGAACTCTGCGGTGTACTCATCAACCAACATGTTCCCCTGGATTAGGTCATGAAACTTACTCTCCAAATCTCCCAAGGCCATGTCGGGGAATAACTTTTCCTTGAAAAGTTCTTTGAAAGACTCCTAAGTAAGTCCTTATGCGGTAAGCCTGGGCTTAGTGCGACACCAAGTGAGTGCAATATCAAACATCTAACTACCAGCCGCCTCGATCTCTAAGCTCTCTGGGATCTGGGCCATTCGTAGGTTTCTCTCTATATCCTCTAACAAATCATCAACATAAAGTATCCCCTCGATACCCTTAAACTCCCAATGTGCCATCCTCTTGAAGTCCACTATAGTGACTGGTCTCTGCTACTGCAGCTGGTCAGGATGCTACTAGGCAACTCTTTCTACTGTCTGTAGGGCCTCCTGGAGCATTCTCCATATTCTCTCTCATTATCTTAGTCTGCGCTTGGTGTACCTCTGCTCCTCTGCGCCTCAGCCTATATACACTAGGCCTCCGATAATACCCTATGGGCATCTACCAAGTCCTAGATCAAAGCAAAAACTTGTGCCTCATCAGCAGGCACACCTCTAGAAAAAAAACTGTGGCAGTAGGGGAAGGTCCTCCGCAACCGCTAGGACAGCCCTCTGGAAAGGTGGAGGAGGAGGACCCCCAAAATCTGTCGAAACTCTTATATGAATAGGGGAAATAGAAGAAGAAACTCCAGTTGCCCGGGTGGCAGGTCGAGGGGTGGCAGACCTCTCTGAAGCTGTGGGTATTGATCTCTATGATCTAGTCTTTGGCGGCATCCTAAAGACATATTGAAACCAGAAAAAATCAATAGGACACAAGATACAATATCATCAAAGAAGGACATTAATATTTAATGAAAGCAAATATTCAAAATGATAAGGATAGTAAAATCAATAGATCAAAAAAATTTCTAGTTATGATTGAGTATACTCTCACCATATATCCTATAGCAGGCTCGTAGTAGTACTCCAAATTTGAGCCCTACTACGATATCGTACTAGATGCGACATAGACCTGTATAGGCTACCTAAAAATGTGTCACGATCCACATCCATAATAAGGGCACGAGTAAGGGGGTACGTCTAGCCAACGCCGCAACATCGGCGATAAAACACTGTCTAGGTCACAATACTATCTATCACATCTCACAATAATACATAACCTGTCAATGATCTCAACTCTATATGGAGGACAAGATGAATATAATATAATGTCAAATCAATACTTAAACACAATTTAATCTATAGGAAGATGAATGGCACGATAAAGATATAAAATAATATAAAAGAAGTTTTAATACAAGTATAGAAATAAATATCTCAAACAATAGTAATCAATCTAAGAGTCTAGCTAACTCGTATACATCATAAGTCTCAAATATAGTATAACTCAGAGTATCCCAAAGTAGAATAATCCAAATATAATATGAATGCTAGGCTCTAAGTCACTACTAATGAATCCTCTACTGGAACGGGATCCTCCAAAAACTCCTGGATGTAACCCTCATCTACTCCCGATATGTAGTTTGGGGGACAAAAGTCCTCGAGATCCTCTAAAAAATACATTCAGTCAGGATTGGAGCGAAGCACATAAACTGTAAACCCCCTCGACCAATTCAGGATTTATTAGAATTAAATCAAGAGACTAGGATTTATTTGGAGATAATTAGGATAAATGTGCGTCAATTATACGTCTTAACACACCTTGTCGTTGCTTCGAGGTTGGAGCATCCCACCATTAGTATCTTCCACCCGAAGTCACGAATATCTTTTAGACGCGCTAGACTACCCCTCTGACCTTGTGCAACCTTAGATACTCGCTACCACGTCTTGCCTTAGCTATGCAACAGTTCTTGAGAGAACGGCTTGCAATTATTAATTTAATTAAATTCAAGGTCAAATTTACCTCAAACAAGCCCGACCAAGCCCATATTGCACTCTACTACATGGACCAGCCCTCAACAAGATAGGACAGGGCCACACTCGAGGCAAGCGCATAACCCCCATCACCACATATAAATACCAACCTTCTCATGTAAAATCCTAAAACCCACTATTTATCATTCCCTCCAAACCCTAGCCGACCTTCCCATCCAAACCGAGCTGTCCCCCCCCAACCGGTCGGACACCCGCCACCGTCCATAGCCCGCTCCCGACCGCCTCACCCGACTGCTCCCGACCCCCACGAGCCTCACCCGACGCCCCCCGACTCATCCACAGCCCTCAACCCAACTCAGCCGACGTCGCCCGACTCATCCTGACTCATCCCGACGCCGCCCGACTGCTCCCCGAGGACGCCAACTCAGCCCGACAGCACCCAAGCCGCTGTCCCGATCCTGACTGCCCCACCATCCGCGAGGCCCGACCGTCCACGTCGACCGGAGCCACCCTCGTCGGAGGTAACAACCGACCAGCGAGCGCACCCTCTCGCTCGTTCGATCAGGTACTCGTTCGTGGAACCCGTCTCTTTTGTGTCCTAGTATTCTCCTTCGTGTCGCCGTGTCAATATGGAAATATATTATTAGCCTATAAACTTAGTTAACATTTTATACGGGGAGTGATTTTAATTAGATATTAATTAATGAATAATTATTCTAAATTAGCGACCCATTACCAAGGACAGGTAATTCGGTAGAAATGCCTGGACATAAATCCTAGAATGTACAAACATAGAGAATAGAGACATGTCCGCACAAAACAGAAAACATGGACAACCCGTAACTGGATAATTATTACCTCGAGACACCTGTTAACCGAAGACAGTACACATGTACACCCTGGCTACGTGCACACGTGACGCTGTACTCGAGCAACAGTGAACTCGCGACAGTATTCAAGAATAGCGTCTTAACCGTATGTAGATAATGCGTAGTATCTGATGTCTGTATTATTGTATTATATTATATGTCTAGGGTCTTTGGATCAGACAGGAGACGCTACCAGAGCAGGCTTTTGGCATTCACCTCTTGAAGACTCAGGCAAGATACCTTGCCATATTTACTGTCTAATTTAAATTGTGCATATGTTGTATTATATTCTTGTTACTTTTACTTTATACAACTGTGCGCGTCCGAGATTGTCTCGGGTGCATTCGACGGATGCGTCGATGATTACTATACATGGACTTAGTCATTAGCAGACTCACTTCAATGGATGATACCATGTTATCTTCCAAGACCTGACACTTCCACAAGTATTCATAGTGATAAATCTCATGTTGGGATACGAGCTCGCGTGATCGACTAGCTATCGCCACGTGTGACATGCATCACGGTTAGCAAGAAATTTAGGATTAATTCAGTATAGAGACTTGGCATTTAGATAAGGGATATGCACGTCGATTATTTGATCTGTATATCTACATTGGGCGGGGAGGACGACTAGTAGGCATATGGGATACCCCACTCCTTTACACTGATACCGCACTCGACGGAGTGATACAGACGTATTTATATATTACTGATACCACGTTCTGTAGAGTGTTGGACGTTACTTGATGATATTGCAGATACCACACTCTATAGAATGGCGGACGTTACTGTATTTATGCGTCCGTGTTATAGGGGGCATATGTGGCATATACTAGCCGGTTGCACGATTGGTGAATTACGTCAGCATATGTCTAGACTACACCTTCCCATATACTCACAGTTGTTCTCCCATTGCATTCACTTAGATGGTTAGCATACCCTTTATTGTATTTATTTTATTTAGTATTTATATATGGCATGTCTCTCTGTATCTTGTTACGTCCCTCTAAGGACCTGGTTCCCTTCCAGATTTGGACGAGGCTTTCTACCCCACAGTGTACGGCCCCAGACAGGAGACGAGATTCCCTACCGCAGAGGAGCTAGAGGTTCTACCGTCATAGTTTTCGTGATCAGTTGGTAGGCCTTCTGCCTAGATTGGGTGCATCATTATCCAGTCAGCCGATGCCCTAGTCATTATCTTTTATCTATCATTTCAGTACTTTATTTTGTCATAGTAATGGGTTTGTTCCCATCTGACATTATTTGATGTACTATGATATCTTGAGATTGGTATTTATCTCCCAGCAATTTATTTAGTACTTCTTGCTCTTTATATTGTGGATGAGATTAGATTACCTGTTATTGACTGATATTGGACATGTTAGTATTATAGGACAGCGTAGCACTCTTCATGGATCCATTAAATTGGGATATCCTCAGAGACGTGTCAGCTGGCTATTGCCACGTGGCCTAGTTCCATGTATTTTAGGACTGGGGCGTGACATGGTTTTAGTGGTGGCCCATGCAGGTCTTCGACTTTTTTTCTTGTGGTATGGTAACATGCCAAGCGAGCCTGCAATAGGATAGAAATTATTAGGTCTCATCCACTTTTGATTCGTCCTTGAACTCCCTTCATACTGCTTCTAAATATCTGTATCCTGTTTGCTTGATCCCGTGCTCTTTTAATGAAGACCTATCTCTTGCAGCAAGATGAATTTGCACAGTGGACGAGGAGCACCCAGTGGCGCGGTGCTAGATAATACCACTCAAGGAGAGGAGGTACCCCAAAGGAAACCTCCGTTAAAGACCACGCTGATACATTGGCACGAGACATTGCAGGGCGATCCTATACCGTAGCCCGAGGGACAGACTTCCCAAACAATCCCCACGCAACATTGTGAGGGCCAGACTTTTGGAGCTACACCGATGCCGCAGACGGAGAGGCCGACCTCTGAAGAGACGCCTACTGCACAGCCAAAGATTCTACTACCACCTCCTCCACCGTATCCACCCCAGATGCCACAGCTAGACGGCCAGCCACAGATGCTTCAGTACTTCCAGACAATGATGCAAGCACAATGGCAGCAGACAGAGACATTGAGGCATAGTCTGATGATAGTACTAGAGAGGACACCTGCCCCAACACCAGTACCAGCACCTCCACCAGCCAGACAGGTGGCACTGTTAGATGGTTCTGACAGATGGGACCAGATACTTTCTCAGGCAATGAGACTACCGAGCAGATCTCTGATTGGGTTGCCAACACAGAGATGTTGCTAGAGGCTTCACAACTGCACCCAGATCTTTGGATGACCGCAGTGAGGGCCAAACTAAAAGGCAACGTCCATCACTGGTGGGATTCCATTGAGCGTAGTGTAGGGAAGAACTAGATGTGGGAACAGTTCCTAGAATACTTCAATGCAAAGTATTTCCCAGCTACAGTCAGAAATGCCCTATACTCCCAATTCCTACATCTAGAACAGGAGAATATGACTGTTGACGCATATGACATAGAATTCAGCCGCCTTAGTAGATTTGGTGCCGTCTTGATACCCAATGATCTCAAGAAAGCTCAGAGATTTTATCACGGCCTCAATTTTGAGCTACAGAGGTATACCACTACACAGGCGAGGATTTCTTATGAAGAGGTTCTTGCAGAGGCAAGAATCCAGGAGGCCATCATCAGAGGAGCTAGACGTTCCGGCACGACTACACCAGCAAGAGCCCAGCCCAGAGCAGGAGGACCGATCCATCATCCCAGAGTACATACACAGCAGAGGGCAGCGCCATACCCACAACATGAGCTTTCGAATTGTCACCATTGTGGCAAGAAGGGACACATCACTAAAGATTGTCGGAAGAAGTTGGGACTGTGCATGATATATGGATCAAGTCAGCACCTTGTCAGGGATTGCCCTCAGCGTAGAGAGGCAGCACTGCAGGCAGGACAGAGACCAGCAGCACCAGCCCCTAGGATATTACCCCCACTAGGAGGCCAGCGACCACCAGCACCCGGAGGATTTCAGAGGGGACCACCCTTGGCCCCACAGGAAGTACAGTTCAACCGGAATCGACAGCAGACAGGAGGACAGAGATAGGGATAAGCCTTTGCTTTAGCAGCTACTGAGGAGGAAACAGAAGGGAAAGCTATCACATATACCATCTTAGTTGCGTTATTACCTGCAACTGTATTGTTTGATTCTGGAGCTACACTGTCATTTATATCTAGTAGATTCATAGCAATGCATAGAGTAGCGACTTCCCCCTTACCTAAGAGTTAGAAGATTCTTACCGGAGGAGGTATCGTGCCGGTTACCAGCACTATCAGAACGTGTTCGGTAGTTGTATGTGGTAGAGAGATGAGAGCGCAGTTCTTGGTATTGCCTATGCCGTACTTTGATGTTGTGTTAGGCATGGATTGGTTAAGCCAGTATAACGCCATACTGAACTGCCGGAAGGGTAGCGTCACTTTTAGACCACCAGATCAACCGGAGTTCGAGTAAATGCGAGGGACCGTCGAACAAGGAGTAGGACAGATAGCGGGAACTTACATGTCTATGGAGATTGCACCCTCTCCAATAGTTGCAGAATTTGAGGAGGTATTTTCCGAAGAACTGCCAGGCTTACCGCCAGATAGAGACGTAGAGTTCACCATCGAGCTAGTACCCAGAGTAGCGCCAGTATCTTCAAATGTATACAGATTGGCAAAGAAGGAGTTAGACGAGCTGAAGCTACAATTGGAGGAGTTGCAGAGCAAGGGATTTATCCACCCTAGTGCATCACCATGGGGAGCACCAGTATCTTCAAATGTATACAGAGCCCTTAACGCTTTGACTATCAAGAACAAGTACCCCCTGCCACGAATTGACGATTTATTCGACCAGTTGACAGGAGTAGTGGTGTTCACCAAGATCGACTTGAGATCGGGTTATCATCAAGTGAAAGTGCGAAGAGAAAACATTCAAAAGACAGCATTCAGGACTCGTTATAGTCACTACGAGTTCTTAGTGATGCCTTTTGGACTAACGAATGTACCTGCTGTATTTATGAATTTGATGAACAGAGTATTCTACCAATACTTAGACCAGTTTGTGGTAGTCTTCATCGAAGATATCTTGGTGTATTCAAAGAGCCACGAGGAACACGAAGAGCACTTGAGACTAGTGTTAGAGACCCTGAGGAGAGAGAGGCTTTACGCTAAGCTAAGAAAATATGAATTTCTCCTAGATCGTGTTGCTTTCCTTGGATACGTCATCTCAGGAGATGGAATCTCAATAGATCCGGAGAAGATTTCATCTGTAGAGACATGGCCAACCCCTACCAATGTCTCAGAAGTGAGGAGTTTCCTAGGACTTATCGGATATTACTGGAGGTTCATAGAAAACTTCGCAAAGATTGCAGAGCCGATGACCCGTTTGACCCGTAAGGAGCAGGAGTTCACTTGGACAGAGGAGTGTCAGAAGGCATTCGACGAGCTGAAGAAGCGTTTGACTACTGCACCTATCTTGACCATACCATCTGGACCCGAAGGTTTCGTAATCTATAGCGATGCATCTGAAAAAGGATTGGGATGTGTCCTGATGCAGCATGTAAAGGTTTTAGCCTATGCTTCTAGACAATTGAGGACCCATGAGAAGAACTATCCCACCCACGACTTGGAGCTTGCCTTGGTGATTTTTGCTTTGAAGCTATGGAGGCACTATTTATATGGAGAGAGAGTGGAGATATTTACTGATTATAAGAGCCTAATATACGTCTACACTCATAAGGATCTTAACCAGAGGCAGAGACGATGGCTCGAGGTGATGACAGACTTCGAGATCGAGCTACAGTACCATCCGGGAAAGGCCAATGTAGTAGCAGACGCGCTAAGCAGAAGACCCATGGCATTCTTCATGACCACCCAACCACATCTGTTGAGAGAGCTAGAGTAGATGGGTATAGAGGTCGTTATGCCCGGAGTAGATGGTCAGTTGTCGAGTTTCCAGTTACAATCAATATTAGTGGAGAGAATCAAGGCTGCTTTGTCGACAGACGCCAGATTTCAGAGGCTTAGACAGAGGAAAGAGGCTGGAATACAGACAGGACTGAGAATACATGAAGACGGAACTTTGAGGTGCGGAGATCGTCTCTATGTTCCAAATGGAGAACTTCGTCAGGAGTTGATGGCAGAGGCACACAGTTTAACCTATTCTATTCATCCAGGAGGCACTAAGATGTACAGGGACTTGAGACAGTACTACTGGTGGCACAGAATGAAGAGGGAGATAGCACGCTTTGTGGCCAAGTGCCTGGTGTCTCAGCAAGTCAAGGCTGAGCATCAGAGATCTGCAGGATTGCTTCAACCGTTCCCTATACCGGAGTGGAAATGGGAGCACATCACCATGGACTTTGTTACGGGCTTTCCGAGGAATCCTAGTGGTCGCAATGCAGTATGGATAATTGTGGATAGACTCACCAAGTCCGCACACTTTTTACCCTTCAGAGTTGGGCAATCGACGGAGGCCTTAGCAGATATGTACATGAAGGAGATTGTGCGCCTATATGGAGTGCCAGTTAGCATCGTGTCTGACAGGTATACGAGGTTCATGTCTTACTTTTGGAGAAGTATACAAGAGAGTCTCGGTACTCGCCTGAAGTTTAGCACAGCGTATCACCCACAAAAAGATGGCCAGTCAGAGTGCACCATTCAGACGCTAGAAGACATATTGAGAGCGTGCATGCTTGACTTCTGAGGATCATGGGAAGACCATTTGCACCTGATCGAGTTTTCCTGCAACAACAGCTATCAGGCGAGCATCCAAATGGCTCCCTATGAAGCGTTGTATGGAAGGAAATGTTGTTCCCCAGTATGCTGGAGTGATTTAGGCGAGCGAAAGATTCTCGGACCAGAGTTGGTTGTTCGTATAGTAGAAAAGGTGACGAATATCCAAGGGCACCTTCGAGCAGCCCAAGACAGACAGAAGCATTGGGCGAATGCACATCGACGACCCTTAGAGTTTCAGGTTAGAGATCACGTATTTCTAAAGATCTCGCCTACTCGAGGGACTATCAGATTTAGAGGCAAAAGGAAGCTGAGCCCAAGATTCATTGGACCATTCGACGTGTGAGAACGCGTCGGAGAGGTTGCTTACATATTAGCCTTGCTGCAGACCTTGGAAGGAGTTCATGACGTCTTCTATGTATCTCAGCTCAGGAGGTACATACCGGATCCAAGTCACATACTTGACCACTCAGAGATCACAGTTGGCCCGAGCTTATCATACCAAGAGGAGCCTGTTGAGATTCTGGACAGGAGTGAGAAAGTACTGCGAGGACAGATTATTCCCTTAGTTCGCGTCGCGTGGAGACATCATGCACCAGGCGAGTCGACTTGGGAACGCGAGGAGGACATTAGACAGCGCTATCCCCATCTCTTCAAAGAACTAGGTACGTATTAGCATTTTAAATTCAGTCAGAACTTCTTACCATGCGTATGTTTTAATTTCGAGGACGAAATGCTCTAAGGAGGGTAGATTGTAAACCTCCTCGACCAATTCAGGATTTATTAGAATTAAATCAAGAGACTAGGATTTATTTGGAGATAATTAGGATAAATGTGCGTCAATTATAAGTCTTAATACACCTTGTCGTTGCTTCGAGGTTGGAACATCCCACCATTAGTATCTTCCACCCAAAGTCACGAACATCTTTTAGACGCGCCAGACTACCCCTCTGACCTTGTGCAACCTTAGATACTCGCTACCGCATCTCGCCTTAGCTACGCAACAGTTCTTGAGTGAACGCCTTGCAATTATTAATTTAATTAAATTCAAGGTCAAGTTCACCTCAAACAAGCCCGACCAAGCCCATATTGCACTCTACTACATGGACCAGCCCTCAACAAGGCAGGACAGGGCCACACTCGAGGCAAGCCCATAACCCCCATCACCACATATAAATACCAACCTTCTCATGCAAAACCCTAAAACCCACTACATATTATTCCCTCCAAACCCTAGCCGACCTCCCCATCCAAACCGAGCTCTCCCCCCAACCGGCCGGACACCCGCCACCGTCCACAGCCTGCTCCCGACCGCCTCACCCGACTACTCCCGACCCCCACGACTGCCTCACCCGACGCCGCCTGACTCATCCACAGCCCTCAACCCGACTCAACCGATGCTGCCCGACTCATCCCGACGCCGCCCGACTCATCCCGACGCCGCCCGACTGCTCCCCGAGTATGCCGACGCCACCCGAGCCGCTGTCCCGATCCTGACTGCCCCACCATCCGCGAGGCCCGACCGTCCACGTCGACCGGAGCCACCCTCGTCGGAGGGAACAGCCGACCAGCGAGCGCACTCCCTCGCTCGGTCGATCAGGTACTCGTTCGTGGAACCCGTCTCTTTTGTGTCCTAGTATTCTCCTTCATGTCGTCGTGTCAATATGGAAATATATGATTAGCCTATAAACTTAGTTAACATTTTATGCGGAGAGTGATTTTAATTAGATATTAATTAATGAATAATTATTCTAAATCAGTGACCCGTTACCAAGGACAGGTAATTCGGTAGAAACGCCTGGACATAAATCCTAGTATGTACAAACATGGAGAATAGATACATGTCCGCACAAAACAGAAAATATGGACAACCCGTAACTAGATAATTATTGCCTCGAGACACCTGTTAACCAAAGACAGAACACGTGTACTCCCTAGCTACGTGCACACGTGACGTTGTACTCGAGCAACAGTGAACTCGCGACAGTATTCAAGAATATCGTCTTAACCGTATGTAGATAATGCGTAGTATCTGATGTCTGTATTGTTGTGTTATATTGTATGTCTAGGGTCTTTGGATCAAACAGGAGATGCTACCAGAGCAGACTTTTGGCATTCACCTTTTGAAAACTCAGGCAAGATACCTTGCCATATTTACTGTCTAATTTAAATTATGCATATGTTGTATTGTATTCTTGTTGCTTTTACTTTATACAACTATGCACGTCCGAGATTGTCTCGGGTGCATTCGACGGATGCGTCAAAGATTAGTATACATGGACTTAGTCATTAGCAGACTCACTTCAATAGATGATACCCTGTTATCTTCCAAGACCTGACACTTCCACAAGTATTCATAGTGACAAATCTCATGTTGGGATGCGAGTTCGCATGATCGACTAGCTATCGCCACGTGTGACATGCATCACGGTTAGCAAGAAATTCAGGATTAATTCAGTATAGAGACTTGGCATTTAGATAAGGGATATGCACATCGATTATTTGATCTGTATATCTACATTGGGTAGGGAGGACGACTAGTAGGCATATGGGACACCCCACTCTTTTACACTGATACCGCACTCGATAGTGTGGTACAGACGTACTTATATATTACTGATACCACGTTCTATAGAGTGTTGGACGTTACTTGATGACATTGCAGATACCACACTCTATAGAATGGCGGACGTTACTGTATTTATGCGCCCGTGTTATAGGGGGCATGTGTGGCATATACTAGCCAGTTATCACGACTGGTGAATTACGTCAGCATATGTCTAGCCTACACCTTCCCATATACTCACAGTTGTTCTCATATTGCATTTACTTAGATGGTTAGCACACCCTTTATTGTATTTGTTTTATTCAGTATTTATATATGGCATGTCTCTCTGTATCTTGTTACTTCTCTCTGAGGACCTGGTTCCCTTCCAGATTTGGACGAGGCTTTCTACCCTACAGTGTACGGCCCTGGACAGGAGACGAGATTCGCTACCGCAAAGGAGCTAGATATTCTACCGTCAGAGTTTCGGTGATCAGTTGGTAGGCCTTCTGCCTAGATTGGGTGCATCATTATCCAGTCAGCCGATGCCCTAGTCAGTTGGTAGGCCTTCGCTACCGCAGAGGAGCTATTGCCACGTGGCCTAGTTCCATGTATTTTGGGGATGGGGCGTGACATAAACTAATAGTAGTTCCATTTAAATTGATAAAAACTATAAAAATAGTGAGTAATAAATATACATGATGGAAATACAATACTGGAATATAAGAAACTGGAGAGGCAATCAACATATCACAGATACATGGTAAATAGTATTAAACAGATAAATGTAAATGCTAGCAGGTATGAACTCAGAATAGAGAAATAGAAATACTAGCTAAGTTCCTTTAAATATTAGTTATTATGTGATCGGCTTGGGAAAAGATCAGGCTCTATCATATATGATTGGCTATGCACAAGTACAGGTAAGGGATCAGGTCAATCAAAAATTATTGACTATGCACAAGTATAGGTAAGGGGATCAGGCCAATCATATATGGGGGCTATGAACAACTAATATGATCAGGCTACACCTTCGTATGGTAAGGGTGAGCTATGAACAAGTAAGTGGGGTATAATCAAATAATCGGCTAATACTTCCCCATCCCCGGCTAGTACGATGGATCCAATCATGAATCCTTATGACAGGTATCTATGATACTAGCCCATAAATCCACTGTGTTAGGAATCAAGTATAACAATACAGAACTCGAATCATAATAATCATCAAAATAATGAAAATAGTCAGAGAATGTACTCGCCTTTGGTCCTGAGCAATGTGTGAGGATCGATGCCCAAAATATAGTCACAATGACCTAAATATGAAATATAAGTGTCAATGAGTGATACGAGATGATATACATGGTTAACTAACTTGTTGTGATAATTTTAGGCCACTTCTAGGTCCATACTAGGGTTTACTAATCATTACTAGACTAACTAGGTTAATACCTTGTTATACTAGGTTTTCTAGGTCTTAACAAGGTCAATTAGCACAGAATTAGCCTTATACCAACTAGTTAGTGCTTATACTAAGGTATACTAAATAATACTAGTTAACACCAATTATTATTAGCTATACTAGATACTATACTATACTTTCTATCATATACCTTACTATAGTCACTACTCTAACTAATGCCATTTTATATATACTAATACCCAGACTAGTACCCTTACCTTGACCTCAAACTCATATATAAACTGTTGATATCATAACCTATGTTCAACACCTTAGCTAATACACCTATTACCAAATTCTGATACTCAACTGATACCCCATACCCAACATTGTTATATATAACATCTATATGTATTATATGTACTCCTATTTATACTCAATATCCGAACCCAGGTATCCTCTCATGTCTGATACACTATCTGCCCAATTTGCTACTCCCTAAAGTCTCTGGTACTGATACAACCTACCCCAAGATTACTGCACATCCTACCTGCACTCACATCAGCCCAAATGCTCAGCTATTAGCTGATCTGAAACACTACTTAGTATCAGTTGAACCACAAAACTATAACCTGGTACAACCTTACCCCAATTCTGTGTGCAAAGACCCACATATGCCTCTAGCCTTATTGTGCATACAGAACATTCTGCAGTTGCCTAGTGCACTTCACTGCTGTACAAAACTGCCATTTGCATCAAGTACCTACAACACTCAGTTGCTGTGAACCCCCATTGCAACCCTTAACTACTGCCCAGTTCCATATGTTGCTTCCTATTGCATCCAGACCCTAATCTCTCTTGCACATACCAATACTCTGTACCACATCTATAAAGTACTACATATATATCTGCATCGACATCACAACCAATACAGCTACACAAGTCATAGTACATTCTAACCTACACTGTATAACACTCACCTAGACACCTCTCACTTCATGTACTTGCACAAGCCTGACACAGATGCATAGTACCATAGTCAATACTCACTTGTGTGCTACTAACCAATATACAAACTCTACTAACACATATAATGTAATACTTAAACACAAGTTATAATATATCAAATACCTGGTGGGCATCCTTACACTTACTAGTGTCAAGTGTGATCACACCACTAATACATATCAACAAACAATCATGATGTACACACCCATGTAGATAACCCCCTAATGATACTAATAACATGTTATGATACTCTCTTCGTCATCACAATTAAAATCAATTACACCCATAATTACGACTCATACATGTATGTAATAGCTAAATATAATGCAGTAAAGGAGAAATTACTACGTGCTACTCGTATCCAATTATGAATATCTATCTACCCCCATATTATCAAATTAGGTCTAATTAAACCTATTTCACTTAATGACACACACTTGGTGTACCAATATCAAATTTTCCCTAATTTGGGGTTAAAATTCAATATATAAGTCACCATAGGGGTCATATGAACCTAGTTCTTCTTCCTATATGTAGCCCTAATGCATGGGTGAGTTTCTAATACTCAAATACAATAATTATAATCTAATTAGAGGAGATATTTTAGAATTTTACCTATTAAAAATGGTTTCCCAATAAAAACACAAAATTATATGATTTAGACACAAGCTCCTAGCCAAACTTGTTCTTCTCCAATGCTCCTAGCAATCCAAGCTCATAGTGCTTCTTAAATGATGATTTGGGAAGAAATTGAGAGTGGTTTGGTAGAATTTGGTGGAGGGATGAGTCAATTTAGGAAACAAAACCAATTAGGAAATATTTTGAATGAACAAATGAGAGGAGAGAGAATCTCCTTCCCTATAATTAGGGTCGGCCATAAACCCTTCATTAAGCAATGTACAATGCTGTATTTGCCCCCACTAATCATTCATGAAGGGTATTTTAATTAAGGAGGTTTTGTTAAGGAATCTTCTCTTCCTAATGATGGTTCAATCTAATCTTTAATTAGTGAGAATGATTAGCTAATTTGGGTCCAACATAACTAGTCTAATAACTTGGTCCAAGTTCAAGTCTAGTTAAGTTCACTAGTGTCATGTCTAATTAGCTAGTCTAATCTACTAACCAATAATGATATTAGGCACAATACACAACATACATATTTATATAAATAAAACATAAACATATTATTTATAATAATACAAAATAAAAAAATATCCCCATTCTAGAAATGTGGTAGTGACACATATAACTTGTCAAGGTTGGACTACTTGCAACTTGTGATTGTTAACATGTTCAACTTGTCAATACAATATGAACCACCACTAAATGCATAATTTTAATAGATTCCCAATAACTTAAACTATATATTATCAAGTCTCAACATGTATTTCATAAACCTAAAACATAATATAAAAATATACATATGGTAAAATTCGTTCTAAAGATGAATTTTGACAATTTTTAGCAAAAACGATGTACTAAAATTTGTTACAGAAACTCGTAAAATTAGGCATGATAAAACATGATTTGGGAAGGGTTTCAAGCAAGGTTTTGAGGGTATATATCATGGCAAAATTTTGGTATATATTCATGTAAGTTTTGTTCATAAAAACATAGATTAAAAAGTGATTATGTGTGTGTAAATGCCAACATACATTTCAGGAATTCAGAATATAATTGGGGCACGACTATGGTTTGAACATGGTTTTCCTTGATTCTATCATGGCTCCTACTTATTAAATAAAGGGGGGGGGGGTAAATGTAGGTATATGTTCATGTGGATTTCAAGCATAAAAAGAAAGTTTAACAAATAGAATTGTGTACATGAACGTGAAGAGTTCAGTTCTAGAATTGTGTGCTCATGAGGGTGTTTAACATGTTTCAACAAGATTTTTTATGATTTAATTATGGTTTCTATCTATGTCATCGAAGTGACTATATAGTACTTAAGTTATGTCACATAAAATAAAGAGGAAAGGAGGTTACATAGCTATTTAAGACAAGTGGACAGTAGCACTTCTCCACAGATTTTAGCAGCAACTTGTTATATTCAACTAAATATGGAGATGGGGAAATGAGAAGAACAATTGAAAAAGGTATAGGGGAAATAAGGAAATAGATTGTAGTAGATTAATAAGAGAAGGATGAAGGTATTTACCCCTTAATTTTATGTGTACACAAAAGTACAAGCCCTTGGTTCCAAGCAGAATTCACCAGCATGTCATGAATGTTTCAGCCATGTATGGAATGGTTAGGGAGAATAAGAGGATTGAAAAATGAAAGAAAATGGGAGGAGTAGCTGTAGGAAATGGAAAGAGGAAGTAATTTCTTGGTTTAATGGGTGTTTGGAGTGGTTGGGAGGTATTTTTAATATCTACAAAGAAATGGAAGCACCCCCTGCCCGTAAGCAGCCTCCCCCTACTAGCTGTTGTCCACTTGTGTTTAAGTGCATGGTTTGGGTCTAAAATGGCTTGGTTTGGGTACCCTTATACCCACTTATGTTATGCACAAGTTTGGGTCTCATTTGGGTTGGTTTTCTAGCTCTAATCGAACCAAACTAGACTGGTTGCACTAGGTTGAGTTGAACTAATTGCCATTCACATAATCTTGTCCATTTCTTGGTTACACAACCCTTCGTCTAAGAGTGTATAATACCAAAATATATATATATATATATATATATATATATATATATATATATATATATATATATATATATATATATATATATATATATATATAAAGTCCAATATTAATGATCTTATTAACAAGCAACAATAACATACTAGCATTGTGAGATTTTTTAGGTGAGGGGGTTTACAATCTACCCTTCTTAGAAAATTTTGTCCTCAAAATTAAAATTAAAGCACGATCTATAAATTAAACAAAAACAAGGAGATAGAAAGAATTTAAATATGTAGGGTCGTGCCTTGATTCTTAAAAACAAATAGGGGAAAATGCTTACCTATGGATCCCACTTGACATCACAATCTAAGAGTTAAGGTGCACTTAGTTCAAGTCACTACCAAACTTATAAAAATTATGTTGCTAGTGAAAACTCTAGTCATGACACTATTTATAAAGTTTAGGAAAAAGTCCAGTTCCAAGGAGAGATACGAGAATATTAGGCACTTCTGACCGTAGTCACAGACTATAAAAAAAAATCTAGGTACTACCATAGTGTTATTGGATTAATAACTTTATAAGGGAGATTATTAACTACTCAACGTTGCTCCTATACCATTACGTCTTTGACAAGACTAAAGAAAATGATTTGGTTGGATATAAATAGGGCAAGGTGGTACAGAGAGATTTGATCATCGCATGGCATAGATGACAAAGTGACAATATCAAAGGGAACTTGAACAGAAGAATTTGTAGACCAAGATAAGCAAAATAATGATAAGTTGAAGAAGTATTCTCATAGGATTGGCTTTGAAGGTAAGGCACAATTTGCTATGCATATGGAGAATTAAGTCATAGTGACTAGGTCAAAAAATTGGAATAGGAAAGAACTGATAACCTACAATATTATAGACACTACACAAGAAGAGGTTCCAATCAAAGGGTTGGTTTTCAAATTATAGCATGACTATGGTAGGAATAAAGATTCTATTCAGTCGCATAGTTAGAATGAGTGGTAAAAAAAAATCACGAGATTGCGATTGTGAAATAAGACAAGTGATTGCAATATGAAAAGATAGTGGTACGGTCTATGGAAAATTACAAATTCTGGTAACTAGAACAATCTTGGATTTTAGAGGATCAAACAGTTTAAGAAGTTACACTCCTACTCATACTAGGGCATAGTCTATATATCCTGATTCCTCAGATAACATCAAAACTTTAAGCCTAAATATGTCTTATATCGCCTCATAATTCCTATATCTTAATTCCAACTAGTTCACTCACTCTTGTGGCCTTATTTTCCATATGCCTCCTATAATAACTTGGTGTTAACATACTGGCAATGCAGCCTACTAGGTCCAAACCATCCTTGATCCTTGAAAAATTAGCATGACATTTTAAGTTCTGGCCTTCGTCTCCATTTATCATTAAACTATACTTCTAAGATTTTTGCACTCTTAAATCACCACTCAAACTATAGGTATTATCTATCAATCTAATTATGGATACCATAATTTCATTTTATTCTCATATTCCAATATTAAAATTTTATTTCTCTTACCATCTCAAGCCATTTTACCGCTTATTTGGTTCCTGAAAGTCTTCTAACATATTCATAATCCTGAGTGTCGAATATTCATGGTACTACAAGTTGTTGCATTATCATAAATATATATATAAGATATCCATTCCTGCCCTTCATCACATAAAGTGTATCATCTATTTTCTCGAGCTACCTTCTTATTCTTTCCTTGAGTTTCAGCCTTTAGGATTTGATTGCACAGCCGCATACCTTGCGTAAGCCATGCATTCCCTGTAATCCATATTACGTCATTATGGATAACCCCTATTGTAGTCCTCGTCTCAATTTACTTTATGACATTCCTCACTTTCCATCTTCCTTCAAGTAAATTTTTTTGCTTGCAATTTCATCATTGATCCTCCTCATTTATTTATCTTAATGTTAGCACAATATAGTCATAGTCAAACCAGATTCTGATAATCTACGTAAACATACTTAATACAATAGACTGCTAAAAAGTATAGCGATTCTACATCTACTGGGAGACACCTGTTGCAGTCGTCTGCAGCTGTTTTGTCTTTTACTTTTACTTTTATTTTGTATTTTATATTTTATTTAAGTCTAGGACTTATGTAAATCGAGTCACACATGGCAACTAGGTGGCACTCAAGTCCACTCAAATAAACCTACAATTCAGACCTAACCAGCTTCCTAAACCAAAACCTAGCCAACCCAAACTAACCCAAGTTCTGGACCAAACATGCTGGATACAGGCAAACCGAACTCGGACTAAGTTCACCCCTAACTCTACCCGAAATCTACCCGAACTCGGTTAGGGTAAAACTGAAACCCTAGTCAGCAGTCCTCTCCTAAAGACTATGCTCCTAACGTTCAAATTTATGAACATTAACATAAAATCTCTAGTTTAACCGTACAATTTTCCTGACATAGTCAAAAGTTACTTTGAAGCCACCATGACAAATGAACAAAAGCTATAACTAGCGATTTTGGATTTGCTAAACGAATTACTTCTGTTTGGTATCACAAGTTGCCTTATTATACAAAACCAAACTAATATGTACAAAGAAATACATCAATGAACATAACAATATTATAGTGGTTTCCAATCCTTACCGTAAATTCATGATGACCTATAAGTGTTAGAGCATTTAAAAATCTATCACGCAAGGGTTATTGTGTATGTTCACCCGTTAATGTTCTCCGAGTTAGACGGTCCTAGATAAAGCTCTATCGAGAAAAGGCATTCATGCAGCTGACAAATAATTGAGATAAAGGATATTTTTGTTTTGTTACTAGAGATTCAAAAGAATTTTCTTCCAGGGTTCGAGATATTTCATTATGTTCAATTGTACCGCAAGGTAGGATAAGAAAGTTATCTAATGACATATTTGACTTGCAGAAAATGTGTAAGTTCACCACATCTCTGTTGCACAGGCACAAATATGACAACATGATATGATAATGGCGGGCCGCTGCACATGATTATGGCATATGACCTAATGTATCTTGGAGAGCATGTGGTGCTTACAATATGAACCCAGTAAGGAAAATCTGCAATCTGCAATTATTGGACTGTCCTTGCTTCCAACTTTATAGGTAGTAGATTCACACATCTTCAAATGGCATATTGAATTAATGGAAAGCTTAAAATTAAATCTATAGAAATGAAGTTTATTGCTTAGCAAGATACCTTTGATGGAAAATGCTTCCACTACATTCTAGTAACGTCCATCTTTTTTCAACCGCATTTAAACCCAAACAACATTAAGAATTTGTGTTCGATCACAACTGCCACCAATGACAAAAACATGGTATCCTATCACTGAGGCTGTATGGCCCAAGCACGAGGATGGGGAAATTAAGACATCAATCTCTTTCAACAAGCCAGATTGTGGTTCGATCATGAGAGTGTAATTTCTTCTTGCAGGCCGTCCTTCACCTCCAAAACCACCAAAGATGATGACATGTTTATGTTTTTTTTAATGTTTATGATACATGCAGACTGACCCAAGAGAAAGATGTTCTCAGTCGGTTCGCCAGCAATCCTCAATAAATCAACCGAAAAAGAGCACGTTGGTATTCCTGATAACTCTGTTGATAAATTGCAACTTAATCTATAGCAAAACTTTTGATGTGTTTCCAATAAAATGAAAGCAATATCGACACAAAATTAATTGTTGACCACCAGCATTAAACAAGGATGTCAAAAAGTAACTTGCATGTATTATGTTGTCACACCCCAATACCGGAACACGGAGACGGACATGGCCACCTCCCCCGTACAAGGTACAGAACGTCGTACGGCGGTCACGGCTGTAACTAGACAAGGGGACATACAACAAGCAAGCCACTTAGGGTCACATAGAACATATATTATCTCGATCAGTCAAATAAGAACAGTAAACATAGAACATATATGACAAGGTAGTAAGGCGTCCCAAACACCCTGCCACAACATTCAAGCAACTAGCTGTGCAAAAATGAGAAGGCTGGCAGAGTAAGAAGAGTACATGACCATGATCAGCTGCAGTCTGATTAATTACAATCATGTAGGGAACTAAATATCCGGCTAACAAGTGCCGGTGGTTAAACGTCCAAAATGAGTAAAATATAAAATAACGAGCAGGGAAGAATAGACCCACTCGTTTCCCTCAGTGGCCATCCGCCTGGTGTGCGCTATTGTTCAGGGGAAAGTACGCTTGATCTTCGGGTGCTGAATCTAAACCTAGTCATGCAAAAACTATGGGGTTAGACCCCAAGTAGCAAGTACCACAAAGGAAGCACGAATGCAGAAATAAAATCCGTTTATGAAATATATATATATATATATATATATATATATATATATATATATATATATATATATATAGTCCTGTCTCGTAGTTTCAGTTCGTAGCCTATCGTGACATAACAATATAATCCTACAACCAAATAAGGATAAGGGTTAAACCATCGGACCATGATAGTCCATGTCCCTAGACTATTTGACCGCAGATACAATATGTCACTACCATATTTTCTAGGGAGGATATTTTGGTCATTTCATAATTTATGTGCTTGTTGAATATTCATTTATCGAATTATTTAATTATTGTTAGATGTTAGATTTAATTTTTGGACTCTTATGTTAGTGGACTTAACTAATTTAGATTAGACTCATGGACCAACATTAATTCTAGTTAGATTGGGCCCAACAAACAAGCCCATTCATTAGGAGGATGACTTAATTAGTTAAGCCAATTGGATTAGAACCTTCCTTCCTTAATTAATTTTTTCATGACAATCCCCAAGGGGTATTGTAGACTTTTTATAGTGACTTGGAGAATGGGGCAAGGCTGGCCACAAGGGGAGGAGAGAGACTCTCTTTTCATCTATTCATTTCAATTCTAGATCTAGAATTTTACTCATCCAAATTCCTTCATCCCTACACCAATTCCTACCCAAATTCCTTCCTAATTCCTTCTCTACTCACCATTGGAGTGTATTGAAATAAGGAGGAGGCAAGGATCAACAAGGAGGAGGAAGAAGCACAAGTTGAAGGCTCTTGACACTCATTTGGAGACTTGCATTGGGAATCCATCTCCCAATAGGTATAATTTAGTTTTTTCTCTCTAATTAGGCTCTAAATATTTAGTTTAATCATTAGGAACCCTTCCATGTACTAAGACTACCAATAGGAAGTAAAATTAGGTTCATAGGAGGCCTATGGAAGAAGTTATGGTGTATTTGTACCAATTTTGGAAAAATTTTAAGATTGGCACATCATGTGTTTGTTAATAGATCAATTAGACCAAATTGACATGTGTTTGATTGTATGAGACTAGTGTCGTGTCCACAATTAGATACGTGTAGGCTGTATCATGACAATCTGGCGACACGGGTTAATTTGAAGATTTTCTTCCGACACGGGGGTTTGAGCATGTCATATTTTGACACGAGCACGTAGTTGAGTAGCTAGCTCTTCGTGTTATTTTTAATTATGATTCTAGACTTGCTCGTATCCTTTGGGATACGTTTGGTGGTGTGGTGGAGCCGTATCGCAACCGTATCATAGATTAAGTGTGATACGGGTGCGGTGCACTCCACGTGTTAGATACTTTGCTTATTTTCTGACTGAATATAATTTTTTCAGATAACACTGAGGAGTGGTATCCCACTCACTATGGGCCTCAGGATATAGTTGGCTTAGAGTCACAAACTTTGACTCAGGAGGGTCTCATCCCGGTTGAGACAGACGATCCAGTACCTGTAGCTCAGCAAATAGATTTTTTTATATTGGATTTGTCTCCAGCATTTTGATATTAGTATTCTTATTATTTTAGATGACTAATTGGTTATTACTTGGTCTCGTGAGTTGTATTTGACTCTTCAGTTCTTTATATCATATTCGTGCGATTGTTCCATCTTATAGATTTGTGATTGGGTATTCATATTTCATTGGTGGCATTATATATCTTGATGATCATTATTGGTAGATAGATCATTTACCAAAACAACGTTCTACTGCCGATGCTGCGGCATAGGCTGGACGTTGTGCACTACTCACGTCCCTACACTGGTGAGGGTCATGACACATTTTTTGTGGTCGTCCATGCGGGCCTTCGAGGTTACAATTAGTTCGATTCGTAGTGGTGCTCTGATTTGAGTGCTATTATGAGCCTGTTTCAGGATATAGGATCTAGGCTATAGGTTGAGAATACTTAATCACATCTAGGATAAACTCTATTGATTCATTTCAACTGTTCTTCCTTGATATTGATATTTGATCTTTAACTGTCATTCTTTGAATACATTATATCATGTGCCATATTGATTCTTTCCTTTTGCTTTACCTCAGGATGCCGCATAAGACTCCCTCATAGCAGAAAAAAGCTATTTCTGAGAGATCTCTGACTTTCCGAGGGCCACACCAGTCATTTCTTCGATGATTAGCGTATCAGCTGCGTTCGGGGGTCTACCTCCAGCTCAGAGGACTATTTCGGCTGTGTCTAGGGGAATTCCACCTCCACCTTCCGTGCCGACATATGCGACTCAGGTGTTTACATTATTTCGCGAGATAATGAAGGCTCAGAGGGCCCAATCAAAGGCTCACCAGAGACAGACCAACGTGCTACAGCAAGGTATTGAGAGTGTCCATCAGCTTGCCCTTACTACAGTAGAGAGATGAGCTCCGGTCCAGCAGTAGGTTGATTCGCAGGTTGTCCAGCTTCGGCCGGGTAATATTTAGGACTTCAAGAAGCTGGAACCTCCGGCCTTCAAGGGGACTGAGTGCATCGTCTATGCTGATGATTGGCTCGAGGACATCGAGCGTCTCATGACGGTTTCTCGTCTTCCTGAGAATTTAAAATTTGAGGTAGTAGGACTTTAGCTGTTCGACATCGCCCGTACTTGGTTCATGAATGAGCCACTTCTTGCTGATGTGGGAAAGTCTTGGGAGGTGTTCAAGGACCACTTCAAGAGGAAGTTCTTTGTTCGGGCAGACAGATTGGACTTGGGGAGCATGTCCATGGAGGAGTACACCGCGGAGTTCGGTATGTTGAGCCAATTTGTGAAATATTTGGTGAGGGAGACAAAGATTTGGGCTATCCGCTTCCGCAAGGGTCTGAACTAGGAAGTGAAGATCCTCATTCCGTCTTTATATGAGACGAATTCAGAGATTCTTGCGAAGGCACACAAGGTTGAGCGGGAGTAGACCTTGAAACCCAAGAGAGACCGTAATTCTTTTCTGGGGCTAGTAGCAGCTCAGGGACTGTAAACTCCGTCACCCAAAATAGGTATTTTGTGTATATTTTATATTATTATATTTATTATATATGTTGAATTTATTTAGAATATGCTCTTAGTTAATTAGAAAATAAATTTCTTGATATATTTACTTATATAAATATTCATTTAGAATTATTTTAGGTTATTTTAGATTTTTGGAGATTTTTCTAGAATTTTTGGTAATTAAAACTTAGAAAACATAAATTTCTAGGACTTCTATGATTTACTATACGACCATACTTGCATGTCGTTCCTACCAAATATTTATTTTAGTTTAAAATATTTAATTATATTTTTTGTAATTTATTTAGAATTTTAAGAAATTTATTTAGATTTTAAAATTATTTAGGATTTATTTGGATATATATAGTCCTAATATTAGATAGATACTAATTTAGTGTTAATAGATATTAATAAGATTTTATAAATTATTTGTATTATCTTTAATTATATTTAAGATTATAAATTATTGAGATAAATTCAAACTCTATTTTAAATTAATTCAAATCCTGAACCTACTAGGAAATCAACTTCATGCATATCATATCCTTATTTAAATTCATCATAATCCTATCCAAATTAACCAATCATATTCGTATTTAATTAAGTAGTGTCCACCATTATAAATACCTTATCCTTCATATTTTTCTTTCCCAAATTTTTCTCTTTTTCGTCCAAAAAAAATAGTCAAAATTCGTCATAAATTCAGCCTCATTTTCTACTAGTTATGACGAATTAAAAAGACGATATCTCCTAGCTCCGGACTCCAAACAAACTCCAGTTTTTTTTGTTAGAACGATAATGAGGTTAGATTTCTGATAATATAAATTGTTTTTCTAAATTATTAGTATTAAATTCTGGAAAATTCGTAGAGCACAGCATGTCCGAAAATAGACGTGTTTCGATTTTTTTGCGATTCCGGGAGAACCAGGAATCAGAATCACGAACCGTTTAAAGTTTTGAAAAGCTAATATCGAGATCATCGACATATATTTTTTTGCAGAATTTATTTCGAAGTATTTACATACTGTTAATTCTGTAGAACTTCTAGGTTAGAATTTAACCATCGGTGCACAATACAAAATTTGTATGTGCCATAATTCCCAAACGAATTTGAATTCAGACGAGCCGTAAATTTTAGTATGTTTTTTATGCTGAAATCTACAGGAAATCATGCATAAAAGTCGAGTTTGTATCTATTGACTTTTTGGTCAACAGATCGCCTCGATTTGCGTGCCATGAGTCTCGAGTTGATAAAATTTAGTTTCTTTGGACAAAATTTAGGAATTAACATAAAAATTAGAATAATAAGATTAAAATAGGATTTTAGAGTAATTATTCCAGAATTAAATAAATTAAAATAAATTAATGGTTATATTATTATATAGTTATATGAATATATATGTAAGTAAATGCTAATTGATAATTATGACTAAATATTCAGACTGTATGACCCTAGGACATCGTGGACTATCCCATACTTACCTTGACCATATTGACCCTAAGAACTTGTGAATTTGTTTGCCTTGCGTACACTAACGTACTAGCATAGACACCTGTCAGTTGACTGACTGATTTCGTACAGTACTTGAAGACGCGACACCCGCGTAATTCAATGCGTAATTGACCGTGTTAGATGACTAGTGTTACCCCTAGTATACCCCCTAATTCCAGTGTAAATATGGTTGAGTATGTGCTAGTGTAATGACTAATGATTCTATTATATTATATTTATGTGTACATAGGATATTGGATTGTTCTGCGCAATTTCTGGAGCAGGTTATTGGTACATTGCAGCTTCCTTGCCAGGCAAGTATACCTTGCCATTGTACTGTTATTTATATTCCATATGTTGCACGCATCTTTATTTTCTATCTTTAGTTCATATATTTTAACTGTTATATAAAATGCGCGCGACGGTGACGTCGCGATATGTTTTTATTTATGTATTTCATTGACCTTGTTCATGAGACTACCCCATTATCATGTAGCACCATTAGGTTCATTGGCCGTGACACAGTGGTTACACGAGTGTGAGTCTCATATAGATCACGGACTGCGTGACAGGTCTGGCCTCCTGTACGTATGGGTCGTGCGTTAGGAATAGCTGCTGTTAGAAACTTTGCATGCTAGTAGACTTGGCAGTTATTAGAGGTGTTATTGTGTCATGGATGTGACATGCTTAGAGCATGGGGTGGGGAGAACAACAAGTACCGCATTTGAGCTCCTTTACACTTTTTCTGTGACGCCCGGATTCTCCGCTGGAGATACGGGTGGTGATGACCCATATATATACATTGGCGGGCCTCCGCCGTTCAAAAGACGACGTGCCTTTGGGCCCCTGGATCTTCAAAAGAGAACCATGCCAAATCCCAGTTTTCAGCCAGATAGCTCACTTGTGGGGAAAGGTGTTCTTAACTGCATTCACTTTAGACGGTTAGGCGACCCCTTTGGATATTTATTTCAGTACTTTATTGGCATGTGTTTAAGTATCTTGTTATGTCCCTCTGAGGACCTGGTCCGCTGCCAGGTGTATCTTTTCTTGAGTATTTGCAGGAGCGCAGATTTGGATGGTTACATGTGATCCGAGGATGTCTTCTCTTCGAGCTGTGGTGGATAGCTGGTATTCTTATATTGTGTTGTGGTGTTGTACTCATATTGTATTTGCTCTTATATTCGAGTTGGTAGTGGATTTGTTTCCATCCAACTATCATCCTTAGATACTTCTTATTGAGATCTAGTTTCATAGATACTGGTTATTTATCTCTATATGATTTTGGTGGACGAGATTTAGATTTTACCCTATGACTTGTGACATATGTTTATACCACTTGTGGATTTTGTATTCATATTACAGCGTACGTATGGATTTGGTTTCCATATATTGGAGTTGCCATATCCATGCGGCTGGCATGCTTACGTGTTCCTAGTCCTACGTATTTGGGACTGGAGCGTGACATGTTTTTGTGGTGGCCCATGCAGGTCGAGAGCATATTGTCTCGGTTACGTTACTGTACCGAACAAGCCTGCACATAGGACTAGAGTATAGGATCTCATCCACAATTGACTATGATTCACCTTCCTCCTCTATGATCTATTCGAACAATTGTATCCTGCTTGATTCCTGTACTTCCCTAATAAGTTCCTTGAGTATATATGGCCTTCTGCTAGAATATAGGAACCCCTGTTATTAGGATGATAATTAGAGTAGCACACTTATTAAGAATACAACGAGAATATAGACACACCACTAAGTTTAGAATATCTAGTGAACCATAGAATTCCTTATCTTTAGAATTGATTTACCATTATCCCCTGATGTATTATGAATACTTGAGAGTAGTATAGACACTACTAGAGTTAGTTAGAAGTTTTACCATAATGTTTGACTCTAGTATTGAGGAACCAATGGAGAACCAATATTGAATATTAGGACTGAACCTAACCCTCATAATTGGATAGTATTAGAGAACTATAAAACTTATGTCATTGTTTTGTTACTAGTAGACAGCACCCTAGGAAGCCTAGAGGAATGTAATCAACCCTTTCCCTTGATCATACCCCGAACATGGCAACTAGCATGCCACCCCCTTAGAGAACCATGATGCTATCTAGAGCCCTCTATTTTTGATTTCATAACTTGTCCCCCTGCAACCTTAGCGTTCGCTAATTGTGTGACGACTAAATTATGATTCTTCTTTCTTCATCATTTAACTCGTGCCACATAACTCGTATGATTGAAGGCCAAGTAATCTTATTCTATGTTAGGACATGTAGTTTGCTAGGGTATAGCTTGGTAATTTGAACTTTGAATTTTGTGCGTGATAGTTAGGATTTGATAGTTTGCGTAGTTCCCTTAGGTTGTGACCTAATGATTACCCCTTAGCTTTAAATCACGAAATTTGTACCCATAGCTCGATACGAGTTAAATCCCTTTTCCCTTAACGGCTAGTAACTCTTCTATCCCTACGATTGACACATGTTCTATGAGCACTTGACCCTTACCTATATAATGCAATAGGAGACCCTAATAAGAGTTTCTGTTCTATGTACATGTGCAAGGTTATTTTTGTAGGTATCCTTAAGGCAATACAATAGTAGTTAAATTATTTTAAGTTGGATAGTATACCTCACCACCTAGTATCACGTAGTCCCTGTGATCCATTGATGAAGTGTAACTGAATGACATTAATTGTATGCTAGCAAAGACGACAGTGTTTATTCAGACGATAGAATTTAGAGGTCCATGTCCCTATTGGACGACTAGCGACTTAGACAAGGAATTAGTATGACAACTGTAGAGATTGTGTAGTCTTTCATTATTATTGCTTATTTTGCTTTTATTTTTGTGAATTTGAATTGTTATGAACCTTCTTTCATCATAATCTAGCGTATTCATATTTGCTGTACTACCTTGACTTATGCTGCTATTATAGCCTAGTTTTTGCAAGCTTATTCTTTATCGAGCTTGTTCATGACATACGTATTATTGGGGGCCCACAATAATACATTTCAAAATTAGTGTATTAGGGTCTAGCTAACCTTAGTGCGCTTGGTTCGCCCTTCGCATAACTACTTTACGTGGATTGAGATATATAGTGATTAGTAGACGAATATACTTACCCTCTAGATACGATAAAGTATATCATATCAAGTACATAACTGCACCGATGTGAGCATGCGAATAGGAAATTACCAAATTAAGATTTCAATCCACAACTGTCTTGACAATTCCCATTTGAATTTTTTAAATGCTTTGATTCCCATACTTCTATTCTATTACCCCTCCTTGAACTCTTTTCCGTTGCTTTCCGTCTTCCCTTGTTTCGAAAAGACGAAATCTCGTGCTTGGATATAAGTGATACACGGATAGTACAAGATATACCCCATAGGCCAATCACATTATTTGGTGACTATCTTTCATAATTGATTAAGGGCATATCACATATGATATAGTTGGTGTTAAAGTTTTGAGGATTGAATGACATGAGAAAATA
Organism: Iris macrosiphon; assembly: GCA_036927795.1. Lineage (NCBI taxonomy): Eukaryota > Viridiplantae > Streptophyta > Magnoliopsida > Asparagales > Iridaceae > Iris > Iris macrosiphon. Next base: position 88,891,415 of record JAYESA010000018.1, read on the forward strand.
AATTGAGGAATATTTTTCTTAAGTGTAAGAGCCTTATGTGATAGATGGGTAAATTCTAAGTTGGGTAGAAATTGCAGTATTAAACTTGAGGAGAATTCTTTTAGATTGTGATCAAGTAGAATTAGATTGAGAGATTAAGTCCTTTTAAATGTGGAGAATTTTAAAAGAGGGATTAAGATAATGAGGATTTAATAAATTTTAAAAATCTTGATATTGAGGACCCAATATTTATACTTTGAGCACATGATTTAAATTTTGAATATTGAAGGATGAATCATCGATTTAAATTTTGAGGATAAATATAGAATTTTAGACTTGAACAATTGGTTAATTAGATTTAAATTTTACAATTTGATGATTTGAATTAAAAGTTCAATTTTGATTGTTGGGTCACCTATTTGAAATATTAAGGATGTAAATTGAGTTTAAATATTTGAATAGTACAAAATTCTTAAGTTAAGAATAGGAATAAGATTTGATTATAATTGTTTATTGTTCAAAGTCTAGAGGAGATTATGATAGTTGGAAATTATGATATAAATTTTGATGTGGGATATCATATTGACTTGAGTCAGATTTGGATGTTGATTATTTAAAAATCGAGAAGAGATTACGACAGGTTGAATTTTATTTAAACAGTGGTTATATTAATTTTGAAGTGATCGCGATAGATTCGAATAGATTTTGTTATTTAAATTTTTGGAAGAGATTGCGATTGACATACCTTATGTACGAATGTGAAGGATTTAACAAATTATGTCTTATTTTAATTTCGAGGACGAAATTATTTTAAGTTGGGTAGATTGTAAACTCCCTCACCCAAAATAGATATTTTGTGTATATTTTATATTATTATATTTATTATATATGTTGAATTTATTTAGAATATGCTCTTAGTTAATTAGAAAATAAATTTCTTGATATATTTACTTATATAAATATTTATTTAGAATTATTTTAGGTTATTTTAGATTTTTGGAGATTTTTCTAGAATTTTTGGTAATTAAAACTTAGAAAACATAAATTTCTAGGACTTCTATGATTTACTATACGACCATACTTGCATGTCGTTCCTATCAAATATTTATTTTAGTTTAAAATATTTAATTATATTTTTTGTAATTTATTTAGAATTTTAACAAATTTATTTAGATTTTAAAATTATTTAGGATTTATTTGGATATATATAGTCTTAATATTAGATAGATACTAATTTAGTGTTAATAGATATTAATAAGATTTTATAAATTATTTGTATTATCTTTAATTATATTTAAGATTATAAATTATTGAGATAAATTCAAACTCTATTTTAAATTAATTCAAATCCTGAACCTACTAGGAAATCAACTTCATGCATATCATATCCTTATTTAAATTCATCATAATCCTATCCAAATTAACCAATCCTATTCGTATTTAATTAAGTAGTGTCCACCATTATAAATACCTTATCCTTCATATATTTTTTTCTCAAATTTTTCTCTTTTTCGTCCAAAAAAAATAGTCAAAATTCGTCATAAATTCAGCCTCATTTTCTACTAGTTATGACGAATTAAAAAGACGATATCTCCTAGCTCCGGACTCCAAACATGCTCCAGTTTTTTTTGTTAGAACGATAATGAGGTTAGATTTCTGATAATATAAATTGTTTTTCTAAATTATTAGTATTAAATTCTGGAAAATTCGTAGAGCACAGCATGTCCGAAAATAGACGTGTTTCGATTTTTTCGCGATTTCGGGAGAACCAGGAATCAGAATCACGAACCGTTTAAAGTTTTGAAAAGCTAATGTCGAGATCATCGACATATATTTTTTTGCAGAATTTATTTCGAAGTATTTACATACTGTTAATTCTGTAGAACTTCTAGGTTAGAATTTAACCATCGGTGCACAATACAAAATTTGTATGTGCCATAATTCCCAAACGAATTTGAATTCAGACGAGCCATAAATTTTAGTATGTTTTTTATGCTGAAATCTATAGAAAATCATGCATAAAAGTCGAGTTTGTATCGATTGACTTTTTGGTCAACAGATCGCCTCGATTTGCGTGCCATGAGTCTCGAGTTGATAAAATTCAGTTTCTTTGGACAAAATTTAGGAATTAACATAAAAATTAGAATAATAAGATTAAAATTGGATTTTAGAGTAATTATTCCAGAATTAAATAAATTAAAATAAATTAATGGTTATATTATTATATAGTTATATAAATATATATGTAAGTAAATGCTAATTGATAATTATGACTAAATATTCAGACTGTATGACCCTAGGACATCGTAGACTATCCCATACTTACCTTGACCATGTTGACCCTAAGAACTTGTGAATTTGTCTGCCTTGCGTACACTAACGTACTAGCATAGACACCTGTCAGTTGACTGACTGATTTCGTATAGTACTTGAAGACGCGACACCCGCGTAATTCAATGCGTAATTGACCGTGTTAGATGACTAGTGTTACCCCTAGTATACCCCCTGATTCCAGTGTAAATATGGTTGAGTATGTGCTAGTGTAATGACTAATGATTCTATTATATTATATTTATGTGTACATAGGATATTGGATTGTTCTGCGCAATTTCTGGAGCAGGTTATTGGTACATTGCAGCTTCCTTGCCAGGCAAGTATACCTTGCCATTGTACTGTTATTTATATTCCATATGTTGCATGCATCTTTATTTTCTGTCTTTAGTTCATATATTTTAACTGTTATATAAAATGCGCGCGACGGTGACGTCGCGATATGTTTTTATTTATGTATTTCATTGACCTTGTTCATGAGACTACCCCATTATCATGTAGCACCATTAGGTTCATTGGCCGTGACACAGTGGTTACACGAGTGTGAGTCTCATATAGATCACGGACTGCATGACAGGTCTGGCCTCCTGTACGTATGGGTCGTGCGTTAGGAATAGCTGCTGTTAGAAACTTTGTATGCTAGTAGACTTGGCAGTTATTAGAGGTGTTATTGTGTCATGGATGTGACATGCTTAGAGCATGGGGTAGGGAGAACAACAAGTACCGTATTTGAGCTCCTTTACACTTTTTCTGTGACACCCGGATTCTCCGCTGGAGATACGGGTGGTGATGACCCATATATATACATTGGCGGGCTCCGCCGTTCAAAAGACGACGTGCCTTTGGGCCCCTGGATCTTCAAAAGAGAACCATGCCAAATCCCAGTTTTCAGCCAGATAGCTCACTTGTGGGGAAATGTGTTCTTAACTGCATTCACTTTAGACGGTTAGGCGACCCCTTTGGATATTTATTTCAGTACTTTATTGGCATATGTTTAAGTATCTTGTTATGTCCCTCTGAGGACCTGGTCCGCTGCCAGGTGTATCTTTTCTTGAGTATTTGCAGGAGCGCAGATTTGGATGGTTACATGTGATCCGAGGATGTCTTCTCTTCGAGCTGTGGTGGATAGCTGGTATTCTTATATTGTGTTGTGGTGTTGTACTCATATTGTATTTGCTCTTATATTCGAGTTGGTAGTGGATTTGTTTCCATCCAACTATCATCCTTAGATACTTCTTATTGAGATCTAGTTTCATAGATACTGGTTATTTATCTCTATATGATTTTGGTGGACGAGATTTAGATTTTACCCTGTGACTTGTGACATATGTTTATACCACTTGTGGATTTTGTATTCATATTACAGCGTACGTATGGATTTGGTTTCCATATATTGGAGTTGCCATATCCATGCGGCTGGCATGCTTACGTGTTCCTAGTCCTACGTATTTGGGACTGGGGCGTGACAGGGACTACTAAGCATCATCATTTCCAACATAGACCTTTTCAACAGCCACAACAACACCGGACTCCAGCTAGGGCACCGGTTCACCAGGCACCCAACAACAGCAGAGACAGTCACATCAAGCTTCTTGCCACTGCCATATTTTCTGTTTTGTTTTCTAGGGGTAGTTTCCTGATTCTGTTTTATTTTTTGGGGATAGTTTCGTCTTTGAATTTCGAGGACAAAATTATTTTAAGGGGGGTAGACTTGTCACTACCATATTTTCTAAGGAGGATATTTTGGTCATTTCATAATTGATGTGCTCGTTGAATATTTATTTATTATATTGTTTGATTATTGTTAGCTGTTAGATTTTATTTTTGGACTTATGTTAGTGGACCTAACTAGTTTAGATTAGACTCATGGACCAACATTAATTCTAGTTAGATTGAGCCCAACAAATAAGCCCATTCGTTAGGAGAATGACTTAATTAGTTAAACCAATTGGATTAGAACCTTCATTCCTTAATTAATTCCTTTATGACAAGTCCCAAGGGGTATTATAGACTTTTCATAGTGACTTGGAGAATGGGGCAAGGCCGGCCACAAGGGGGGAGGAGAGAGACTCCCTCTTCATCCATTCATTAAATTCTAGATCTAGAATTTCCCTCATCCAATTTCCTTCATCCCTACACCAATACCTTCTCTACTAACCATTGGAGGCTATTGAAACAAGGAGGAGGCAAGGATCTTCAAGGGGGAGGAAAAAGCATAAGTTGAAGGCTCTTGACACTCATTTGGAACTAATTAGACTCTAAATATATAATTTAATCATTAGGAACCCTCCCATATACTAAGGCTACCCATAGGAAGTGGAATTAGGTCCATAGGAAGCCTATGAAAGAGGTTATGGTGTATTTTATGCCAATTTTGGGAGAATTCCGAGATTGGCACATCATGTATTTGTCAATCGGTCAATTACAACAAATTGACATTTGTTTGATTGAATGAGACTAATATTGTGTCCATAATTGGATACGCGTAGGCCGTATCACGATAATTTGACGATACAGATTAATTTGGGGATTTTCTTCTGACACGGGGATTTGAGAATGTTATTTTTTGACACGGACACGTAGTTGAGTAGGTAGCTCTTCATGTTGTTTCTAATTATGATTTTAGGTTTGCTCGTGTCCTTCACGATACGTTTGGTGGTGTGGTAGAGACGTATCGCAAACATATCATAGGTTTAGTGTGATATAGGTGCGGTGCACTCCACGTGTTTGATACTTTGCTCCTTTTCAGACTGGATATATTTTTTCCAGATGATACTGAGGAGTGGTATCCCACTCACTAAGGGCCTCAGGATATAGTTGGCTTAGAGTCTGAGACTTTGACTCAGGAGGGTCTCATCCCGGTTGAGACAGACGACCCAGTACCTGTAGCTTAGTAGATAATTTTTTTTACTGGATTTTTCTCCAGCATTTTGATATAAGTATTCTTATTATTTTAGATGACTCATTGGTTATTACTTTGTCTCGTGAGTTATATTTGACTCTTTAGTTCTTTATATCATATTCGTGCTTTATTCTATCTTATTGATCTGTGATTGAGTATTCATATTTTATTGGTGGCATTATATATCTTGATGATCATTATTGTTAGATAGATAGTTTACCCAAACAACGTTCTATCGCCGATGCTGCACCGTAGGCTGAACGTTGTTCACTTCTTGCATCCCTATACCGGGTGCAGGTCCTGACACAATACACAAACACGCTCAGTTACATAATCGGCCAATTAATTATACGGCTTACTAGATGGAGTATGGATTATCCCAGAGATATTAATCATATATGAATCCTCATATTGAACCAGGTAATAGCTGGGTTTGCCGAGCCACAAATTATCGCATGGCACATAGTAGTTTATACTGGTCCATCGTAAGGCCACCATGCTAAGATTGAATAGAACACATAGTATCATATAATAATTAAATATTGCCATCCACTAATGAGAACTTAAACAATATCCATGGGGACTAGCCTACACACCCTAATTCAGATGATTGGAGGTGGCTAGTTAGACATGATCTCGAGATTCCATTCCCTCCTAATGTTCTACAAGGTTAGATCCCAAGTTAACCCTAATGTTAACTAGAATCTCATGGCATGGTCATATGGTATTACCCTTGTATGACGTACCATAGTACGACCATGCTAGATACGAATCCACTTTGTCACTTGATAGTTTAATTTGGATTCACTCCTGCGTGATACAATAATCAATATATCCTAGCCATGCTTAGTTATTGATTAACCCTCATGTCCATGCTAGAGATTGAGTCATATCACATGTCTCGTAGCGCTAGGTACACTACAGTATAAACATGTAATATAATCGCATAGAAATACTTAGCACGTTGGAACACATAGCACGTAGTAAGTGTATCAACACAAATACAAGTGGTCGGGTCATGACGCATAGATGGGTCTAATACTTTTGTGGTCATCAAAGTCACACATACAACTCATAAAGTCCAAAGGAACATTCAACCATAACTGGTCCAATAAAATGTGTGTAGGGGGCCGCATGCGCGCAGAAGGATCAAGGCCGTATGAGAAGTCTGGCTGCATGACAATCCTGGTCGCATGGAATTCGATGCCGCATGGAGTCATGCCGCATGAAATCATGTCACATGGAGTCATGCCGCATAAAATCATGCCGCATGGAGACAGGGCTAAGGTCTACTCCTTGGGATAAGTGATAAAGCGATGGAAAATAAATAAAGTATCAGTGATGTGACATAACGTGTGACGTGACATAACGTGTGATGTGACATAAAGTGTGTCAGGAAGAAAAGGAAAAACCAAAGAAAGATGTGCCACGGTTTCAGAGTCATGCATCAAAGGATGGTGGTCGTATACTCTGCTTGCCGCATAAGTGTCGATGTCGCATGGAGTTCGATACCGCATGGAGTATTTTGGACTTAGCAAAATTTCCATTCGTTCAGTAAGTGAACACAAGTGTTCAAGGGCACTTGTGCGATGGCAGTCATGCGTCCAAGAAGATTGACTCATGCGGGTAAATATGAGGCAAGAGCTCTGGACGCATAACCCTTTCGGGCCGCATAGCACTCTCAGCCGCATAGCTCGCTGTCCACATGAAGACTTCTTCTTCTCAAATAGCAGGTTTGGACATGGTAGAAAAGATCCAAAATCTAAATTTTATTTTCTTCATAAAAACTATATTTTAACTCCGAATTGAGTGAACCAAAAGCCAAAACGTTCGAAATAAAGTGCTCCATCCTTCCCAAAAACTATTTTTTAAAAATACTATGTTTTAGTAGATCAAAACCACCAAAAATTCAAGGAACCCATTAAACCCTAAGTTAGAAAAGTAGATCTAAGCAAATCTATCCATCAAAACCGAGAACTCCAAGTATTAAAAGCGGCCAGAATTATCATAAGCACATAATAGACTAATAAAATGCATGAAAAGAACAAAAAATCAAAATCAAAAGGTTTCTCCATGTAGTGCAAGGTGTACTTTCCTAGAAATGAAATAAAGAGGGGAAATAAAGTATGAGGGAAGAGAGAGAAACAAGTTAGCTTATATAACTATATTTTGAGGTTTAGACCATGGGTTCAAATTCATGAATAAACCAACCCACAAATAAACCATAAACCATGCTAAACCAAAGAATAGGTCTAGTCTCCATGCATGCAACCTAATGATCATGTGAGTAAGAAATACTCTAAGCAGAAATAAATACAAGCAAGAAATAAATATATCCCTAAATACGTATTTCGGGAATAGGGAGTGACATCTCTACCCACCTTAAAAAAAATTATTCTCAAAATTCAAACCAAAGCTAACTAGAGAAATCAGAACAAGCACTACACTAACTACAAGATTTTGCAATCAAATTCAATCATATGAAGAAACAGTGTCACATAACATTGATAAACGAATCAAGAGATTTGAGATACGAAGGCACAAGAATGAATATACCTTCCGAGTCGAATAGGTGCAGATACCGAGACCAGATATCATCCTCACACTCCCATGTTGACTCTTCCAAAGGGTGATGACCCTAAGCAACAAAGACAAGATGAATAATCTGATTCTTGAGTACCTTCTTCCTTCGGTCCAAAGTGGATACGAGCTGCTCCTCGTAAGACAAGTCCGTACCAACGACTAGCTCAGAATAGTCGAGGATATGACTCAGATCTGGGACATACCTACACAACTGAGATACAAAAAATATATCATACACCTCATGTAGCGAAGGAAAAAGGGCAAGACGATAAGCAACAATGCCTACCCACTCGAGAATATTGAACGAACCAATGTATAATGGACTAAGCTTTACTCGAATCCCAAATCTAATGACTCCACAGGTTAGAGAAATATGCAAGAACATGTGGTCGTCGACACAAAACTCTAATGGTCTATAATACTGATCTTCCCAATGCCGATGCCTATCTTGCGCAACCCAAAGTTGCTCCCTAATTTGCTTAATAACTTCTACTATTTGCGTAATTATTTCAGGGCCTATCATCTTTCGCTCGCTAATGTCATCCGATGCCAATGGTGACCTACACTTTCTTTCATACAACGCTTCGAAAGGTGCCATCTGGATATTGGCCTAATAATTTTTGTTATACGAGAACTCGATGAGATGTAGGTGATCTTCCAAAGACCCACTAAAGTCTAAAATACAAGCTCACAATCTCACAACATATCCTCTAATGTCTGGGTAATTCTCTCTGATTATCCGTCTGTCTGAGGGTGGTAAGAGGTACTAAATCTCAACTTAGTGCCCAAACTCTAGGGAAAACACTTCCAAAAATTTGAAGTAAACCTAGTATCTCGATCTGATACGATACTCACTAGGACGCCGTGCAGTCTTAGTATCTGTCGCATGTACATATCCGCTAACTGCTCAAGGATTGCCCCACTCGAAAGAGAAAAAGTGAGCTACTTTTGTAAGATGATCTACTATAACAAAAATTGTATCACGACCAGTCGAGGATCTAGGTAAAGCAGTCACAAAGTCCATCATGATATGTTCCTATTTCTACTTCGGAATAGGAAGCGGCTGCAAAAATCCTGCTGGTCTCTGTTGGTCGACCTTCACTTGCAAACATACCAAACACCGAGAAATGAATCGTGCTATCTCCCTCTTCATCCCATTCAACCAAAAATATTGTTTGATGTCTTGATACATCTTGGTACCTACTGGATGAATTGAATACTGGGAACTATGCGCCTAGGTCATTACTTCTTGTCGGATATCTCCACTTGGTACACAAAGATAGTTTCTGAATCTAAGAGTTTCATCTTCATGAATAGTCAACTCTTTCCTGAGACCAGATTCATACTCCGCCCGAAGCTTCTAAACTTTCAGATCTTCTACCTGAGCCGCCTTAATCCTCTCTATAATGGTATATTACACCAGTAAACTAGCCAATACTCCTATATCTTATGGAAGTACTATCTCAATCCCTAATTCTCGAAGATCGTCTAAGATATGCCACTGCGATGTCAACATAAATGTACTATCTCTCATGTTAAGAGCATCCGCTACCACATTTTCCTTGCCTGGATGGTACTGAAGTTCCACATCATAATCCTTTATCAATTCTAGCCACCTCCTTTGCCTCATGTCCTCCTTTTAGGTGAATACATATTTTAAGCTCTTATGATCTGTAAATATTTCTACCTGATCACCATACAAGTAATGCCTCCATAGCTTAAGTGCAAATACTACTGCCGCCAACTACAAATCTTGAGTCATTCTCGTGATCTCGAAGCTGTCGCGATGCATAAGCTATCACTCTACTGTGTTACATCAATACACACCTAAGTCCTTTGCCTGATGTATTATAATACACTGAACCTTCCAGAACCTACTAGAAGTGTGAGAATCGGAGCTGAAATCAATCTCTTCTTCAATTCTTCAAATAATGTCCGGCACTCTTCTAACCAGTCAAACTTAGCCTTCTTGGGCGTTAATCGAGTCAGGGGTGATAAAATTCTTGCAAAGTCTGCTATGAACCTTCTGTAGTATCCTGCCAATCCCAGAAAACTACGCACTTCAACTACTATCTTAGGAACTGGCCAACTCACTATGGCCTCAACCTTCTTCGGATCTACGGTGTCTCCTGCTCCAGAGATGATGTGACCTAAGAATAACACGTAATCCAACCAAACCTCACACTTGCTGAGCTTTGTGTATAACTAGTATTATGTTAGAATCTATACGACCTTCCGGAGATGCCCCTCATGCTCCTCTTTCCTACTGGAATAAACAAGTATGTCATCTAGGAAAACCACCATGAACTGATCTAGGTATGGCATGAAAATGCGGTTCATCAAAATCATAAATATTGTTGGAGCATTAGTTAGTTCGAATGACATAACTAAGAATTTATAATACCCATATCGTGACCTAAATATTGTCTCAGGTATGTCTTGCTCCCGAACTCTTACTTAATGATACCATGATCGAAGATCGATCTTAGAGAAAACCTTGGCTTTACTCAGCTGATCAAACAAATTATCGATCCTTGATAATGGATACTAGTTCTTCAGTGTTACAGCTTTTAACGGTCTGTAGTTGATACATAACTGTGATGACCCATCCTTCTTCTTTATGAGAACCACTGGCGCTCCCCAAGGTGATCCACTAGCTCGAATAAACTTCTTTGACTTCAGTTCCTCTATATGCTGGTACAGTATATCTAGCTCTGATATTGCCATTTGGTAAACTTTATAAGATATTGGCCCTGTCCCAGGGATCAATTCTATACAAAATTCAATGTATCTTATTGGGGGTAACCCTGGTGGTTCTTCCGGGAAGACGTCTAAGAATTCCTTAACTATCTCAGGGAGTTATTCTTCTACTAATACTGTCGCTCCGATCGTCTCTCCATGTTGGTCTTCCACAGATCTGTCGAAGGTGAAACCTTCCATGCCCTGAATACTAAATAATACCTTAGCTTTATGGAAATCTATCGTAGCATGACTGTCTCTCAACCAGTCCATGCTTAAGATAACGTCAAAGTTTTATATAGGGAACTCGATCAACCGTGCTGGTAGTGAATGCCCGCACACTATAAAAGGACACGCTATACATATTCTACTAACTCCGACGAGCTCATTACCAGAGAGTATATTCAACCTCTCTGGTAATGCCTCGAACTTCAATCCAATACGTGTCGCAAATCGTGTAGTTAAAATGAATGAGATGTGCCTGAATCAAACAATGCTACAGTAGGAAAGGATACGACAGAAATGTTACCTGCCACCACGTCGTCCGATGCTAAAGCCTCATCCAAAGACAAGATGAATGCCTGCCCTTGGCCCTGTTGTGCTCCTCGCTGTTGTCTTCCTTGGTGATATTGTTGTGGCCTCTGTTGGCCCCAGTGCTAGTTCTGCTACTGTTAGTATATCTCAGCTTGCGTCAGTAACGGACGCTGAGCTAATGGCCTTATTGCTATTGCTGGCCCTCTCTGCTGGTCTGCCCCTAGTGTTGGCGTTGCTGTTGGACTGGCCCTCCTGGCCTCTGCATCATCAGGCAATTGGAAATTCGGTGATGTGGACTGCCACACTTTATACACAATCCATTGGCTGTCCTACATACATCTCTAGCATGGCCTCCCTTGCCACATTAAGTGCAACCCACCAATTCTTCCTGGTGTTGTTGCTATTGTTGTTGTCTCGGTTGCTGCCGAGCCAGTACTTTCACCGTCGAAACTGCTGCCCTCCTTGGCATTGAATCATGGATGCGAATGCCAGGTGATGGTGCTGACGTTTGAGGTACTCCTCCACCTTCTCCTCCATTCTGAGCATAAGACCTCTTCTGGCCTCCTGTCCTTGCTGATAACCTTTGCATGGTAAGCTCGTGCCTCCGAGCTGCTAACAGTACCTCTTCATAAGTCTGGTAGTCATGCCCCTCTACCAGTTGTAAAATCTCAAGAAGAAGTCCTTACTGGAACCTCATTGCTCTATCCGACTCCGTAGCCACCATAGTTGGAGCAAATCTACACAGCCTGCAAAACTCGGCTGCATATCCATCCACTGTTTTACCGGCCTACTTGAGACCAAAAAATCTCTATTGGAGCTCATACTGCGCTATTACTCCAAAATATTTAGCCCTGAATCGAGCCCTGAAACTATCCCAACAGATGGGATGCCTCAAGCCAACCTCTACTAACGCCCACCAGTCAAGGGCAAGTTCTTCAAGCTGCAATCGAACTTGATCAACTTGTTCATCCGCACCGAAACCCTTGATGCTGCCATAATGACCTCAATATCATGTAACCAAGCATCTGCTGTGATGGTGTAACCTCTGTATCATGAAATTCTAGCCTAAATATTATTTTTAGGTTAATTTGGGGCTAGTGGGATTTTTTCATAACTTTTAGTTAATTAAAAACTAGTAACCCTAATTTTCTAGGACTTTCAAGAATTTATTATAGTGTCAAACTTAATTAAAAATATTCTAAACTTTTATTTTATGTTCTAAATAATAAAATATATTTTCTAGAATTTTTAGAATTTTTTTGAGTATTTTTAGTATTTATTGGGAGTTATTTAGGCTAATAACTAATTTTTAGGACTTGTAGAATTTATTGTGCAATCCTAAGAACATAGAATGGACCCACATTATTTTTTAGGGTTTATAATATTATTATATATTTTTTGGAATTATTTCAAAATTTTTAGAATAAATTTAGTATTTATTTTTAGTTATATGGGTAAAACTAATGTTTAGAGCTTCTCCTAATTATAGTAGAAAACCTATAAATATAAAATTATCCTAGTATTTTTCTATGGTTTTTGGGATCAAAATATATTTTCTGTAATTTTTTCAGATTTTTATGATTAATTTTAATATTTATTTTGAGTTATTTAGATTTAAAATGACTTAAATAATGTTTTGATAAAGGCAAATCAAAAACAAATAATATAACCAAAACTATCCAATCAAATCATGACACGTGTCACCCTATCAATTTTTATTCAGCCGCTCAACATATCTATATATATATATATATATTATAATAACCCTAATTATCCCATTATTTTAGAGAGAGATTTTGGAGAATTGCCATCTAGGGTTCCTTCATCTTCCAGAAGCCATTGCGCATAGCTCCAGACTCCAAATGAGGCCTAGTTTCTTGCGTTAGAATGATATTGAGGTTAGCTTTCTGATTATATAAATCTTTTTATGAAATTATGAGTATTAAATTCTGAAAAATTCGTAGAGCACAGCATGTCCGAAAATAGACGTGTTTCAATGTTTTCGTGATTTCGGGAGAACCAGGAATCAGAATCATGAACCGTTTAAAGTTTCGAAAATCTAATATCGAGATCATTGACATATGTTTTTCCCAGAATTTAGTTCGAAGTATTTATATACTGTTAATTCTATAGAACTTCTAGGTTAGAATTTAACCATCGGTGTACGATACGAAATTTGTATGTGCCATAATTCCCAAACGAATTTGAATTCGGAAGATCCGTAAATTCTAGCATATTTTTGATGATGAAATCTACAGGAAATCATGCATGAAAGTTGAGTTTATGTTGGTTGACTTTTTGGTCAATATATCGCCTCGATTTGCGTGTCATGAGTCCCGAGTCGATATAAATTTAGTTTCTTTTGGGAAAAATTAGGTTTGACATAAAAATCAGAATAATAAGTTCAAAATAAGATTTTAGAGTAATTATTCCAGAATTAAATAAATTAAAATAAATTATATTTTGACATGATAAAATTGTAATACATAGGTTATTTGGACTGTGACTTGGATTCTGATTCATACCAGCAAAGGACCACAGGCGAGTACATTCTCTGATAGTTTCTTATCTATGATATTCTCTATGTTCATTATATTTAGTATAAATATCCATATTTCTTAACACGATGGTTACACGGATTGGTATATCCGGATCTCGTCATGAGATGTTATTCCTTGTATATGGTGTATCTTGTACAAGTCTTGTTTAATTGTTTATCTTGTGCATGTACAGACACTGATTCTCGGGGAGACTTGCTACCTTCCTAGAGAATCCCGTGCCATAGCGTACCATGGTTGGATCTACTATACCAGTCGGGGTGGAGATTATTTTAGTGTAGATATGTGATCATACCCTTCATGTACAAGTTTTGTTCTCATGTTAGTGTTGGTCATACACCGCACGTATGACTAGCCAGGCCCGTACTCGTGTACAAGTTCCCAAGTCGATCACATGTTAAAGCTAGTACTCACACATTTAGTCATAGTATTCTTCTTCATTGACATATTGTTCCTTCCCGCATTTATTTCCAGTATTTCCTTTATTGTATATCTCTTGTACCTGTATATGCATCTTGTATATTTCCATCTATTTACTGCTACATAGTTTATATCATTGATGTAGAACTGCTGTTAGAGATGTACTTTGCTCCATCCTTACTGGAAATATTTTTCCAGACTACGCCTTAGAGGACGGATGTCCGACATTTTATGGACCACGGGGAGAGTAGCTGCTGACTTGGACCTTGTAGCCAGGTGTGATTCCGGGAGGTCTAGCTAGGATCAATAGTTATTTAGTTAGTTTTTATTAGTAGTTTATGGTACCAGATTTGTCTCGGGCATACCTTGTTGAGACTTGGATATTATTGTTGAGTTAGATTATTCTATTTAGACTTGTGTTGTAATTTGCTTTATTTATTTCTTTGATATCATATCGTGCTTTAGCTATATGATTGAGTATTGTTCATATGATATTGTGCTATCTGTGACTCCTTATGGAGTTGGATGCTCGTGTGAGAATGATTAGATAGCATTGTGACCAAGACAGCGTTCTACCGCCGATGCTGCGGCGTAGGCTGGACGTACCCACGCACTCGTGCCCCTATACCGGGTACGGGTCATGACATATGGTGTCCTCCATGCCATCGAATTACCTTGGGTTAAGTCGGCAAAATCAAACCGATGCCCCCAAATCAGTTCTTTCTTCTCTTTACAGGGCCGTCAGCAAACCCTGACTCAATAAAATATTATGTTCTTTTTGTTGAAACTGCTGATGATGTTGCACCGCCATCTGGTATTGCTGTGTATACACCATTCCCGGGAGGATCTTCCACAATACCGTGGTGCTAAGTACCACTAGTACTGCTGGTACTTTCGGTTCCACTGTGCTCTATTCGAATTTGACTCTGAACAGGTGCTACCTCCCGTTGTTGCCCAGGAGAACCCTGTCCTGCCATGCCTATTATTCCAGCAACTGAAGAAGCTCTAAAGAAAAGAACAAGAACAAGAACTAGAAAGAATATGATATGAAGGATCAAGTAGGCAAGCAGTTTAACAGTTCAAGCGGTGGTATCGAGGAAGATGAAGCAAGATATTCAGGAGGACAAATTTTGATTGAGACTCCTATGACCATAATACCCCACAAGTCTGAAAACACAGACCTGCATAGGCTACCACTAAAACCTTGTCACACCCCAGTACCAAAATACAGAGACGGACATGGCCAGCTCCTCCGTACAAGGTATAAATATTGTACGACGGTCACGGTTGTAACTAGACAAGGAGGACATACTACAAGCAAGCCACTTAGGGTCACATAGAATATCTATTGTCTCAATCAGTCAAATAAGAACAGTAAACATAGAACATATATGACAAAAAAGTAAGGCATCCCAAATGCCCTGCCACAATATTCAAGAAACTAGCCATACAAAAATGAGAAGGATGGCAGAGTAAAAAGAGTACTTGACCATGATCAGCTGTAGTCTGATTAATTACAATCATGTAGGGAACTAAATATCCAGATTCATGGCTAACAAATACCGGTGGCTAAACGCCAAAAATGAGTAAAATATGAAATAACGAGCTGGAAAGAAGAGACCACTCATTTCCCTTTGTGGTCATCCGCCTGGTGTGTGCCATTGTTCAGGGGAAAGTATGCTTGATCTTTGTGTGCTGGCTCTAAACCTGGCCATGCAAACTAGTTGGGTTAGACCCCAAGTAGCAAGTACCACAAAGGAAGCACGAATGCAAAAATAAAACTAGATTATATATATATATATATATATATATATATATATATATAGTCCTGTCTTGTAGTTTCGGTTCATAGCCTATCGTGACACAACAATCTAACCCTACAACAAAACAAGGACAAGGGTTAAACTATCGCACCCTGATAGTCCATGTCCCTAGACTATTTGACAGCAAATATAATACATAAATACGCTCAATTACATAATCGGCCAATTACTTGTACGGCTTACTAGATGGAGTTTGGGTTATCCCAGAGATATTATGCATATAGGAATCCTCAAATTGAACCAGGTACTAGCAGGGTTAGCTGAGCCACAAATTGCCGTATAGCACATAGTAGTATACACTGGTCCCTCGTAAGGCCACCATGCTAAGACCGCATTGAACATATAGTATCATATAATAGTCGAATATTGCCATCCACTAATGAGGACTTAAAGAATATCCATGGGGACTAGCCTGCACACCCCAATTCGGGCGACTGGAGGTGGCTAGTTAGGCACGATCTCGAGATTCTATTCCCTCCCAATACTTTACAAGATTAGTTGCCTAGTTAACCCTAATTTTACCTGGAATCTCATGGCGTGGTCGTATGGTATTCTCCTTATATGATGTATCATAGTATGGTCACGCTAGATACGAATCCACGTTGTTACTTGATAGTTCAACAGATCCTAACTACGCTTGGTCATTGATTAACCCTCATGTCCATGCTGGAGATTGAGTCATATCACATGTCACGTAGAGCATAGGTACACAGCAGTGTAAACATGTAATATAATCGCGTAGAAATACTTAGCACGTAGGAATACATAACACATAGTAATTCTATCATCACGGATACAAGTGGTCGGGTCATGACACATAGATGGTATAATACTTTTGTGGTCATCAAAGTCACCCATACAACTCATAAAGTCCAAAGTAACATTCAATCAAAGCTAGTCCAATAAAACGTGTGCAAGGGGCTGCATGCGCGCAGAAGGATCAAGACCGCATGAGAAGTCAGGCCACATGACAATCCTGGTCGCATGGAGTTTGATGCCGGATGGAGTCATGCCGCATGGAGTCATGCCATATAGAGATATGTTGCATGGAGTCAGGGCTAAGGTCTACTCTAAGGGATAAGTGTTGTAGCAACGAGAAATAAATAAAGTGTCAGTGATGTGACATAAAGTATGATGTGACATAACGTGTATGTGACATAAAGTGTGTTAGGAAGAAAAGACAAAACCAAAGAAAGATGTGCCACAGTTTCAGAGTCATGCGTCCAAGGATGGTGGCCGCATACTCTGCTTACCGCATAAGTATCGGTGTCGCATGGAGTTCGATGATGCATGGAGTATTTTGAACTTAGCGAAATTCTTATTCATTCAGTGAGTGAACACAAGTGTTCAAGGGCACTTGTGCGAGGGCAGCCATGCATCAAACAAGACGGACTCATGCTGGTCAATATGTGGCAAGAGCTCTGGCCGCATAATTCTCTCGGGCCGCATAGCTCGCTGGCCGCATGAAGATTTCGTCTTCTCTAACAGCAGGTTTGGCCATAGCAAAAAAGCTCCAAAATCTTAAATTTGTTTTCTTCTTAAAAACTTTATTTTAACTCCGAATTGAGTGAACCAAAAGCCAAAATGTTCGAAATAAAGTGCTCCATCCTTCTCAAAAACTATTTTTCGAAAATAATATATTTTATTAGATCAAAACCACCAAAAACTCAAGGAACCCATGAAACCCTAAGTTATAAAAGTATATTTAAGCAAATCTATCCATCAAAACCGAGAACTCTAAGTATTAAAAGAGGTCAGAATCATCATAAGCACATAATAGACTAATAAAATGCAAGGAAAAAACAAGAAAAAAAATTAAAAGGTTTCTCCATGTAGTGCAAGGTGTACTTGCCTAGAAATAAAAGAAAGAGGGGAAATGAAGAATGAGGGAAGAGAAACAAGTTAGCTTATATAGCTAGGGTTTGAGGTTTAGACCAAGGGTTCAAATTCCTTAATAAACTAATCCACAAATAAACCATGAACCATGCTAAACCAAAGAATGGGTCTAGTCTCCATGCATGCAACCTAATGATCATGTGAGCAAGAAATACTCTAAGCAAGAATAAATACAAGCAAGAAATAAATATATCCTAAAATACGTATTTCGGGAACGGGGAGTGACATATGTTACTATGAAAATTCAAAACAGCGCATGAAGTAATAAACTGAAGAAGGACCACATTTTTCTTAGAAGTCAAAGTTGTATATAATAATTAGATTCAAAAAACACCGATTGCTGTATAAATATCCATTGTTAAAGTTTTCTTTTAGAGCCTTATACTTAAGTTCTCAAATATCATAGAACCCGTCATTCGAAGAGAATGCCAACCTTATGCGTTATTTGTCAAGAACTGAACCAAGAGACGAGGGTGAACGTCCGACATTGTTGGTGGATCTTACCATGTTTCTGTAGCATGCTCACTGCATTTCTTTACCTCATGCGGCCTGCCACCAGTCGAGAACCTGCGGTGCTGATTATAGGATTTTGATTGATTATCCCTGTCTTTAGTTCTCCCGTATGGCTGAAGAGCGCCTAATTCTCCCCTCCTTTGATATCCATCAATATTGTCTTCAGTATATGGCTCCACAGTTACGGGGGAGCCTTGCATATCAAAGACTTGCAGTATCATTCATAGTTTGTCAATTATCAAAATAGGAAAGATTATTGGCCCATCCGGTCTCAGTCAACTTGATTTTGATAGTTAACTAAACCATGCATTGATATGTCATGATTTGAAGCCTCAACACTACTATTATATATCGTCTTTATTATGTCTATTCAAATATAATCTTTTATTTATTTGAGTCTAGGATTGCTGTAAGCTGAGTCGCACTGGCAAAACCAAGTACCTATACCCAGATACCTAGTCCACTCAAATAAACCAAAGAATCTATCCAACAAATCAGGCCACATTCATTAACAAAGTCTACCATACTAAGAGACCGAACTCGGACCGAACTCAGTTACCCTTTTGGTATAAAATTGACCAGTTTAATAAGCTCCTGATTTCTTGGCCCAATAGTTAGAAATTTGAATTAGACCCCATCCAAATTCTGGCCAAATTTTGTTTGCCTACACACTATAAATATGATTGGAATTTTCATTCCTAACACACTCAACCATTCTTTAGTCTTCTATTCTATTATGAGCACTGATGTGTGTTGCTTGTCATGTGGGCATTGGTGCCAGGTACTTATATCATTTCTACCAGAGTTATGGTTATTTATTCATATTGTTCATTCATCTACTGATGTAGCCTAATTTTTAAAGACTCATATTTCTTTCTCGAGTTTATTCGAGCTTATGTGTTACTGGGAGACCAAATTTAGCACATGTAGTTCATTCTTGATATTTTGTTCCTTATGTGAATTGTGACATAGATATTTTTAGTATTCTTAGATAGTTACCCTTATTATACAGCTTATACATATTCGAGTCGGACCATAGTCTGGTCGAATGCGTAGCTGACATGTTACGTATTCCTAGTCCTATGTATTTTGGGACTGGGGCGTTACAATCATCCTTCTTACGATCAGGATGAGATCACCCACTTGGTAGGTCCTCTTCTTCACCCATTTGTTGAAGGATCCTGAGAGACGCAATTAGTATAGCTCAATGTACTGCTGAGCTAAGAGACGTTTCTCGCCTTGTGCTTCTAACTCTTGTAGCCGTCAACGGTGATTGTCATCGACGGTTAATTAATTGGAGAGAGCCACTTGGAGTGAAAGGATTTGGATCTCGAGCGGGAGGACCACTTCGCTTCCATACACCAGAGAGAAAGGCATTTTGCTAGTAGCTGTCCGGACTGTTATACGGTAGGTCCAGAGGCATTCACCCAGCTTCTCGTTCTAGTTGCGTTTATTGGAAGACACAAACTTTTTGAGAAGCTTTATGATGTTCCTGTTGAAGGCTTCTGCCAAATCATTTGTCGCTGGGTTATAGGCAGTCAACGCTATATTCTGAATTCGGTTTTTATCGCAGAACCGGTAGAATGCATGACTTGAGAACTGTGGACTATTGTCATGGATGATCCTTCGTGGCAAACCGAAGCGTTATATGACATGATGCCGGACGAAGTTGATCACGTTAGACGTCTTGACTTCTGCGAATGGTACTGCTTCTGCCTACTTGGAGAAGTAATCGATGATGGTGATGATGGACCGATATCCCTTGGATAAAGGTGGACTAATCGGTCCAATGATGTCCATACTCAAGGCTTCGAACAGCCAGGACTTAATGGTTGGGTGTAGGAACTCCGAGGGTTGGTGGATGAAGTCTGCATGGATTTGGCACGCTTAGCACTTCCTTGCGTAGTCGACGGCATCTGCTACCATTATTGGCCAATAGTAACCCATTCTACAGTGGTGGTCCTGTAGCTTGGTCCATGGCAGATGGGCATCACAAACCCCATTGTGAGCCTCGTGGAGAACCTGCTTCGCTTCTGCATTAAATAAGAATTACAGCAGAAGGCCGTCATAGGAGCGACAATACAGCATTTTGGTAGCTGTATTATAATAGAACCAGAGGAAACATCTTCTGATGGAAGTAGCTTCCTTTGGGTTCTTGAAAAAAAATTCGTAGACCGCGTAGTCGATGAATGGAAGTCTCCAGTCTTGTGAGTCAGCGCTCATCTCTACTAAGTACACTACTAGAATAAGCGGAATTAGCGACGTTTTTTAGCGACTCCAGGTAAAAACGTCGCTAATTTAGCGACTCCATGTAAAACGTCGGTAGACGTCGCTAATCGGCGATATTTAACAACGTTTAGCGACTTATGTTCAATTTTTATAAGATTAGTCGCTATAAGTTCAATTTTGGTCGCTAAACGTCGCTAATATATCTAAGTTAGCGACGTTTAGCGACGCAAATAGCGACGTTTATATTAGAAATATTTAGCAACGTGTTTAGCGACGACCGTAACGTCGCTATAATTTAATTTAGCGACGTCCTTATTTGACGTCGCTAAACGTCGCTAAAATTTGGTTAATTAGGGCTCGGTTTTGTTTTTCCCCATCTATTAAAATTTCAAAACGAAAAAAATTTCCCCCGCCCCCCCCCGCTCCGTCGACCGCCTGCTCCGTCGACCTCCCCCGCGGCTACTCCGGCATCCCCCTCCTCTTCCTCGAGCTCTAGGTAAAGCCTAACTCTCTCTCTCTCTCTCTCTCTCTCTCTCTCTCTCTCAGAACACATGTGATACTGACACAGACACGACACACACACACAGATGGTGACACAAACATGATACGACACACACACACACTGACACAGACACTGATAAGGACCTAGGGTTAGGATTAAGTTTTTTGACATGGACACAGACACTAATATCACATGGACACAGACAGACACTAATATTATATGGATACAGACACTAATATCACATGGACACAGACACTAATATCACATGGACACAGACTTGGGGCTCTGGCATGGGGCACTGCAGCAGTGCACCCAAATGGTGCCTGTCAGTTAGGCTTGGGGGCAGTCCCTAGGCAGTGCAGAGGCATGCCTTAGTGCATCTCAGTTTCAGTTTGGTATCAGTCATCAGTACTTATACACTGATACGTATCAGGGACTGTGTGAGGTATCACTACAGGCAATTGTAGGAGTTGATGCAGGCAAGGTATAAAGTCAAGTGTTAATAGGGTATATATAGATATGTAGGTTAGTGATGTTTAGAGATGTTAGATAGGAGTGTACTAAGATGGTATCTAGAATAAGCGGGATGGCATGCTCGAGCCTTGTAGTGGGCAGTGAGAAGGAGGTCTGCAACAGTGAGCAGGCAACCGAAGAGGAAAACCATCAGCACTGTGTCATTTCAGCAACCATGTATCAGTAAGTATCAACAAGTCCCACTGTATCAGTATCCGTTTTCAGTTGCATTTAGTGAGCTATGTATACTAGTTTTAGTTAGCTTAGTGTCCAGGTATTGGTTAGTTGGTTTAAGATGGGTTAGCATGAATATTGCTTATTTTAGACTTTGATAAATGAAAGTATGTATTATATCAGATATGATTTTTATAGTACGATTAAGTTATGAAGCTAGGTGATAAACCACTGTATGTAATGATTTATATGATACATACTGTCATTTTTGCAGAAGTATCTAGAAATGGATATGAATTACTATCTGCGTCATCGTTCGTGGATGTACAACCGTCATCCTGATGACATGTGCGTTGTGCGGGATGAATTCATTGAGGGTGTACAGCAGTTCCTGCAGTTCGCCAAGGCGTTCCCTCAGTACATGGACGGTACCAAAATTAAGTGTCCGTGTGTGAGATGTCGCAACAGGAAATATCATCCAGAAGTGGAAGTTACGTATCATTTATACTCAAAGGGCTTTACGCCGAATTACTATCAGTGGACCGCGCACGGAGAACTTGTATCTCTAGCATCGGAGTCGGAGCCCTATGTGGAGCCGTATATGGATGTCCAAGACCACGATGCTTACGACGACGGGTTGGTGAACATGGTTTATGATGCGGCGGGGCCTAGTTTCAATCCTGACAATTATGATACGACGGGACCGAATTTTAATCCGGACAATTATGATGCAGCTGAGGAGGCACCGAATGCCGATGCTGTAAAGTTTATGGAGTTGCTTGAGAATGCAAGGACTCCACTATATCCTGGTTGTGAGGATCATTCACCATTGGAGGTGGTTACAAGATTATTGAGCATCAAGTCCGATTTTAACATGTCGCAAGAATGCTATAATCGACTGCTCGATTTGATTATAGAGATCTTGCCCGAGGGTGCAAAGTTGCCTAAAGACTTCTATCGATCTAAGAGGATGGTGAGATCGCTTTGGATGGGATACGAGAAAATTGATGCATGTCGCAACGGGTGCATGTTGTACTACAAAGACGACAAGGATGAAGATGCGTGCAGATTCTGTGGTGCTGATCGCTACAAGGCCACTGTTAGAGGAAAGTCTGTCGGTGCAAGGAAGCCTACCGATTCGATGCACTACTTGCCTTTGACGCCGCGGTTGCAGCGATTGTTTATGGTTAAGGAGACTGCAGAAAATATGAGTTGGCACAGGCGAAAACAGATCAAAGGAGTATTGGATCATCCATCCGATGGAGAAGCATGGAAGCACTTTGATCGAGAGTATCCATATTTTGCCGAGGAAGCACGTAATGTCAGATTGGGGCTCTGCTCTGACGGTTTTACCCCATTCGGACTTTCGGGCTCCCAGTATTCGTGTTGGCCTGTGATCGTCACTCCGTACAATCTACCGCCTTGGATGTGCATGAAGACTCCGTATATGTTCCTAACCGTTATTATCCCGGGTCCGAACAATCCGAAGAGGAACATCGATGTGTATTTACAGCCTTTGATAGATGAGTTGAATCAGCTGTGGGAAGTAGGTGCCAACACGTACGATGTTTCTAGGAAGCAGAATTTTCAGATGAGGGCAGCACTTATGTGGACCATCAACGACTTTCCGGCCTATGGAATGTTATCGGGATGGAGCACCCATGGTCGTCTCTCATGTCCGTATTGCATGGACCGTTCTCAGGCTTTTCGTTTGAAATACGGAGGCAAACCATGCTTCTTCGATTGTCATCGACAATTTTTGCCGAAGGATCATCCGTACCGAAGGAATCGGAATGCTTTTCGTACGGGAGTTATGGAGAAGGCCAATCCACCGCCAAGGTGGCCCGGATGCACGATATGGGAAGAGGTAAAAGATTTACCAAGTGCTATCGAAGAGCCTGCTAAGGGGTACAAGTGTGACGGATTTGGTCGCACCCATAACTGGACGAAGAGGAGTATATTCTGGGATCTGCCATATTGGAGCACCAATCTGATCAGACATAACCTTGATGTCATGCATATCGAGAAGAATGTGTTTGATAACATAATTAATACTGTAATGGATGTAAAGGGGAAGACGAAAGATAATCCGAAGGCCAGGTTGGACTTAGAAGACATATGTAGATGTCCTGCATTGCATTTGATAGAGGAGGGGAATGGAAAGTTAAAGCAACCTAAGTCAGTTTTCTCACTGGATAAAGAGGATAAAGGTAGACTTTGTAGGTGGATTCGGGGTCTCAAGTTTTCAGACGGGTACGTGTCGAACTTGAAAAGATGCGTCGACCTCAAGGAGAACAAACTAGTAGGTATGAAGAGCCACGATTGTCACGTATTCATGGAGAGGTTAATTCCGATTGCATTTTGGGAATTCTTACCGCAGGTCGTTTGGGACCCATTGATAGAGCTGAGCATATTCTTCAGAGATCTTTGTTGTACTAAGTTGCTCGTCGATCGTCTAGAAAAGCAAGAGAGGGACATTGCGGTAACACTATGTAAGCTCGAGAAGGTGTTTCCTCCTGGATTCTTCGACTCTATGGAGCATTTGCCAATTCATCTTTCCTATGAGGCACGTATTGGTAGTCCTGTCGGTTATCGGTGGATGTACCCCTTCGAGCGCCATCTGAATCACCTAAAGAGAAAGGTGAAAAATAAGGCACGGGTTGAAGGCTCTATTTGTGAAGCTTATGTTCTCGAGGAGATTACAAACTTTTGTTCGACGTATTTTAAACCGCATGTTGCTACTAATAGGACGAAAGCTCCCAGAAACGACGACGCATATCAGGAATCTAATGATGCAATACTCAAAGTATTCAATGCATCCGGAAAGCCCTCAGGAAAAATAAAGAAGAGATATTTGAATGACGATGAGCTAAGGGCTGCTCAATTGTATATATTACTCAATTGCGACAAGGATAAAGTGGAGAAGCTAGAGGGGTAAGTAATTAATACGTCCACGTTTACATCATCTCAATGTAATAGTATAAGATACTATTATGCTACTAATCAACAGTTGCTTCATTGTTTTTCAGCACATATAATGATGAGTTGAGGTCGGTTAGACCCTACATAACAGACGAAGAAGTAGAACAAGATATGAGATGCCATTTTTCTTCTTGGTTGAGCGCATATGTAAGATGCTTGGTAATTACTTTTTATTTCTGCACTTGCAAAACAAATAACTTACTATCGCTACTTTGGTATTTAGGTCGATCGTCTAATATCACCCGAGACTGAATCTATTAGGACTCTAGCCAAGGGACCAATTACTGCCGTAAAAATATGGCCAAGTTTCTGTGTGAATGGGTTCAGGTTCAAGTCAACAAATGCTCCTATCAGAGACAGCTTTCTGGATCTTGATTCCACGAAAAATAGTGGTTTGTGTATCAAATCTACAAACTACAAAGACGTCAATCCGGGCAATAATTTTTTTGGCATCTTACGAGAGATTGTGGAGTTGACATATAATTATGGCCCAGAACCTGCTAATATCGTGCTATTCAGGTGTGAATGGTTCGATCCGATTCAAGATCAAGGTTGGAAAATTGACAAGCATGGCCTTGTGGATATAAACTACAAGCGTAGATATCAAGGCTATGAACCATTTGTCCTATCAAGTCAGGCTCAGCTCGTGTACTTCACAACTTATCCTAGACGGGGGACAGCGAGATCGGATTGGTGGGCAGTATACAAGACTAAAGCTAGAAATACCTTTGACATTGACGAAATAGCTTATCAGGAGGACGATCTACCTCTTGTAACAAATATTATAGATGTGGACTCAACGGAAGTTACTCATTACACGAGTAATAATGTAAAAGATATAGAATTATTCGAAGAGGACGACGAAGTAGATGAAAGTAAAGACGAGGAAGAGGAAGAGCAGGACGAGGAAGGTGAACAAGATGAATTTTCTGAAGATGATTGAAAATATAAAATATTCCATGTAGAATGTAACTGTATTTGGACTGTAAATATTGCATGTAGAAGTAGATGTTGACATTAACGAATATATGTATTATATTTTGACTGTATAATGCTTTAAGATATGTATCACATTTCGACTGTAGAATGTAGTATATATTTGTGTTTCTCTATATTCATCATATGTTGTTATCAGATATGACAGGACGACGCGGAGGATTCGGCAGGTCCCGAGGTAGACAGAGTGCCACTCCGGTACTGCCTACTATTGGTTCCGGATCATCGTCGCCCAGTACTCCAGTATATCGATCAGTCACATCTCCGACTGCGACGACGTTGCGTGGCATCACTCCTGGGACGAGTAGTTCCAGGCGTGATAGTACTCCCTCGTCCAGCGTTCCTCCTACTGACGGAACCATGGAGACAGATGAGCATATAGAGGAGGTCGTGCCGACGTTGTCCCAGCATCAGCAAGATCCTCCATGCGCACCACCGGAGGAGACGAGGACAGAGATTTGGGCCGACGGTACAAAGTAAGTCAATTAGATGGTTTAGTATATATTTGTGTTTCTCTTTATTCATCGTATATTGACTTTTTCAGTAATCTAAATTATTATTTCTGTATAGATATCGTCCATCGTCGGTTCAGAGACGCCTGGGCCAATTTTTGAGGAACAACTACGGTGGCCCTTGGATCAACTACTCTGAGGCTCCGGAGGAGAGGAAGGCGTTCTGGTTTGCGCACTTCCAGGTAAAAGTATATTAAATAAATCTTCTAATTTATGTATATTCGTGATGCTAACTTAATGAATTATTTATTGTAGCAAACGTATTTTTATCCTCCGCACTGGGCCGAGTTGATCGAGCGGCTCTTTCCTACCGTTGCCGTCAAGCTTATCCGAGATGCTCTGGATGACCAGAAGGCTCGTGATCGTGCTGGAAAACCGATCCAAGGTTGGATCACGCCTGAGCAGTGGACTGCGATGAGGGCTAGATTCGACGATCCGAGCTACAAGGAAAGGTCTAAGAAGGCCAAGGCGGCTAGGCAGAATGCTGCCAAGTGGTGTGGTGGCTCGATTCCGATGACGGAACATTTTCGTCGTTTGGTATGTTTTTTCTTTTAAAATATATTATTTTAATATAAGTACCATAAAATGGTACTTGGAAAAAATATTTAAGTTTAGTAATAAAAAATATATTTTTAACAGGTACAGAGGGGTGAGGATGCAAACATGGTGACCGTCTTCTTGGCCACCCATCGCAAGGACGGAAATCTCATTGATGAGAGGGCCTCACAGACCTATGTAAGTATTACTTTACTTTGTGTTTATTTTAATATAACTTAGGCAATTATTGAGTTTCCAAACCTTTTCTAGGCCGAGTATCTTAGGCTTCGTGAGCGGGCGACTGCTAGTGCACCTACACCTGGAGAGGCTGGTGCTTCGTCGCAGCCCGGTCCATCTCCGTCGGCGGACGACCTGTGGGTGACCGCAGCTGGTGGTCTCCAGAGGGGTACGTACTACGGTACGGGCTCCTATGGCGCCCTGGTTGTGACGCAGTCATCTAGGGCCTCCCCGATAGCTGTGCATTCCACACACCCCTCGCAGTCGCAGCCCTCGCAGTCGTCGGCCAGAGTCCAGGAGGCCGTCCAGGAGGCCGTTGACCGTTAGATTGCGTCTCTCCGTGACGACTTGCTGCGAAGTATGGAGGACCAGTCCCGGTCCCAACCGCAGGCGGACGATCCGATGCTCATCGCACGATTGGATATGCTCGACCGCAGCATGACGGAGCTACGAGAATTGACAAATGATATTAGAGCCTCCAATGATCGCAACATCATGGAGCTGCAGGCGTCACACCTATCGATGGGCGAGAAGCTGACGAGGATGCATGCGTCACAGCTATCGATGGGCGAGAACCTGACGAGGATGCAGGATTCAATGGGTGATAGCAGTACGAGGCTGTTATCTACCCTGGATTCTTACAACCAGCGACTCGCATACTTGGAGCGGGCACGGCCTCCACCGACGTCACTGCCTTCTCCATCGACATCGGTGTCGATTCCACGGGACGAGTATGAGGAGTTGTTATCCTTCAAGCACGCCGCTGGTCAGCCTCCTGCAGATCCGTAGTAGTATAGTTATTTTTATTATTATTTATGAATTATTGATACTTCAACAATAGACATGATGTATGATGCTTCTTGTGGTCTTTAATTTTTTAGTTAATTTAATTGGATTATATAGTTATCCACATTTAATTGGATTGATACTTCTTGTGGTCTTTAATTTAATTGGATTATATAGTTAACTAGATTGAATCATGTTGGTGTGTATGATGAAGATGATGTAAAACTGCAGGGAATCACCAATGTTTGCTTCTGCACATTATTTTTTTTATTTTTTTTTTTAAAATTAGCGACGTTATTAGCGACGTTTAGCGACGTTAAATTACGTCGCTAATTACGTCGCTACTTAGCGACGCTGTAAAACGTCGCTAAGGACGTCGCTAATGACGTCGCTAATTACGTCGCTAAACGTCGCCAATTGCTGACATGGCAGTATAGCCAGGTCATTAAAGACGTCGGTGTAACGTCGCGATAGATGTCGCTAATCAGCGACGTTTAGCGACTTTTCTAAACGTCGCTTTTTAGTGACTTGGCGTCGCAAAATGTCGCTAAATTTAGCGACACATTAAAGTCGCTAAAAAATGTCGGCATAGCGACGTTTAGCGACGTTTTTTATTTTAGCGACTTGGTGTTTTCCGACTGCTTTGAAACGTCGCTAATTACGTCGCTAAACCTAATTAGCGACGATTTTTGGTTATTTAGCGACGTTTTTAGACGTCGCTAATTTGACTTTTTCTGGTAGTGGTAGCTCCGGCACACAGAGAGATTGTTCTTTGGACAGACCAGTTCCAAACTGATTACGGTGATCAGTTCATGGGTATTGACTAAAACATCGAAAGACGCTGCGAGTCCGGCTAGGGCATCTGCCTCAACATTTTATAACTGAGGGATATGCTATGTGAAGAACCCCTCGAAGGTCGAGATGATGCCAAGAGCGGCTTGGTGGTAAGAAAACAGGTCCTCATGTCGGACTTCGTACTTGTCCTGAACTTGATTGACTATTAGCTTGGAATAGTCGTAGGCTTCCAAGTGGTCAAATTCTACTTGTTTAGCGTGTTAAAGTCCCATAATAAGAGCGTTATAATCTGCCACATTGTTGGAGCATGGCTCAGGGAGGGAGTAGGCGCGGTTGATAACTAGATCATTGGAGAGATCAACACTATCTTGACTCCAGTGACGATGTCGCCTTTGGGCCCTGTTCTCAAAGCACCATCGAAGAATATTCGCCAAAATGCTTCTGCGATTGTCACAGTGTTAGAGTTTACCACTTCTTTGGGGATCTCCTCGTAGAGTTTTAAAGCTTCTGGCACCAGGTGGGATACAAGAAAATCTTCTAATGCTTGACCTTTGACCGCCTTCTGTGGGATAAACACTATATCGTATGGTGACAACAATATTGCCCAGGTGGCTAGACGAGAGTTGAGCGCCCCAGGTTTGGTCATGAGGACCCTGAGGGGGTTGACCCGAGAGATCACATAGATCGTTTATCTGGCCACGTAATGCCGAGTCTTCTGGATAGTGAATATAAGAGCAAGGCATTCCTTCTCAACGGGGGTGTACCTATGCTCCGCGTCAACCATCATCTGACTAAGATAATATATGGCCTGCTCGTGGCCTGTATCACTGTTCTGAGATAATAAGGCATCGAAGGAGTGGTCCATCACACGCACATAGAGCAGGAAAGGCTTTTCCATGACTAGAGCTACCAGCATTGGAGGGTTTGATAGGTCTTCCTTGATATCGTCGAAGGCGTGTTGGCATTCTTCGTTCCAAACAAAGGAGACTCCCTTCTTTATAAGCTGAGTGAACGGCCAATAATGTCCAGAGAGGTTTGATATGAACCTCCTGATGTAGGCCAATCTTCCTTAAAGGCCACGAAGTTCTCTGAGGTTCTTCTGTGGGCACATTTTAAGGATTGTATTAGTCTTGTCGGGTTCTACGTGGATACCCTTCGATGTTAGGATGAAACCCATGAATTTGCCGCTGGAGACTCCAAAGAAAGATTTGGTAGGGTTTATCTTGAGCTGGTACATACGCATGAGGTCGAACACAATCTTCAAGTCCCTGAGGTGATCATCTTTGGAGCGACTCTTAACGGCGATATCATCAATGTAAAACTTGACCGTCTTGCGTAGATGCTTACGGAAGATGGCGCTCATAGCTCGTTGGTATATAGAACTCACGTTCTTCAGACCGAAGGACATGACTGTATAGCAGTATACTCCTATCGGCGTTCAGAATGATGTATGCTTCTGATCATCAAGAGATATCTTGATTTGATTATAGCTGAGAATTCTTCCATGAAGGACATGCGCTCAAAGCCATAGGTGTTGTCCATTATTATGTCTATGATCGGAAGGGGGAATTCGTCCTTAGGGTAGGCCATATTTAGATCACGGAAGTCAATGCAGATCCGAATATTTCTATTCTTTTTTATGATGTGCAGTATGTTGGCTACCCAATCTGGATACTGTTCTTCGCGAATGAAGCCACTAGCTATCAGTTTTTTGACTTAAGCATCGATGGCATTCATAATATCCAGCCGGAAATACCGTTGTTGTTGCTTGACAGGCTTAGCATTTGGTGAGATGTTGAGCTTATGGACCGCAATTTGTGAGTCTAGTTCTGGCATATCTTCGTAGCTCCAAGCAAAGAAATTAATGTATTCTCGGACGAGCTGCAGCAGGGATTCTCGATCCTCATCACTCAGACTCTTGCTGATGAAGATGGGTTTCGAGAAGGATTCGTCGCCCAAATTGACTTGTACGACTTTATCCTTGGTAGAAGATTCTCATTATTCGAACCGCATCTTCCATTATGTGTCTAGGTGATGGGCCCACAGTTCTACTTCAAAAAGTTCTGGTGGATCTTTGTCATCTTCCTCACGGTCGGCTTACACCATATTGGCAGATAATGTTTGCTTGAGCATCTCTCCGATACTGACGTCGGAGTCCCAAGAGGAAGACTCTGAGGAGTGAGAGTGTAACTCATCTTCTTTATCCAAGCCCTCGGTGGTAGTAGGAGGCATAACATACCCTAAGTCATGCATGGTCTTATGACAACAATCCTCGGGTTTGTCTGCCGGAGCAGTAAGACGCAAAGGCAGTCGCCGACCTTTGCCATAATTCAGACCTCGGTTGATTTTAAGATCATACCACATCTTCTAGATCAGGTGTTTAGCTTGACCACTGAACCGGTAGAGTTGTATTTTGCTGGTATCGGATTTTGGCTTTTGTTCCTCTTGGATGAAGGAACGGGGGCATTCAAACCTACCGAAGATGATGGGTTTGTCTCCCCTCCGCTCTGCTAGAACCGTGAAGTATGAACCTCGACTGGGGAGGATTCGGTTTATAGTGTCAGTGGTAGTCACCCATACTTGCAGGCGCATGCCTAGATCGTGCTCCATGGAGTACAATGTGCTTATGTGTGAAACTTTGGAGTAGTTCGAAGATAGCCCTTTATTGAAGAAATAGGGTATCTCGTCATCCGGAATTACATCGTCGAGAGAACGAATATTAGCATGGGCGGCTACGTACTCCTCCAGCTCATCTTTCCCGAGATCTATCCCCAGTGCGAGGGACAACTTTATATGTTTTCTACGCAGCTTTACTACCAGAGGTTCGGACATGGTAGGAGGCAGTGGAGCATCCTTCGGAGGTTGACTCAGCCTGCGAAGGTGAACGATCAAAGGTTCGGACGTGGTAGATAGTGCCGAATCTCCCTTCGAAGGTCGATCCATCCTACGAAGGCGGACGACGAGAGGTTCGGGTGCCTTCCTGTATAGTTTTATGATGAGAGGAGAGGTTGTGTCGGGAGTGCATGCCTTTAGACAGACTCTTAAGGGCTATTCTGGTGTTGTCCATTAAAAAGGACATCGTCATATCATTTTCTTCGTTGTTGAACCGAGCAAGAAAAATGCCTTTGCGGTCATCAAATGACAAAATATAGTTGTCCTGGAGGCTGCAGAACCAATTGAAGGCTATTCCAGACAATATCCTAACAAAGAACTTGGTTAAGAGGGCGTCGTGGCGAGGCAGATGTCCCGTTGTCGTCTCAAAATAACTCATGAATTGACGGGGCGATGTCTTTCCATCAAACTGAGTCAAGTTGAAGGGATTATACTTGGGCGGATACGGTAGATCTCTCCACTAGAGGGGATATGGATATCGAATCTCGAGCTCGCACAGGGAGTCTCGATTACCCATAGAGTCTAGGTGGGGCTGGAGTTCTCCTACCTCCTGCATTGCTTCCCAAGCTTCATCAAATACGGGAGGAGAAGACGATTCGGGTAGAGGATGGTTATTGCCAGCGGGTAGAGCGGTTGTATTGGAATCTCCGTTGGTCCTAGGGTCCAGGCTTGCTTGACCAGAGGCCCTCGCTGGTTGTGGGACCATATTTTCCTTGAATTTCAGCATTGTATGGGTCAGGGCTTGCATTGATACGCTCATGGTTTGCATCATGGCCTTGAAGATTTTGAGGTACTACCGATCGTTGGGGCCCTCATAATTATCCCCTGCCATGTATTTTGTTCTCATATGGGGAGAAATGGATGGGACGGTGGATGTCACACTTTCTATCTCAGACACTTATATTGAATGGTCCTTCGGGAAAGTTGACAGCATTGTATCCTCTTCAGACTCAGAAGGAACACTACCCCCAGCGTAGGAGGCTGTGTCCACTTGATGAGAGTGGCTACCCTTAGGGACCTCAGCATCTGTTCTTTGGGAATTATCGTCTTCACGGAACATCAGCTTGCCATGGAGGTCCCGGGCCCCCAGATTGTATAGCTATCTGAGGTCTTGAGGAAGAACCCTCCTAATAGCTGGCAGCTTCTTCTTTGAGCGGGTGCCCAAGAGAACACTTTCTGTGGGTTCCGGTCCCTGTCCCCTTTGGGCCCATCTCCTTGACCTGTCGGCCAAAAGCAACAGACTGGAGGTGATGGACCTCTACCATTCCTTTATGGAGTAGGCCTTTCGAGCAGAATAGAATGAGGCAAAGGGCAGCTCATCTTTCTCTGGTACTTGTACTGTTCTCAGGGTTGCAGCCGGGTGGGTGCCCTTGGTTGCAGCTGCTGGAATATCGACTGTATTTTTGTGGGTACTATTATTTTGTTACAGTAGCAGTTGATGATAATATTGGCACAGTGATACCATGGGGAGGATACTTCATATGCCGTGGTTGTTTCTCTCGCTTTGCCTTTGTGATTGATCATGTTGCGCAAGTCAAGTAAGAGATGACTAACCTTTGCACCCTTCTTATGGGCCCGGGTAGACCGAGCACATGGGTGCATAGGTGTTGATAAGATCTCGGGATTATTTTCAACCCGTTGCATGCGTAATTTGGTCAGTTGGACACGTAGTTAGTACTGATTGTGCGAGAAATCTTCTTTTGTTGGAACAGAAAGATCGAAAGCTGCATAACCTTATGGTCGTATAGCGTTGTGGCCGCATATGTGCTCTCGTTTGGCCTTGGTTGGGTGGATACTCTGGTCGTACGGTATTGTGGCCGCATATGTGCTCTCGTTTGACCTTGGTCGGATGGCCACTCTGGCCGCATGATGAAGAGGCCGCATGGGTATGTCGTCGCATACGTGCTCTCGTTTGGCCTTGGTTAAATGAACACTCTAGCCCCATGATGATGAGGCCGCATGGGTATGTTGTCGCATACGTGCTCTCATTTGGCCTTGGTCGGATGAATACTCTGGCTGCATGATGACGAGACCACATGGGTATGTGGTCGCATATGAGCGAGCACGTAGCATGGCACGTCCGTCGAGGCATCAATGAGTTGATGTAACTTTTTATCTTTTCCTGAGCCATCATCCTCACGAGTCTCGAAGCGTATCAATGTGATGAGTGGTCAAAGAGTCTGATAGATATCGAATATTGTGTCAGGGGGTCTTATGCGGCCCCATGCTCTATGGTCATTCAGGCCGCATAGAGTATACTATGCATTTTTTGGTTGATTAGGACGCATGTGGCTTCTCTGCGGCTTAGTTGTTCAGGCTGAATGTAGCTCCTCTACGGCCTATTTTCGTTCTTTGAGGGGGCATAACCTTTATGCGACCTGCATGATTTTTCATGCTTCTACAACAGTTAGAATTATGTGGATCCATATAAATTTTATGACATTTTTTTTCATATTGCCATGTAGTTGTGATCTTCATGCTTGTATTCCTTATAACTTATGACCATGTGTCATAATTTTGGATTCATGTATAGTAGTCGGGGCGGGAAAGTACCAAGTAGATATGTGATCAGACTAGTAGACAATGCTGTTATTTTATTTTATATTTTTATATTGCTTTTAGACCGTGTGGATAGCCAATCGTACAATTTACGTATGATTGAGCCAAATCCTATATAGACCTTTTGGTGTAGTTACCCAGCCGATCACATATCGAAAAGTGTACTTCAACACACTTAGATAGGTTATGGTCTCCTTGTTCCATTCTTTACTTCTCTTCATGTATCATAAAGCTTATGTTACCTATTCCACTTTACTTTTCATGTCATCTTTTCATTTACTTATTTCATCATGTATACCTTGACTGTCCACTATTTTTATAGTCGCTACCATATATTTGGAACTGCATGCAATAAATTATACTCGTTCCATCCTGATTAGGTAAACATTTTTAGGTGACTTGCTATTACTACATGGTGGACCTTGTTGGGGATCAAGATTCTTTTGGAGGCCAATATTAGAAGTTAGATAATTAGCAAATTATTAAATTTGATGTTTAGCGGGTTTGTTTCCGAGTTATGGTTCAAATATATTTATTGGATTTGTAATTTAAATAGTTGTTGTGAATGGGCAATAGATACAAATTTTGATTAAATATTGTGTATTTAGTTTAATGATTATTATTGAGATCTGGACAGCGTTCTACCGTCGATGTTGTGGCATAGGCTAGACTTGACCACGTATTCGTATCCCAAAAGTGGGAATGAATCGTGACACCATGTTAAGTATCGAATGTTCGTCGATCAAATTAATTTACTGACAACTATATTGATTGACATATTTTATCCTTAAATAGTATCACTCTACTTTATTTGTCATGTCGGATTTAATCCACCTGAAGGGTTTATATGACAATCCTTATGAGCTCCTTAAGGGGACATCATCAACCGATGTATCAGGACATGGAGTTCTTTTATAATCAACAGTCCATTATACACACAATGCCATTATCCAATTCATAGAGGTTATTGACCCATAATGAGTCTAACTCTTTTATGAATCAAACTAGTGCATATTGCATATACATGGCTATTATTATATCTGAATTAAGAGCACAAGCATCCATAATAACAGAGGTATTTATTCTCTTATGTAGTCAGTACAAAGAGAACAACCTCAAGTGGTCATGCTCAATACACACAAAGTGTACTAGTGTAAACCTATAGTCAAGATAGACTAATACCATATTGCACTACAACCTTACCAATGGTTTTTCCAAATACATCTAGATTATGAAGTATTTATATATTCCATGGGAAACTGATAATATGATATTTTGTGCGACATTTTACACCAAATTATCTACAATATAGAATATAACACACATGTATTAACATTATAACAAATATAACATGCAAATATTTGTCCATATATTCTCATTCAAAAATAAAAAATATATAGTTAATACAAAGTGATGCTTTTAGTATATAACACTAACACTGAGAAGGTGACAAACACAAGAAGCACGGGAGGGGTCATAAGGCCTGGGGATTACTTTGCCTGGCGTCTTATGGGGGTTGCTTACCCGGAGAAGAAGGTATAGGGAGCTGCAAGAGGCGGTCGGGGAAGGGTTGCTGGGTTGGGTGGTAGAGCCACGGTCGAAAAGATGTGAGGTGTGGTGTTGCTCCGGAAAGGAGTGGCAGCGACAATTACAGGTGATGAAAGCTTGGTTTTAAAGAGAATCTAGTGGTGGTGATGAGGAAGAAAGCATGATTACACTATTTATGGCTAGGGTATTTTTTATAGTGCAAGTGCATTGCTTCACTTATAAAGGGAATAGAGAGAGGAGTTGGGCCAGGGGTTAGGCTTAGTTCGTTGGAAATGAAGAAGAAGAAAGGAAAAAAAAATTATTTGGTCGGTTCTATTGGTTTGGGAAGAAGAAAGGAAAAAAATATGTTAGTTGCTTAATAAGATCGACTGGTTTGGGCTCAATGGCTAGATTTGATAAATGATAGGGAAAAGAAGAAAATATTTATACAGAGTTTGGGTTAGACTAAGAATATATGGAAAAAATATAAGTATAAATTATAATACTTTGATAGAATCATTGGTATTTAAGATGATATGATCTTAATAATAACAAAGCTAATAGGTATCTAGTAATATTATTATTAAGAAAAAGATAAATGGATGCTAAGAATTATAATAACAATAGGAATAATAACTTTTAACTCTATTCATTGGAACTTAGAAAACAAAATTTTAGAGGGGTTTATAACCTATCCACCTTACAAGAATTTTGTCCTCGAAATTTAAATGCAACTAAAATTTGAGTTCCATCCCTTCTTCAAAATAAATTTTATCGCTCAAGTATTTTTATTTTATAGATCCCTAATTTCTCGGAGTAAGGAATTTGCTTTGCTCAAAATAATGCTTCCTTGATCACTAGTAGGTATGTTCAGATGCTGCAATCCCAAATTCATCAAAGATGTTTCTATCGCCCTCACTATTTCAATTCTTGTCCTTGGTTCCCTCTTTTTTATGAATCATCCTATAATCTAAATCCATGAATTAATCATTCTAATCAATACTTGGTCACATAATCTACTAATGCTACGCCATTAACTCTCAAGTGTCAAATCCAAGTCCCTTATTATATAGTTACAATCACTATATCATTTTCCAATAAATTTTATCTTCAAGAGTGAACTCCTCGAGAGTTTGATTATTTTTATTAGTCCTTGATAAATTCTAGAACCAAGTAGCCAACCAAACATGCTCGACCCGTAAGCTAATCTCATATAACCTCTAGGAAATTTTACACCTTTGACACCACTTACTATAATCCCAAGTATTATCCTGAAACTCTTATCATTCAAACTTATACAGTTCCATATATTTGTTAAACATTCAAAATTGGAAGATCCCTCAA
The DNA here is from genome assembly GCA_036927795.1 of Iris macrosiphon. NCBI lineage: Eukaryota > Viridiplantae > Streptophyta > Magnoliopsida > Asparagales > Iridaceae > Iris > Iris macrosiphon. The sequence continues at coordinate 88,928,278 of JAYESA010000018.1, forward strand.
GCAAAAAAAAAAAAAAAAAAAAATCCTATTTCACTAAAGGCCTCTCTACCTTACTTAGTATTTTAAGCTTGAGGTGAGGGCCAATTCTATATCATTAAAATTCTTCATTGATTAAAAGTTTACAATCTAGAATTCCATAGGGATTGCATCTTTATTAAGCTATGGCTTAGATTTAATATAGCAATCATGATCTAATTTTTTTTTATGTCGTTCACTCACTCAAGTATAACTAATCCTTATTCCTTTGGCTACAACCATATATTAGTTCCTTGTAGAGGCATATAACATCATCAACATATAGTTTCTTACCCTTATCGATGTGTATCTCTCAAAAATTTTAGCACCAGATTTTAATTCTTTCATTTAGTTTGTAGCAACAATTATCTCATTTCTCTAACTTAGATACAATGACCTTGATTGTATTTACCGACAAATCCTTGAGTCCATGATAATTTCTTGATTGGATCTACCCTCAAGTGCAAGTGGTATTATAATCTACATGTAGTCCTCTACGACTGTTGTCCATCTTAATATTAGCAAGTATATTGTCGTAATGAAACCCTTGATACCAACCACTTGCAATCATGTTGACCTAAGAATTTTCTTGTTCCTTATTACCTACTGATTTAAGTCACTAGGCTTATCGTTCTCACCACTCCTTAAGTTTTATCTCCATCATCCATTAACAAGTTTCGAGGGAGATCAATTGTAACATTTTCCTTTTCCACTTAGGTGAACTTCTACTTAGGTGAGCTTCTACTTAACCATCAAAGAAGTGTAGCCTCATTGCAACTCTAATGAACAAACCTCATGGTTAAGTGAATACTTCAATACTCCTAAGTATCGTAAGACTGCCTCCCTAAATTTTTTATTCCAAGTTAACACTGATAGTTTTCTCTTTTAACGTTATACAATCCTTTGTTTGTTCATATTCTTAATAAAACTCATAATCCTCTATAAAATCTCTATTGAAACTCAAATAATTTTCTGGGCTAAATTTTTTGGAGGATGAGATTAATTCTAAATTGGAAAATACCAATCAATTAGTCGGTCAACCTAGCCAAAGTTTCATATTCTACTAATACCTCTTAATTTAGGTTCACTTATAACCACTCTCATTCCAAATTCCTCATATCATCTATATCTCACCTTTTAAATATATTGTTATTCCAACTTTATATTATCTCATTGCTAGTCTATAATAACCTCGCGTTTAAGAACCTTCAAATCTATCATATTATTTTACCAAAATCTTCCTCAATGACAAGAATAAAATTCGTGACCACTAAGGATTGCATTTTAAAATTGATATCCAATGCTCGTCATAGATTCATTGTCAATTATCGAAAATAATAAAGTACAAAATTCTTAAATTCATAATCTCGTTTACTAACCATTCTCTATAATTATAGTGTAGTATATTAAGCCTGAGAAAATATATTTCCATCACTCCTCATTCTTCTTCTTATCAGTAACAACTCACTAAAGGTCTAAATTCACTAAAATCAACAACATTCATATTGAACCTCAAAATTATACTTTTACCCATTTATAGTTACTTGCATATCTGTAAAGTCATTATCTTTTATGTCTTCATTCCTTAATATTTGATCTCGCCTTTAATTCCAATATCACTAAGTCTCACTAATTATTATTGTCATTTACATCTCTACTAAATTGTGAAATCTTCTAGAAACTCATATTTTTGTTTGACTAAAGGATTTATCCCGATCCATCTCCTACTGATTTTGGACCCCTAGTATCGTTCTAATCATGACTAGAGTTTTATATCTATCGCTCATTATCAAGTCTTGAGATTTTCCTTTACATAATCAAATTATATTCTTTGATAGCTCATTCACGTCATAGGATCTTTTTATCCAAAACTTACTCCTAGTTAGAGCTTGTCATAAACTATAAACAACCATTCCAATCCTAGGAATTGTAATGGTAATTGTTTTAGATTTCCAAATGGATATGTGTATATTGATATGGTGTTACCACCTATCAAGTTACTCTCTAATATCTGTAATTACCTAATATCTGCAATTACCTTTGATGATTTAAACCTCAAAGATTTTCTTTGACAATTATAGGTGCAACTTTATTTCCTAATTTTGCACCCTCAAATTTTTTATTTCCAAACAACTCTCAATGATTCTTATGTATTGATAGGTCACCACTAGTAATAACTTAGTTAAAAAGGGTGGCTAAAGCATATTCATCATAGTGCATGGTCTAGGTCTTTCGAATCATTTTCTCCAACTTAAACTCTGACATTTATCCTCCCAGCCTTTTGTACTAATAATTGGTAATCGATGAGTAGTTTAAATCCTTACCTTAGGAACAAAATATGCACATGTGCCATCAATATTTGGTCATCAATTCCCCTTTTTTTATTGCAAAAGTTGCTATCTTTAGAACTTCTATAGAATATCGGTCTAGATTGTCCTATCGTAGGTAATACGTATTTATTTATTTTATCAACCTTAAAATCCTCAAATCTAATTAAACCATCATTGAAATCTCTATAGCCAAACATAGTCGATCTATCATGCATATCCTAGGAACTTCCCCTATGCAACCCCTAAGGAATCGCAGACCCAAATAATCATAATCACACAATTAGTCCTATCTAGTTAGGCTAGGTAATCCTTTGCTAATGTCTTCCTAATCCAGCCATTTATATACAACGAGATAGCAGGGGCCTAAGCCTAGGTCAAGTAATCCATACTAATATTAAACAAGGTAAGGGTCAAGAAAAGCATAAAGTATTTAATGAAGATTTTTTGAATGACGGTATGAAGTCAACCGAGATGCATAGGACGTAGTCTAAGTAAAACTTAAGAGCCATATACCTCTGTGCTTGTCACCAGAAGTTCTGCTTCACCAGCTTGCCTTTGGCTGCTAAAAATTCTAATTCCATAAAAGAAGGATGGATGCAGGGCATGTCTACCTCGCCAGATAATATCGGTTCTCGAACCTGTCATAGACTAAATCCATGATATATTTTCCAAATCAATTTTTTTTCGAATAACGGTATGAAACCAACCAGGATGCATATGACATATTTAGGTAAAATAAGAGGACCATATACCTTCGTGCTCATTACCTGAAGTTCTACCTCGCCATTATGTCTCTGACTACAAAAATACCTGATTATATAGTACAACGGATGCCTGCAGGACTTATCTTCCTTGCTAAAAAATATAGGTTCTTAAACTGTCCTAGGCTAAACCCATAATATATTTTCAAATTAACTTGAGTAAATAAATTAGAAGAGATAATCATGAAGTCAATAGTAAAAATATTAGTCAAAGCACGAAAGCTTTCATGCTAGAAAAATACGAAAGCACTCAAGTTGGAATGATCCTAGAAAGGCCTATAATCCTATGTTTCCATCACAAAAAAGCTTCACTGACTTGATTGCAAAAAAAACACAAAGAAAGTACAAAAAGAATCCAAATACTGAGAATTCTATATACAAGAATCTGAAAAAGTGTGACGATAGAGATCGAGTTGTGCAACTAACTCCTTTACTCCATTAATGATCTACTAACGAAAGAAAATTGCTAAGTCTCGGCTCACTGGCAAGAAAGACAGCAACTGGGCTCTTGAGTGTGTATCCTTCAATCCCTTGGTAATCACATGTCCATGCTATTAATAGCCATTTGCACTGAAATGGCCATGCGCGCACATATACTAAAAAATTACTATTTTTAGCGTGTGGCGCATCAAAATCGAAGATGGAGAATACAAATTTCACGAAACTATCCATGGGATTCAGTCAGACGTGTGCTCATGACGCGGTCTGTTTGACACGTGTCATGTGCCTATGGTTATAAATCGGTCGTGTCTAACATCATGTAGGAGAGGGTACACTTTAGGCGCAACAACGTGTGCATGATTATAGGCCCCCATCAACGGTCACTGCGAGCTGTCATTGAGGATGCACCTCAGAGGGAAACAGGACGATGTGCTCAACAACGTTCTCGCCGCATGCTTTCCACCCGCATAGGTGCTCCTATAATAGGGAGGCTTTAGCCGCATGACCCTCCGCCGCATACATTACTAAATATGAAAGGGTTTTGCTGCATCGTTCTTCTGTGAGGGCTTTGCCGCATCACTTTTGGCGTATCATGCAACGTGGAGTGCTCTATTGTAACTATAAAAATGTAATGATTACGTCGACGTTCAGCGTGACTGATGGCTGCACATCTTCCAAAATAACAGCCTTTTTAAAGACTCACTCCTAGTTTTTAGGATAAGAGTACGTGGCCAAGTCCAGCCTACACCGTAGCATCGACAGTAGTACGCTATCTAGACCTCAATAGCAATCATCAATCCAAATAGACAATATTTAATCATAATTTTTATCTATTGCTCATTCACAATATTTATATAATTTACAAAATCCTTAATTTATAATTAAACCATAATTCAAGAAAAATCCGCTAAACTTTAAATTTAAGAAACTGCTAAACTATCTAACTTCTATTATTGGTCTTCTAAAGTATCTCGATGTCCAACAAGTTCCATAGTGTGGATTAGCAAGTCATCTAAAAATATTATCCAATCAGGATAGAACGAGTACATCATAGTAAAAATAATTCCAACACATGATAGAGACTATAAGATAGTAAATAGTAATAAAATATATGATAGCAAGCAAAACTGGAATCCAAATATAGAAAGTATTGTGGAATAAGTAATCATAGGTGAACATGGAAAATGACGACAAATATAGAAGAAATAAATAGGAATAAACTATTCTGCGTGATTTATAATACCGAGTCGATATGCGAATGGCTAGGGATAAAATTTGGCTACCCACACGTGTCGTGCGTGGCTGCTATTATTTCAGTCAGACCATGGGATAGAAAGGGTAGTTCACACATTTGCTAGGTATTTTTCCTCCGTGACTAGTACAACGTGGATTCAAGTCCCAACACGAAGGAATAACAGTAGTCCAAAAAAGTCACGTATCTCACAACAAGATTCTATCATTCTAATCCGTGTAACGAACGTGTCAAGATTCAAGTAACCATTACTAAACATGCATTGTAGTGACTATCAAGTACTGAAAGTAATCAAATAATGTACTCGTCTTATTCTTCGGATGGTGGTGCAGCTAAACAGCTGACAAGACAACCCATATGCTCCACTGCTATGCCCAAGTCTTAGAGGAGTCAAGGCCTAACATATTTAATATAATTTTAGCACAAATTAACTTCAATTTGGTAATATAGGTTAATCTCCATTAGTTTTAGCTAATAATATAGATTTAAATCAATTAAGCTTATAATAAGTGTTATCTTTACAATAAAATTATTATCTATTAAATATGTAAAATAACATAACATTTATTATTACGTTTGGAACACATTAATTACTAGGATATTTAATGTATAACATAGATATGTTCAAAACTTGTTTTATTCTAAGTAGTATGTATAACAAGAATTTTGATTAGATTTAATTTACTTAAGAAAATATACACATATAATATAATTTTACAAAAGAAAATTTAGAAGACAATTACATTTAAAAGTATCAACAAAATTATAGATAGAACATATTTAATTATAGTACTTCAATTTGATAAGTTAGAAACTACTTATATACTTGTAAATTAGTAATATATTATAAAATATAGGTAGGTAATATACTATTCGTGCTTTTCAAACATGATACATATTTAGATATTTATTATATAGGCATATGAATAGTATAGAGTTCAAGAGATAGTTTGGTAATTTATTAAACAAGGAGGGGCTAATAGAATTTACCAAACCAGAAAAATTCTATGTTTCTTCTCAGAGCATAAGTTATTATATACACACATAATATAATTCATATTTATATAAGTACAAGTTTTGGGAAGGTTTGCAATTTACCAAGAGTCAAGGGGTTGGACGAAAAGTAACCTTACTTAATATTTATAAGGTTCATTTAATTACAATATGATGTTGCTAATTGATCAAATCAATTGAAGTTGCAAAGAAAAGTAATGAGGAGGGGTTAGATAGAAAACTCACATTGGCTCCAATAAGAAACTTCCTCTTCCTCATCTAGAAAAACCACAGCACTGGCAGCAACAACCAAAGATTACGTGGCTATTCTTTCTTCTTCTTTTATTATTGTTGTACTCTACCATTCCTTTCATACAAATCGAAGTATAACAAATTTTGGCAAGAGAAGGAGGTCATGGGTTTCCTCGGTTAGGCGAACTCGACGGCATGCGTAAGGGCGGCTCTGCTTGGGGTCAGCACTGATCGGGGAGCTCCAATGGCTCAGGGCTCGGCGAGTCTGCGCGTGCAGCAGAGGAGTCTCATGCACGCGAGGGAGCATCGATTGACGTATTGGCGCTCGCAGGGGCGGAGCCACTAGTTGGCTAGGGTGGGCTGGAGCCCACCCTATTCTTTTTCCTATACTTATTTTTATATATGGACCATTCTATTCACTTAATTTAAAATTTAAACAATATTAATTCCAATTCCATTACAATTTTGCTACAGACCACTTGTCATGCTTAGAATTATAGCTTCCAGAATGTCTTGGTTGCTACAATGAACTAGTAGTGGACTTGCAGAAGACCGGAAAGATCTTGGTTCTTTACAAGTCTGCAATGGACTTGTAAAAGATCAAGCTCGATGGCTAGTAATTTGAATAGACGAGTGCGACACTTTACCTGAATGTGGACAACAAGAATGATTTTGACCTTGGACTCAACATATTTGAGTACGAGGTGTTGCTGACAGAAGTGAGAAGCTGTCATTCAATAAGGAAGGCAAAAGTACGCAGATCAACAAAGTCGACGACATGGTTCTACATTGGCCAAACATTGTATTGTATGGACACGATAAAATTAAAATATGGACATGACGATACTGACACAACATTTATTTTGTTAAAAAAAATTAGAACGTTTTAAGTTCAGCCCGGGGTAAATTAAAATCCTGGCTCCGCCCTTGGGCGCTCACGTGGTGCTGAATAGGAGGTCGACGACAGGGTCATGTGTATGGAGTAGATGCCGGATTTGTGGCATCGTCGACACGGATGGGGTTAGTCGAGGTAGACAAAAGATTAGGGGTGGTGAGGACTTGCCGAAGGGGCTCGATGGGCGCGAGGTGATAATGCCGATGGAGAACGCCGCATGCTGGGAGGTTTGATCGGACGACTGCATAGCCGATACTCGTAGGGCTCGACGGTATGGGCGGATCGACTCAAAAGCTATCACCGGTGAGGCAACTCAGCGTTGTCTAGCAAGACACCGGTGGTCGAACTCAGTGCTGGCATGCGCGTGGACGGGACGTCGTAGGTTGCTGGAGGGGAAAAACTGTATACGAGGCACCGTGGGGCTGCTTGGCAGAACGTGCAGCGCCAGGGACCACGTGTCGCAGATCCATGGCGAGTGACCACGGACGAGGGCGAGCGACAGTGGGCGCTGCTGGAAAACGCACATGGTCGGTGTGACCGACTGGTCGGTCGTGGGTCCTTCACCCGAACAGTGGCGTCGGAGTGCGGTTGTGTGCATGGGGGTTTGGTTAGGGGCCGGAAGGATGGCGACTTAGCTAGGGAGGGGAGATGCATGGGAACAGAGGGGATCCAAAGTATTTAGGGTTGAAGGAGTAGAGGTCATTTGCTCTATATATTTATGTCATGTGTATATAGTACCAATCAAACATAGAGTAGGAATAGAAATATGAATAGATAAGAATAGGAATAGGGAAGTTTATCTACAAGGAAGAAGGATAGGCTAGCCGAGTATATGTTTGTCATGTGGATAGACATAAGAGTTCCAGTTTAAATAGGAATCAAAGATTTGTTTTTGAGAATAACAAGAATTGTATTAAAACTACTCTAAGCAAGAATGTTCAATTTCAAAAAAAACATGTGAAGAGATACAAGGAGGCTCTGCCTTGAAAATTAGAGAAGCATGAATAGCATTGCGAAGGGAATTACATGCCAAAGCATGAGCAGTGTTGGGAATCAAGTCTACTAAAGGGGGCAAAGTTTGGTCCGAATTCGGTCCCTGGCCGAGTTTGGGCCGAACTAGGTGTGGTGTTCCAGAACCTCAAAACCGAAGTCGGTCTAAATTTGGTGTCGGCGGTGGCTGCTCGGATTTTAGAGTTTTTATATTATATTTTGGACCGTTGGATGCTAGTGAACAGCCTGATCTTATGGTTGACTATTTTTAGGTTTTTTGAACAATAAAATAGGTTTCTCATCCTATATATAGGGAGGAGGGTGGACGCACAATGAAGGAGTACAAGTTGGAGATTCGGGGTGCTCGTCCACAGAAAATCTAAGAGAAAGTTCGTGCTTTGCTCTTAGGACTTCGCCATCCAAGACAGAAGGAAAAAGGAGATCTAATCGAGGATTCGTCAACTTTGGTTAGAGAGATTGCTACGGGTTGGTGAGTGATTTTAATTTTATTCTTCTATTTTTCTTCTTGAGTGTGGTGAGAGGTATGAACCTATTAGGGCAAAGGGTTTCAACATTAGTTCTTTACAATCTTGTAATTTCATCTGAGTTATAAAGATGGGATTTATCCAGGTGACGTAGTCACCGCCATATACTTGTCTTTATCTTTGCTTGGTGTTCGTAGATTGGTTGGTTATCTCAGGTGGGTTGGCAAAGCGCTTCTTTCACTGCGCGACCAATACGTGGTATCAGAACGCACATGTTCCCAACACGTGGTATCAGAGCTAGGTTCTTCTCGAGAGGAAAGGTGCAACTATGTTTACGGAGCAGATGAACACTCGTATGATCACCCTCACAGGAGAAAATTGGGTGATTTGGAAGCCAAGGATGGAGGATCTACTCTGGTCCAAGGACTTGCATAGTCCGTTGGAGGGCGACAACGCAAAGCCGACGGACAAAGGTGCTGATGACTGAAAATGACTGGATCAAAATGCTGTTGGATTCATCCACCAATGGCTGGACGACTCGGTGTTTCACCATGTTTCTATGGAGAGTTCTGCAAAAGCATTATGGAAAAAGTTGCATTCGTTGTACGAAAAAAAGACGGCTGACAATAAGGCATTTCTGATTCGCCAACTTGTTAACTCAAAGTACACGGAGGGTGCACCAGTGGCACAACATCTGAATGAGGTTTAGGACATCATCAATCAGCTATCTGCGATAATAATGGTGATTGAGTATGAGCTTCAGGCCTTTCTGCTTTTGAGTTCTCTGCCGAAAAGCTGGAAGACGTTGGTGGTGTCGGTGAGCAACTCTACACTTGATGGAGTTGTCACGATGGAGGCAGGCAAAAGCAGCTTATTGAACGAGAAGATCCGGCGTAAGCAAGTGGAATCATCGCAGGAGTCCTCTATGGTGACTTCCTACGGGAAGGGAAGACCCAAGTCACAAGCGAGAACAGAAGGAAGTTCTTGGAATTTTGCGACTCTGAACCGCAAAGAGGGATGCTATCACTGTTGCGAAAGGGGTCATCTGAAGAGAAACTGAATGGAGCTCAAAGCTAAGAAGGCCAAAGGCAAGGACGAACAAAAGGATCTCACGGCTATGGGAGATATCATCATCGCAGCAACCGATGCAGAGGAACCTTGTGGCATGTGTCATAATGACGATTGGGTCATGGACACAGGGGCGTCGTATCACGCCATTCCATATAGGAGGATCATTACGTCATACCGCGATGGTATGTTTGGACGTGTGAAGATGGGCAACAAGGGGACGGCTGTAGTTGTAGGCATCGATGATGTGCACTTGACAACGGAGCTTGCTGAGAAGCTCATTCTCAAGGATGTGCGACATGTACCGAGTTTGCGCTATAACTTAGTTTTGGTAGGAAGGCTGGCTGATGATGGCTATCATAGTTTGTTTGGGGACAAAGATTGGATGCTTACGAAGGGTTTTCAGCAGCTGGCTCAAGGAGATTTGTGTTGTGACATGTACAGGCTTAAGTCGCTGAGGTGTACAGGCATGCAACAGACACTGGATGGAGGCTCAAGGGGTATTCGACAGGAGGTGAATCATTGAAAACTTATTTTGGAGGGGCTTCAAGATACTTTGAGGGATATAGAGGATTCGGTTCGTTGAGACAAAGCGACAAATGGTAATGAGTCAAAGATTGAGGGTTAGTCTGTCAGTCCCCTGATAGCTGGTCGGTCTCCAGGTGGGGGTTGTTCCTTGGATTCGGTTTTGGCTACTAGTGGTTTGCCAAAGCTTCACGGAAGCGATATTGGTTTCAGTAGTTCGAGGCCAAGGAGGAGATCAAAGTGTGCAGCAAACTCAATCTGAGGTCGGAGCATCATCATTCAAACAGTTTAGGGGAAGCTGTAGGTCATCGATGGCATGAACAATGCGTGATGTTCTGCTCGATGATATATGTGTATGGGGAGCTTCAAGTTTGGACACGAAGGTGGACAGATTCAGGAGTTCGAATCTCAGGAGAATTGTACCGTTCGCTTGGTTGGGCCAGCCAAGGGTGAAGAAGCTCGTCAGAATGTTAACACTTTTCGGTGGAAGACGAAATTTGGGGACATACAACCAAGACTCACGATAAGGCTGATCGTCAGGGACTTCGGTCTTGTCCGTGTCATCGATATAGACAGGATCCTAGTAGTGTAGGAGGTGCTATGCATGGCAGCTAGCATCGACATGATAGTCGAGGAGCTGGAGATGACAGAAGATGTAAAGCAACTCGGAGGATCGGAGATCGGTAGCATGGGGGAGCAAGTTTTCTATCGTGGGGTGACAAGCATAGAGTCCAGTTGAGGAGCCATGGAGCCAACACCTCTCATCAGACTGGATGAAGAGATTATTGGGAATCAAGTCTACTGAAGGGGCAGAGTTTGGTCTGAACTCGGTCCCTGACCGAGTTTGGACCAAACTAGGTGTGGTATTTAAGAACCTCAAAACCGAAGACGGTCCAAATTCAATATCGACGGCGGCTACTCGCACTACCAGAAAAAGTCAATTTAGCGACGTTTAAAAACGTCGCTAAATGACCAAAAAACATTGCTAATTACGTTTAGCGACGTAATTAGCAACATTTTAAAGAAGTCAAAAAAAAGCAAGTCGCTAAAAGAAAAAACGTCGCTAAACGTCGCAATGCCGATGTTTTTTAGCGACTTTAATGTGTCGCTAAATTTAGCGACGTTTAGCGACTCAGTGTCACTAATTAGCGACGTTTATTAACGTCGCTAAACGTTGCTAATTAGCGACTTATATAGCGACATTACAACGACGTCTTTAATGACCTGGCAATACTGCCATGTCAGTAATTTGCGATGTACAGCGACGATTTTAGCGATGTCTTTAGCGACGTCATTAGCGACGTGTAGCAACGTCACTAATTAGCGACGTAGTTAGTGACGTATATTAACGTCGCTAAACATCTCTAAACGTCGCTAAAAATATCGCTAATTTTACAGAAAAAATAAAAAAAAGAATACTGAATTATTTCCAAACTATTATTCCTGCAGTTTATTAAATCACAAATCTGTACAAATAGACCCGGAGCAACCCTCCGTTTAATTTCTGGGTTTGCCAACCCCCTTGGGTTGAACGCTCAACACCGGTAAAATAATATATTTAATATGAATAATATAATAAAATTTGAAGAAAAGAAAGCATCCAACAAATCTCATCGTAAAGAATATGGCAAATAAATATCCATACAATCGCATCCTAAATAATAATAAAAATATAAATATCCAGCAACTAGCTATACTACTGTGGATTTGCATGAGGCTGACCACCAGCGCGCATGAAGGATAAGAACAGCTCATACTGGTCCCGTGGAATCGACACCGATGTCGATGGAGAAGGCAGTGACATCGGTGGAGTCTGTGTCGATGTAGGTGCACCAGGAGGCCGTACCCGCTCCAAGTCTGCGAGTCGATGGTTGTAAGAATCCATGGTAGATAACAGCTTCGTACTGCTATGAACCATTGAATCCAGCATCATCGTCAGCCTCTCGCCCATCGATAGCTGTGATGCATGCAGCTCCATGATGTTGCGGTCTATCGAGGCTCTAATATCATTTGTCAAATCCCGGTGCTCCGTCATGCTGCGGTCGAGCATATCGAATCGTGCGATGAGCGTCGGATCATCCGCCTGCGGCTGGGACCGGGGCTGCTCCTCCATCCTTCGTAGCAACTCGTCACGGAGATACGCAATCTGACGGTCAACGGCCTCCTGGACGTCCTCCTGGACTCTGGCCGACGACTGCGAGGGCTGCGACTGCGAGGGCTCTGTGGAATACGCAGCTGCAGGAAGGCCCTAGATGACTATGTTGCAACCAGGGCACCATAAGATCCCGTACCGTAGTACGTACCCCTCTGGAGACCACCAGCTGCGGTCACCCACAGGTCGTCCGCCGACGGAGCTGGAGCGGGCTGCGAGGAAGTACCAGCCTCTTCAGGTGTAGGTGCACTAGCAGTCGCCCGCTCACGCAGCCTAAGATACTCGGCCTAGAAAGGTTTGGAAACTCGATAATTGCCTAAGTTATATTAAAATTAACACAAAGTAAAGTAATACTTACATAGGTCTACGAGGCCCTCTCATCAATGAGATTTCTATCCTTGCGATGGGTGGCCAAGAAGACGGTCACCATGTTTGCATCCTCACCCCTCTGTACCGGTTAAAAATATATTATTTATTACTAAAATTAAATATTTTTTTCAAGTACCATTTTATGATACTTACATTAAAATAATATATTTTAAAAGAAAAAACATACAAAACGACGGAAATGTTTTGTCATCGGAATCGAGCCACCACACCACTTGGCAGCATTCCGCCTAGCCGCCATGGCCTTCTCAGACCTTTTCTTATAGCTCGGATCATCGAATTTAGCCCTCATCGCAGTCCACTGCTCAGGTGTGATCCAACCTTGGATCAGTTTTCCAGCACGATCACGAGCCTTCTGGTCATCCAGAGCATCTCGGATAAGCTTGGCGACAACGGTAGGAAAGAGCCGCTCGATCAACTCGGCCCGGTGCAGAGGATAGAAATACGTTTGCTACAATAAATAATTTAGTAAGTGAGCATCACGGATAAGTTATATAATATTCTTTTACCTGGAAGTGCGCAAACCAGAATGCCTTCCGCTCCTCCGGAGCCTCAGATTAGTTGTTCCAAGGGCCACCATAGTTGTTCCTCAGAAATTGGCCCAGGCGTCTCTGAACCGACGATGGACGATATCTATACAGAGATAATTATTTTGATCGAAAAAGTCAATATACGATGAATAAAGAATTACACGATATATATTATACTAAACCATCTAATTGACTTACTTTGTACCGTCGGCCCAAATCTCTGTCCTCGTCTCCTCCGGAGGTGCGCATGGAGGATCTTGCTGATGCTGGGATAACGTGGGCACGACCTCCTCGACATGCTCATCTGTCCCTATGGTTCCATCAGCAGGAGGAACGCTGGACGAGGGTGTACTATCACGCCTGGAACTACTCGTCCCAACAGTCGGAGATGTGAGTGATCGATATACTGGAGTACTTGGCGACGATGATCCGGAACCAACAGTAGGCAGTACCGGAGGAGCACTCTGTCTACCTCGGGACCTGCCGAATCCTCCGCGTCGTCCAGTCATATCTGATAATAACATATGATGAATATAGAAAAACACAAATATATAGTACATTCTTCAGTCGAAATGTGATACATATCTCAAAGCATTCTACAGTTAAAATATAATACATATATTCGTTAAAATAGTACATTCTACAGTCAAAATATAGTTACATTCTACAGGCAATATATTTTATTTTTAATCATATTCAAAAAATTCATCTTGTTCGCCTTCCTCTTCCTCCTCTTCCTCTTCCTCCTCCTCGTCTTCACTTTCATCTACTTCGTCTTTCTCTTCTGATAATTCTACATCTTCTATATTATTACTCGTGTAATGAGTAACTTCCGTTGAGTCCACATCTACAATATTTGTTACAAGAGGTAGATCGTCCTCCTGATAAGCTATTTCGTCAATGTCAAAGGTATTTCTAGCTTTAGTCTTGCATACTGCCCACCAATTCGACCTCGCTATCCCCCGTCTAGGATAAGTTATGAAGTACACGAGGTGAGCCTGACTTGATAGGACAAATGGTTCGTATCCTTGATATCTACGCTTGTAGTTTATATCCACAAGGCCATGCTTGTCAATTTTCCAACCTTGATCTTGAATCGGATCGAACTATTCACACTTGAATAGCACGATATTAGCAGGTTATGTGCCATAATTATATATCAACTCCACAATCTCTCGTAAGATGCTAAAGAAATTATTACCTGGATTGACGTCTTTGTAGTTCAAAGATTTGATACACAAACAACTATTTTTTGTGGAATCAAGATCCAGAAAGCTGTCTCTGATAGGAGCATTTGTTGACTTGAACCTAAATCCATTCACACAGAAACTTGGCCATATTTTAATGGCAGTAATTGGTCCCTTGGCTAGAGTTCTAATAGATTCAGTCTTGGGTGTTATTAGACGATCGACCTAAATACCAAAGTAGCAATAGTAAGTTATTGTTTTGCAAGTGCAGAAATAAAAAATAACTACCAAGCATCTTACATATGTACTCAACCAATAAGGAAAATGGCATCTCATTTCTTGTTCTACTTCTTCGTCTGTTATGTAGGGTCTAACCGACATCAACTTATCATTATATGTGCTGAAAAATAATGAAACAACTGCTGATTAGTAGCATAATAGTATCTTATACTATTACATTGAGATGATGTAAACGTGGACGTATTAATTACTTACCCCTCTAGCTTCTCCACTTCATCCTCGTCGCAATTGAGTAATATATATAACTGAGCAGCCCTTAGCTCGTCGTCATTCAAATATCTTTTCTTTATTTTTTCCGAAGGCTTTCCGGACGTATTGAATACTTTGAGTATTGCATCATTAGATTCCTGATATACGTCTTCATTTCTCGGAGATTTTATTCTATTAGTAGCAACATGCGGTTTGAAATACGTTGAGCAAAAGTTTGTAATCTCCTCGAGAACATAAGCTTCACAAATAGAGTCCTGAACCCTTGCCTTGTTTTTCACCTTTCTCTTTAGGTGATTTAGATGACGCTCGAAGAGGTACATCCACCGATAACCGACAGAACCACCAATACGTGCCTCGTAGGAAAGATGAATTGGCAAATGCTCCATAGAGTCGAAGAATCCAGGACAAAACACCTTCTCGAGCTTACATAGTGTTACCGCAATGTCCTTCTCTTGAATTTCTAGACGATCGACGAGCAACTTAGTACAACAAAGATCTTTGAAGAATATGCTCAGCTCTGTCAATGGATCCCAAACGACCTGTGGTAAGAATTCTCAAAATATAATCGGAATTAACCTCTCCATGAATATGTGACAATCGTGGCTCTTCATACCCGCCAGTTTGTTCTCCTTGAGATCGACACATCTTCTCAAGTTCGACATGTACCCGTCTGGAAACTTTAGAACCTGGATCTACCTACAAAGTCTCCCTTTATCCTCTTTCTCCAGTGAGAAAACTGACTTAGGTTGCTTTAACTTTCTATTCCCCTCCTTTATCAAATGCAATGCAGGACGTCTACATATTTCTTCTAAGTCCAACCTGGCCTTCGGATTATCTTTCGTCTTCCCCTTTACCTCCATTACAGTATTAATTATGTTATCAAACACATTCTTCTCAATATGCATGACATCAAGGTTATGTCTGATCAGATTGGTGCTCCAATATGGCTGATCCCAGAATATACTCCTCTTCGTCCAGTTATGGGTGCGACCAAATGCGTCACACTTGTACCCCTTAGCAGGCTCTTCGATAGCACTTGGTAAATCTTTTACCTCTTCCCATATCGTGTATCCGGGCCACCTTGGCGGTGAATTGGCCTTCTCCACAACTCCCACACGAAAAGTATTCCGGTTCCTCCGGTACGGATGATCCTTCGGCAAAAATTATCGATGACAATCGAAGAAGCACGGTTTGCCTCCGTGTTTCAAACGGAAAGCCTTATTATGGTCCATGCAATACGGACATGAGAGACGACCATGGGTGCTCCATCCTGATAATATTTCATAGGCCGGAAAGTCGTTGATGGTCTACATAAGTGCTGTCCTCATCTGAAAATTCTGCTTTCTAGATACATCGTACGTATTGGCACCTACTTTCCACAGCTGATTAAACTCACCTATCAAAGGTTGTAAATACACATCGATGTTCCTCTTCGGATTGTTCGGACCCGGGATAATAACGGTTAGGAACATATACGGAGTCTTCATGCACATCCAAGGTGGTAGATTGTACGGAGTGACGATCACAGGCCAACACGAATACTGGGAGCCCGAAAGTCCGAATGGGGTAAAACCGTCAGAGGAGAGCCCCAATCTGACATTACACGAATACTCTCGATCAAAGTGCTTCCATGCTTCTCCATCGGATGGATGATCCAATACTCCTTTGATCTATTTTCGCCTGTGCCAACTCATATTTTATGCAGTCTCCTTAACCATAAACAACCGCTGCAACCGCGGCGTCAAATGCAAGTAGTGCATCGAATCGATAGGCTTCCTTGCACCGACAGACTTTCCTCTAACAGTTGCCTTGTAGCGATCAGCACAACAGAATCTGCACGCATCTTCATCCTTATTGTCTTTGTAGTACAACATGCACTCATTGCGACATGCATCAATTTTCTCGTATCCTATCCAAAGCGATCTCACCATCCTCTTTGATCGATAGAAGTCTTTAGGTAACTTTGCACCCTCAGGCAAGATCTCTATAATCAAATCGATCAGTCGATTATAGCATTCTTGCGACATGTTAAAATCGGACTTGATGCTCAATAATCTTGTAACCACCTCCAACGGTGAATGATCCTCACAACCAGGATATAGTGGAGTCCTTGAATTCTCCAGCAACTCCATAAAATTTGCAGCATTTGCATTCGGTGCCTCCTCAGCTGCAACATAATTGTCTGGATTGAAACTAAGTCCCGCCGCATCATAATTGTCCGGATTGAAACTAGGCCCCGTCGCATCATAAACCATGTTCACCCACCCGTCGTCGTAAGCATCGTGGTCGTGGACATCCATATACGGCTCCACATAGGGCTCCGACTCCGATGCTATAGATACAAGTTCTCCGTGCGCGGTCCACTGATAGTAATTCGGCGTGAAGCCCTTCGAGTACAAATGATATGTAACTTTCACTTCTGGATGATATTTTCTGTTGCGATATCTCACATACGGACACTTAATTTTGGTACCGTCCATGTACTAAGGGAACGCCTTGGCGAACTGTAGGAACTGTTATACACCCTCAATGAATTCATCCCGCATACCGCACATGTCATCAGGATGACGGTTGTACATCCACGAACGATGACGCAGATAGTAATTCATATCCATTTCTAGATACTTCTGCAAAAATGACAGACTGTGTCATATAAATCATTACAGACAGTGTGATTCTCTAAAGAAGAAGCTGACAATTAGTTGGATAGGTAATCTATATTTAAAGTCAAACTATTAGACATGTCAAAATTCATGGAATGTCAAAACTATTAGAAATAGCTTTCACTTCATTATTGTAGTGTGCTATATGATTAACTATAACAAACTATTCCTGAACCTGCAAGCCTTGCTTTGAAGCCAATTTAAATGTCAAAAGGATAGGTTGGGGAAGAGAAGCAAGAAAACAATTCCACTTGTCTTCTGTGAATGTCTTTTAATGCTTTTCAACCAACAATGAGAAGAAAATATAATTATTGAGAGAACTAAATTAGCCTTTATGGTTGTCATAGGCAACATTCTGTTTCAACTCTTTAGTTGCCTTCTCTTATATGCAATTTTTACGGGATTTTGTGTATTTTTTTTCATTGAATTAACTATTTATATTATCTAATTCAACATGTCTGCTCCTTTAAAACAGTATAGTACTGGAAAAAGAAGAGAAGTTCTAATAGCCAAAATGGCCAGATGAGAAACCTGTCGTTCAAGCACAAAACAATCTCATCGCAAAATGAATTGGTCACAAAGGTAAAATGAAGCGCAATAGCGGGCATTTAAATTTATACTTAAAAAGAATCTGGGAATCTCCTCTTTTATGGCAAAGATGTCCGATTGACCAATGGTTAATTAAGTCTTCATAGCACGTAAGCAACAATTGGGTTCTCTTTGAAATTTAGAGGATGAGTTCTGATTCAGATGTAGATAGAATAAGCAGTCTCACAAAAAATATCATTGAGGCCATTCTCATGTGTTTACCCATCAGGGATGCTGTTAGAACAAGCATCCTATCTAGTGGCTGATAATAAATAAAGCCCATCTCCTAGGTCCTTTAAGTGCTACATGAATCATTTTTCACTTCACCTTCACAGGGACCATCTTACTGATCATGTTAAAAGTCGCTAATCCTTATTTCTTCATTCAAGGTTTGTTCATCTCTAATGCATATTATAGTAGCATCAGTTACCATCCTATCAATTTCAATTGTTGTATCCATTGTCCATTATGTCCAAACCATCTTAAAGAATTTTCTTTCATTTTTCAGCTTATATGTCAAAATCGTCATAAACTGCTTAGCCTTATTTCAACCGCCACTGAAACTGCTTGTAACCTTGAATCATGTGTAATTATATCATGTATCATATAAATTCTTAGCCATCTAAACATGTTTATAGTAAAACCTATCTAACTAAGCATATGTCACATCTAGTTATTCAATTCAGCAGAGTAGCTTAGAACTTTTCATATTGTAAGTAGATAGCTAGTTACTCAGTTCAGCATACATGTATATATGTGTGATAAGTTGAAGGACAGACTAGCTAAGCATATGTGACAACTTTTTACTTTGCAGGATCACTATGCTATGGCAAGAGCCCTAAATGTTGTACAAATACCTCATTCTTATAGCAATCTAATGCGCCTCCCAAGAGCATCTGAACTTAAGGTATAAATTCCTTGGGGTTTTTTTTTTGTAAAATATCTATTAGTTGTATGCGTCAATTTTCAAGTTTTCATTCTAAAGCCCATTAATTTCTTTTAGTAGTGTTACTGATTGGTTATTTTCTGTACTAATTAACGGTTTAATTGGGTTATTGTTTGTGAACTTAAAAAATGATAAATTTTGTCGAATTCATGGTTAATTTATGATTTATTTTTGATGTTTCAGAATTTATTTTTGATGTTTCAGAAATAACGTTTATGATTTATTTTTTATGTTCCAATACCTGTCAGTATAACATTTATGATTTATTTTTGATGTTTAATTGGGTTTTTGATGTTTCAAAAATAACATTTATGATTTATTTGACCGTTTAATTTCTTCCGAAAAGTTCCAATACCTGTCAGTATAACATTTATGATTTATTTTTGATGTTTCAGAATTTAGACAGACTTAAGTCCGTCATCAGTGAGAAAAAAATGCAGAACTTGTAAAAGGTGTGATCCTAGGGTCACTTAAGTCCTAAACTACTTTGGAGTGACCTGGATGGACCAAAAAACACCATAATAACAATGCCTGGTAAGGTGGGTCAAGGCAAATGAAAATTACACTTAGTTTCTAAACACTCACTAACTGATACTCTCATTTTTCTTTTTTGGAATTATCTTTAGTGGTGCAGTGCAGTTATTACTCAGATATTGAACACCCTCTTCAAAAAGCTGATCAAGTTGCACATGTTTGGCACACTTTGGGCACTAACAGGTGTTTGAAGCAATATTCATATGCCTGGAATGGGTAACTCTTCTTACAAAATGAATGTTTATCCTTCTGCGCAAATATTAAGGCACACTATTTAAGCATTGTTGCTCTTTAAATTTACTTACCAGATGTTTCCTGTCACAACCCGCACCCGGTTTAGGGCACGAGAGCGTGGGTACGTCCAGCCTACGCCGCAGCATCGGCGGTAGAACGCTGTCTAGGTCAAGTACTATCTAAACAATCTCACGCTAGTATCCAACACCATAAGGAGACGTGGATATCATAAAATAAATCTAGGAATACTCAATCACCACTACAGCACGATAGGAAGATGAAGAAATAAAAGAATACAACACAAGTCTAATGACACAATAATCATACCTGCAATCAGTAACATCCAATCCCCCAAGTGTGTCGGAAACCAGTCTACTAAGGTCACAGTCTGGACAAAATATTTTCCAGTCAGGAAGGAGCAAAGTACATCTCTAAATAGCAGTTCTATATAAATGACATAAACTATGTAGCAGTTCTAGATGGAAACATACCAGATGCATGTATAAGTACGAGAAAGGTACAATGAGAGAAATACTGGAAATACTGTAAGTAAATGCAGGAAAAGAACAATATGTCAATGAGCAAGAAACCTATGACTAAGTGTGTGAGTACTAGCTTTAATATGTGATCGGCTTGGGAACTTGATCAAGCTGGTTACATGTGATTAGCTATGATTCACGAAGGTCAGGCTAACCGTTGGTTAGCTATGATGCATGTAGAGGTCAGGCTAATCACACGTAACAGCTATGAGGCACGAAGATGGTCAGGCCGCACCCGACGTGAGACGTGGGGTGAGCTATGATGCATGAAAAGTTGGGTATGATCACATATCTACACTAAAATACTCCCCACCCCCGACTGGTATAGTAGATCCAATCATGGTACGCTATGGCATGGGATTCCCTAGGAAGGTAGCAAATCTCCCCGGGAATCAGTGTCTGTACATGCACAAGATAACAAGAAAAACAAGTCTTGTACAAGCTACACCATGAATAAGGAATAACATCTCATGACGAGATCCGTGTATACCAATCCGTGTAACCAATGTGTCAAGAACATGGATGTTTACACTAGATACAGTGAACATAGGAGATATCATAAATTAGAAACTAATCAGAGAATGTACTCGCCTTGGGTCCTTAGCTGGTAAAACCAATGTCTTGTCCCAGAGTATCGTCTGGAGGAACCAACAGTCCTAAAATATATCAAATACAACATTTGCATCATGTGCTACACTAACACATCACAAATACATGAACTCAGGGGCTCTGCTAGGCATGGCTCTAGTCAACTAGGGTCATCTAGTAGGGCTACGTATATAATACACATTACACTTATTAATACTTACAATATTTATACATGCACCAATTTAAATGTATTTACAATATATATATGCCTTTTAAATACATATCTGATTTATACTAGTTGAACATTATATATGTATACTCATACATATGCTAAAAATACATTTTAAAAAAATATATATATATATATATTGTCAATGTTATTATTAAAATATATACTAATACTAGTACATCACATTAAATACATATACAATACATTAATTGTTTGTACAAGATATATATATATATACATTTATACTAATATACATATTGAAAACATATTAAGTACATATATATACAATATATATACATATACTAAACATTATATATTTTTATACCAAAATACCTACATATATATATTAAAGGAAATACACATATACATATTCATTTAAATATGTATATATATATAAATCATAATAAATGTATATACATATACATATACACCAAAATACCAAAATATGTTTTTATTAACCATATACCAATATAAATTATATATATATATATATATATATATTTATACCAAAGTAATATTTATACTATATACAGGTTGAACAATATATTTACTATATACATTAATTGTATATATTAAAAATATACTAAGTACGTATACAAAATACATGTATATGCATATACAAGTTATATATTTTAGAATACGTAGTTATATATATAATATGTTGAAAATATATATGCCACATTACCAACCAATATTTGTATAAAACGAAATACACCTATTGGAGTCCAAATTGGTCTCAAGTTTACAGGACAAAAATGTGGTTGCTACAATTGACATAGTACTCGAAATAATTTTTCACAAAAACAAAACATGAGAATCAAATTCTGATACACAAAGAGAATACATCATGCAAGCCAAATTCTAACCATTTTACAGCATACAAATCCTGTTCATAGGAATCAATAACCGATTAGTTTTTCCTCCCATGAAGTGAAATTCTAGTAAGAAGACCAACTTCACAATACTCTTCAATTCCATTGTTGCACGGACACAAACAAGGCAAAGAAGTCCTGAAGTATATGGTCTGTTTGTGTCGTGTCCGTAGAAGAGGGAGTAGAGTACCTGGAGTCGGATGAGCAGCTTGGTGGTGATTGAATGTAGGTGGTGGTGGTTATAGGTGGTGATGGAGGTGGTTATGAATGAAGATGATGGTGGTGGTGATAGGTGCGAGTTGGCCGCCGGAGTGTAGAGGCAGCGAGGATGGGGAGTACAGCAGGGCGGAGGGTGGAGTAGCACAGCAGCGACGAGGGGATGATGATAGTGGTGGCGGCGTTGGAAGCAGCGGCCGCCGGAGTTGATCAGGGCAGAGGGAAGAGAGTTGCAGAGGTCGCCGGGAAATGCTACGGGCCGCCGGATGATCGGGGAAGAGACTCGAGCAGCGGGGAGAGGGGATCGACGGCCGGGTGCAGAGGACGTCGGCTGATAGAGGCCGGGGGATGTGCAGCGGGGTCGGGTTGGCCGCTCGCCGGGGGATGGCTGCTGCGGGGTGGAGCAGGCCAGCGGCTGACGGTGGCGCAGCAGGGGTCGGAGAGGCCGGGCCGGAGTTGCGGGGGATGGGCCGGATGAACAGTAATTGGGGGGTGAACAGTGTTCCCCCCTTCTTCCTTATTTGAATTCTTAAAACTAATGAAAAGGAGAAGAAGAGGAAGAAGAAGAAGAAAAAGAGAAGAAGAAGAAGAAGAAAAGTGGAGAAAAATGGAAGACTACGTTAGAGAGAGGAATTATGGAGGTAGGAGGGTGTGGTTACCTAGGGTTTTTCTAGGGATTAGGGTTTGATGGAACATTATATATGAAGAGGGTGTTGAATCTAATGGTGAGGATGGACCCAAATTAAATGGATGGTCCAGATTGTTCATGAAGGAAATTTCATGTGGGAAAAATGCAATTTGGTCCACAAGTAAATAATCTTTCCATTTGGTCTTGGACAATGGGGTGATGACACCTACAATTGAATAATTGCAACTTAGCCCCTTAAATTCGGGAAATTGCACAAACACATGAAATGACGAAAATTTGGCGGGCGATTCGGTGTCCGGTGTTTTGTAGGATCAGGGGGCACTGTAAGTTTGGTACGGGCTCAATTGGCAGGGCACTGGAATTAAATTAGGATTTTAGAATCAGATAAATTAGTATCCTCAATTTAAATAGAAATAAATGCAAGTTGTGTTCAACAATTAATTAGGAGTACTTGGGGCCAAAATCAGGTCAGGTCATCAATACCAATATTGAAGAAGACTCAGAATAGAATATTACCCTAATTTGGGCCGCACGAAAAATAGGTCAAGATTGTCTCCAATTTCGATTGGGACGCACAACGATACAAAAAATAGGAATTTAAAAATAACGTCCGCGACGATTTTTGTGCGGCCAGAAATAATATACAAAGAGCATAATTATGAGTTGCAAAAAATAGCAGAATGGAAGGCGGGCATGTCTAGGGCAAGATGGTAAAATTTGTTGGAAGACAAAAGTCAGGATACTGCTCCAAATATCGAAGCAAAGGCAATGCGCAATAATTAATTAAAATACGGCAATTAATTACAATCTTCAATAATTAAATTCTAGATAAAAATAATTAAATCCAAAATTCTAAAATTCGGACAGGTGTTCGTCTACTGGGCTTCTAGGTCAATTCTGCTAGCACAAACACAAATGAACACTGTATATAATTATTATATTTAATTACACACCTCACATATTTATTTAAATTAATATACCTATCACGCAATTACTAAATTGTAACTACAATAATATTAATTATTGTAAAAAGTCAAAAATACCCCTGTTTTCAGAATGTGGTAGTGACATTTCCTATCTAGTGATTTAAGAGATGGGGGGATATCAAGAATAGTTGTAAGATCTAAGTGTAAATAAATTTCTACCAACACAAACTTTGCTACTTCTTACTCCGGGTGTTAAAATTTGAGGTTAAAACCTTCCATTAACCTTCTGCAAGACCTCAGGTCTAAGTATGCTATAGGGAAATCCTTTTTTTGCAATAACTATTTGTACATTCTTCTACTTAACTTCTACAGGACCTAGAGAAGTTGGTAGAGAAGAATTTTCTTCAGCAGAGAGAAACTTGAGGTGCTTTTCTATGATTGTCCTACAGATTTATTTGCAACCATTACTTAATCATTATCCTACAGATTTATTTGCAATGGTTTTCAACTGTTATGTGTGTCAGGTCGTGTCGTATCGTGTCGTGTCGTATTGTGTCGTGTGGTGTTAGAGAGAAAGAGAGAGAGACAGAGAAAGGAGACAGAGAGAGGAGCTCACCGAGGAGGAGAGCCGGAGGAAGGACGCGGCCGGAGGGGGGTCACCAGGAGGGATGAGGGGACGCCGGAGGGAGGAGGGGAGCCGGAGGGGGGGACGAGGCCGGAGGGGGGTCGCCGGAAGGAGTAAGGGAGCCGGAGGAAGGAGGAGCGCAGGGAGAGGTTTCAAATTGGGGAGAGGGAGAGAGAGAAATCGAAGGAAATGGGGGGAACACCAGCCCTAAATGAAAATTTTAGCGACGTTTTTAGCGACTCCAATAATAACGTCGCTAACTAGCGACGTTAGCGACGTCTTTAGCGACGCCAATAATGACGTCGCTAATTAGCGACGTCCTTAACGTCGCTAATGACGTCGCTAAAAGTCTAATAATAAATACGTCGCTAAATTAGTTGCTAAACGTCGCTAAATAAAATATATTAGCGACGTTTAGCGACCTTAATTGAACTTATGGCGACTAATCTTTTAAAAACTGAATAAAAATTGCTAAACGTCTCTAAACATCGCTAATTAGCGACGTCTAGCGACGTTTTTACATGGAGTCGCTAATTTATATTATATTAGCGACGTTTTTTGTTTACGTCGCTAAAAAATGTTGCTAATCCCGCTTATTCTAGTAGTGTCGGGTTTTGGAGTTTTTATGTTATATTTTGGACCGTTGGATGCTAGTGGACGGCTGGATCTTATGGTTGGCTATTTTTAGGATTTCCTAATCCTAAAATATGTTTCTCATCCTATAAATAGGGAGGAGAGTGGAGGCACAAAGAAGGAGCACAAGTTGGAGATTCAGGGTGCTCGTCCACAGAAAATCTAAGAGAAAGTCCGTGCTTTGCTCTTAGTACTTTACCATCCAAGTGTAAACCCCCTCACCCAAAATATGTATTTTGTGTATATTTTATATTATTATATTTATTATAGATTATTTTAAATATTAAATTTCTTTAGAGTATTAGTTAATTAGAAAATAAATTTCTTGATATATTTACTTATGTAAATATTTATTTAGAATCATTAAAATATCTAGGAAAGATGTGTCACTTACTTCTCAATATCTTGCATCCCTTTTATACCACTATTTAACAATATATACCGATGAGCGGCTTCAAACTCATCGTCTTCCAACCAACGTACTTTAGTAGCACTTGTAGGCTTTCCTTCCATATTGAAGATAGTGTAGATTACACTATTCGGTACATCAACCCCATCGTCATCATTCATTGGGACTCGATTAAGATTTGTTCCGACATGAGTATCAAAGTAAATGGAATAGAAGTTTGAAACCTCCTCACACATATCGAAGCTTCTACATGAGCTCTTCCTACCAATTATTATACTTAATGCTCTTTATGTTATCATTCATTGGGACTCTATTAAGATTTGTTCTGACATGAGTATCAAAGTAAATGGAACAGAAATTTGAAACCTCCTCACACATATGGAAGCTTCTACATGAGCCATTCCTACCAATTATTATACTTAATGCTCTTTAGGTTATCATTCATTCAAAACTGAAATTTCATGTTTGTAAGGTTAAATTAGCAAGATTCCTAACTCTAATGTTGAAGATTAGTCTTTAGTATAATAAATTCCAATAGACTTACTCCCAGGAAGAAGCCTCTGTGAGTTGACATCGAAGAAAACACTTTTTTTTTTTATTCTTACTCATAGAGAATCGGATTAGAATATACTAATAGTTGAGCCATACATTATTTATTTATCATGCACTCTTCTTATTTAAAGCTATATTATAGTACGTGCCAACTATCAACTCTTCTTCTATACTAAGAGAAGAGCCAATTGTTCTTCTACTATTCTTCTTATATATCTATTGCTTAAGGCACTGTGCTTGCTTCAACTTTACTTGCACCTTTATATGCTTGATGCCGCTGCTATTTCTTTTTTTTCCTCTTCATACATAGTTAACGTGAACAGTTTATTCTTTTGCTTTGGATTATTCATGCTACTTGATAATTTATTTCCTCTTAACCTTGTTAAAGTGGAGGAATTAGAAAACTTACAAAGTAGTTGCTAACCTACTGAAGGTGTCAATTGCGCATTGTCGACGAGGCTCCAGACCTTGGTCTGTAATCGGGTTCGCACGCACAACGTCTCCGTCGGAGAGTTGCTAGTTGTTAGTCGTCTTGACAAATTCTTCCGAGTGTCAAACCGGCAATGACGAGGTGGTGATTGGTTGAAGCTCCGGTCAACGTGGGGATGAAGGTGTCGAGGAGGCGATGGTAGGGAGTCTGTGGAGGAGAAGGAATCGGCCATGCTTGGAGAACCCACAGCGAGAGGTAATGGATTAGGGTTTCAGTAAAGATCCTTTAGTGACTTATATATAGGTCGGTTGGGATGGTATTAGATTGTTTCCTATAAATTTTTAAGATAGGTGATGAAGTTTCATTAGGAATTAATGATTTGTTTTAAATTGAGATTTGGATAAAGCTTGATGAGTGTTGTATGACTTGAATTAGGATTTAAATCCAATGATTCAAATTAAGTTTTAAATTTACATGGAGTGGTTCTCCTACGGTTGAATGCCAGATAGAGCTAGATTTAGCATTTAATCAAACTGAAACAGATTAGCTAGCTTTGATCAAAAAAATTTAGTACTCATAGATAACTTATTTATATGCATATGTTTGCATGCTCCCTTATCACATTAGTTATTCCGTATTCTAATTTGTTCAATTTATTATTATATATTCTTCCGCTAATATCTATATGTGATTCTTATTATATTATTATTAATATTATTAATATTATTATTATTATTATTATTATTATTATTATTATTATTATTTTCAAACATAAAAATTTTAATATCTAAAAAAACATGAAATTCCTAGTCAGGGGGTTTACATTCTACCGACTTTAAAAAGAATTTCGTCCTCGAAATTTAAATTCACAATATTCCTTAAACTGCTCAAAATTTTAAAAATGCAACCCCACCCTTTTCATAATCTCCCCAAATTTATTCAATTCAAAATTTTAGTTGGTGATTCAACACTCAAAATTCAATTTTTGTTTACACCAATCCTCAAATTGTAATATTTAAAATTTTAAATTTAATAGTCATAACACTCTTCTCCTCAAAGTGAAATATCTATCCTCAAGTCCTTTTTCCTACATTAACACAAATAACCAAAAATATTCTTCTAATATTTTTTTTTTGATATCAAGAGAACTTAAATCCCTTAATCTTATTTTACTTGATTGGCTTCTAAACCACGGTATAAGAGTTTCACCTTCAATATATAAAATTTTCAACAATAATTTGAGTTGGGCAGTACAACTTCTATCCACCTAAGAATCTACCAATCTTTCATAAACACAAAATCATACCTTAAGAGAAACTTACTCAAATCATTCAATAGTGTTCTTCAATCCTCGAAACTTAACATAAATTATATCCCCTTTAATACCTTCTTAATTACTGAACGAATCCACCTAACAATATAATTGACCTTATGTGGTATATACCTAGTACTGACCATTTTTCTAACTTCCATCAAACAAAGTTCGTCTGTCAGTCCCCTTTCCCGGTGCACTTTGGCGCATATTGTTTGCTAGCCCGGCCATTGTTTAGACCGGACCCGAGAGTTGTGGAGAGAGTGGATTTGGTTGGGTTGGTGGCATGTGTGGCTTAGATGGGTTTGAGTGATCCAAAGGTCCACATCTCAAACCAAAACTTATATATTTCCATTTCTCTCTCTCTCTCTCTCTCTCTCTCTCTCTCTCTCTCTCTCTTTGCTCATTATTTTCTTTCCATTTTTCTCTCTTTAAGTTTTCTCTCTCCCTCCATACATAAGTACATCTTGCACAATAGAAGAACCATGGATTTATGTATGCGTTTAGTTATTAATATTTTATGTTTAGTTCTAGCTCATATTGTTGGGACCGAGCACTCCTTCATCTTTAATACTTGTTCTTAATTTTTTTGGTTGGAATTGCCTGGACCTGAGTTTGGGTCTATGAAAACTTTTGTTTTTCTGGGGTTTGATCTTCCAAAACATTGTGTTTTATAAAACTAATTAACTCATAGTGTAGAGCACCATATTTTATGTAACTTTGCTTTTGGTCTTACTTGATTTTGAGTCCAGCTAAGTTTAGTGCTGAAACTTGATACAATACGTATACCAAAATTGATGACTGGAGAAGAAGAACTGTGCTTTGTGAAGGGTATGCAAGAAGGGTATGTAAGAGAACCCATTTGGCATAGAAATATGTATATTTTACTTTGGACGTATTAATGTGATGTCTTAACTCTTCGTGCGTACTAATCATACTGCACTCAGTCTCCTAGCAAAAGTGCGTCAGTCACACTCCTTGAGTCAGTGGCGCACTTTCGAGAGAAAACCCAGTTGGCGCACTTTGGTGCATAATCAAAGTTCTCCCTGAGAAACCAAGAGAAAAAGTGCCACAGTAAGTCAGCGTACTTTCTTCGCGTTGGCAATCTGGTATACTTTTCCTATGTTTCATCAGCCGGCGCACTTTTCTTACTTTTGGTCTGCTCGCGCACTTTCTTCCCTCTGCGTTTTCTTATGGACGAAGCTTTGATTGTTTTCTCAATTTATGTGTTATTGATTTGTGTGCTCATCGACTGACAAGTTTATCGGCTGTCGAGCTTTGACCTCGGATTGCGTGTTTTGCCTTTTTGCTAGCTTGCTCGTGCACTTTCTTTGAAAGTACGTCTTATTCTTGGCCGCGCACTTTTGTCAAGTATGTCATGTTGGTTAACTTGACAAAGTGCACCACCCCTTTGTAGTTTGCGTACTTTCTTGCGAAAGTGCGCCAACCTTATTTCTGTGAGTTTGTAAGCCAACCTTGTTTCTGTGAGTTTGTGCGCCAACCTTACTTCTGTGTGTTTGTGCGCCAACTTGCTTTGTGCGCCTACTATTTCCTGCGCACGTTGGGCTCTTTGCTTGGTTTAACATTTACGTTGGTTGAATGATTGTGAGAATATGGATGACTTGTATTTTAATCTTGAATGTATATGGACCTAATGACCTAGTTATGACTTATGCTAAATTGACTAAGTACCTGATATGAGACTTGTAGATGTGGCCCTATGTAATCACCTGAAATTTTAAGAATTTTTGAATTTAAATTTTCTGGAATTAATTAGTATTTTCTGTGAATTTTTAAACCTATAAATTAAAGCAGTCTAATTTAAAATAAAATTTTAAAAGAAATTAAATAATATTAAAATGTGATGGAAATTATATTTTCAAGTGTAAAATTAAAAACTGAGCATGGGGTATTTTTTCAAGAATTTATTGGACCCCGGATGAATTTTTAAAGCATTAAAAACTATTGTTAAAATTAACTATTTAATTAAACTAAATTAATTAATAAACCGAACCAACCCAGTGATTAACCCGGACCGGACCGGTCGGTCTGACTGAACCGAACCCGGTCCAACTCCTTAGCGGGTCGGATCCGGGTCAGACCCGACCCGCCAGGATCCGACCCGAACTTTCATCTCCCCCAAACCTCTCCTCTGCCCGACTTCTCACCTCTCCGTCGCCGGTAACGTCCGTCGCCGCCGCCGCTTGGCCTCCGCCGCTGCCCAGACCCCTCCGTTCGTCTTCCCCGGAACTCCCGACCTCTCCTCTTCGGTTTCCGACTAACTCCAGGCTATTCCCATCCCTATAATTCCCCTATAAATACCTAGCTACCCGACCGGAAATTCCCTTCAGATCCGACGCCACCTCGCCGCAGCTTCACGCCGGACCCATCCGCCGGACCACCAGCAACTTCCCGCCGCACCTCCAGTCAGTCGCCCTTCCCAGTCCGGCGATCCCTCAGTCTCCAACACCCGCAGAACCACGCCGAGCCCAATCTCTCCTCCGTCCAGGAGAATCCGGCCACCCACAGCGCCGGAACCGACCGCCAGACTGTCGACGACCACCCCTCGGCTGCCCAGCGAACCATCAGCCATCGGACACGCCCTGCCTGGCCACCGGAGTTCCAGAACCTTAAAACCTAGGGTGGACACAGGACTCGACTCAGGACACGAGGACACAAGGACTCGGATTTTTCGGACAAGTTTAGGTAACCATAACTTTTTACTCGTAGCTCCGATTTTAATTCCGTGAATTGTATCGCGTAGCCTATAAGACTCTCTCGGTGCCCGGACAAACCGCTCGGGACATCACGTCATGTGGTGATCGCATACCGCGATCAAAAAACAGGAAAAACTTAGCCCTGTTCCACACCGGAATCAAGTACGCCTCGCCAAACGGGACGACTTGGTCGCGTGCGGTCTTCACAGATACGTGCGCGTCGTCGATACAGATGTGCGAGATTTTACAGAAGCTGATTCGGGTGTGCGTGCACACCGAAATCAACGCGTATCCGCGGACAACGCCCCATATCCGACTTCTCTGTAATTCGCTGTAACTTAGTGTATACACATCGGATTGAGACGAAACTTGCGCCATCGGACTCGTAGCAATACGATGGTCCTGTGGGTCAAGTTTGGTTCGATTCTGAGAACGTTGGAAAATCACGTGTCGTGGGCCCCACAGGCTCCACCTGACGGGCGATTTTGAGAACGGCTCATCAAAATCCAATTCTGCAAGTTCCGTTGGGTTCGTATCAATGTTCCTGACTTGTTGGCACTAAGTTGGACTGATTTGGAGACCTTTGACCCTGACTCAGTTTTCGGTGCAAAGCGGCCCACATATGGACCCGCTTTGGCCCAGAAATGTTGTTTTTGACCTTGTGTCCAAACTGGACTTAAGGACAGGCGTTTCTA
The DNA here is from genome assembly GCA_036927795.1 of Iris macrosiphon. Taxonomy (NCBI): domain Eukaryota; kingdom Viridiplantae; phylum Streptophyta; class Magnoliopsida; order Asparagales; family Iridaceae; genus Iris; species Iris macrosiphon. Next base: position 88,959,408 of record JAYESA010000018.1, read on the forward strand.
ACTATTTTTTATGTTCTGAGACTGTTGGTAATATTTATTTCAACTTTTGGAGGAGTTATTGCTGAACCCACTGTTACAAGGACCGCTACTGAAATTCCAATCCCAGGCAAGTGTACCTTGCCATAAATTGCAGTTTATTAGTTTATTTTGTTCTCTTGCTCTATTTTTTGTGACTAGTGTGCATGATATAACCTAGGACAGTATGACCTACTTAGCATCCGATCACAGTCGGGTGCCAACCCCGTAAGCGGAGTTGTGTACGTCATTAGTGTTGGACATTCGAGACCCTTTATATTCTCGTGCTTGTTATCAAGTACACTACAACCTAGGACACTTGACACCATACATTGACAGAATCTTCCTGACATATTCAAGGTGATTCTGTATAGGATACAGGATGGACATAGTTATTATACTCTTAGATTATGACTGTTGTATTAGCTCTGATCTCACGTGACATGAACATGAGACGTGTGGTTACATTGGGTGGGGAGAGACACACAGGCTACAGGCTGTTATATATATATATACTACTATTGTGAGGTTGTAGACTCTCGAGCAGAGCTAGACCACTACTAGACATTGCTGCTACCGGCTCCCCGACACAGAGCTTGTAGCAGTCTCAGCCTGAGTACTAGTGTTGCTCTCAGTTGCATTTTTCACATAGATGGTTATGTAGTTATCCTGCTTATTTCATTCTCTATTTCACTACATTACTTTTTGCTTGGGATTTCTGTACCTTGCTATGTCCCCTGAGGACCTGGAATGGATGATGTCCCCAGGTTTAGCAGAAGAACAATATCCTGAGGTTTACGGGACAGGAGTTGAAGCTGTACCAGGAGCTGTTGCTGAAGGAGAACCTAACATAGAAGCAGAGGTGATGGCTGAAGACTTTACTTGAGATTATGATATTTGTACTCTTCAGATACTCTATTTTTGGACTCTTTTGTTCTGGTCTGATGAACCAATATTTTAGACTCTTATCGGGTTGTTCCCCGACATACTCTGCTGAGACTGGACTTTGATGTACTTTCTTTATTTGCTGATGTTCTTATTATTCTGTGTGTGGATGAGATTAGATTTTGACTTATTGTTGTAGACCTATATTACAGCTTAAGTATGTCTGATGGATCCATTAAATTGGGTTTGTCCATTGGTACATGCTGCTGGCCATTGACACGGGTCCAGTCCCTCGGTATTTTGGGACTGGGGCATGACACCCTATATGCACTTGCTATTTTACTTTCTAATTAGATTACTTTTTCTTGATCACCTTATTATATGTTGGATAGAATAAGAGGCATAGTTCAACTCGGGTGACATTTTGAAACCCCGGTCCTTATTTGGTTTAAGGATTTGGGATCTGATCTCGAGGGGTTCTCGCACTACTCTATACTCATTCATCGATATAATAAAGTAACAAATTAATGTGATCAGTATTAGACTATCATATTCTGAATAACTTACTGCCTAACAACTTATCCATGATCTTAATACTAGAACTTGTTCCTGCCCTAACTATTATATTCGTGTTGATACACTTGATCGCACCAAGAGTGCTACTTGATATATAGTAAGTCATCATGCCACATAGTCCTTCTACATGATATATGTAATTATTTTTATGCACGGATTTGGTAGTTGGACAGTGACTTTAGCCGTGGCTAGATAGTATTGATTGTTGCATCAAACATGGATGAATCCAGATTTAACTTTCAAGTGATAATATGGATTCATATCAAGAGTGACCATACTTAAGGTACGTCATCTAAGAAGGAATATTCATGTGACCACGACATGAGATTCTAATTAACCTAGGTTTAACTAAATAACATAATTGGTAGAGCATTGGGAGGGAACGATATCTCGAGATCGTGTATATCGTGCCACTCTAAATTAGCTAGGAGAAAAGGCTGGCCACCAAGGATACTATATATCATCCGCACTAGTGGAGTTCAATATCTGATCTAAATATAAGACCGAGCCAGTATATTTTCTATAAAAAGCCTAAAATTGTTACTAATCTGTAATTAGCTCGGGGCCCTTGCAAGGGACCGGTACAACTTTTACTTGTATTCTTGCTCATATATCATTGGTTCAGCCAACCCAGCTCGATTATGGCACGATCTGAGGATACTCATATATTTCATTACTGGGATAACCCAGAGATCACATACTAAGCCGTAATACATGATTGGTCGTTTAAATTACTTATAATACGTGCCTAGCCAGAAAAGTGGGCTATTGTGGCATGATGATAAAACCCATGTCCTTATTTGGTTGTTAGGTTACGTCATTGTATTACGATACTCTATAGACTGAAGCTATATTATTTCTCCTATATTGTATCTCTATTTCTGTATCGTGCCTTCTGTTGAGTAAAATTAGGAACATAGAATATTGTGGCATGATGGTTCAACTCATGTCCTTGTTTGGTTGTTAGGTTGCATTGTTGTGTTACGATAGACTATGGACTGAAACTATGACGCAGAGTTATTTTAGCTTGACCATAATCAAGGGACGTATTCTATCTAGCTGTGATAGGGCACTTCCTGTACTTGTTTGGTAAAGGGGTGTCGTATCATGTCATGGATGGGACATATGCCATTGATTGTTGGCTCATGCATCTCATGATATATATCTGGTTTTGTTTCTTTATTTCGTGCTTCTTTTGTAGTACTTGCTATTTAAGGTCTAACCCCATGGGTTTTGCCTGGCCAGGTTTAGAGCCAGCACTTGAGGATCAAGCTTATCTCACCCTTACTGATAGAGCGCACCAGAAGGATGACTGCTGAGGGTCACGAGTGGGTTTCTTTATTCACTGCTCGTCCTTTGTAAATTATATTATTTTGGGCGTTTAGCCAATCGACATCTGTTAGCCGGCAAATCTGGACACTAGTTTCTTACATGACTATATATATTCAGACTGCAGCTGACTTACTATCATATATACTTTTATCTTATATTTGGCACATCATTATGTACCATCAGATCTCTAAAGAACATTCTGATATGACATTTGGGACACCTTACTGCTTATTTTGAAATATTCTATATTATTGCCACTTGTTTGAATAATTGAGACATGGAAGTTCTTGACCCTAGGAGACTTAATTGTAGTATGCATCCGCAATGTGTTAAGAAGAAATTGGTATCAGCACCGATTCCTACACTTCCAGTAGGATCAAGAGGATTCACAAATTATTTGGATGCATATGGGAAAGCATTGGGTATGTGTTGATGCAACACAGAAGGGTGATAGCTTATGCATCTCGCCAGCTTTGAGATCATGAGAATAATTATCCAACACATAATTTAGAATTAGTAGCAGTAGTATTTGCTCACAATTTGTGGAGACATTACCAATATGGCGATCGGATGGAGATATTTATAGATCACAAGAGTTTGAAGTACATATCTACTCAAAATAACTAGAACATGAGACGGAGGAGGTGGCTAGAGTTATTTGGTGATTATGATATAGCACTTCAGTACCATCCAAGCAAGGCAAATATGGTGACAGATGCTATAAGTAGGAGAGGCAGCACATTAATCTTGACAACTCAGAAGCATATTCTAGAAGATCTTCAAGAGATGGACATCGAGGTAGTGTTACCTCAAGAGACAGGAGTATTTGTCAGTCTTCAGATACAGTCAACTTTGGTTGAGAGGATCAAGTCAGGTCAGATGAAAGATATCCAGATTCAGAAGCTTAGGAAAGAATGTGAGTCAGGTCTTAGGAAGGAATTAAGAATTCATGAAGATGGAATACTCAGATTTAGAAATCGTCTTTGTGTGCCAAGTGGAGATATCCGACAAGAAGTGATGACCGAGGCACATATTTTCCAGTATTCTATTCATCCTGGAGGCACGAAGATGCACCATGATGTCGACCAATATTTTTGGTAGAACGAAATAAAAAGAGAGATAGCTCGGTTCATTTTATGATATCTCGTATGTCAGTAAGTGAAGGCAGAACAACAGAGACCAGCAGAATTATTATAACCCCTGCCTATTCCAGAGTGGAAGTGGTAACACATTACGATGGACTTTGTGACTGATTTACCTAGATCCTCTACAGGATGTGATACAATTTGGGTGATAGTAGATCTACTCACAAAAGTGGCATAATTTTTTTCCTTCCGAATAGGGCAGTCCATAGAGCAGTTAGCGGATATGTACATGCGGCAGATAGTGAGGTAGCACGGAGTCCCAGCGAGTATAGTGTTAGATCGTGATACTCGCTTTATATCTTATTTTTGGAAAAGTTTGCACGAGTATTTAGGTAAAAAGTTGATATTCAGTACCGCGTATCATCTCAAGACAAATGGACAATCAGAGAGGACGATCCAGACTTTGGAAGATATGTTGCGGGCTTGTACCTTAGACTTTGGTGGGTCTTGGGAGGATCATCTTCACTTAGTAAAATTCTCGTACAACAATAATTATCAGGCCAGCATAAAGATGGCTCCTTTCGAGGTATTGTATAGAAGGAAGTGTAGATCACCTTTGGCATGGGATGACATTGGTGAACGAAAAATGTTAGGACCTAAAATGATCACTCAAATAATTGTAGTTAAGCAAATCATGGAGCGGCTTCGGGTTGCACAAGATCGTTATCGTCATTGGGCAGATCAGCACCGTAAGTCATTAGAATTTTCTATCGACGACCACGTATTTTTGTAGATTTTTTCTACTCGTGGAGTCATTAGATTCAGGGTTCGCGGGAAGCTTACACTACCAGAAAAAGTCAAATTAGCGACATTTAAAAATGTCGCTAAATGACCAAAAAATGTTGCTAATTATGTTTAGCGACGTAATTAGCGACGTTTTAAAGAACTCAAAAAAAATCAAGTCGCTAAAACAAAAAATATCGCTAAACGCCGCTAATTACGTTTTTTAGCGACTTTAATATGTCGCTAAATTTAGCGACATTTAGCGACGCACGTCACTAATTAGCGACGTTTAACAAAGTCGCTAAACGTCGCTAATTAGAGACTTATATAGCGACGTTACACCGACGTCTTTAATGACCTGGCAATACTGCCATGTCAGCAGTTTGCGACGTACAGCGACGATTTTAGCGACTTCGTTAGCGACGACTTTAGCGACGTGTAACAGCATCGCTAATTAGCGACGTAGTTAGCGACGTAAATGAATGCCGCTAAACGTCGCTAATTTTCAAAAAAAATTAAAAAAATATTACTGAATTGCATTTTTGGGTTTGCCAACCCCCTTGGGTTCATTATCAGGTATATGATGGTAGTAGAAATAATTGAATAAAGGACACAGTAGCAGCACCAAGGGAGAAAATTCTAGTGCACTGGGTAAATACAGGCCAAGTATCAATCATCAGTTGTAAACCAAAATATATTAGAACTGTGTGAATATCAAGCAAATCTCATCGTAAAGGACACATATTTAATATGAATAATATAATAAAATTTGAAGAAAAGAAAGCATCCAGCAAATCTCATCGAAAAAAATATGGCAAATTTATATCCATACAATCGCATCCTAAATAATAATAAAAAAATATATCTAGTAACTAGCTATACTACTGCGGATCTGCAGGAGGCTGACCACCGGCGCGCTTGAAGGATAAGAACTGCTCATACTCGTCCCGTGGAATCGACACCGATGTCGATGGAGAAGGCAGTGACGTCGGTGGAGTCTGTGTCGATGTAGGCGCACCAGGAGGCCGTGCCCGCTCCAAGTCTGCGAGTCGCTGGTTGTAAGAATCCATGGTAGATAACAGTCTCGTACTGCTATGAACCATTGAATCCTGCATCATCGTCAGCCTCTCGCCCATCGATAGCTGTGACGCCTGCAGCTCCATGATGTTGCGGTCTGTCGAGGCTCTAATATCATTTGTCAAATCCTGGAGCTCCATCATGTTGCGGTCGAGCATATCGAATCGTGCGATGAGCATCGGATCGTCCGCCTGCGGCTGGGACCGTGGCTGCTCCTCCATCCTTCACAGCAACTCGTCACAGAGAGACGCAATCTGACGGTCAACGGCCTCCTGGACTCTGGCCGACGACTGCGAGGGCTAAGACTACGAGGGATGTGTAGAATGCGCAGCTGTCGGGGAGGCCCTAGATGACTACGTCGCAACCAGGGCGCCATATGAGCCAGTACCGTAGTACGTACCCCTCTAGAGACCATCAGCTGCGGTCACCCACAGGTCATCCGTCGACGGAGCTGGAGCGGGCTGTGACGAAGTACCAACTTCTCTAGGTGTAGGTGCACTAGCAGTCGCTCGCTCACGCAGCCTAAGATACTCGGCCTAGAAAGGTTTGGAAACTCGATAATTGCCTAAGTTATATTAAAATTAACACAAAGTAAAGTAATACTTACATAGGTCTATGAGGCTGTCTCATCAATGAGATTTTTGTCCTTGCGATGGGTGGCCAAGAAGACGGTCACCATGTTTGCATCCTTACCCCTTTGTACCTGTTAAAAATATATTATTTATTTCTAAACTTAAACATTTTTTCCAAGTACCATTTTATGGTACTAACATTAAAATAATATATTTTTAAAGAAAAAACATACCAAATGACGGAAATATTCCGTCATCGGAATCGAGCCATCACACCACTTGGCAGCATTCCGCCTAGCCGCCTTGGCCGTCTCAAACCTTTCCTTGTAGCTCGGATAGTCGAATCTAGCCCTCATCGTAGTCCACTACTCAGGCATGATCCAACCTTGGATTGGTTTTCCAGCACGATCACGAGCCTTCTGGTCATCCAGAGCATCTCGGATAAGCTTGGCGGCAACGGTAGGAAAGAGCCGCTCGATCAACTCGGCCCAGTGGGGAGGATAAAAATACGTTTGCTACAATAAATAATTTAGTAAGTTAGCATCACAGATAAGTTATATAATATGCATAAATTAGAGGATTTATTTAATATAATTTTACCTGAAAGTGCGCAAACCAGAATGCCTTCCTCTCCTCCGGAGCCTCAGAGTAGTTGATCCAAGGGCCACCGTAGTTGTTCCTCAGAAATTGGCCCAGGCGTCTCTGAATCGACGATGGACGATATCTATACAGAGATAATAATTTAGAATACTGAAAAAGTCAATATACGATGAATAAAGAAATACATGATATATATTATACTAAACCATCTAATTGACTTACTTTGTACCGTCGACCCAAATCTCTGTCCTCGTCTCCTCCGGAGGTGCGCTTGGAGGATCTTGCTGATATTGGGACAACGTGGGCACGACCTCCTCGACATGCTCATCTGTCCCCATGGTTCCGTCAGCAGTAGGAACGCTGGACGATGGTGCACTATCACGCCTGGAACTACTCGTCCCAACAGTCGGAGATGTGAGTGATCAATATACTAGAGTACTGGGCGACGATGATCCGAAACCAACGGTAGGCAGTACCGGAGGAGCACTCTGTCTACTACGGGACCTGCCGAATCCTCCGCGTTATCCTGTCATATCAGATAACAACATATAATGAATATAGAAAAACACAAATATATAGTACATTCTACAGTCGAAATGTGATGGATATCTCAAAGCATTCTTCAGTCAAAATATAATATATATATTCATAAATAGGTACATTCTATATGCAATATATTTTATTTTCAATCATCTTCAGAAAATTCATCTTGTTCGTCTTCCTCGTCCTCCTCTTCCTCTTCCTCCTCCTCGTCTTCACTTTTATCTACTTCGTCTTCCTCTTCGGATAATTCTTCATCTTCTACATTATTACTCGTATAATGAGTAACTTTCGTTGAGTCTACATCTACAATATTTGTTACAAGAGGTAGATCGTCCTCCTGATAAGTTATTTCGTCAATGTCAAAGGTATTTCTAGCTTTAGTCTTGCATACTTCCCACCAATCCGACATCGCTGTCCCCCGTCTAGGATAAGTTGTGAAGTACACGAGCTGAGCCTGACTTGATAGAAGAAATGGTTCGTAGCCTTGATATCTACGCTTGTAGTTTATATCCACAAGGCCATGCTTGTCAATTTTCCAACCTTGATCTTGAATCGGATCGAACCATTCACACTTGAATAGCACGATATTAGCAGGTTCTGTGACATAATTATATGTCAACTCCACAATCTCTCGTAAGATGCCAAAAAAATTATTGCTCGGATTGACGTCTTTGTAGTTCGAAGATTTGATACACAAAATACTATTTTTTGTGGAATCAAGATCCAGAAAGCTGTCTCTGATAGGAGCATTTGTTGACTTGAACCTGAACCCATTCACACAGAAACTTGGCCATATTTTTACGGCAGTAATTGGTCCCTTGGCTAGAGTTCTAATAGATTCAGTCTCGGGTGTTATTAGACGATCGACCTAAATACCAAAGTAGCGATAGTAAATTATTTGTTTTGCAAGTGCAGAAATAAAAAATAATTACCAATCATCTTACATATGCGCTCAATCAAGAAGAAAAATGGCATCTCATATCTTGTTCTACTTCTTCGTCTGTTATGTAGGGTCTAACCGACCTCAACTCATCATTATATGTACTGAAAAATAATGAAGCAACTGCTGATTAGTAGCATAATAGTATCTTATAATATTACATTGAGATAATGTAAACGTGGACGTATTAATTACTTACCCCTCTAGCTTCTCCACTTCATCCTAGTCGCAATTGAGTAATATATACAATTGAGCAGCCCTTAGCTCATTGTCATTCAAATATCTCTTCTTCATTTTTCCCGAAGGCTTTCCGGACGTATTGAATACTTTGAGTATTGCTTCATTAGATTCCTGATATGCGTCGTCATTTCTCGAAGCTTTCGTCCAATTAGTAGCAACATGCGGTTTGAAATACGTCGAGCAAAAGTTTATAATCTCCTCGAGAACATAAGCTTCACAAATAGAGCCCTCAACCCGTGCCTTATTTTTTACCTTTCTCTTTAGGTGATTCAGATGCCGCTCGAAGGGGTACATCCACCGATAACCGACAGGACCACCAACACGTGCCTCATAGGAAAGATGAATTGGCAAATGCTCCATAGAGTCGAAGAATCCAGGAGGAAATACCTTCTAGAGCTTACATAGTGTTACCGCAATGTCATTCTCTTGCTTTTCTAGACGATCGACGAGCAACTTAGTACAGCAAAGATCTCTGAAGAATATGCTCAGCTCTGTCAATGGGTTCCAAACGACCTGCGGTAAGAATTCTCGAAATACAATCGGAATTAACCTCTCCATGAATACGTGACAATCGTGGCTCTTCATACCCACCAGTTTGTTCTTCTTGAGGTCGATGCATCTTCTCAAGTTCGACACGTACCCGTCTAGAAATTTTAGACCCTGAATCCACCTACAAAGTCTATATTTATCCTCTTTCTCCAGTGAGAAAACTGACTTAGGTTGCTTTAAATTTCTATTCCCCTCCTCTATCAATTGCAATGCAGGATATCTACATATTTCTTCTAAGTTCAACCTAGCCTTCAGATTATCTTTCGTCTTCCCCTTTACCTCTATTACAGTATTAATTATGTTATCAAGCACATTCTTCTCGATATGCATGACATCAAGGTTATGTTTGATCAGATTGGTGCTCCAATATGGCAGATCCCAGAATATACTCCTCTTTGTCCAGTTATGGGTGCAACCAAATCCGTCACACTTGTACCCCTTAGCAGGCTCTTCGATAGCACTTGGTAAATCTTTTACCTCTTCCCATATCGTGTATCCGGGCCACCTTGGAGGTGGATTGGCCTTCTCCACAACTCTCGCACGAAAAGTATTTCGGTTCCTCCGGTACGGATGATCCTTCGGCAAAAATTGTCGATGACAATCGAAGAAGCACGGTTTGCCTCTGTATTTCAAACGGAAAGCCTGAGTACGGTCTATGCAATACGGACATGAGAGACGACCATGGGTGCTCTATCCCGATAACATTCCATAGGCCAAAAAGTCGTTGATGGTCCACAAAAGTGCTGTCCTCATCTGAAAATTCTGCTTTCTAGAAACATCGTACGTGTTGGCACCTACTGCCCACAGCTGATTCAACTCATCTATCAAAGGCTGTAAATACACATCGATGTTCCTCTTCGGATTGTTCAGACCCAGGATAATAACGGTTAAGAACATATACGGAGTCTTCATGCACATCTAAGGAGGTAGATTGTACGGAGTAACGATCACAGGCCAATACGAATACTGGGAGCCCGAAAGTCCGAATGGGGTAAAACCGTCAGAGGAGAGCCCCAATCGGACATTACGTGCTTCCTCGGCAAAATATGGATACTCTCGATCAAAGTGCTTCCATGCTTCTCCATCGGATGGATGATCCAATACTCCTTCGATCTGTTTTTGCCTGTGCCAACTCATGTTTTCTGCAGTCTCCTTAACCATAAACAACTGCTGCAACCGCGGCGTCAAAGGCAAGTAGTGCATCGAATCGGTAGGCTTCCTTGCACCGACAGACTTTCCTCTAACAGTCCTTGTAGCGATCAGCACCACAGAATCTGCACGCATCTTCATCCTTGTCATCTTTGTAGTACAACATGCACCCGTTGCGACATGCATCGATTTTCTCGTATCCCATTCAAAGTGATCTCACCATCCTCTTATATCGATAGAAGTCTTTAGGCAACTTTGCACCCTCGGACAAGATCTCTATAATCAAATCGAGCAGTCGATTATAATATTCTTACGACATGTTAAAATTGGACTTGATGCTCAATAATCTTGTAACCACCTCCAACGGTGAATGATCCTCACAACCAGGATATAGTGGAGTCCTCGCATTCTCCAGTAACTCTATAAACTTTGCAACATCGACATTCGGTGCCTCCTCAGCTGCATCATAATTGTCCGGATTGAAACTAGGTTCCGCCGCATCATAATTGTCCGGATTAAAACTAGGCCCCGCCGCATCATAAACCATATTTACCAACCCGTCGTCGTAAGCATCATGGTCATGGACATCCATATACGGCTCCACATAGGGCTCCGACTCCGATGCTAGAGATACAAGTTCTCCGTGCACGGTCCACCGATAGTAATTCGGCGTGAAGCCCTTCGAGTATAAATGATATGTAACTTCCACTTCTGGATGATATTTTCTGTTGCGATATCTCACACACGGATACTTAATTTTGTTACCGTCCATGTACTGAGGGAACACCTTGGCGAACTGCAGGAACTATTGTACACCCTCAATGAATTCATCCCATACACCGCACATGTCATCAGGATGACGGTTGTACATCCACGAACAATGACGCATATAGTAATTCATATCCATTTCTAGATACTTCTGCAAAAATGATAGTATGTATCATATAAATCATTACATACAGTGGTTTATCACCTAACTTCATAACTTAACCGTACTATAAAAATCATAACTGATATAATACATACTTTCATTTATCAAAGTCTAAAATAAGCAATATTCAAAATAACTGACCATTTATCAAAGTCTAAAATAAGCAATACTTTTATTTCATAACTGATATAATACATACTTTTATTTATCAAAGTCCAAGAGCCCTAGATGTGGAATATAAATGTTAATGAGTATTTTGAAATGATAAACAGGGTTAACTAGTTCATGGTGATGTTTCTAAGCCACTTCTAGATCCATACTAGTTTATACTAGTCAATACTAGGTTAATACCTTGCTACACTATGTCTTCTAGGTCGTACTAAGGAATTCTAGTTTATACTAGTTAATGTCTAGCTAATACTAGTTATTACTAAGTATACTAGTTAATATTAGCTATACTAAATACTACTAGTATAACTTAACTAATATCCTACCTTACCCCAACTCACATCTTAGCTCATAAATATATGTCACAATAATACCTTTGTCCCAGTCACTTGTTACTCCCACTTGATACTGGACTACTAGGATATTCTACTTTGATATTAAGTACTCTACTATCCACACTGAGAGCCTCTTACCCTTGGCCTGGCACCTTGCACTTCATCCTTATACTTGCTCACTGGACTACAACCCATAGCAGGCACTCCTCCCTGATACCACAGTATCAGTTCACTTCACAGCACTATTGTGCTCTAATTGAACTGTACTGCACTGATCACTCTTGCCAATTAAATCCCTAATACCACAGTATCAGTTAAGGGCTGTATTGACATGCAACAAGTGACCTGTGAACACCTACCCGATACTTGTCTATACCTTAACCCAAACACATGCCTGCAGACCCTAACTAAGTCTGCAACCTCTGATACTTTGCACTGTTGCTGTAGTGGCTAAATCTTTCCTTCACTTAGTTGTTTCCAACTGCCCTTAGCTACTGCCATGGCTCACAGCAGTGCTTGTTGCTGCATTGCCATTGCTCAAGCATGCATGTGTTTGATGCTGCTCAAGTGTGCACCAATACTCTCCTATTGCAGAAGATGATAGGATCCAATCCCCTTCTCACAGTGCCAACCCGACACCACTGCAACACATTGCCAGCTTGCCTAATGCACTAGGCCAAACTGAATTGAGTTCAGTTCCTGAAGCCTCATAGTTCAGTAGTGACACCCACACACAACTCGACTCTTCTACCCTCTCCCATATCAAGCACAGCTAGAAGACACTATGAACACCAACACAGATAACAGTAGTTATATACCTATATATATATATATATCGAGATACACCTATATATGCATACACTCTCTCATATGCAAATAGATAATACACTAATTTACATATACATATCATATGATACTCTAAGGCATAAATAGGTGTATCAGTGTGTGTGTGTGTGTGTGTGTGTGTGTCATATATGTGTCAGTATCAGTGTGTGTGTGTGTGTGTGTGTGTGTGTGTGTGTGTGTGTGTGTGTGTGTGTGTGTGTGTGTGTCTGCGTCTGTGTGTGTGTGTGACATGTGTGTCTGTCAGTATCTGTGTGCGTGTGTCGTGTCTGTGTCATATGTAAGAGAGAGAGAGAGAGTCTGTGTGCGTGTGCGTGTGTCTGTGTACATATCATAGGATACATCCTCCATACACCACACCACCATGATACCAACCCTCAATTCACATGGACACATCCAATAGATTAAATATTGTGTGTGTGTCAGTGTGTGTATGTGTGTGTGTTGTGTCAGTGTCAGTGTCAGTGTCTGTGTGAGTGTGTGTGTGTCTGCATCTGTGTGTGTATTATGTGTGTGTGTCGTGTGTGTGTCTGCGTCTGTGTGTCTGTGTCGTGTGTGTCTGTCAGTGTCTTTGTGCGTATGTTGTGTCTGTATCACATGTGAGAGAGAGAGAGAGAGAGAGAGAGAGAGAGAGTTAGGGTTTACCTAGAGCTCGAGGAGGAGGAGGGGGATGCCGGAGTAGCCGCTGTCATGACCCGCACCCGAAATTTGGGCATGAGTTGTGGGTACGTCCAGCCTATGCCGCAGCATCGGCAGTAGAACGCTGTCTAGGTCTAAACATAATATATCCTGTCAATAGTCTCAACTCCGTACGGAGGACAAAGATAAATAATCCACAGTTCTATGATATACTCAATCACAAGTTAATAGAAATAATAGCACGATGAGAATAGAAAAGAGTTCCAATAAAAACCAACCACAATAAGTCTAACTCAAAACCTGGGTCTAAATGACCTCACAAAGTCACAAAATAATAAATACAACTCAGTCTCAGTCTAAAACAATAAATGCAGAAAATAATCTAAGAACAGCCAGGTACGCTCTCCTCTAGGCTAGGCAACTCCTCTGGGATTTCCGGGGTGAAATCTCCCTCTAATCCTGGGCCATAATGAGTGGGGCAAAGATCCTCCAGGTCCTCTGAAAAATATTATCCAGTCAGGATTGGAGCGAAGTACAAGCACTAACAGCAGTTTCATTAAATTGACAAAGACTATAAACAGTGTAAGAAATACAAGATGGAAATAAATGCTGGAAATGTAAAGTACTGGAGAAAATGAAAATATGCAATAGAGCATCTAGCAATGAACAATAGATAGTGAATGCTAGAACAAGTGAATCTGAATAAAGTAGACATCTAGCTAAGTGTTTGAATTATCAGTTTATTATGTGATCGGCTTGGGACTTGATCAGGCTGGTTATATATGATTAACTATGATTCTTGTAGGTCAGGCTAACCATATGGTTAGCTATGATGCATGTAGTGGTCAGGTTAATCATATATAACAGCTATGATGCATGTAAGATGGTCAGGCCGCACCCAACGTGAGAAGTGGGGTGAGCTATGATGCATGTAAAGGATTTGAATATGATCACATAATCTACTAATAGTTCCCCATCCCCCAGCTAGCACGATGGATTCCAATCACGACTCCTCATGATGGGGATCTAGGGTGCTAACCCGTGTATTCATAGTGTCGAAATCAAGTATGTAATACACTACAATTTATAGAAGTAATCAACAATGAAAACTGTCAGAGAATGTACTCGCCTGTGGTCCTAAGCAAAATGTGAGGATCGATGTCCAAAGTGTAATCACAATAACCTAAATATAGAATGTTAATGTCAGATATTGAATTAAAAGAATAACATGTTTAGTTAAAAAGATAGGGTTTCTAGGTCAATACTGAGGTTTACTGGGCAATACTAGGTTAACCCTATTATGCAAAGTCCTTTAAAGCACCACTAGTCCTAATATAGCTATATTGGATACTAGTAGTTTATATAACTCATTTTCATAAGTAAAAAGTACTACCTTAGTTATAGCCAGTAATACATGAACCATGACCCTTACCCATACTAACTTAATCTCTTCACTCAAGTACCCTACTTGCCTGACTCATAACAACAGATACACATAGGCTACACACCCAGACACCTAATACCTAGACACTCTGATACAAGAACACACACTGCACACACAGGTTGACACTAACACTAATAATACACAGGACATATTTATACTGACACAGGTATCCTGGAAATTTTAAGACACACAGACCTAGACACACTAGAACACACTGAACTGGGAAACATCTCTCTCACCTACCTCTGATACACAGTTTCCTTCTCAGAATTTACACCCACAGTTATCTAATACACAACACTATCTCTACACACACAAAGAACTACTGAGACACTATGACTCTCTAATACACTGATACTCTAATCACTAAACTGACACAGGTATCTCTAACTAATATCCATACTAAATTCAACACTGCACCTATTCTAATTACCTACACAGTTGCCCAGTTTCACAGTCTGAAATGGTTCAGACTTCATACATGCATGGCCTAACCCTTGAGACGAGCATATGGCCACTGGCAAGATCAACCAGGTAAGTTGACCCTTGCTCACTGGTACATTCAGTTTTCACACATACCTACACACAAATTCACTTGCACAACACAAAGACTCCCACCTAATACCTAACACATAGGCACACAAACACACAGGAACTGTCACAGGTAGACTTAGCTGAAACTGTGTGCACTAACACAGACACTGCATCACTAAATCTGAGGACACACACACACAGATACTTAGACACTCTGGTTTAGGGGTAAATAACCCTTTATACTGACCCACAGGATTTATACACCTACTCACACAGTTCACAGTTCAAATTCTGAACATAAAACCTTACACACACACTGAATTACATAGATACCTACAGCTACACAGGGACACAGGTTCTCATACACCTGATATAATCAATTAGGATACTCACAGTTCTCAATTCTACTCTATCCCACTCTCACAGACAAGGTAGACACAGGTATTCTCACACAGGTACACTCATACACACAGGCTGTTCCCTATACTTTGCTATCTAACCCATTGCATCTCCAATACTGCTTGGATGCTGATACACTACACACAGAATAATCTGGGAATTGCTGAGACATTCCCACATACACACAACCCTCTGATACCCGACTGTGCACAGTTTACTCTAAGCCCGACTGTACACAAGAATCCCCACAGTGCATCTCTTCCCCACATCACACAACCCATCAATCCATATGCAATATAGTTATGTACATAGATTTATATGTCAAAATACGCAGAAATTAAAATACAAGGATAGGCAAAAACCCTAAGGAATATTTCATCAAACACAAGGAGCACAGAAAATGGTTTTACATAAGAACATCATGAACCCTCAGATCAAAACCCTAAAAATCAAAATCTAACTTACACGTATGTAATGAAATCAGTCTACAAACAAATACCTAGGGTTAGGGTTCCTGATAATTGGGGGAAATCCAAAAGTTGGTCACCAAAACCCAAATCAAACCCTAAATCGAAAGCTACACCGTAGGGTGGGTTTCTAATGGCCAATAATCGACAGAAAACAGAATTAAAAGAATAAAAATAGGGTTTTACCTATAGGGAGATGGATTCCCTATGAAAGTTCTTCTTCCCCAAGGCTTTTTGACCCAAGTTCCTTGCTTTCCTTGCTTTGGAGGAGGAAAAGGGATTTTCTAGGGTTTGATCTCGAAATTTGGGTGGGGAGATGGTTTTTTTTTCTTGATGGAGGCTAGGGTTTCTTCTTTCTACATGAAGAATGAGAGGGTTCCTTTTTATATTAACTAGGTTAGGGCTTCATAAGCATAGTTTTAGGTTAAACCCCTAGGTTAGGTCATGTAGAACCTAATTAACTAAGGTTTATCCAGTCTAGGGTTTGAGGTCCAAACCTAAAGTTTGAATTCTAGGGTTCTCTAGAACTGGGTTTTCAAATTAGGGTTTAGTCATTAGGGTTTGACCTAATGGGTTCTAGGGCTTGACCTAAAACAAATATCACTAACAATATATAAATAGTTTATAAAACTCAGCAGATTAATTAAATTCATAATTATCAAAATAGTGAAATTACACAAATGCCCTTATCTGGAAATGTGGTAGTGACAAGTCTACCCTCCTAAAAGAAATTTTGTCCTCGAAATTTGGACTAAACAGAACAGGAATAAGTCAGAAAAGGTAATACCTCAAGTCTAGAAGAGGTACGGGTATTGCTCGCGCATTTCGTCCTCTCTCTCCCAGGTCGACTCCCCTGGAGAGTGATGTCTCCATGCAACACGAACCAAAGGAATAGTTTGGTTCCGCAACACCTTCTCTCTGCGGTCCAAGATCTCTACGGGCTGCTCAGGGTAGCTGAGCGTCGGACCAACCTCAATCTCCGAGTGATCAAGTACGTGACTCGGGTCTGCCACGTACCGTCTCAACTGCGACACGTGGAACACATCATGCACTCCCTCTAATGCAGGCGGCAAGTCCAGTCTATATGCCACTGCACCTACCCTCGCAAGAATGCCAAAGGGTCCGATGTAGCGTGGACTAAGCTTCCCGCTCCTACCAAAATGAATCGTGCCATGCGTCGAAGAAATCCTTAGGAATACTAGATCGCCAACCTAAAACAAAACAGTCTCAACACGCAGTCTAAACAAACAACACAAACCAGAAAAATAACAATCTATACCTGAAACTCAAGGGGTCTACGATGGCTGTCGGCCCAATGCCGCTGTCTGTCCTGCGCCACTCGCAGTCTGTCTCTGATGAGTTTCACCTTTTCTGCTGCATCCACGACCATTTCTGGTCCTAGCAAGGCTCTTTCTCCAACGTCGTCCCACGATAGCGGTGTACGACACCTCCGTCCATAAAGAGCCTCAAATGGGGACATCTCGATGCTGGCCTGGTAGCTGTTGTTGTAAGCGAACTCTACCAGGTGCAGATGATCCTCCCAAGAACCTCCGAGATCTAGAACACAAGTGCGTAGCATATCCTCGAGAGTCTGAATAGTCCGTTCAGACTGCCCGTCTGTCTGGGGGTGATATGCGGTACTGAACTTGAGCTGAGTGCCCAAGCTAGCCTGCAGACTCCTCCAGAAGTGGGAAGTGAAATGGCTATCCTGATCTGAGACGATGCTCACAGGAACTCCATGAAGCCTAACGATCTGACGCACGTACATCTCTGCTAGCCTCTCTGTCGACGTGCCCACCTTGAAAGGTAAGAAATAGGCTGATTTGGTCAACCTGTCCACGATGACCCAAATCGCGTCCTTCCCTCCTGGAGAACGTGGAAGCCCTGAAACAAAATCCATGGTCACGTGCTCCCATTTCCATTCTGGAATCGGTAAAGGTTGAAGCAAACCACCTGGCCTCTGCCGGTCTGCCTTTACCTGCTGGGACACTAGACACCAGGATACGAAGCGTGCTACTTCGCGCTTCATTCCATACCACCATACGTGCTCCCTCAAGTCTCGATACATCTTGTTGGCACTGGGATACATCGAGTACTAAGAGCGGTGTGCCTCTTGCAAAACCTCCTCGCGCAACTCTCCGCTTGGTACACACATCCTCGTGCCGTGCCGTAAGGAACCATCATCTGCGATAGTAAAGTCGTCCGACAACCCTATCTGAACCTGTACCCTGATACTCCTCAGAGCCTCATCCTCGTACTGTGCAGCTCTGATCCTGTCCATCAGTTCAGACTGTATCTGTAATCCCCACATCTGAATCTCAGTACCGGGAACTAACACTTCAATCTCCAAGCTCTCCAAATCAGCCAATAAATGTCTATCTGTCGTCAAGTACATAGCCATCGGATACCTGCTCAAGGCATCAGCGACTACGTTGGCCTTCCCTGGGTGGTACTGCAATGAGATGTCAAAGTCCTTCATCAACTCCAACCACCTTCTCTACCTCATGTTTAGCTCCTTCTGTGTGAACACGTACTTCAAGCTCTTGTGGTCTGTGAAGATTTCTACACGCTCTCCGTACAGGTAATGTTTCCACAGTTTTAAAGCGAAGATAACCGCTGCCAACTCCAAATCGTGGGTGGGGTAGTTCTTTTCATGAGGGCGTAACTGCCTGGAAGCATAGGCAATTACCTTCCCGTGCTGCTGAAGAACACATCCCAGACCCTTCCCTGAAGCATCACTGTATATGGTGAACCCACCTGTCCCTGCTGGCAACGTCAAAACTGGAGCTATTGTCAACCTCTTCTTCAGCTCATCAAATGCAGCCTGGCACTCCTCCGTCCAGACAAAATCCACATCCTTCCTAGTCAGTCTGGTCATTGGCGCTGCAATCCTGGAGAAGTCTTGTACAAACCTCCTGTAGTATCCTGCTAGCCCGAGAAAACTCCTGATCTCAGCTACCGAACTGGGGGTAGCCCACGACTCCACTGCCTCGATCTTCTGCGGGTTAACCGAGATTCCGTCACCCGATACCACATGCCCAAGAAATTCGACCTTGTCGAGGAAGAATTCACATTTAGAGAGTTTCCCGTACAGCTTCTCCCTCCTGAGAGTCTCTAAGACCAACCTCAGGTGCTCTTCATGCTCCTTCGGAGTCTTGGAGTACACAAGAATATCATCGATGAACACCACCACGAACTTGTCAAGGTACTGGTGGAAGACCTTGTTCATCAGGTTCATGAATACTGCCGGTGCATTAGTTAAACCAAATGGCATCACCATGAACTCAAACTGGCCGTATCTGGTCCGAAAAGCTATCTTCGGCGTGTCTTCTCTCTTCACCTTCACCTGGTGATAGCCTGATCTCAAATCTATCTTTGAAAACACCCTCGCCCCGCTCAACTGATCGAAAAGATCATCTATCCTCGACAGCGGGTACTTGTTCTTGATAGTGATATTGTTCAAAGCTCTATAATCAATACACATGCGCACCGTACCGTCCTTCTTCGGTACGAACAATACCGGAGCTCCCCATGGTGATGAACTGGATTTGATGAAGCCTTTGTCCTGCAGCTCCTCAACTTGCTTCTTCAGTTCTGCCAGCTCGCTGTTGTTGACTCTATAGACATGTTGTGAAATGGGCTCCGCTCCTGGAACCAAGTCTATAGAGAATTCAACATCTCTGTCTGGCGGCAAGCCTGACAACTCTTCTGGAAATACATCCAGGAACTCCGCTATCAGAGGATGTGGCAACTCCTCGTCTTCTGCCCTGGCTCCGCAAAATGTGCCCCTGCTCTGTTCCGCTGCTCCTCTGACGACCTCAAACTCCGGCTCTCCTGGTGGTCTAAACAATACTCTGCCTCTATAACAATCTATAGTAGCATGATGCCTACTCAACCAGTCCATTCCGAGTACAATATCATACCCCGGAAGTGGCATGACGAGTAAGCTCACGCTCAACTGTCGGCCTCCTACTGACACTCTTCGGTCCTTGCAGTGATCACGGACTAGGATAATACCTCCACCAGTCATGATCTTGCAAGTCCTAGCTAATGGTTCTGTGTCTAAATGATGTCGAAGTGCATAAGATACAGACACAAAACTATGGGAAGCGCCAGAGTCGAATAAGGTAAATGCGGGAATACAATCGAGAAGAACCGAACCTGTGATCAAGTCTCCTGCTGGCTCGATCTCCTCGACTGCCATGGCGTATGCTCGCCCCTGGGGTACGCCTCTCTGCTGCTGGTGCTGGACAAACTTTTGATATTGTGGTGGAAGTGGTCCTCTCTGTTGTTGGCCTCCTGGTACGGTAGGTACCCTGTCTGGTCCTCTTTGGGCAGCTGCTCCACCCTGACCTGAACGAATGGTAGGGCAATCCTTCAGCTGGTGTGTCGTCGATCCGCAGGACAGACATGAGCCCAATCTCTTCCTGCAGATATCTTTAGTATGTCCCATCTTCCCGCAGTACGCACACTGGATGGCGGGCTAAGTCTGTCTCTGTTGCTGCTGCTGGACCTGTCCTCGGGCTGGTGCCTGATGCTGCTGCTGAAAGGGTCTCTGCTGTTGCTGCTGAAAGTGTGGACGCTTGCCCGGTCCCGTACTACTATTTGCTCCTCCGGAACCATCGCGTCCCCTCTTGGGCCTGAGGCCCAAGTCGTCCTCGGCTACTTGGGCATCCATCAATATGCCCTCGTAGGTAGCTGTGCGACGTCCCGACGTGCGAGACTTGATCTCCCTTGTCAGCCCCTTTCTGAATTTCTGGGCCCTGTCCCCCGGATCTCTAATCATCGATGGTGCGAAGCGGCTCAGGCGGGAAAACTCTGTGGCATACTCATCGACGGACGAGCTCCCCTGGGCTAAGTCATGGAACTGACTCTCCAAAGCTCCCAGGACGACATCAGGAAAGAACTTTTCTTTGAAGAGTTCCTTGAAATCCTCCCAAGTGAGTCCCCTGCGCAAGAGTCTCGGCTCCGTGCGAAACCACGTCAAGGCAATGTCGAACATTTGGCTGCCAGCGGCCTCGATCTGGAGGGCCTCCGGAAGCTGTGCCAAGCGCAAGTTTCTCTCGATGTCCTCTAGCCAATCATCGGCGTAGAGTATCCCTTCTGTCCCCTTGAATTCCCGAGGCATCATCCTCTTGAAATCCACAATGGTGCCCGGCCTCTGGTGGTGCTGATCAGGTTGCTGCTGCTGCTGAGTGACCCTCTCCACAGCCTGGAGAGCCACTTGGTGAGCATTCTCCATGTTCACCCTCATCATCTCTGTCTGGGCCTGATGTGCCTCAGCCTGCATTCTCTGGGCTTCTGCCGACGTCCTCTGAGCATCGACCATGCCCTGAATCAAAGCGAACATCTGTGCCCCATCGACGGGCACACCTCCTGGATGCTGAACTGGTGGTGGTGGAGGTGGTGGTGCCGTCGTAGCTGTGGGGACCCTCTGAACAGGTGGTGGAGGACCCCCGAATGTTGCAGACACTCCCACATGTACTGGATATGTAGGAGGTACTGCGGATGTCTGTCCGGCAGGGCGAGAGGTGACAGACCTCTCCGAATCTGCTGCTCCAAGTCTCTGGGACCTCCTTGGCGGCATCCTGAAGACAGATCGAAAGATTTAATTAAGGCAATAGATACGATATCATCAAGGAAGGACAGAAAATTTCTAAAGAAAAAATTAGTAAGAGTAGTATCATAAGAATTCAGAATTCCCTAATTGTGATTGAGCATATCCTCGGCCTAATTCCTATTTCCTAAAATAGGCTCGTAGTAATACTCTAAGCGAGCACCACTACGATATCGCTCTAATGCGAATCTAGGACTGACCTGCATGGGCCACTACTAAAAACGTGTCACGACCCACACCCGGAATTTGGGCATGAGTCGTGGGTACGTCCAGCCTACGCCGCAGCATCGGCGGTAGAACGCTGTCTAGGTCTAAACATAATATATCCTATCAATAGTCTCAACTCCGTACGGAGGACAAAGATAAATAATCCACAGTTCTATGATATACTCAATCACAAGTTAATAAAAATAATAGCACGATGAGAATAGAAAAGAGTTCCAATAAAAACCAACCACAATAAGTCCAACTCAAAACCTGGGTCTAAATGACCTCACAAAGTCACAAAATAATAAATACAACTCAGTCTCAGTATAAAACAATAAATGCAGAAAATAATCTAAGAACAGCCAGGTACGTTCTCCTCTAGGCTAGGCAACTCCTCTGGGATTTCCGGGGTGAAATCTCCCTCTAATCCTGGGCCATAATGAGTGAGGCAAAGATCCTCCAGGTCCTCTGAAAAATGTTATCCAGTCAGGATTGGAGCGAAGCACAAGCACTAACAGCAGTTTCATTAAATTGACAAAGACTATAAACAGTGTAAGAAATACAAGATGGAAATAAATGCTGAAAATGTAAAGTACTGGAGAAAATGAAAATAGGCAATAGAGCATCTAGCAATGAACAATAGATAGTGAATGCTAGAACAAGTGAATCTGAATAAAGTAGACATCTAGCTAAGTGTTTGAATTATCAGTTTATTATGTGATCGGCTTGGGACTTGATCAGGATGGTTATATATGATTAACTATGATTCTTGTAGGTCAGGCTAACCATATGGTTAGCTATGATGCATGTAGTGGTCAGGTTAATCATATATAACAGCTATGATGCATGTAAGATGGTCAGGCCGCACCCAACGTGAGAAGTGGGGTGAGCTATGATGCATGTAAAGGATTTGGATATGATCACATAATCTACTAATAGTTCCCCATCTCCCAACTAGCACGATGGATTCCAATCACGACTCCTCATGATGGGGATCTAGGGTGCTAACCCGTGTATTCATAGTGTCGGAATCAAGTATGTAATACACTACAATTTATAGAAGTAATCAACAATGAAAACTGTCAGAGAATGTACTCGCCTGTGGTCCTGAGCAAAATGTGAGGATCGATATCCAAAGTGTAATCACAATAACCTAAATATAGAATGTTAATGTCAGATATTGAATTAAAAGAATAACATGTTTAGTTAAAAAGATAGGGTTTCTAGGTCAATACTGAGGTTTACTGGGCAATACTAGGTTAACCCTATTATGCAAAGTCCTTTAAAGCACCACTAGTCCTAATATAGCTATATTGGATACTAGTAGTTTATATAACTCATTTTCATAAGTAAAAAGTACTACCTTAGTTATAGCCAGTAATACATGAACCATGACCCTTACCCATACTAACTTAATCTCTTCACTCAAGTACCCTACTTGCCTGACTCATAACAACAGATACACATAGGCTACACACCCAGACACCTAATACCTAGACACTCTGATACAAGAATACACACTGCACACACAGGTTGACACTAACACTAATAATACACTGGACATATTTATACTGACACAGGTATCCTGGGAATTTTGAGACACACAGACCTAGACACACTAGAACACACTGAACTGGGAAACATCTCTCTCACCTACCTCTGATACACAGTTTCCTTCTCAGAATTTACACCCACAGTTATCTAATACACAACACTATCTCTACACACACAAAGAACTACTGAGACACTATGACTCTCTAATACACTGATACTCTAATCACTAAACTGACACAGGTATCTCTAACTAATACCCATACTAAATTCAATACTGCACCTATTCTAATTACCTACACAGTTGCCCAGTTTCACAGTCTGAAATGGTTCAGACTTCATACATGCATGGCCTAACCCTTGAGACGAGCATATGGCCACTGGCAAGATCAACCAGGTAAGTTGACCCTTGCTCACTGGTACATTCAGTTTTCACACATACCTACACACAAATTCACTTGCACAACACAAAGACTCCCACCTAATACCTAACACATAGGCACACAAACACACAGGAACTGTCACAGGTAGACTTAGCTGAAACTGTGTGCACTAACACAGACACTGCATCACTAAATCTGAGGACACACACACACAGATACTTAGACACTCTGGTTTAGGGGTAAATAACCCTCTACACTGAGCCACAGGATTTACACACCTACTCACACAGTTCACAGTTCAAATTCTGAACATAAAACCTTACACACACACTGAATTACATAGATACCTACAGCTACCCAGGGACACAGGTTCTCATACACCTGATACAATCAATTAGGATACTCACAGTTCTCAATTCTACTCTATCCCACTCTCACAGACAAGGTAGACATAGGTATTCTCACACAGGTACACTCATACACACAGGCTGTTCCCTATACTTTGCTATCTAACCCATTGCATCTCCAATACTGCTTGGATGCTGATACACTACACACAGAATAATCTGGGAATTGCTGAGACATTCCCACATACACACAACCCTCTGATTCTCGACTGTGCACAGTTTACTCTAAGCCCGACTGTACACAAGAATCCCCATAGTGCATCTCTTCCCCACATCACACAACCCATCAATCCATATGCAATATAGTTATGTACATAGATTTATATGTCAAAATACGCAGAAATTAAAATACAAGGATAGGCAATAACCCTAAGGAACATTTCATCAAACATAAGGAGTACAGAAAATGGTTTTACATAAGAACATCATGAACCCTCAGATCAAAACCCTAAAAATCAAAATCTAACTTACACGTATGTAATGAAATCAGTCTACAAACAAATACCTAGGGTTAGGGTTCCTGATAATTGGGGGAAATCCAAAAGTTGGTCACCAAAACCCAAATCAAACCCTAAATCGAAAGCTACACCGTAGGGTGGGTTTCTAATGGCCAATAATCAACAGAAAACAGAATTAAAAGAATAAAAATAGGGTTTTACCTATAGGGTGATGGATTCCCTATGAAAGTTCTTCTTCCCCAAGGCTTTTTGACCCAAGTTCCTTGCTTTCCTTGCTTTGGAGGAGGAAAAGGGATTTCCTAGGGTTTGATCTCGAAATTTGGGTGGGGAGATGGTTTTTTTTTTCTTGATGGAGGCTAGGGTTTCTTCTTTCTACATGAAGAATGAGAGGGTTCCTTTTTATATTAACTAGGTTAGGGCTTCATAAGCATAGTTTTAGGTTAAACCCCTAGGTTAGGTCATGTAGAACCTAATTAACTAAGGTTTAGCCAGTCTAGGGTTTGAGGTCCAAACCTAAAGTTTGAATTCTAGGGTTCTCTAGAACTGGGTTTTCAATTTAGGGTTTAGTCATTAGGGTTTGACCTAATAGGTTCTAGGGTTTGACCTAAAACAAATATCACTAACAATATATAAATAGTTTATAAAACTCAGCAGATTAATTAAATTCATAATTATCAAAATAGTGAAATTACACAAATGCCCTTATCTGAAAATGTGGTAGTGACAGCCGCAGCCGTGGAGAGCAGGTCGCCGGAGAGGGGGGTGGGGGAAATCGAAAGATTTTAAAAAGTTTCGAAATTTTTGACGGATAGGGGAAAAGAAAACTGAGCCCTAATTAACCAAAATTTAGCGACGTTTAGCGACGTCAAATAAAAATGTCGCTAAATTAAAATTTAGCGACGTCTTAATATTTTTAATATATACGTCGCTAATTACGACGCTAAACGTCTAAATTAGATATATTAGTGACGTTTAGCGACCTTAATTAAACTTATAGCGACTAATCTTTTTAAATCTTAATAAAAGTCGCTAAACGCTGCTAAATGTCACCATTTAGCGACGTCTAGCGACATTTTTTATGGAGTCGCTAATTTAGCGACGTTTTTACATGGAGTCGCTAAAATGCGTCGCTAATCCCACTTTTTCTAGTAGTGTTAGTCCGCAATATGTAGGACCGTTCGATATTCTCGAGAGGGTAGGGGATGTTTCTTATCATCTTGCCCTTCCGCCTTCATTTCGTGAAGTACATGATGTATTTTATGTATCTTAGTTGCGTAGGTATGTCCCGGACCCAAGTCGTATCCTCGATCACTCTGAGTTAGTCATTGGTACCGACTTAACTTACAAGGAATATCCCGTGTCTATTCCGGATCAGAGAGAGAAGGTACTCAAGAACCGGACTATCCATCTTGTTCGTGTTGCTTGGGACCATCACTCCTTGGGGTATCGACGTGGGAGCACGAGGATGATATTTGGTCTCGGTACCCGCACATATTTGACTCATAAGGTATATTTCCTTCGTATGCCTTTGCATCTTTCATTCCATGATCAGCAAGCACTCGTGTGAGGTGATGTTGCTTTGCTTCATTATTTGTATTGTTATTTGTTTGTATGTGTAGATTGCTTATAGTTAGTTTGTTGCTTGTCTTGATATCTCTAGCTAGCCTTGAGTTTGGATTCCGAGAAAAAAAATCTAAGGTGGGTAGAGATGTCAGCCCCCTTTTTTGGCTCAGTTTGGCACATATTGTTTTCTAGCCTGGCTATTGTTTATACCAGACCCGAGAGTTATGGAGAGAGTGGGTTTGGTTGGGTTAGTGGCATGTGTGGCTTGGATGGGTTTGAGTGATCCAACGGTCCATATTTCAAACCTAAACCTATATATTCTCATTTCTCTCTCTCTCTGCTCATTATTTTCTTTCCATTTTTCTCTCTTAGGTTTTCTCTCTCCCTATGTAGGCATGTTCATCTTGCACAAGAGAAGAACCATAGATTTATGGATGATTTTATTCTTAATATTTTATGTTTATTTCTAGCTCATATTATTAGGACCGAGCACCCCTTCATCTTTAATACTTATTGTTCTTGGTTGGAATTGAATGGCCTGAGTTTGGTTTTATGGGTTCACTTTTATTTTTCTGGGGTTTAATCTCCCAAAACTTTGTGTTTTATAAAACTAATTAGCTCATAGTGTAGAGCACCATATTTTATGTAGCTTTATTTTTGGCCGTACTGAATTTCGAGTCCAGCTAAGTTCAGTACTGAAACTTGATACAATACGTATACCAAAATGACTTACTAGAGAAGAAGAACAGTGATCTGTGAAGAGTATGCAAGAAGAGTATGCAAGAGAACCCTTTGGCATAGAAATACGTATGTTTCACTTTGGGCGTATTTGTGTGTTGTCCTAACTCTTCGTGCATACTAATCATACTACACTCAGTCTCCAAGCAAAAGTATGCCAGTCACACTCCTTGAGTGACTGGTGCACTTTTGAGAGAAAATTATGTTGGTGCACTTTGGTGCGTATTCAATCAAAGTTCTCCCTGGAAAACCAAGAGAAAGTGCACCACAGTCAGTTAGTGCACTTTCTTCGCGTTGGCAATATGGCACATTTTTCCTATGTTTCGTCAGCCGGCGCACTTTTCTTACGTTTGGTCTTCTCGCACACTTTCTTCCCTCTTCGTTTCCTTTGGGACGAAACTTTGGTTGGTTTCTCAATTTCTGTGTTATTGATTTGTGTGCTCCTCGACTGACGAATTTATCAATTGTCGAGCTTTGACCTCGGATTGCGTAATTTATCTTTTTGGTAGCTTGCTCACACTTTCTTTGAAAGCACGCCTTATTATTGCCCACGCACTTTTGTCAAGTGTGCCACCCCATTGTAGCTCATGCACTTACTTACGAAAGTACGCCAACCTTATTTCTGTGAATTTGTACGCCAACCTTATTTCTGTGAGTTTGTGCACCAACTTGCTTTATGCGCCTACTATTTTCTGTGCACGTTGGGCCCTTTGCTTGATTTAACATTTACGTTGGTTGAATGATTGTGAGGATGTGGATGACTTATATTTTGATCTTGAATGTATGTGGACCTAATGACCTATTTATGACTATATGCTAAATTGACTACATACCTTACATGAGCCCTATAGATGTGGCCCTATATGAACTTACTATTTTACTTGCTAATTAGATTACTTTTTTTATCATCTGATTATACGTTGGATAGAATGCAAGGCGTAGTTCAACTCGAGGGATGTTCTGCAACTCCGATCCTTGTTTGATTTAAGGGTTGTGGATCTGGTCTCGAGGGGTTCTCGTACTAATCGTATCCTTATTCATCGATATAATAAAGTAAAAAATTAATGTGACCAGTATTAGACTATCATGTCCTGAATTACTTGCTACCTGATAATTTGTCCATGATCTTGATACTAGAACTTGTTCATGCCCTGACAATTGTATCCGTGCTGATACACTAGATTGCACCAAGAGTGCTACTTGATATATAGTGAGTCGTCGTGCCACATACTCCTGCTACGTGATATATGTAATTATTTTTATGCACGAATCTGGTAGTTGGACAGTGACTTTAACCATGGCTAGATAGTATTGATTGTTGCATCACACTTGGGTGAATCCAGATTTAACTTTCGAGTGATAATATGGGTTCGTATCAAGAGTGCTAGTACTTAAGGTACGATATCTAAGAAGGAATATACATGTGACCATGGCATGAGATTCTTATTAACCTAGGGTTAACTAAGCAACTTAATTGTAGAGCATTGAGAGAGAACGGTATCTCGAGATCGTTTATGTCATGGATGGGACATATGCCATTGATTGTTGGCTCATGCATCTCATGCTATAGATCTGGTTTTCTTTTTTTATTTCGTGCTTCCTTTGTGGTACTTGATATTTAGGGTCTAACCCCACTTGTTTTGCATGGCCAGGTTTAGAGCCAGCACGTGAGGATCAAGCTTATCTCACCCTCACTGATGACATGCACTAGAAGGATGAATGTTGATGGTCACGAGTAGGTTCCTTTATTCACTGCTCATCTTTTGTAAACAATATTCTATTTGGCGTTTAGTCAACCGACACCTGTTAGCCAACAAATCTGGACACTGGTTCCTTATATGACTGTATATATTCAGACTACAGCTGGCTAATTATCATGTATACTTTGATCTTACATCTGACACATTATTCTGTACCGTCAGATCTCTAAAGAATATTCTGATGTGGCATTTGGGACGCCTTACTGCTTATTCTGAAATATTCTATATTATTGCTACTTGTTTGAATGATTGAGACATAGAAGTTCTTGACCCTAGGAGACTTAATTGTAGTATGCACCCCCTTATCTCTAGACAACCTTAACACCTTGCGGGTTGCTTCAGTATTCTGCAAGGTGTAGTTGGCTGAGTCATTCCTCCGCTCTTCAGTATTCTGGATTTGGGCCGTGACATCGTCGTTCCGAAATAGAGAAAGACGAGAAACAATGACACGAGAAAGCTACGGAGTTTGGTTAAGTGCAAAATTTGAAGTTCAAGGGCGATAGTAGAATTCAAAGAGAGTTGTCAAGGCAGTTGTGGATTGAGATTCTATTTTGGTCTATTTTTATTCGCAGGCTTGTATCAGTACAATAATGTAACCGATACGATATGCTCCACCTGCATGGACTACCACAAAAAACATATCACGCCACAGTCCCAAAATACGTAGGACCAGAGTACGTAGCAATGGCCAGCTACGTATCAAGTGTACTCCAGTCCAACTCAAATACGTATACGCTGTCTAGAGGGCAAGTATATTCATCTATTAAGCCAAGTCAACTATATCTCAATCCACAAAATATAATCTCACATGGGAACCAAGTGCATCAATGCTGATCAGGCAATAATACACTGATGTCACATGAGTACAAATACCAAGAAAGACAATATGTAATAAAGTTGGCCAACCTTGATACAATTGTCTGAACAAGCGCATGACAAGAATAAAGCTTGCAAAACTAGGCTATTTAGCAGAATATGTTATCATAAAATATAGAATACGGAAGAATGATAAAAGTACCACTAGCGATACATGAATCCTGGAGACGCAATCAAAATCCATCTATCTACTCTACCAAGCGAGCTCAGCAATAGCCTGGAAAGGAATCAGGTCATCAGTGGGACGTAACAAGATATATAGAAACATGTCAAATATGTACAGTATAAAACATGCATATAGGAAACGACGTCAAAGTCCACGTCTCGACAGTCCAAATGTCCTAAATAATTTATTCGAAAAAAATGTTATTCCCTAATTGTATATATTAACAACTAACTATAAATTATGTTATATTTTAATTTATTCTTGATTCTTTCTATATGTAGCCTAGAGTATTATATATATATATATATATATATATATATATATATATATATATGCTCTTTAGGTTATCATTCATTCAAAACTAAAATTTCATGTTGGTAAAGGTTAAATTAGCAAGATTCCTAACTCTAATGTGAAGATTAGTCTTTAGTATAATAAATTCCAATAGACTTACTCCCAGGAAGAAGCCTCTGTGAATTGACATTCAAGTAAACGGATTTTTTTTTTTAATTCTTACTCATAGAGAGTCGGATTAGAATATACTAATAGTTGAGCCATACATTATTTATTTATCATGCACTATTCTTATTTAAAGTTATACTATAGTACGTGCAAACTATTAACTCTTCTTTTATACTAACAGAAGAGCCGATTGTTCTTCTACTATTCTTCTTATTTATTTATTTATTTATTGCTTAAGGCACTGTGCTTGTTGCAACTTTACTTGCACCTTTATATGCTTCATGCCGCTGCTATTTCTTTTTTTTTTTCCTCTTCATACATAGTTAACGTGAACAGTGAATTCTTTTGCATTGGATTATTCATGCTACTTGATAATTTATTTCCTCTTAACCTTGTTAAAGTGGATGTTCGTCATTAAAATTGATTGCTTCAATAATAAACATAAGAAAGTACAAAAAGGTTCTAAACAGATAATCTAAGTACAAATTTTAGATTTTGGGGTGTAACGATGGACAAAGAGCGTTATGGCGGCTCCTTTACTCTGTTGACGATCCGACGCAGGGTGAAGAAGCTCTCGTCTGTTCTCTCTCCTCTCCTCTGCTGTTCTCTGCCTGTTTCTCTCTGTGTGTCTGTCTCTCTTTTGGGCATGTCACCCTAGTATATATAGTCATCATTGGACGCGCATATGTTAGGCCGCGTGGATGCTAGAGGATGCCACGTGTACCTTCCTAAAAGAGTGCAGCTGTAACCGTGAGCAGGCCAAGCTGCCACATGGGAGCTTGTCGGGATTTTTCGTTGCTGAAGATCTGGGCGGTTCTCGTCCTTTCCGGACTTGACTTGGTCAATTTTGACACATGGCCCGCACTTGGTTGGAGAGAGCTACTTCGGTTGTAATGGCAAGACTTGGTCTTCATAGAGTATGAGACGCATGTGGCCAGAGACGCATGAGGCGCATGGAGTCTGGGACGCATGATGCCAGAGACGCATGGCGTTTGGGACGCATGGGGCCAGAGACGGATAGAACGCATGGAGTCTGGGACGCATGGGACCAGAGACGCATGGGACCAGAGATGCATAGAATACATGGAGTCTGGGATGCATGGGACCAGAGACACAGAGTATGGGACACAAGGGGTCCTTGTTGGGCTGTACACGTGGAGCTGCACACCTGTCAAGAGTGAAGTTCTGTGTTGATGTGAGACTTCTGTCGTTTAGTATGTTCACGTCTTTTGAGACAATCAGGAAAATTCTTTTTGTCAGGATTCTGTGTCAGAGACAAACCTGTTGACGGGATGCCATGTCAGGTCCATCTGCGGCCAAGGCTGCTTCGGCTGATTGTGACGTATGGGTGTTGCCTTATTGGGCCGTAGGATGATTCTGCGGCCTGATCTCTTCTAAGCTTTGGGGGCGTATAGTTTGTTTTGACGCATGGACGCGTACTGTCGAGTTGGCACTTTTAAGACTTGGCTCAATCTTTGAGGAAACCTATCCACCTTTTGCATACAGACTTCTTAAAAACTAAACCGTCGGTTGCATGTAGACTTCTCGAAAGCTAAACCGTCGGATTCACCCTTCTAGGTTCATCTATCCAATTACTGCAGTCATGCAAACCGTCGCTTTCTTCTGTAAATACCATTGTCGTTGTTCATCTTGTTCCACTTAGTGAAACATATCGTCCAAGGGAGGTTCTAGTTGGGACCCCTGGCCACCCGCTTTGCCCCGGTGCTCGGGCATAGGAGGGTCCGGAATTGGAGGATCTCGTGAGGGATGAGCTATGGTTCTCCGCCGGCTGTCGCAGTGTCTCCTTCTGCAAAGAGAGCACGGGTCGGGGACGAGTTATCCTCCGTAGAGGATTTTTTGTCCTCGTTGGTGTTAACTTTGGAGTCTCTTGCTTGGCCTCTGGAATCCACTCCGAATTTTGTCTTGTTGTCCATAACTCCAGAGGAGAGGAAGACGTTGGAATGGAGGAAAGAACTGCATCGCCAGTATCATCGGGCGGGCATACGTTCACTCTAGGAGGTTGTGGGCGTACTTCATGATGCTCATGGCTCATCTGACTGATCGCGTTCTCCTAGTTTTATTTTTATTTTGTATGGGCCTTGATTCCTGCATGTTGTAACCTCTCCCCCCTTCTGCAAAATGAACTCTTTGTTTTGTTTTGATCAATATCTCTTTTATGCGGCCCCCCGTACTCTGAGGATGTTTAGGCCGCATGCAGGCCATCTATGCGGTTGGCTATTCTGGTTATATATGTCCCGGGCGTCTCCTATACGGCTTGCTTTCCTATTCTGGTCATTTATGTCCTGGGAATCTAATGATGCAATACTCAAAGTATTCATGCTTCTATACGACCCCCTTCAAATTTTCCAAAATGACGATTTTGGAATACTTTGAATAAGGAAGCACGGTTAAGTTTTGGCCGCATAAGAGCGACATGGCGCATAGCCGGTCCTGGCAGACTATCGGAACGTTAACTGAGTGGATTTGCTCAATCTTTGACCAGGTCTCCTCGAATTCTGAGCCATCTTTTGAAACGGGGCTCAGGGCATCGGCTTCCAAGAAGATTAAGATAGATCACGGTATCGAGGCATCAAGTTCATCCTCATTAACCGTTGGTTTCATCACCTTGATCTCCTTACGCGATCTAACGGTCTATAAATAGGCGGTCAGGAAAGAGAGAACTCTATCGTTTTGCTTCTTTTTCTTTTCTCTGCGAGGGATGCCGAGGGCTGTGGCTCTTCTCGACGGAAAGTTTGTCAGGGGCAATCTCGATCCATGGCCCCCTGATTTTGATACTTTCCTTGGAGGTAGGGCAGTACTGCTCTTCTCATACTAGGTTATGAAGGACATAGAGGCACTAGTACATAATCCTGCTGTAGAGACATGTGCAGACCCTTCATGAAGTTATGTCTGTTTGTGGTATTAAACGAAAGAATAAAAGTGTATTTCAATGACAGGGTTTATGCGAAACCCGCGCCCTTTGGTTTACAAACAAACTTGTACAATGTAATCCTATACGAGGATGTGGGAGTACAATTTATTTAATCTGGGTATAAATTGCTATAGGTGTCTTATCTGCAGTCGATCACTTTAGCCCTTGGACCACACGATGTTGAAGAAGTGCCGTGGAAGACAGGTAGCAGCTTCGAAGGTTGCAGGAGAGGGTGGATGCACGATACCAAAGTCGTCGATCCCTGCTCTTTGCCTGAGCTCCGGTCTCTCTCTCTCTCTCGCCCTTTTGATCTGGTATTGGTTTTCTTGACCAATTTTGCGACCCTCCAATTTGTCGACCTTTTTTCCATTGATAGGGGTCTCTATTTATAGAGTTTTGATGACAGTGACCACTCCGTCGGTGTAAAAACCGAGGAGTGGGAAGTACAGCACCCTTTTACACAATGGTTAAAATAACCAATGCCTGCGTATATATGACCTTTTGAGTGAGTATGTGATGCGTGTCCAACTAAGGGGATAAAACGCGTATATCTGCTGCGAAGATCATGGCGTAGAAGCCACGTAGGTAGGTATCCCTTGTGTAGAAGAGGTTGGCGTAGAAGCCAAATGACTATCACCCTGGCATAGAAGCCGAATAGGCATAGAAGCCGAACAGGCATAGAAGTCGAACAGGCATAGAAGCCGAATAGGCATAGAAGCTGAACAGGCATAGAAGCCGAACAGGCGTAGAAGCCGAATAGGCATAGAAGCCGAATGGTCGTAGAGGCCGAGTGGTCGTAGAGACTGAGTGGGCGTAGAAGCCGCGTGAGCACAGATCCTGAATGGGCGTAGAAGCCGCTGCGTACCGTGCCAGAGTGCTGATGTGGACGTCTTAGCCAGAATTATGGCTTTTGAAGATATAATCAAATCTCTTGCAGAGATTTGCCACCATCTTATGCATTAAATACGGAGGCGTGTTTTGAAGGTCTGCAGCCCTTCTGTGCATCCGTCGCAGAGACGTGCCTTAAGAGAAATTGTCACCGCTCTGTGCAATTAGACGTGGAGACGTGCCTCGAGTCCCATACGAAGTGCAGCTTTTGATGTGGCAGGCGATTTGTCTACTGCAGAGCGTAAAACAGCTCATGTTTGCCTGTGTAAAACAAGGCAGCGTATTCCCTTGTACGCGAAAGAGCAGTTTTCGCTGAGGGGACTTCAGTAAACGATGATTCGGTGATGTTTTAACCAAATTCTCTGCATTAAATGCAAAAATTCGCCATCATACTGTGGGGCGCATCCCGAGGGGTCTGCCATCGTTTCCAGCCGTCGTCTGGGTAGCCGTGCATCACTTTTTGTCAGGAGTCAGAGGTCAGATTCACTGCGTGACTTGACAGGTTCATTTCGGGGAAGACTAAGCGTTCCTCGTACGCTTTAACGCTGCTTTGAGAGCGGATGAGTTTTACGCCATGGAGGCGATGAAGAACCCTGTTTTACGCTGGAGCGGCCTGGACGTACTGTACTTACGCGGATGGTCCTTTGAGCTTATTCTTCACGCTGTATTTTAGCAGAAAAAGCTCTGTTGCACGCTTGATGGCTCTGAAGGCCTCTGTTTATGCTGCTCTGCATCAAGAGGCTGCGTAGATCCTCCCAGCGTAATTTTCATGCTTCTACAAGACCCCCTTCAAAGCTTTTAAATTCTTCGAAATTTGAAACGCTTTGAATGAAGCGTTTGAAACGGTCGATGCTGACTTTATGGCAGATTTATTGGGGACCGCTGTGATCTCTTTCGCCAATAAAAAGGCTGGGGGAGTTAACCTGTTTTCCCCTCATTCTCATCACCATGCAGAGATGATCGCCGGAGTTCGTCGGGTCGACCTGAGAAAGAAGGAGATCATGTTCTTTCAGCATGTAGGGAGCCAAAAAAGATGGCATCTTCGAGCAAGTGTCCACTGTAACGATGGATCATGGAAGGATATCTTAGCCTCCCTAGCTCGGGATAATCAGCAACTTTGTATGGCATTGCCCCAGGAGAGAGGAAGGGTCGTCTTTGACCACACAGCTTGCAAGTGCTGTCTTCTCTCGTTGCCTCTGGTGACGAGAGTCAGACAGACTCGCTCTGTCCCGGCTTGAGCGGTACACGGAGCATGGGATCTACAAAATCTATGCAGGCCCAGCTCTGTATCCTCCCGCCAGCGATCTTCTTGTTCATGACTGTGGTGGTCGATGAACTGCCATGGAAGAAGAGGAAGACCTGCACCGATGCGAGAACCCGGTAGAACGGATTCTGGGGGCGATCTTCCGACGACGATGATGAGGAAGCCCTTTGTAGACGGGATTTCCCTCATATGTAGTCAAAAGAAATAAAGAAAAAACCCTTTGTAGACAGGATTTCCCTCATATGACTTTAATCTTTAATAAAATCGTCTTTCTTCTCTGCCTATGATCGTCTTGCCATACGTTGCTGTGAAGTCTGAATATGTGTAGCTTCGACACATCTGAATCTTTATGCCAACTCTGATAGAAAGAGTATTAGGCCCTGTCCTTTACGCATAAGCATTTTGAACATTTAGAACTGTCCTGTTGCTAGGACTGAGGGACCGCGTAGAGCTCTGAACTGTTGCTTCTGATGAACAGAACTTTTGTTCAGACTTCGTCTTCAAGAATGATCTCTCAAAACTCCCTTGGAACAGGGTTGAGGTTTTGGCTGTCAAACTGAGTTTGCCATCTTGACAGACGAGATATTCAGACTGGAGTCTGGATGAACCTCCAATTTTGGACCCGAGAAGAGTAATTTTTTAATGTTTGAACTCTGTGTGTTTCGGGTACTTGGGATACTTTGGGGTCAAGAACGAGTATCTTCTGTGTGAACTCTTTGCAATTGACCGCTTCGGGGACTGTTCAGATATGCAGAAAGTCGTGGAGCGTAAAATCATCAGTCTGTAGCCTCTGGGCGTAGAACACCATCGAGCGTGAAATCGTAGACTTGTGGTTCCTGAGCGTGAAGTCATAGGTTTGTAGCCTCTCGAGCATAAAAGCTACCGAGCACAAAGGCATCCGAGCATAAAACCATAGACTTATAGCTGTCGAACATAAAGCTGTAGATTCGTAGCTGTCGAGCGTAGAAAGCTCCTTTAGCGTAGAACTGGAGATCTGCAGCCTGTGAGCGTAGAACACCATCGAGCGTAAAATCGTAGACTTATGGTTCCTGAGCGTGAAGTCGTAGGTTTATAGCCTCTCGAGCATAAAAGCTACCGAGCACAAAGGCATCCGGGCGTAAAACCATAGACTTATAGCTGTCGAAACGTAAAGCCGTAGATTCGTAGCTGTCGAGCATAGAAAGCTCCTTTAGCGTAGAACTGTATATCTGTAGCTCCTGAAAAGAAAATTTCTTCGAGCATGAAGTTTACGGATATGTTGCTTCTGAGCATAAACTGAGCGCCACCGAGCGTGAGATCATCGATTTGGTATCTGCTGAGCGTAAAGTCATAGGTTTGTGGCCTCTCGAGCATAAAAGCTACCGAGCACAAAGGCATCCGGGCGTAAAACTTTAGACTTATAGCTTGCGAGCGTAAAACCGTAGATCTGTTGCTGTCGAGCGTAGAAAGCTCCTTTAGCGTAGAACCTGCTGAACCGTCTTGCACGAAAAACTTTTCGAATTTGCTGATTGTCCGTCTTTCAAGGGTAGTGGGCTGACGTAGCATCCAATCATAACCCACTATTAATTGTGAGATTTGGTTAGGGTCTCGAGGAGTCTGTCCGAGGATTCGAGGAGTCGACCCGAACTCTATATATATCCCAAGCTTTTGAGAGAAAAACTTTTTATCTGTCTTCTGCAAAAGAGAGCTTTCGACTGTTCGAGTTTTTCTTCGTTCCTTCTCTGAGCACTTCGAGTCTTCAGAAATGGCGCCGAAACAAACCCCCTTCACTAAGGGAAAGAGTATAGGTTCTTCTTCTCATTCTCTTGCCCCAGCGAGGGAGTCTTCGGTTGGGCAAGGTGAACTTCCTTCCGAGGGAAGTATCCCGCCGATGAGTAGCGCACCCGGTCTTAGAGGTAGAGCCTTTGGAGTGACAAAAATGACGAAAAATCCTTCGCACACGTTGAAAGTGACCGCGCTAGGTCATCTTCTGTGCTGATAGCCTCTTTTGAGAATTATGATGCACGGAGACATTTTCATCTTTTACGCCCACATTTCTAATGTGCCAGCATAAAGACTCCATATTTTCGTAGTTCTGAGCGTAAAAGCTCTGGCTACCAAAAATTGGCGTATATCGTAAAATTTGAGTTTTACGCTTGTGGAGGGGACTTCCGGTGTAAAATAACCAAATTTGTACAATCCTGCGTAGAGCACAGACTGTCGTTTCTTTGGTCTGTATGTTTGTGCAAGATTTGTAATGATATATTTTCCTTGCAGTTTTGCAGTTGATTTGGGTGAGTCTCCACTGGCCGAGGTGATGGGCTCCGCTGCCGGGATGCTGCACTCGAACTACCTGGAGGATCTGTCCCACGTGGCATTTCCCATCTCCGGACCCCAGTATCCTGAGGGAATAGAGTTTTTGATATCGGCTCTGGGCGAGCGGACGTTGCTGAGCATGATCAATGGCGAGCCCTTGACATATGTAGACGGGGAGCAGTACATAAAGTCGGCTTTCCTCTTTGGGGACATGATTGACAAACAGTCCCAGACGAAGCCCAAGAGGGAGCCCTGGGTTTTTCCTGCCGGGAATTTGGTCTTGTATCTGCCAACGATGCCGAGGGATTATCCCATCTCGGCTTTCTTCCACGCGACGCATCCCAGGAAGATATCGTGGACGCTGACTCCTGATCTTCACGGCAAGCCGGAGAAGATCTTTCATCTGAAAGGAGCTGACCAGGGGTCGTTTGTCAGTCGCCCTTCTGGCATTGTGACGTTGTTCAGGGGACTATCCCCGGGCAGTGTCCTGAGTGAAGACAGCTTAGTGATCCAGCTGGTCCAATTGCCGACCTTCTACAATGACTTCAGGGGACGAGGCGGGGTATATCCCAAGGAGAATCCTCGGTACAATGGGTGGATCGCCCCAACAAACTCCCGATGGATATGCCTAGTTGACTGGGCCTTGAAGCACTTCCGAAAAGAGCTGGAGGGCATTGGACTGTATGCCACTGTGAGTGCGACGAGCGTCGGGTTGCCTCCCAATCCTAATTTGTTCTTGGCACTGATGGAGCGATATATTTCGCTCACTGGCACCTTCGCCACTTCACTGGGGGAGCTGGGATTGGCCCTTCATGAGATGGCAGTTGTCTCGAGACTGTCGATGGGGGTTAGCCCATATGAAGAGTATGTTCCCACCAACCGGGAGTTGGTGGACTTGGACCCTCGGGTGGCGGAAGTGTATCAGGAGCTGATGTGTCAATACTTCGCATGCACCGCTTTTTATAACGAGCCTTCTGATTTGGCTCACACCACCAAGTGGATGTCCTATCTCTTCTTCCATCGAGCCAGGGCTGCTAAGTCAGAGAAAGCCTCGGGGGGCAAGAATGAGCCCGTGAACTGTTTGGGCATGCTTAGTGCCCAGGTCGTGGAGGATCTTATGGAGGAGGCTAAAGCTCCGGATCAGATTCTCGTCGAGGGGGTAGGAAAGTACCCTGAAGGCATTAAGGCCTGTAGTTACTTGAGGCGTTGTCGTAGACCTCTGTCTAAGGAAGCCCAGCTGGCTGGTTTCCTCTCCATATGGCTGCGTCGAGTAGTAGTGCCTGGTACTGCATCCGCGGACCGCATTTACCGGAACATCCTATGGCCGGCAGTGCGCCTGGTGTTCGGGGCAAGACTGGGCTTGCTTCCTGCCATGGTGTGCCTTATACAGGCTGGCCTGAGAGCCATGACTGATGGGTTGCTCGTCGATGAAGCTCGGCATGAGAGTTTTCCCCGGGTGGAATTACCATACCTGTATTTGATGGGATGGTTAATTCTCCACAATCCCCGGGTGATGTCTCCTGGCTCCGGTAGCAGCTCGGGGGGTATATTCCTGCTGAATTACAAGGACTCTCCCTGGAATGTGAGCACAGTTTTAGACTGTCGGCTGGTGTTGAACCTCAGCCACGGCTGGAAGCTCCTTTGTACTCCCCCTCATGTACATCGCAATCAATCAGGGATGAGGCTTGAGGATTCAAGTGGAGAGAAGACCGATCTTTCTCCGGAAGCTTTCAATTGGTTGGTCTGCATTAAACCCTCCCATCTGCTGTACAGGAGCAAAGATCATTGCTTCTTCGAGACCTACTTGCCTAGTCGGTTTGCCAGGCAGTTCGGGTACGATCAGTTGCACGTGGGCAATGCCGTCACCAGCTTTAGGTCCAGGGGCAGACTCATTGATGGAGCCAGAGGGTGGCGATATTTTATCATGGGTTGTACGGGAGCAACCTTCATTATGCCGGTCGTTACAACCTCCACGGAGCTGCGCATCCTTCATTCTTATGCCCAATTTTACGTGGCGATTAATACCTTCCATCGCGATTTTGACATGCGTGGAAGCTTCAGGGTGCCTTCTCCCAAGCCTGGGGGAAGAGTCGAAGTACCCTTGGTTTCTTCGAGTCGAAGTACCCTTGGTTTCTTCGAACGAGGGTGAGGAGTCTGGCACTCCGGATGAGCCTCTGGTGTCGGTGCCGAGGTGTGAAGTACCTCCGCCTACGGGGGCTTTGGTAGTCTCTTCTGGGAAGCGACGGGCTTCCGCTCCGAAGGAAGCTTCTCTTCGTAAGAGGAGGAAGGAGACGGTTGCTCGTCCTCTCCGCATTCTTGGTGTTGAGGCTCCCGGGAGTGAGCCTGCATCTCCCCATATCAGGGATGATTCTTTGGCTGGAGGTTCCTCGCCTTTTAGAGAGAGACCTTCTACAGTTCCGGCCGGCGGCGCCGGAGAATCCTTGCTAGAGGTTGCTGTCGTGGCTACTGCTCCAGGTAGCGGAGCGAGATTGCCTGTGTGGCCGAGGCAGATGGGAGAATCTTTCCCGAGGTCAGCAGCGGGTAAAACTCCCGCCGTGTCAGCGAGCACATCTGGCGAGATTCCAGCTGATGAACCTCGACCGCGTCTTGGTGAAGGCTTGACAGAACTCATGGCGATGTCGGTCGGCCCACCTCCTTCTCCAGGTATGACAGTTCATATTGCATCATTAAGGCGTAGTTTAGCTACATCGGCTGCAGATGCGTCGTATATGCCGTTGGCTCCGGGTAAATGTCGTCTTTATATCTCCCTTTAGAAAGATTGCCATCATACTGATATTAACTTTCTTGTCCTTTTCTCAGGGGATGGCGTCCATGGAGAGCACAGCGTTGAAGCGCCTTCTGGCTCTACTCCGACTCCTGGCGATAATGTGGAGGCGCCCGACTTCGAGGAGGAAATGTCCTCGGGGGCTAGCTCGTCCAGAGTGGTTTCGTCGTCTCAAGAGGAGGAAGAACCCGTCATCGTGACCTCGCCCCTCGCGAGTATGCCGATGACTTCGATTGTTGTTGTCGCACCTTCTTCTCTCGCGCCACGCGTCGAGGCGGCGGCTGTGGCCACCTCGTCTGCAATTATCCCTGGAGAGGGACTTGCTGATATTGCGGCCACTCTTGGCGTTCAGTCGGATCTAGTTGCGTTGACCGAGCAACATACCAGCCTCTTTTACACCGGTTTGAAAATGATGATATCAATGGTGTTGGCGAAGAGTCTCGACTTTGAGCGCGTGAAGAAGACTTCTCAGTTTTCGATCGGGGCCATCAGGGAGCTCGGCGATCCTGGGGTAGCTGACGCCCTGGAGGCGGTGGTTAATGGTTTAGAGCAACCCATTAACGAATACTTGCAGTTGACTCGGGGCAGCTTCAATGCTGAGATCCAGACCAGGTACGACCATATGACTGCGCGGCTCACTACAAAGCTGGAAAGCCTAGACAACTCCATCAAGACACATGAGCTGGAGATGGATAGAAGAAAAGCTGTCGTGGCAGAGGCTCTCGCTCTTGAGACGAAGTGCCAATCCGAGCATGAAGGGAATGCAACGAGGGCCTCCAAGTTGAGGGAAAAACTCGCTCGGGCAGAGGAGTGGGCTTCTCAATCGTTGGCAGGTCTAGACGTAGCGACTAGTCGATTGAGCTAGAAGGATTTGGACTATGTGGAAGCTGTCCGCACGGGCTGCCTTCGGGCAAGGGCTGAGCTGTCCTGTATGAATACCCCCGAGGCACGGTTGGAGCGGGCTCGCGCCGATGCCTTGGTTCTTAGGAATGAGAGGATAGCTGCACTGGAGCGGCTGATTCGCAATCTGACTACTCCGTCATCATGATGTATCCTTTCTCTTTCTGCTTCCCCAGATGTAATTCTGCTCTCTTTTGGGAATAAAAGCGTCTCTTTTCTGACTTTTGTGGACCCATCATTTCGGAATGTAAATGATAGTTTTTAGGCGAGAGTAATATCTGATGATAAACTCTCGATAAACTTTTAGCGGGACATATCTGTTCAGAGGTCATACGGACATGATAGAATGTAACCCAACTAATTGCGTTCTGGAAGTAGTTTTGTCAGAATTGAGATCCTCGCTATATTCTACTCGAGCAGGGGAGATTAAGCATAGTACATTTTCAGGAATTTGCCGTTGATAGGGGCTATTAATATGTCTCCATTAGGCTGGGCTATCCTGTAGGCGCCGTTCGAGAACGTTGTCTCG
This sequence comes from Iris macrosiphon, assembly GCA_036927795.1. NCBI lineage: Eukaryota > Viridiplantae > Streptophyta > Magnoliopsida > Asparagales > Iridaceae > Iris > Iris macrosiphon. The sequence continues at coordinate 89,001,295 of JAYESA010000018.1, forward strand.
ATCACATAAGGGCCTTCCCACTTGGGCTGGAATTTGCCTTTACTTCTGTGAGTAAGAATCATCGGCCTTCTTACGGCTAGAACTAGCTCGCCGACTTTGAACACTCTTTCCTTTACTTTATAATTGAAGGTTTTGGAAATGCGTGCTTGGTAGAGCGCGATGCGCTACTGAGCTTGTAGGCGTTTCTCGTCTAATCCTTCTAGCTCTTGGAGCCTTAACAGGTCATTCTTTTCTCGAGTCAGCTCACTAGTCACGGCTATCCTGAGTGACGGGATCTGGATTTCAATGGGGAGAACTGCTTCGCTCCCGTAGACCAGCGAGAATGGGGTGCAACCTGTCGGTGTTTGTACCGTTGTGCGGTATGCCCAGAGATATTCGCCCAGCTTCTCATTCCAATCTCTCTTATTTGAAGAGACGAATTTCTTCAAGAGTTTGATAATGGTTTTGTTGAAAGCTTCCGCCAAACCATTAGCAGCTGGATAATATGCTGTAGAGGCAATATTGTGTATCCGATTTTTATTGCAAAATCGATAAAATGCTTGGCTGATGAACTAAGGCCCATTGCTGTGAATTATCCTCCGGGGTACCCCGAAGCGATAAATGACGTAATGCTTGATGAAGCTGATCACATTAGACGCCTTCACCTCAGCGAGGGGGATCGCCTCTGCCCATTTGGAGAAGTAATCCGTGATGGCCAGTATGAACTGGTGACCGCTGGAAGAAGACGGGTGAATAGGACCAATAATATCCATATCCCACGCTTTGAAAGGCCAGGATGTGTAGGATGTAGATATTCAGACGGTTGATGTATGAAGTCTGCATGAACCTGACAGGCTCTGCATTGTCTTGCATACCGTATTGTATCTGCGATCATAGTAGGCCAGTAATAGCCCATTCTTCTGATGCGATCCTGTAGCTTAGGACCGGGTTGATGCACTCCGCATACGCCATCGTGAGCTTCCCGGATAATCTGCTGTGCTTCGTCTTCATATAGACATCTTAATAGCAGTCCGTCGTAGGTCCGGCGATATAGGCATTGTGAAGATGCATCGTAGTAGAAGCGTAATGATCGCCTTTTGACGGATACTGCTTCTTTGGGATCCTCCGGCAAGATTCCATACGCGACGAAATCTATAAAGGGACTTCTCCAGTCTCTTTTGGAGGGATCTGTGTTTACAGCGTGGCTGCATTCTATGTGAAAGTTGTTCTTCACACAGAATAAATCTCTGTTAAGAAGGATTACCGAATCCTGCCTTCTTATAGGAGTGGCTAAATCTGCAGCTAGACTGGCTAGGACATCAGCTTCTAGATTCTGAGATTGAGGTACATGCTCTAGGAAGAACCCTTTGAATGTCATGGCTATCTCGACCGTCGCTCGGTGATAGGGGATGAGGTCTGGATTCTGGACTTCATATATTCCTCTGACTTGATTGACGATACACAGAGAATCACCGAATGCTTCCAGGGACTCGACCCCCAGCTCTTTGGCGACTTGGAGCCCGATTAGCAGAGCGTTGTACTCTGCCATATTGTTGGAGCAGGGCTCGCTAAGAGAATATGCTTGATAGATGACGAGCTGATCAGGAGTGACCAGGACGACTCCTACTCCTGAAACGATGTTTCCCCTAGGACCGGTTCTGGAGGCACCATCGAAGAAGAGTTGCCACGCGTCACTTTCCATCGCAGAATTATATTCTGCAACTTCGTCGGGAATGTCCTCGTATAATTTGGAGGCCTCCGGGATCGGATGAGCAGCTAGGAAGTCAGCCAGCGCTTGGCCCTTGATGGACTTCTGCGGTACGTACACCATGTCATATGGTGTTAATAGCATCACCCAAGTCACGAGTCGGGAATTAAGAGCACTAGGCTTGCTCATCAGTACTCAAAGAGGGTTGATCATGGAGATGATATGAATAGTCTGGCCGGCGACATAGTGCCACGTGTTCTGGATAGCGAACATCAGAGCCAAGCATTCTTTCTCCACTGGGTTGTACCGGTGTTCGGCTCCGACCATCATCCTGCTGAGGTAGTAGATAGCCTGTTCATGACCCATGTCATTCTTCTGTGCGAGAAGAGCTCCTAGTGAATGATCCATCGCTCGAACGTACAGCAAGAATAGTCTTCCCATGACGGGAGGCACCAGAACTGGCGGACTGGTGAGGTAGTGCGATCGCCTGGAAGGGACAAAAGAAACATCTTGTTTTTTCTTCAAAAATTTCTGATCTCTAGTGGACTTCTCTCACTTCAATATATATTATGATAAAATCCTTTCCTCAATTTCAAACAAATATGGTTCATACAATAGAAAAGAGATGAAAGAAAAAAGATGCCCCAAAAAAGAAAATAGCAGCATATACCAAAAAGCTCGCGCCCTTCTTTATCTCTAAAGACGGGGTGACCTAACCACCCAACAGCTATTCCATCTCCGCTGTCCATTGATCCCGCTCTGAATAATCCCCCTTTTGGTTAAAAAACGAAGAATAAGACTTGAGTGACTTGAGTTTTTTGGAAAAAGCCCTTTATCGGATTTGAACCGATGACTTACGCCTTACCATGGCGTTACTCTACCGCTGAGTTAAAAGGGCCTATTTCATTCATGTACACCTAGGAATCAACAACACGAAAACTTTGTTATAAAATACCCTTTTCCTTATCAGTATTGGGACTAGCAAGAATGCATCTTCCTCTCCAGGACTCCGAAAAGCTATATAAATTCTTTTGTTTAGATTCATAAGAAGTAGTGGACAAACAAAGGAGGGGTAGAGGGAAATAATTCATTGAGAAAATAGAACTTCTTCTATTATTCATATTCAATTAACTTCAACTTATAACTTATAAAAGAAAAATTCCTTGATATCTCCGAACGCTTGCTGACAGGCTTCGTCCCATACGAAGGATACACCTTTCTTCATGAGATGAGAAAAGGGCTGACATCTCCCCGAGAGGTTGGATATGAATCGCCGGATGTAAGCTAGACAGCCTTAAAATCCCCGGAGTTCCCTCAGATTATGGGACGTTCGCATTTCTACGATTGCCTGGACTTTGTCGGGGTCCACCTGGATGTCTTTGGCGGTGATAACAAATCCCAGGAACTTGCCACTGGATACACCCAGAAAGGACTTCGTAGGGTTCATCTTGAGTTGATGTTGGCGTATTAACTCGAATACCGTCCTCAAGTCTTGAATATGATCACCCTTGAGGCGACTCTTGATGGCTATGTCGTCTACGTAACATTCTACTGTTTTGAGTAAATGCTCATGGAATATGTTACTCATAGCCCGTTGGTATGTAGCCCCGGTGTTCTTCAATTCGAAGGGCATGACCGTATAGCAATATACCCCCAATGGTGTCCGGAAGGCAGTGTGCTTCTCGTCTTCAGGATGCATCTTGATCTGATTGTATCCTGAGAATCCGTCCATGAAAGACATGCGTTCAAAGCCGCAGGTGTTGTCGATCATGATGTCCGTGATAGAAAGAGGGAACTCATCTTTGGGGCAGGCCGCATTCAGATCTCGGTAGTCGATGCAGATACGTACCTTCCCATTTTTCTTTATGACTGGGACAACATTGGTGACCCAGTCGAGATGTTGTTCTTCCCGGATGAAATCACAGGCTATCAGCTTCTTGACTTCAACTTCAATGGCGTCCATCATGTCCGGGCGGAACCGACGTTGGTGCTGCTTCACAGGCTTTGAGTCGGTCAATATGTTAAGTTTGTGAGTATCCACCTTCGGGTCTAGGCCCGGCATGTTCCCATAATCCCATGCAAAGACGTCGACGTATTCCTTTATCAGCTGTATGATTTCTTCCCTTTCTGCTGGGGGAAGATTGTCACTGATAAATATCGGCTTTGGCGAAAGTTTACCCCTAATATTGATTTGGATAACTTCATCTTTGGTGGGAGGTTCTCTTTGTTCGAAGCAGAATTTCCACTGCGTATCCATTTGTTGAGCCCAAGAGTCATCCTCGAACGGCTCAGAATCCTGTTCATCTGCTCCTGAGGGATCTGTCACCACCATATTTACTGATAGTGTTTGTTCGAGAGCGTCAGGTGAGTCGGGGGGCGACGAGCCATTCTGGGAGGAGGGAAAGATGTCCTCGTCTGACTTGGAAGTCGTAAGGGAGGTGGCATACCCTAACCCGAAACGAGTTTGTCGATAGCGGGGGTCGCCGTGCGGCGGTGTTCGTCTGCCTCTTCCGTAGTTGAGGCCTGGCTTCCGCTTCAAGTCATAGCCCATGTTTTACATGATCTTCAGCGCTTGCGGGCTTTATCGGTAAACTTGCATTTTCCCATTATCGTCATTGAAAGAATCTTCCTAGATAGCCGGTTGACTGCACATGCGGCCGAAGAATATTGGACGCTGACTGCTGCAGGTAGGCGGGACAATGAAGATAGAATCCTCATGGGGTCCATACGTTGTGATGACGTTGGATGATGATGCTACTTCCCAGACATACGGACGGTAGGAGTTTATAGCTTCCAAGAATTTTTGTGCTATGGGTTCTACATCGTCACGGGGAGTGGTACATACTTGCTCAGAGGTGAGATGGACATGGCAATTGACGGTCGAAAGTTTATTCAGAGGTAATATGAACATGACAAACTTTGTGATTGTGACTTCCATCGGGGATGGAGGCACACATCTGCTCAGAGGTGATATGGATATGGCAGTTTTTTGTGGACTTAACACTACTGGCGTACTTAGAGTTAAGTACGGATGTCAAGTGTAGACGATAATCGATATCAGAGGTAATATGGACATGACAACTGACGGTCGAAAGTTTATTCAGAGGTAATATGAACATGACAAACTTTGTGATTGTGACTTCCATCGGGGATGGAGGCACACATCTGCTCAGAGGTGATATGGACATGGCAGTTTTTTGTGGACTTAACACTACTGGCATACTTAGAGTTAAGTACGAATGTCAAGTGTAGACGACAATCGATATCAGAGGTAATATGTATATGACAACTGACAGTCAAAAATTTATTCAGAGGTAATATAAACATGACAAACTTTGTGATTGTGACTTCCATCGGGGATGGAGACACACATCTGCTCAGAGATGATATAGACATGGCAGTTTTTTGTGGACTTAACACCACTGGCGTACTTAGAGTTCAGTACGGATGTCAAGTGTAGACGACAATCGATATCAGAGATAATATGGACATGACAACTGACGGTCGAAAGTTTATTCAGAGGTAATATGAACATGACAAACTTTGTGATTGTGACTTCCATCGGGGATGGAGGCACACATCTGCTTAGAGGTGATATGGACATGGTAGTTTTTTATGGACATAACACGACTGGCATACTTAGAGTTAAGTACGGATGTCAAGTGTAGACGACAATCGATATCAGAGGTAATATGGACATGACAACTGACGGTCAAAAGTTTATTCAGAGGTAATATGAACATGACAAACTTTGTGATTGTGACTTTCATCGGGGATGGAGGCACACATCTGCTCAGAGGTGATATGGACATGGCAGTTTTTTATGGACTTAACACCACTGGCGTACTTAGAGTTAAGTACGGATGTCAAGTGTAGACGACAATCGATATCAGAGGTAATATGGATATGACAACTGATGGTCGAAAGTTTATTCAGAGGTAATATGAACATGACAAACTTTGTGATTGTGACTTCCATCGCGGATGGAGGCACACATCTGCTCAGAGGTGATATGGACATGGCAGTTTTTTGTGGACTTAACACCACTGGCATACTTAGAGTTAAGTACGGATGTCAAGTGTAGACGACAATCTATATCAGAGGTAATATGGACATGACAACTAACGGTCGAAAGTTTATTCAGAGGTAATATGAATATGACAAACTTTGTGATTGTGACTTCCATCGGGGATGGAGGCACACATCTGCTCAGAGGTGATATGGACATGGCAATTTTTTGTGGACTTAACACCACTGGCGTACTTAGAGTTAAGTACGGATGTCAAGTGTAGATGACAATCGATATCAGAGGTAATATGGACATGACAACTGACGGTCGAAAGTTTATTCAGAGGTAATATGAATATGACAAAATTTATGATTGTGACTTCCATCGGGGATGGAGGCACACATCTGCTCAGAGGTGATATGGACATGGCAGTTTTTTGTGTACTTAACACCACTGGCGTACTTAGAGTTAAGTACGGATGTCAAGTGTGGAGGGCAACTTATATCAGAAGATAGTCGGTAGCCGAAATTTTTATTCAGGGGTGATATGAACATGACAAACTTTTGAAAGGAGCAAATCATTATGTAAGAAAAGAATAGAAATCCAATCGGTACGGACCGTCTCTTTGTTCACAGATTCAAAGTGATGACCTTGGCATCGATCGTCTCCTGAATTTTCCTTTTTAGCACATAGCACGCCTTTGTGGGGTGATGAGTGTATCAGTGGAAGAGACAATAATCTGGGTGATCCACGTCGCCAGCCCTCTCAGGATGTCTGATGTTGGGTAGCTGGAGCTTGCGCTCTTTCATTAATATATCAAAGATCTTAACGATGTCGTCTTCGTTGAAGGAAAAAGTCCCTTTTTGTCTTCGGGCTCTTGATGCCTGAATTTTACGGTCTTGCAGGGAGATCGTTGCTGTTGCATCATTTTTGGATCTTGAGGGGATTCTACCCCCGGCCCTCGACGTCCCCTTGTTCTGTCGAGGTAAGTTACCTCTGGACATACCGTGGTCTCTGGCCACAGAAACTGATTCATCAAGAACTGCCTCTGGTTGTACAGGACTGGGCTTCAGAATTTTGGGTCTCTTGAGAGACGCAGTATATCCCAACCCAAAACGAGCTTCTCGATAGTGAGAATTACTACGCACCGACGTTCGCCTACCTTTCCCATAGTTGAGACCTTGTTTCAGTTTTTAGTCGTAACACATATTTTGCATAATATTTAATGCTTGTGGGCTGTATCTGTGAGTTTGTATTCTGCCAGATTCAGACTCGCGTGATTCCTTTTGCACGATTGGAGCGTTCCGCCTGCTGCCAAAGATTATCTGTCACGACCCGCACCCGGTTTAGGGGTACGAGAGCGTGGGTGCGTCCAGCCTACGCCGCAGCATCGGCGGTAGAACGCTGTCCAGGTCAAGTACTATCTAAACAATCTCACGCTAGTATCCAACTCCATAAGGAGACGTGGATATCATAATATAAATCTAGAAATACTCAATCACGACTACAGCACGATAGGAAATGAAGAAATAAAAAAATACAACACAAGTCTAATGACACAATAATCATACCTGCAATCATTAACTTCCAATCCCCAAGTGTCAGAACAAGTCCACTAAGGTCACAGTCTGGAAAAATATTTTCCAGTCAGGAAGGAGCAAAGTACATCTCTAAATAGCAGTTCTATATAAATGACATGAACTATGTAGCAGTTCTAGATGGAAACATACCAGATGCATGTATAGGTACGAGAAATGTACAATGAGAGAAATACTGAAAATACTGTAAGTAAATGCAGGAAAAGAAACATATGTCAAAGAGCAAGAGATACTATGACTAAGTGTGTGAGTACTAGCTTTAACATGTGATCGGCTTGGGAACTTGATCAGGCTGGTTACATGTGATTAGCTATGGTTCATATAAAGTCAGGCTAACCGTTGGTTAGCTATGATGCATGTAGAGGTCAGGCTAATCACACGTAACAGCTATGGAGCATATAAATGGTCAGGCCGCACCCGACGTGAGATGTGGGGTGAGCTATGGTGCATATAAAGTTGGGTATGATCACATATCTACACTAAAGTACTCCCCAAACCCCCGACTGGTATAGTAGATCCAATCATGTTACGCTATGGCACGGGATTCCCTAAGAAGGTAGCAAATCTCCCCGGGAATCAGTGTCTGTACATGCACAAGATAACAAGGAAAACAAGTCTTGTACAAGCTACACCATGAATAAGGAATAACATCTCATGACGAGATCCGTGTATACCAATCCGTGTAACCATCGTGTCAAGATCATGGATATTTACACTAGATACAGTGAACATAGGAGATATCATAAATTAGAAACTAATCAGAGAATGTACTTGCCTTGGGTCCTTAGCTGGTAAAACCAATGTCCTGTCCCAGAGTATCGTCTGGAGGAACCAACAGTCCTAAAATATATCAAATACAACATTTGCATCAGGTGCTACACTAACACATCATAAATATATGAACTCAGGGGCTCTATCAGGTATGGCACTAGTCAACTGGGGTCACCTAGTAATTTAACTATTAAATCATATTATCAATAAATAATTTAATACATATATATATAGTTATTCCCAAGTATACAGAATAGGTATAACTGTATGTACATAAGTGGAAATATGTTTTATTTATGTGAGAAATTATACATCACTCATACATATAGACTAGTATACATGTACCAAAATACCTATTAACTTATATTATATAGATATACATACATACCAAAATAATACTATACTATGTACAGGTAATATACCAGAATATGTTTTACAAGTACATATATATCAATATAGTTTTTATATATATATACTATATATATATATACCAAAAATATGTTTATACATGTTTATATATATATAGGTACACATATTTATACCAAAATACAGTTATATATACATATATACCAATATACATTTATTTATATTTAAATACTGAACATACCTTAATACTTAGTTTACCAATAAAACGTATATAATATAATATAAGTATCTATTAGTAATTTACAAAAATACGTATTTGTGTATATACACTAATAGATGTATATACATATATACTTTTTATACCAAAATACATATTTGTATATATATATCAATCAAAACTCCTTATACATAATACATAACTAAATTATAAACAATAAAACTAATATGCATATATATATATATATTACCAACTTATTATAGGAAATTACTAAATTATTTATATTTAATTAATAAACAAGTTACATAAATTTCCAAACTAATTACAAATTACTAATTTATTAAGAAATTACTAACTGGTTATTAATTAACTAATTAATCTATTTAATGATTGCTAAATTTAACTAAACTAGTTACATGAATTTACTAGGCTAATACATTTTAATAAAATCAAATTATATAAATAATCAAATTACATATTAATATTACCAAATCTATATATATATAATACATACATTAAAAACAATAAAACTAAATATAGATATATTACTAAAGAAATGTATATATATATATAATTAATAAGCTAATTATATATATAATTACTAACAAATTATATGCAATTTATAAACTAATTACATTAATTACTAACTAATTACAATTTAATTAACTATTACATTATTAACTAACTCATATTACATATAAATTTACTAATTAATAATTAACTAACTTATTAATAATTAACTAACTTATTAATTATATCTAAACTAATATAAAATTAACTAAACTAATTAACTTAAACTAATATATACTGATTACTCTCAATCACAGCATTGAAAAAGAAAGGAAAAGGGAAAGGGAAGAAGAGGCTCACGATGGGCTCCTCCGGTCGTCGGCGCGGGCTCGCCGAGGCGGTGGCGGTCTGCATCGACGGTGGTCGACACCGAGGGGCGGCGGCGTTCGAGGAGGCGGGTTCGGCGCTCTAGGGGCGGGCTCGGCGCTCGAGGAGGCGGCTCGGCGCTCGAGGAGCGGCGTTCGACGGATCTGGCGGCCACCGGCGGCGGCTTCGACCCAGGGCAGCGACAGGGCGGCGACGGCGGCTTCGTTCCAGCGGACTCGGCTCAGCGGCGGACTCGACGACGTCGGCTCCGGCGGCGATCTAGTCGAGAGACTCCAGGTGGTGGTGGCAGGCGGCCAGATCGAGGAGGCGGCGGTCTCTGGTTCCAGCGGCGACCACCGGCTCGGCCTGATCTAGGGTTAGGGTTCGGTGGGTCGGGGTCGATCGTGTCCGAGACTGGACACGACGGGGGTGTACTGTAGACGTGTCCGGTGTTGGACACGGGTGATGCTGTGTACAGTGGTGGATGTGGAGGTGGTGTCCGGGTGTGTCGGACACGGAAAAGCTGGTTGTAAACTGTAATAACTGGACACAGAAAATGAATGGATACGGTGGGACACCCGGGGTCGGACCCGAGGCCATCACGGCTGACACGGATGCTGGACACACGGACACGAGCACACAAAATGGTGATGGATTTGGCTTGTGGGAATTTGTGGAGGCTATCTAGAAATTTGGAGATTAGGGTTTCTTGGGAAATGTGAGAATGAGAACTTAAATAGGGAGAAGGGTGTGGGATAAAGGGTTGCGGGTTGGCCCAAAATGAATGGCCCAGAATTAAATATAAAAAAAGTTTCTCTTGTGGGAAAAATGAGGGTGTGGGCTAGTTAATAGGAAATGGAAATTTGAAAAAATAAAAATAAAGATTATATTTTCAGAAATATTTTTAGGAAAGCTAGCAAATTTCCAATTTGCTACTAATTAATACATTTTGCAAAATCTTAGAAAGTATGACATTTATTTTATTTACTATCCCAAAAATTTATTTTACTTTATGAACTAGTCTTTTAAATAACTATTTAGTTAAAACAATAATTTTATGATTCAAGCCAATAAATATTTGAAACTAGAAATATATATATTATTATTTATGTACTTATTTTATAAGAAAGTGACATTTATGAAAAAATGATTTTTATACAAGATTTTTAAATTACCTTCTAAAATCAAACATCGTTCAAAATCAACAAAAAAATTTCAAGGAGAAATATTTTATAAAACTCAATATATTAAAATGAATTAAAATCTAATTATTTTGGAAATTGGAAATCGGAGGTTACAAGTCTATCCACCTTAGAAAAATTTCGTCCTCGAAATTTTAGGGATGACTAGGATAGAAAAAAAATTTGTTGTTCATAATGATGAATATATCATTGAAGAAAATATTTCTATAAGGAGAATATTTACCAAACAGCAGAAAACATGAAGAAAAAAATATGGTTTAAGATAGGAGTAACTTGAAGGAATCATGGCTCGGCCTTGAATCCTCTAGAAAGTTTTAGGTTTGGGAAGTAGACACGATCACAAAAACAGATAATTTGAATAATGCACGTTACCTTTTCAAAGTAACTAAACCAAGGAAGACCCAGTATAATGAATGATATAGACATGAAAGTTATGGCTAATTCGAAAGATACGGTCGGCAATTTGATTTAAGAGAATTAAATACATCCTTCAGAATGTAATCAAGAGACATCTAATTGCCTCTCTTAATTTCTAGGAAAAATAGTCTTTACTACCCCTGAAAATAATCCTTCCTTTTTATCCTCGTTCATTTTACTTTTCTCAATCTTGTGATTCATCATTAACTAATATCTATATAAGTTTCAATTTCCACAAACTTTATTAGATTAGATCTTAGAATCTCTGAATCAAAATTTATTACCTGTCCAAAATCCTTATCATCAAATTCGAGTTTGTTTATCTTAACATTAACTATACCTCAATTGTTTTCTTCGATTTCAAATGTTACTGTCATGGTCAAGATTTAATTTAAATCACAACCTCAATATACCATGATCTTACTTTACGACCTTCAATTATATGATCCCATAATCAATTATATTAAAATCTTCTTTACCATGAGCTTCATTTCATTCCACATTTCTTTATCCGTATGTATAATGTTTCCGAATTTTGAACTAATATAATTTTTTCATCCTCTGAATTTATTATCCCAATGTAAAATTTTTACTACTCAAATCCTCATTATTTTAATTGAATTACAGTCGTATCATAATCTCCTCAAATTTTGAGTAAATAACTAAATACAAAATTTACTATCCAATCCTTTTAATTGAAATCCAATCAATGCATATTTATAAAACTTAAAAATCTGCATCCCAAAATTTAACTTTAAACACTCATCAATCATCTAACTTAAATTCAATTGATGCTTATTCCAATCTAACTCCTCATCCCAAGAATTTAATTTGACACTATTCCATTTACGATTTTATTTCCTGTTTTTCTTTTTCCTCAAATACTCAACGATGCGATGCTTCCAGTATCTTCAATAAAATTTCTATCTTGCAATCAAATAGATAAAATGATAATCTCTAAGATTTCTCAAAATTTTTTTTAATAATCAATTAAATCATATCAAGACCTCCTTAAAATTAATAAATCCTCAAATTTTTGGCTCTGTGAATTTCTTAATTCTCCCTTTAAGTAAATGGTTGTCCTCGAATTTCAATCATACCTCAATTTTCATAAAATCAATGATCCATCAACTCCGTTATAACAACCCCTAAATTCTTTATTTAATTTAAATGCTTCCACAAATTTAATCCTCTTGTCTCTTTTTGTCAGTCATAACCTCGTCATAGATCTTTGCTACGGTCAAAACCCTCAACAATCAAGTCTAAGAGAATTCTACCTACAACCATACAACATGCAACCTAAGGGAAATATGTATGATCATGGTGTCTTTTGTCATGGTATTGCAGTCTCTGTATCAGGGGTACTACTAACTACATTATAACAAGAACTCATGTATACAGCTACGGTACTAAGGTATCAATCAATCAGAAGACAACAAGAACATGAGGAAAGAAAAGAAAGAACCTGCTTAATATATACTTGCACTATCTTCTAACAAACACTTAACTCTAGCACACTAACAATTTCCTATTCATATACACTGGTACCCATATCAACTAATCATATATTAATATTCATACCTCTCATCTACCAAAAATTAATCCTCAAAATAATCGTCAAGGTTTAACTTCCCGATCAACTTAAAATAAAATGCATATACCTCCTCAAAATTAGATACTTCACATCGAAATAAAATTTAATCACTTCTAAAATCTTTGTAGCCTTAACTATGTTTATTGAATCAAATTTAAATCCTCAATATTTTAACAACATAAAACTCAACTCCTTAAAAAATTCTGAAAATTTTAAAATTCATTTCCACCCTTTTAATTTATAATTCCTCAATGTACATATCAGTGCTCACGGTCTCTGATACTCAAGGTGCACTCAATACCTATATTGTCTAGAACTGTGTACTAAATTTGTACTGCCCGAATCACTTGCACTATTACCTCCAATGATCAAGGTTACCATCAACTGTGTTTTCTTTCATAATTTCAATTTATGTCAACTGGTATATCATCTAATTATCATCATACCGAGTGCTTACTGTTACTAGCACCATCTCCAATAATCCTTGATATAGAATCATCGGCACTCTTGGTATTATATCACTAGCTGCATTAATGGATTATCTCATCAGCTCATTAGACTCATGATCACCTGTATCCTCTATAACACTCATGTTTCTTTACTCTCATGGGTATGTATATGGTTCCTCATCTCGATGGTTGTATATGTATTTCCTTCAATCCTTTAAAGCCTATTAAACTAATCCGTGATACGCTTCACAACTTCCATTACAAATCCTGATATTTCTCTACTTATGACATCTCATTAAATCCTTTATACATATACATTTCTTTACCTTTAACACTTCCGATATCAATCATCCAATTGGACATCATGCTCCATAATCCTTAACACAATTCCCGGATACTTAATTGTTTACATAGATCACTCAATTACATTATCATGATTATCCAGGACGGGTAATTGGCTCTGATACTAACTCTGAGAACTATCACTGATACTCTATACTCTCCTTAACTCTCAGTCTCTAATGACACCACTCCTAGAATCATTGGTACAAGGTACTATACTAAGGGCTAACTCTAGATTATAGCCTACTGCTCATATGTCCAACTAAGAAACACTTACAACTCACTAGCAACACAGTCAATACTAATACAAGACACAACAAAATTACAAGCCACTAATTATCATACTTAACAAGAAATCCTCAAGGAATAGGAGCCCAAAGACTGAATTGAGGACAGAAGGTATCTTTACTGCTAGTAAAGAAAGAAGTGGTGGAACAAAGTCCGGGAATAACAGAAATAGATAAGTCTTGAGATGATATTTTAAGAACCAATTTAGGATACAACCTGATAATCATACACGTCTGTCTGAAATCATGACACTCAGAATCCTTGCCACGCCAGTAAGCATAGATGCGATAAACGATAGGTTTCGTAACTAAGGTATGCACTCTATAATCATGTCGTCTAGAATCTTCGCCACGCCAACCGGTATGGCTGCGAAAGACTCTAAGCTTCATAACTATAGTATGTACATCCAAGTCAGGTCCCTACGTTCTCGTCACCACAGCTAATATGGCTGCGATAAATTCTAGGTTCCATAACCAAAGTAGACGTTTTACCTTCCTCACTGTCCTCATCAATATATGTCATCAGATGATACCATAAATCCTAGTCCGTAAAAATTCATCTCAATTTGAAATCAACTCAACAACGATACCAGGAATTAAAGTTAACAACTGGTCAACAAGAATCAAACTAAACAATGATACCAAGATTTTAAAAACTGCTCAACAAGAATCAAGTTCAGTGACAACAAGCGAGAGCGGACGAAATCAAGGAAAAAAAAAATTTTTAATTGGAATAAGATTCTCAAGGGGTCGTCCCAGGAATCTCTCAAGAATTTGTGATTGAGTATCCTCTCTCATCCTAGTATCCTATGTCATATATTCTGTAGCAGGTACGCAGTAGTACAACTATGATGTCGCACTACCACGACATCGCACAACTAGCGAAGTCTGACCTGCATGGGCCACCACTAAAAACGTGTCACGACCCGCACCCGGTTTAGGGGTACGAGAGCGTGGGTACGTCCAGCCTACGCCGCAGCATCGGCGGTAGAACGCTGTCCAGGTCAAGTACTATCTAAACAATCTCACGCTAGTATCCAACTCCATAAGGAGACGTGGATATCATAATATAAATCTAGAAATACTCAATCACGACTACAGCACGATAGGAAATGAAGAAATAAAAGAATACAACACAAGTCTAATGACACAATAATCATACCTGCAATCATTAACTTCCAATCCCCAAGTGTCAGAACAAGTCCACTAAGGTCACAGTCTGGAAAAATATTTTCCAGTCAGGAAGGAGCAAAGTACATCTCTAAATAGCAGTTCTATATAAATGACATGAACTATGTAGCAGTTCTAGATGGAAACATACCAGATGCATGTATAGGTACGAGAAATGTACAATGAGAGAAATACTGAAAATACTGTAAGTAAATGCAGGAAAAGAAACATATGTCAAAGAGCAAGAGATACTATGACTAAGTGTGTGAGTACTAGCTTTAACATGTGATCGGCTTGGGAACTTGATCAGGCTGGTTACATGTGATTAGCTATGGTTCATATAAAGTCAGGCTAACCGTTGGTTAGCTATGATGCATGTAGAGGTCAGGCTAATCACACGTAACAGCTATGGAGCATATAAATGGTCAGGCCGCACCCGACGTGAGATGTGGGGTGAGCTATGGTGCATATAAAGTTGGGTATGATCACATATCTACACTAAAGTACTCCCCAAACCCCCGACTGGTATAGTAGATCCAATCATGGTACGCTATGGCACGGGATTCCCTAAGAAGGTAGCAAATCTCCCCGGGAATCAGTGTCTGTACATGCACAAGATAACAAGGAAAACAAGTCTTGTACAAGCTACACCATGAATAAGGAATAACATCTCATGATGAGATCCGTGTATACCAATCCGTGTAACCATCGTATCAAGATCATGGATATTTACACTAGATACAGTGAACATAGGAGATATCATAAATTAGAAACTAATCAGAGAATGTACTTGCCTTGGGTCCTTGGCTGGTAAAACCAATGTCCTGTCCCAGAGTATCGTCTGGAGGAACCAACAGTCCTAAAATATATCAAATACAACATTTGCATCAGGTGCTACACTAACACATCATAAATATATGAACTCAGGGGCTCTATCAGGTATGGCACTAGTCAACTGGGGTCACCTAGTAATTTAACTATTAAATCATATTATCAATAAATAATTTAATACATATATATATAGTTATTCCCAAGTATACAGAATAGGTATAACTGTATGTACATAAGTGAAAATATGTTTTATTTATGTGAGAAATTATACATCACTCATACATATAGACTAGTATACATGTACCAAAATACCTATTAACTTATATTATATAGATATACATACATACCAAAATAATACTATACTATGTACAGGTAATATACCAGAATATGTTTTACAAGTACATATATATCAATATAGTTTTTATATATATATACTATATATATATATACCAAAAATATGTTTATACATGTTTATATATATATAGGTACACATATTTATACCAAAATACAGTTATATATACATATATACCAATATACATTTATTTATATTTAAATACTGAACATACCTTAATACTTAGTTTACCAATAAAACGTATATAATATAATATAAGTATCTATTAGTAATTTACAAAAATACGTATTTGTGTATATACACTAATAGATGTATATACATATATACTTTTTATACCAAAATACATATTTGTATATATATATCAATCAAAACTCCTTATACATAATACATAACTAAATTATAAACAATAAAACTAATATGCATATATATATATATATTACCAACTTATTATAGGAAATTACTAAATTATTTATATTTAATTAATAAACAAGTTACATAAATTTCCAAACTAATTACAAATTACTAATTTATTAAGAAATTACTAACTGGTTATTAATTAACTAATTAATCTATTTAATGATTGCTAAATTTAACTAAACTAGTTACATGAATTTACTAGGCTAATACATTTTAATAAAATCAAATTATATAAATAATCAAATTACATATTAATATTACCAAATCTATATATATATATAATACATACATTAAAAACAATAAAACTAAATATAGATATATTACTAAAGAAATGTATATATATATAATTAATAAGCTAATTATATATATAATTACTAACTAATTATATGCAATTTATAAACTAATTACATTAATTACTAACTAATTACAATTTAATTAACTATTACATTATTAACTAACTCATATTACATATAAATTTACTAATTAATAATTAACTAACTTATTAATAATTAACTAACTTATTAATTATATCTAAACTAATATAAAATTAACTAAACTAATTAACTTAAACTAATATATACTGATTACTCTCAATCACAGCATTGAAAAAGAAAGGAAAAGGGAAAGGGAAGAAGAGGCTCACGATGGGCTCCTCCGGTCGTCGGCGCGGGCTCGCCGAGGCGGTGGCGGTCTGCATCGACGGTGGTCGACACCGAGGGGCGGCGACGTTCGAGGAGGCGGGTTCGGCGCTCTAGGGGCGGGCTTGGCGCTCGAGGAGGCGGCTCGGCGCTCGAGGAGCGGCGTTCGACGGATCTGGCGGCCACCGGCGGCGGCTTCGACCCAGGGCAGCGACAGGGCGGCGACGGCGGCTTCGTTCCAGCGGACTCGGCTCAGCGGCGGACTCGACGACGTCGGCTCCGGCGGCGATCTAGTCGAGAGACTCCAGGTGGTGGTGGCAGGCGGCCAGATCGAGGAGGCGGCGGTCTCTGGTTCCAGCGGCGACCACCGGCTCGGCCTGATCTAGGGTTAGGGTTCGGTGGGTCGGGGTCGATCGTGTCCGAGGCTGGACACGACGGGGGTGTACTATAGACGTGTCCGGTGTTGGACACGGGTGATGCTATGTACAGTGGTGGATGTGGAGGTGGTGTCCGGGTGTGTCGGACACGGAAAAGCTGGTTGTAAACTGTAATAACTGGACACAGAAAATGAATGGATACGGTGGGACACCCGGGGTCGGACCCGAGGCCATCACGGCTGACACGGATGCTGGACACACGGACACGAGCACACAAAATGGTGATGGATTTGGCTTGTGGAAATTTGTGGAGGCTATCTAGAAATTTGGAGATTAGGGTTTCTTGGGAAATGTGAGAATGAGAACTTAAATAGGGAGAAGGGTGTGGGATAAAGGGTTGCGGGTTGGCCCAAAATGAATGGCCCAGAATTAAATATAAAAAAAGTTTCTCTTGTGGGAAAAATGAGGGTGTGGGCTAGTTAATAGGAAATGGAAATTTGAAAAAATAAAAATAAAGATTATATTTTCAGAAATATTTTTAGGAAAGCTAGCAAATTTCCAATTTGCTACTAATTAATACATTTTGCAAAATCTTAGAAAGTATGACATTTATTTTATTTACTATCCCAAAAATTTATTTTACTTTATGAACTAGTCTTTTAAATAACTATTTAGTTAAAACAATAATTTTATGATTCAAGCCAATAAATATTTGAAACTAGAAATATATATATTATTATTTATGTACTTATTTTATAAGAAAGTGACATTTATGAAAAAATGATTTTTATACAAGATTTTTAAATTACCTTCTAAAATCAAACATCGTTCAAAATCAACAAAAAAATTTCAAGGAGAAATATTTTATAAAACTCAATATATTAAAATGAATTAAAATCTAATTATTTTGGAAATTGGAAATCGGAGGTTACATTATCGGATGCTGATCGTCATGGGTTGGTGGAATGATAAAGATGGAGTCTTCCTGTGGTCCACCTGTTATGACGACATCAGATGTTGACGTATCTTCCCATATGATTTCCCCGCGTTTGACTGTTAGGGGAACCGAAGTCCGTTTATGACTCTCGTTCTTGCGTTTCTGGATTAGGTAATCCCGCAGGTCAGGAGGAGTAGAGGAAGAAGACGAAGGCTTGTTTCTTCTATCAGCGGGCGTGCGGATATTGGGCACCCCAGTTTTCCCTGTGCCACCTGTGTACAACAGGTTGGCCATCTGGGCGGCGGATAATCCCCTTGGAGGGTGTTTTTCTGCAATCTGAGCTTGTTTTACGCCGAGGGACTGTGCCTGGCGTAAATTGGAGATTCGCTCAGTCTGGCGTAAAGCTGGGGAGGCCCTCAGTCGGCCATCGGCTTCTCGCGTAATCCGGAGGGTAGGTAGATTGTTCTTTTGCTGGCGTAAAGGCCGAGTAGCTGAGTATTCGCCTGCTTGCTTCCCCTCGCGGAGATCACAGCGCTTATCTGGTTTACCATAGAGGTCAGATGTTTTTTTGCGCGTGGAGCGTGATCTGTACCTCCGATTTGGCGTTGAGGCACCATCGGAAGTTTTGTCTGTACCGCGCGTAGCGGGAGACTGATTTCTGCGCGTAAAGCGTAGTGGATACTCCTGGGTTAGCGCTGAGGCTTTGCCCAAAGTTTTGTCTGTACCGTGCATAGCGGGAGACTGATTCCTACGCGTAGAGCGCAGTGGATACTTCTGGGTCAGCGCTGAGGCTTTGCCCGAAGTTTTGTCTGTACCGCGCGTAGCGGGAGACTGATTTCTACGCGTGGAGCGCAGTGGATACTTCTGGGTCAGCGCTGAGGCTTTGCCCGAAGTTTTGTCTGTACCGCGCGTAGCGGGAGACTGATTCCTACGCGTAGAGTGTAGTGGATACTTCTGGGTCAGTGTTGAGGCTTTGCCCAAAGTTTTGTCTGTACCGCGCATAGCGGGATACTGATTCCTATGCGTAGAGCGCAGTGGATACTTCTTGGTCAGCGCTGAGGCTTTGCCCGAAGTTTTGTCTGTACCTCGCGCGTAGCGGGAGACTGAATTTTACGTGCAGGGCACGGAGGGAGCAATGCTACCACCTCATTGGTCGGAGAGATCGGAGAGTCCACAGGAATGGTAGAGGATGTCTTGGGCATTCACACTTTGCGCAGCTTCCTGTTGTCTTGGACGAAAAGAGAGTGAGAGCTACCCCTGGTTCGAAGCATGTCTTCGTAGGCAGACTGGTCAAATTGGACGACCAGTATCTTCTTCACGGATCCTACGGATACCGCATCGTGTTGAGCAATTGCTTCCTCATCAGAAGAGAAAGATGTCCCCAGTAGAGTCGCCATCTTGTTTGTGGTATTAAACGAAAGAATGAAAGTGTATTTCAATGACAGGGTTTATGCGAAACCCGCGCCCTTTGGTTTACAAACAAACTTGTACAATGTAATCCTATACGAGGATGTGGGAGTACAATTTATTTAATCTGGGTATAAATTGCTATAGGTGTCTGATCTGCAGTCGATCACTTTAGCCCTTGGACCACACGATGTTGAAGAAGTGTCGTGGAAGACAGGTAACAGCTTCGAAGGTTGCAGGAGAGGGTGGATGCACGATGCCAAAGTCGTCGATCCCTGCTCTTTGCCTGAGCTCCGGTCTCTCTCTCTCTCGACCTTTTGATCTGGTATTGGTTTTTTTGACCAATTTTGCGATCCTCCAATTTGTCAACCTTGTTCCCCATTGATAGGGGTCTCTATTTATAGAGTTTTGATGACAGTGACCACTCTGTCGGTGTAAAAACCGAGGAGTGGGAAGTACAGTACCCTTTTACACAACGGTTAAAATAACCAATGCCTGCGTATATATGACCTTTTGAGTGAGCATGTGACGCGTGTCCAACTAAGGGGACAAAACGCGTATATCTGCTGCGAAGATCACGGCGTAGAAGCCACGTAGGTAGGTATCCCTTGTGTAGAAGAGGTTGGCGTAGAAGCCAAATGACTGTCACCCTGGCATAGAAGCCGAACAGGCATAGAAGCCGAACAGGCATAGAAGCCGA
This sequence comes from Iris macrosiphon, assembly GCA_036927795.1. Lineage (NCBI taxonomy): Eukaryota > Viridiplantae > Streptophyta > Magnoliopsida > Asparagales > Iridaceae > Iris > Iris macrosiphon. Next base: position 89,021,939 of record JAYESA010000018.1, read on the forward strand.
ACAGGCGTAGAAGCCGAATAGGCATAGAAGCCGAATGGTCGTAGAGGCCGAGTGGTCGTAGAGACTGAGTGGGCGTAGAAGCCGCGTGAGCACAGATTCTGAATGGGCGTAGAAGCCGCTGCGTACCGTGCCAGAGTGCTGATGTGGACATCTTAGCCGAAATTACGGCTTTTGAAGATATAATCAAATCTCTTGCAGAGATTTGCCACCATCTTATGCATTAAATATGGAGGCGTGTTTTGAAGGTCTGCAGCCCTTCTGTGCATCCGTCGCAGAGACGTGCCTTGACAGAAACTGTCACCGCTCTGTGCAATTAGACGTGGAGACGTGCCTCAAGTCCCGTACGAAGTGCAGCTTTTGACCTGGCAGGCGGTTTGTCTATTGCGGAGCGTAAAACAGCTCATGTTTGCCTGTGTAAAACAAGGCAGCGTATTCCCTTGTACGCGAAAGAGCGGTTTACGCTGAGGGGACTTCAGTAAACGACGGTTCGGTGATGTTTTAACCAAATCCTCTGTATTAAATGCAAAGATCCGCCATCATACTGTGGGGCGCATCCCGAGGGGTCTGCCATCGTTTCCAGCCATCGTTTGGGTAGCCGTACAGCACTTTTTGTCAGGAGTCAGAGGTCAGATTCACTGCGTGACTTGACAGGTTCATTTTGGGGAAGACGAAGCGTTCCTCGTACGCTTTAACGCTGCTTTGAGAGCGGATAAGTTTTACGCCATGGAGGCGATGAAGAACCATATTTTACGCTGGAGCGGCCTGGACGTACTGCACTTACGCGGATGGTTCTTTGAGCTTATTCTTTACGCTGTGTTTTAGCAGAAAAAGCTCTGTTACACGCTTGATGGCTCTGAAGGCCTCTGTTTACGCTGCTCTGCATCAAGAGGCTGCGTAGATCCTCCCAGCGTATTTTTTATGCTTCTATAATATCGTAGGGATGGAGACTCATCTTGGAGATGCGCAGACCTCTTCTCAAAGCTCTGTCATATGGACGATCACTCCTCTGTAATATGAGCACCG